>OX122894.2:27060902-28260902 GCA_944738655.2 Andrena hattorfiana | reverse complement strand
CCGCCTCCCAGTGAATTTTGTCGTAACTTGCTATGAATCTACTCACAGTACTTACCGCGTACGCAATATCTGGTCGCGATACAATGGACGCGAACATGAGCGAGCCGATTAATTCGCGATACGGAATCTCCTTATTTTGTACATTATCATTCGATGTAACCACACTGAGATGAACATGAGGATCGGCGGGAATGCTAACAACGATACTATCTGTCATTCTGAAACGCTCCACGATTTTGTCAATGTATTTCCGCTGATGGATAAATATCTTTCGATTCACTCGGTCGCGTTGTATTTGGAGTCCTACAAAGCATTTCGAATTTCCTATAGAGATTTAGAATTTGTCGCGTAAGGCTTCTATTATTTTTTCTACGGCCTTTTGTGAAGGCGCAAACACTAAGCCGTCGTCCACATACAACACTAGGTACATTGTTTCACCTTCGAACTCCCCCTTGTACACACAGCTGTCGGCGGAGCTCGGAGTGAGATTGAAAGATTTAACTCGTCGAACTCCTTGTTCCATTTACGCGACGCTTGTTTGAGTCCGTACAATGATTTGTCGAGTGTACACACCAAGTTTTTGTCTTTCACACTCACACCTTGATGAATTGACATATAAATGTCTTCTTCGTGTTTTCCGTATAGGAACGCAGTCTTTATATCGAATTGTCCGATCTCTAAGTCATTTTGAGCTGCGCATCACCGGTGAAAAGGTTTCGCTATAAACTACGTTCGGCACTTGGGAATACCCCTTCGCGCACAGTCTGGCTTTGAATTTTACGTCGTCACTTGACTCCGCACTTTTAACTTTGAACACCCACTTGTTGCCGATTGCATTTTTATCCAGTGGCAGCGTGGTGATTCTCCAGGTCTGGTTCTTCTTGTGAGACTCGAGTTCGTCCTTGATGGCCTTCTTCCAGGCTTCCGAGTCTTTGCCAGTAACCGCCTCTTCGTACATCTGCGGTTCGTGATACAGCGCCACATTTGCTTGAAATCGGTCGGGCGCCGAGATCGGTCCTCGATCTCTCAGCTTCATTCCCTCCGTTGGTTCGTGTCTCGGTCCTTCGTTGTCCTCGGGCTGTGCGTCTTCTTTTCCGTGTTTCTCGCTCAGGATCTGAGAGAAGTCATAGTTCGGGGCGTCCCTCTGATACTGTTTGGATTCGTTGAAAGTGACATCCCTTGTCACTATCATTCGATTAGTCTTCGCGTCGTAAAGTCTGTAGTTCCGCGAGATGTGGTCGTATCTTACGAACATCATCCTCTTCGCCGTCGGGTCCCACTTATTTCGATGGACGTCTGGTACGTGCGAGAATGCCTCGCACCCGAAGATTCTCGTTCTGGACAGATCCGGCTTTTTTCCGGTCCACAGTTCGTACGGTGTCAGGCCCTCGACTTGAGTCGTTGGCGTGCGGTTCAGGATGTACGTTGCGGTGTTTACCGCCTCTGCCCACAGTTTTGTTGCTCCATTACTGGTAAGGAGCATTGATCTAGCACTCTCAACTATTGTCCTCATCTCTGTTTCGGACCTTCCGTTCTGCTCCGGGTTGTACGGTGCGGTTGTTTGGTACTCGATTCCTTTGGTAGCGAGATATCGTCGCATTCTATTGTTGCAGTACTCCAGGCCATTATCTGTGTTAATGATTTTTACTTTACGACCGTATTTGTTTTCCATGAGGTTTCTAACCTCTATGAACTTGTTAAAGGCTTCGTCTTTGTGTTTCATGAAATAAACATACCTGAATCCTGAACAATCATCTTTAAATAGTATAAAATACATTGAACCACCGATCGATTTTTTGGACATGGGCCCGCAGACGTCACTATGAATCTTCTCTCCAGCCTCGAATTTGTGATTCTCGGTTGTCTTCTTCTTGAACAGTCCTCGATGATGCTTGCCTCGTTGACACGCTTCGCAAAAGACGCCAGTGAATTCGTCTATCTTGACGGAGAACAGGTTCTTTCGTAGTGCCGGAAAGTATAGTACATCTTCCATGCCTCCTGTTGTCCATACTCCATTAATTTTTCGTTCGATAGCTATGGATCCTCTGCCTTTCAGTTCGCACGGAGTGTCGTCTCCGAGGACTATTGTCTCCCCTTCGGTAGGTTCGAGAGTTTAGAACCAGTCCTTTCTGCATGCCATATGCCTTGATGCTCCGCTGTCAGTGATCCATATGTCCTCTGGTTTGCTACTCAAGAGTTCATTTTTTTCTTTGTCTGTAAGGGCTGCAAAAGCGGCTGAGGAAGGGTTATCCTTGCTCTTGTTTTTGCTGCTTTCTGGTGAGCCGTCATCCCTCTTCTTGAGTCGACAGTTTCGTGCCAGATGGCCTTCCTTCCCACACCAATAGCATCGGAAGCTCTTGTTGGGTTTCTTCGATGACCGTGTTCCCTGTCGACCGTCATTATTTGATGGACTGTGTTTGTACTTGCTTGTGGCTGTCAATGCTGCGTTGCCTGACTCCTCTGGTTCAGTCCTTGACTCTTCCTTTACGAGTATCTGTGTCAAGTTCTCCAGTGTTTGTCTGTCTTCCTCGACGCTGTCCCATGCTAAGACAAAAGCACTGAATCTTGGCGGTAACGTGCCCACTATTTTAGAAATGATCATGCAGTTGGACACTGCTTCACCCACATCGTTCAACTGTCTGGCCATGTTGACCACCTTCGTGATGTGCTGGGAAACTGTATCTGTGGAAGACATTTTGTGTTCATGGAATCTGCACATCAAGAGTAACTTACTTTATGTACTTTTCTGTTTGTGGAGGTCTCCAAGCTTCTTCCACATGCTTTCTGCAGTATCGCATGTGAGAAGGTGAATACCTTCTTTGATTGAATAATCTGTGGCGTCTCCAGTGTGGACGATAACATCGTCATCGCTTTGGCGTTGCGTTTCCTCCATTCCGTCCATTTTTTATCCATCTTCGTCACTTCCGGTGCCTTTTCTTCTCCAGTCGCTACTTCTAGAAGATCGAGCGCAATCAGCGTATTCCTTATTTGGAATATCCACGATTGGAAATTTGTTCCGTTGAATTTATTTATGCTACGGAGGTCCATTTGATTTTCCATCGTTGCGCTGGAATCCTCGCCACGTGTTCCCATCCTTTCTGTTCTCACCCGCTTCCTCTTTTCTCTTCTTTCCTTTTTTGTTCCTCGCAATTATCCTGGGCCCATAACCTGTTGAGGATAGGATCACGATACGCACTCGCACAGTATAAAAGAAAGAAACTCACAAAGAAAAGAACGCGTCTTGGTTTAAACGCTTGAGAAAATATACAGGGTGTCCCAAAAATGTCGAAGTTCCTTGGAAGGGGTAACTCAGGGGGTGATTTGAAACAACTTTTTCCTTAGCGAAAATATTGTCCGAAGCTTCGTTAAGGAGATATTAACAAAAAACCCCGACCAATCAGAGCGCGCGCCTTCCGTCCGAGCTCCCGCGGTAGCGTTGGCTACGCGGTAGGCGACTGCGCTTGTACTACGAACGTACGAACAAGCAAGTCGGCATGCATCGAAGGAAACTGCGTTACACATTTTTTTTTTAAAGCAGAATCTTAAATAAGAATTATTTGAAGTGAGAGGACAAGAAGTACGTAAATTTCGTTTTTAAATAAGGCATAAACGAAAAGGTAATGTAGCAGAAAATGTACGACATGTGATCGTAATTCGTTATTGAGGTAAAGAATAACGGCCAATACAACTAAATTTAAACAATAATATTAGGTGTACGAATAATTTCTTTGCGACTGGATTTACATAATCAGTACAAAGCTACTGAATTTCTATCGCGGTGGTATTCATAAGCTGCCAGAAAAATGGCAAAAGGTAATTAACAATAATGGAAATTATTTCGATGATTGAGTTGTTTTCATATTTTTTAAATCGAACTGTTATTGTACCCTAAAATCGGAAAGAATTTATTTCTACACCTAATGATCACCAATAAATTAAATAAAACTCACCCATTCGGACATTCCTTTCCTTCCTATTCGGAAACCTGTGTCACTGGGTCACTGTACCGATCCTGGTCATCGGTGGACGAAAAGATTTATGGTAGGCTAGCGCCTAGTGCTCAGCTGATCGCAGGTATTCGCAGGACACCACCCGAAGCTAAGGATCGCAACGTCAAGTGCGTCCGGGTCAATGTACCGAATATTCACTTCACTGCACTGATACTAACACTGATCATTTCATTTATTTTTCACGGAACGTGTTGTTCCTACGTTATAAAAATTGGTGGCCCCGAAAGGGGCCGATTACTGTTAATTGAGCAGTTGCTCGATGTGGCCACCCTCAGCGTCTATGCACGCCTCCGCACGTATAACCAGCTGCCTTTGGAGGGCTCGCAACGTTTGTGGCGTTATGTTTGCGACCGCAGCATGAATGCGCACGACTATGTCTTCCAGTGAATCCACTGGCTGACGGTACACCTCATCCTGAAATGATTGTTGTACAACAAATACAAAACGTAAGTAAAAAAAGAATACCTATAAAAAATTAAGAGCACTAATGAAATTACCTTCAGGTAGCCCCAGAAGAAAAAATCCAGCGGGGTCATATCCGGTGACCGTGGGGGCCACGCAACAGGACCGTCGCGGCCGATCCACCTGTCCTGGAAGGTTTCATTAAGGTAGTCGCGGGCAATTGTGGCGTAGTGAGGTCCAGCCCCGTCTTGCTGATAAACCATGTTCTGTCGGACCTCATTTGGAATATGGGCCATAAGACCCGGCAGAACATGCTCTAAAAAGACTTTATACGCTGGACCGTCAATCCTGTCTGGCAGCATGTACGGCCCAACGATAAATTCGCCACAAATGCCCGCCCATACATTAATTGACCAACGGACTTGTGCTGCGCGTGTCCGAAGCGCTAGCGGATTCTCGTCGCTCCACACATGCCGATTGCGGGAATTGAAGCAGCCTTCCCTCTTGAAGATTGCTTCGTCCGTCCACAATATGTATTTGCAGAACGACGGATTCCGCTGCACTTCTCCCAACAGCCACACTGAATACTCAACCCGCTGGTCGGCATCTCCGGGGTGCAAATGTTGCACCCGTACATAGCGGTACGGGTGCAACATGTTTTCCCTCAGAGTTCGGTGTACCGTCATTCTGCTGGCACTAGAAGAAAATGCAGAAACATCCATTATTAGATAACATTTGTTTCCCTTAATTAATAATTGCTGCAGTTATCTTGTACTGTGACTTACTCTAGGCGGCGGCTCAAGTCGCGCACGCTGACGGTCGGGTCCTCGTCGATGGCTTCCAGGACGTTCTCTTGTACCGCAAGGTTCCGCGCGGCTCGGGGTCTACCCACGTCGCTGCCTCGCGGCATCATCGACCCCGTCGAGTATAATCTAGACGCCAAACGTCTAATCGTTCCCTCGCTCGGGGTTTCGATGCGCGGGTACTCCAGTGCCAACGCTCGCACGGTAGCACTTGCGTCCCCGTCGTTCCGCGCGTACACCCAGAACATCGCGTAATACTCTTCGGCTGAGTACATTTCTGGGCCGAGATTACTAGCTGACTGACAGGATTTTTTCCCAAGCAACTTCCTCTACCCCCAAGTAGTTTCTCTCGTTCCATTATGAGTTTGCTCCCAACAGGACAAGAGGCTTTAGGTAAAAAGAAGCCAGCACATTTTCGAAACACACGTGTTTTTCAGAAGTGCAACGAACGAACCATCCTACACTTTCACAAAAGCCCGCGCTCCGTCCTTCTACTGCCAATGTACCCATTGCTTCGAGATAGAAAACAGACACCACGTGTATCGGTTCGAAAGGATCCAAAGGGAAGAGAAGCAGAAAGTCTTCGAGTTGCTATAAAGAAGAAAATGCACACCATTCCTGTTTCCCCTTTCCGATACCCTGAGTTCACGTCTCCTACGAGGCGGAACCAATTAAGTCATAAATTATCCGAAACTGTAGGAAACCGTTCTCTACCGCCGACTGGCGGGACAATACGGTCATAAACCGCGACCCTGGCGAAATGCTCTGGCTGATCAGCCTCATTAATTTTGGAGAACTAGAAATTACAGAGTATTATCCAACATCAATACGTCTCGCGGAGAGACACAGGAAAAGAAGGGGTAGTCCGCTGACTGCGCGTAGTCCCGCCTGCTTCGTCCTACCCTCAAATTAAAGACGGATCCCTTATCTCTCGAGTATAAACACGCGCTCGAATTTCAAAACAAAAGCACGCGTCGACGTATTCGGTGCGAGAGACTGTGGGCTTGAAGTCCGATTGGCCACAAACTAACCTATCGGGCCTGCTTATCTCTCGTGTCTAAACACGCGCTCGAATTTCAAAACAAAAGCACGCGTCGACGTATTCCATGCGAGAGAAGGTGGGCCTTGGGGAGGAGATATTGCTGTGAAGAGGGCCTCTTCAGGACAGTGGCCATTTGGGAAGGATGCAGGCCCGATAGGTTAGTTTGTGGCCAATCGGACTTCAAGCCCACAGTCTCTCGCACCGAATACGTCGACGCGTGCTTTTGTTTTGAAATTCGAGCGCGTGTTTATACTCGAGAGATAAGGGATCCGTCTTTAATTTGAGGGTAGGACGAAGCAGGCGGGACTACGCGCAGTCAGCGGACTACCCCTTCTTTTCCTGTGTCTCTCCGCGCGACGTATTGATGTTGGATAATACTCTGTAATTTCTAGTTCTCCAAAATTAATGAGGCTGATCAGCCAGAGCATTTCGCCAGGGTCGCGGTTTATGACCGTATTGTCCCGCCAGTCGGCGGTAGAGAACGGTTTCCTACAGTTTCGGATAATTTATGACTTAATTGGTTCCGCCTCGTAGGAGACGTGAACTCAGGGTATCGGAAAGGGGAAACAGGAATGGTGTGCATTTTCTTCTTTATAGCAACTCGAAGACTTTCTGCTTCTCTTCCCTTTGGATCCTTTCGAACCGATACACGTGGTGTCTGTTTTCTATCTCGAAGCAATGGGTACATTGGCAGTAGAAGGACGGAGCGCGGGCTTTTGTGAAAGTGTAGGATGGTTCGTTCGTTGCACTTCTGAAAAACACGTGTGTTTCGAAAATGTGCTGGCTTCTTTTTACCTAAAGCCTCTTGTCCTGTTGGGAGCAAACTCATAATGGAACGAGAGAAACTACTTGGGGGTAGAGGAAGTTGCTTGGGAAAAAATCCTGTCAGTCAGCTAGTAATCTCGGCCCAGAAATGTACTCAGCCGAAGAGTATTACGCGATGTTCTGGGTGTACGCGCGGAACGACGGGGACGCAAGTGCTACCGTGCGAGCGTTGGCACTGGAGTACCCGCGCATCGAAACCCCGAGCGAGGGAACGATTAGACGTTTGGCGTCTAGATTATACTCGACGGGGTCGATGATGCCGCGAGGCAGCGACGTGGGTAGACCCCGAGCCGCGCGGAACCTTGTGGTACAAGAGAACGTCCTGGAAGCCATCGACGAGGACCCGACCGTCAGCGTGCGCGACTTGAGCCGCCGCCTAGAGTAAGTCACAGTACAAGATAACTGCAGCAATTATTAATTAAGGGAAACAAATGTTATCTAATAATGGATGTTTCTGCATTTTCTTCTAGTGCCAGCAGAATGACGGTACACCGAACTCTGAGGGAAAACATGTTGCACCCGTACCGCTATGTACGGGTGCAACATTTGCACCCCGGAGATGCCGACCAGCGGGTTGAGTATTCAGTGTGGCTGTTGGGAGAAGTGCAGCGGAATCCGTCGTTCTGCAAATACATATTGTGGACGGACGAAGCAATCTTCAAGAGGGAAGGCTGCTTCAATTCCCGCAATCGGCATGTGTGGAGCGACGAGAATCCGCTAGCGCTTCGGACACGCGCAGCACAAGTCCGTTGGTCAATTAATGTATGGGCGGGCATTTGTGGCGAATTTATCGTTGGGCCGTACATGCTGCCAGACAGGATGGACGGTCCAGCGTATAAAGTCTTTTTAGAGCATGTTCTGCCGGGTCTTATGGCCCATATTCCAAATGAGGTCCGACAGAACATGGTTTATCAGCAAGACGGGGCTGGACCTCACTACGCCACAATTGCCCGCGACTACCTTAATGAAACCTTCCAGGACAGGTGGATCGGCCGTGACGGTCCTGTTGCGTGGCCTCCACGGTCACCGGATATGACCCCGCTGGATTTTTTCTTCTGGGGCTACCTGAAGGTAATTTCATTAGTGCTCTTAATTTTTTATAGGTATTCTTTTTTTACTTACGTTTTGTATTTGTTGTACAACAATCATTTCAGGATGAGGTGTACCGTCAGCCAGTGGATTCACTGGAAGACATAGTCGTGCGCATTCATGCTGCGGTCGCAAACATAACGCCACAAACGTTGCGAGCCGTCCAAAGGCAGCTGGTTATACGTGCGGAGGCGTGCATAGACGCTGAGGGTGGCCACATCGAGCAACTGCTCAATTAACAGTAATCGGCCCCTTTCGGGGCCACCAATTTTTATAACGTAGGAACAACACGTTCCGTGAAAAATAAATGAAATGATCAGTGTTAGTATCAGTGCAGTGAAGTGAATATTCGGTACATTAACCCGGACGCACTTGACGTTGCGATCCTTAGCTTCGGGTGGTGTCCTGCGAATACCTGCGATCAGCTGAGCACTGGGCGCTACCCTACCATAAATCTTTTCGTCCACCGATGACCAGGATCGATACAGTGACCCAGTGGCACAGGTTTCCGAATAGGAAGGAAAGGAATGTCCGAATGGGGGAGTTTTATTTAATTTATTGGTGATTATTAGATGTAGAAATAAATTCTTTCCGATTTTAGGGTACAATAACAGTTCGATTTAAAAAATATGAAAACAACTCAATCATCGAAATAATTTCCATTATTGTTAATTGCCTTTTGTCATTTTTCTGGCAGCTTATGAATACCACAGCGATAGAAATTCAGTAGCTTTTTACTGATTATGTAAATCCAGTCGGAAAGAATTTATTCATACACCTAATATTATTGTTTGAATTTAGTTGTGTTGGCCGTTATTAAACTACGGATTTTTACCTCAATAACGAATTACGATCACATGTCGTACATTTTCTGCTACATTACCTTTTCGTTTATGCCTTATTTAAAAACGAAATTTACGTACTTCTTGTCCTCTCACTTCAAATAATTCTTATTTAAGATTCTGCTTTAAAAAAAAATGTGTAACGCAGTTTCCTTCGATGCATGCCGACTTGCTTGTTCGTACGTTCGTAGTACAAGCGCAGTCGCCTACCGCGTAGCCAACGCTACCGCGGGAGCTCGGACGGAAAGCGTGCGCTCTGATTGGTCGGGGTTTTTTGTTAATATCTCCTTAACGAAGCTTCGGACAATATTTTCGCTAAGGAAAAAGTTGTTTCAAATGACACCCTGAGTTACCCCTTCCAAGGAACTCCGACATTTTTGGGACACCCTGTATAGTCCCAAAAATGAGTGGGGATTCGTTAGGAATCTCCATATAAGGAAATCCTTCGGGGTCGTCGTCGTGTCACTCCCGTTCCCAAGGTCGTGATCCAGATGGTCGAGATCATGACCCCCATTAGTGGTGTTTAATAAACGAAAGGATTTTAGGGCGTTTTCCCTTCGCAGACGCGAGCTCGAAAAACGATTGAGAGCGGCGTATGGGAAAATTCCACATACGTAACACTAATATAATTTACACATACTTGAATTATATTATATTAATAATTTTTCACGAAAACAAATTTTGGAAAAAGAAACATAATCTTTTATGTAATACGGTCTAATGTCCATAGTGGCATCATTTGTAACAAGTCACACTAAGTTTTAGCTAAATGTTGGCGTAGTGACATACTATGTGCTTTACCCTTGAATACACATTTCAAACTGTAACTGACAACGCTTTGTATAAACGGCACTTACGTTTTTCCTTTCATTTAAATTGGATTTTAGGTTGTTTGTATGTACTCGCATACATATGATTCATGCCAATTTAATATTTCTAATCTACATGAAATGCTTATTCTATTATAATGTTGCCACTTAAGGGCCGAATCCTATTATATGGGCTAAAAACATAGAAGAATTTGGTAGAGGAAGATATTTGGAAGAATTGGTGGCGAGGGGGTGAAGCGGGGCGAGGGGTATCGCACCGGTTGCGTGGGGGAGGCGGGTGGGGCGAACGCGGCCCGTCGGCGTGGGGATGAGTCAGTGGTGGGGGAACACGACCCATGGAGCAGGTGGAGGGGGAATACGCGCTCTCACACACACACACACACACGCGCGCGCACGCACGCACGCACACGCACGCACGCACACACACATTTCCTATTGCGTAATAACCGCGCCAAAAACGCATAACGATCGAAGGTCAACTTCCGAGATTAATGCGCAGCAGCGTTGTGCGCGCTATCTCTAAAGTGCGAAAATTCAAAGCGGACCGGTGCGCTTCTGTCGCCCGAAGGCTAGATCGCGCCCGTGATAGCTGACAAAACACGGACGTTAGTATTATTATGCGCACAAGAAGAAGATGTAACTCGAAACCTACAACTTGCTGTCGCGCGATAACCGCGTCAAAAACATAACGATCGAAAGTCCACTCCTGAGAATAATACGTATACGCTACAGAGATAATATGATGAGTAAAAGCATAACATGACTTAAGGTAGAATTCTATGTATCCCATTGGAGTACGAGGGGGTGGGGAGATTTGAGCTGGGGATGTTCGTATATTTAAAGCAGGTCGCATCTTCGACAGGACAAAATCGCGAATGGTAACGCGTCGGAAGACATTTTTTGTGGGGGCAAGCGTTGCGAGTATCGTGCGAGTAAGCACAGTATCTCGAAAACCAGTGCAAATAAGGTGTATACATTATAGCTTGTTGAATTTGTTTTGGAACGCACTATCAAGTGATCTCTAAAAAAAATTCCATTTAGAAAACCGAACTTGACCATCGTATCTTTTAAAATAATAATCCAAGACAAAATTCGTCAGCGCTAATAAATTTGCCCCCTCGAACCTATATAAATATTTGTTTATTTCCAATACATTAGGAGATATCCAGCTGTTCAGTCTTCCAGCGGACACCATGTATAAAAACACTATTTAGCATAACATAACATAAAATAACAATTATACAGATTAAAGATACTAAAAATTAATTTTTTGTAAATTTAATATTAGCTGTAAAATAAAAAATTTACTTTACATTTACAAAATTTATGTTTTAAATAGACTGTACAGCTGATTTAAATCTTATAGTAGTAGTAAATAGGTTTATTTTTTGTCTTTCGGCCTCAAAATGGGGTTACATGTATTATGTGTGTTTGTGTTTGTTTCTGGGATTGTTAACTCAAGATTGTGCTTTTGTTTAACTTCTTCCTTCATCTTGTTCTTCTTTTCTACTCCTTTTTTCCAGAACCATACGCATCCACCTCGCTCCTTCTTCTTCTCCCTTTAGTATCCATCTGATCGTTGAATTTTCTCTTTTCAGCTCCTTACAGACTTCTAGCATGTGACCCAGCGTCTCTCTAGCTCCATTACATAGTCTGCATACTATTTCTTTTTCTTCCTTCCAGTACTTGCTTTCCCGCTCTTCGTTCCCACATCTGAATCTTGCAATCATGCTTTGGTCTCTGCCTCTGTAGCTTCCGTTTAGGTAATTTGCTCTCTGGTTATCCCTGATTTTTGTGTAATGTGCATTGTATTTGCCTTCTAGTATTCTTTCGTATTGCCATTGAACCTGCTCGGCCCTGTCTCTTAGTGCCTCAGCAAACTCTCTTCCTCTCCTTCTTTCTATTTCCATTTCTTGGATATCCATCATTTTTTGCCTGTAGTATGAGTCTCTCATTTCCTCCCATTTCGACTTTTTCTCTGCTTGCTTCGCGCCTATTTCCCTCCAGCATTCTTGTACTATTTTATTCTTATTCAGCTGTTTCGCTTTCTCCTCATATTTTAGTGCTCTTTTCCCCGCTTCTATCCTTACTTTGTCGATTTAAATCTTATATTTTTTTTTTAAATTATGTTTTAATTTGATTCGTTTTGTTTTTATTTTTAGTATATAAATATAAAAATAATTTTTTAATAATGGTAATTCGGAGTAATTAGAATCGAATATTTTGTGGTAACTAATTTTATAATATAATTTAAAAATATAAGATTTAAATCAGCTACACACTGTATTTAATACATAAATTTTGTAAATTTAAAGCAAATTTTTTATTTTATAGTGAATATTAAATTTACAAAAAATTAATTTTTAATATATTTAATCTGCAAAATTGATTTATTTATGTTTTTATGTTATGTTATGCTAAATAGTATTTTCTATAGATTAGACCAACAGATACTGGTTTTATTAGAGTGCTCCGTTATTGCCGAGTCCTTTATGAGTATCTTAAAAAAAAAGTATTGAAATCGGTCAAGATTTGCGCTGTCGAGCGATTTTTGACCAAAATCTTACACTGTGCGTCGGCAAACTTCGTTGTGGCCAAGTTAATCTTTGACCTTGCATATTTATTACTTTTACATGCATGCATCACCTTACTATGGTTTACACAATATTACTGTAACCGCATTAACCGGGTTAACCGGGTTACTCGGGTTACGGATAAATTCTGTTACCCCGTTAGGCGGGTTAGTCGACGATACGGCGTACCGAACCGGGTACGGGTTAGGGTTCGGTACCCTGCTTTGTACAAGTCGGCTTATTAATAAACTATCTTAATAAAAATAATTTATACATATTTCTATAAATGTCGAGAATAAATTTCATAAAAGAAGAACACAAATACTCCCATAATATTTGAAAATATTCAAGAAAATTCGTACGAAGTATTCGTACAGCTTTTGCTTAGGATTCCAATGAGTCCAATGTATACTGTAAACACAAGACGTTCTTTCACAGATATTCTTTCACAGTACTAGTATATTTGGAAATTTTGGCCCGTATGCATAAAAGCAAACATAAGCTTTTACTAGAGATTTTTCAAACAAATACTCAGTTCCGTATGCAATAAAGTATGAAGTATTTATTTGAAATAGTTTTCACATATTTTGAAAACTGCAAGTAAATGCTAGTGTTATCTTAAGTCTGCCAGTTGTGTATCTTAAATTATCTGCTCAATCGCAATCATGGCGTTGTTCATGCAAATTCGTGTCACCAAGGTTTTCAAAAGTCGAAGAAAATGGAGGTATTTTTTAGATACATTAATGATCCCGCCTTTCAGGTAGGCATTGGTGAGGATACAGGTGTTCGTCAGAGTTGGTACAGTTAGCCGAACAGTAACTGAAGTTGCCCGCAAAATCTGTAGCAAACGCCAAAACTAGAATAAATTTCCAAAAAATACAAATGAAGTAGAAAAAGCCAAAAGAGATTGACAGACAAAATTGAATTTTCTCTGTTGTATAGGAACTTTAGACTGTACATACGTGTAACGTTCCCGTGCGAGATGTTGCCTCGTGTTATAGGAAATATCCACAAGCAGAGCGGTGTACTCGTGGAATTGTAAATAACGTGAGGTAAAATTTTTGTTTTAAGAAAAAAACTTTCCCAAAAATGTTGTTAACGGAAGTTTGTAGCACTTATTGCACCATTAAACTTTTGTTTGAAACATTTTTTTTCTTTCTATTGTAACTTGGGAGTTATACGCGAAAAAGTGGAAGTGCTTATTTGAATTTGAGGTTAGTTCTCACCCCCTTAAAGGGCGATAGGGCCCGAATGAAACACACCTTTGTTCTTGTCCTGAGTCACTCTATAAACCCACAAAGTTGCGTTCTTATCGGTGAGTGGGAGCTCACGGTGTTCCTTTGTATATAAATACTATACTAGAATTCAGATTTATTGGCCGGTGAGTTCGGTTTCGCGAGCAGAGCTCGAGGAGAAATCAGCCACCACCACCTGACGATCGTGGATTGGCAGTTGAAGTTTCTAGGCCCCCGAAGGGTATGGTGGGGTACCGGCAAAGCTGCTCGACTCCGCCTGAACGAAGCCGTGTGGCTGTTGTTTATTCTTAGCATAATAGTTGTGTGCGTTACGAAGCTATACGTAGACCAATACGAGATGAAGCTATCGAGGAAAAATTGTAAGCCGAGCGACCGCGTACGGGATATGCCGATACAACGTCTGTTCTGTACATATCCTTAATGCGTGAGCCTCGCGCCGAGCGACCTTCGGCGAGCCGATTGTTGAGCTTGGTCGTAACCGCGGCGCGACGGCAAGCCGGTCGACGGAAACAAAAGATGGGGATGATCGGCGGCCGATGAGGCAGTCTCCAGTAGTCGCTCGCACGAGACAGTCGTGTATCAATACCCTCAAATATATACTTTCTTTCATTCCAAAACTCAATAATCCTTACCCCTCCGATAGAATCAAAATTCTGACCAATGAAGCTCCTGAATTTTTTCGGAGCGAACGCACGCCTATTCTGATGTGTGTATTTCTACGCTGACTAGGATCGGCGGGCTCCAGCTACCTCTGATGGAGGGGGAAACACCTACAGGAGCGGTGGTTATGTGTGTGTCACTGACGCACGCAGGCACATTTCATGCGCATATAACCACCTCTCCTGTAGTTGTTTCCCGTTCCATCAGCGGTAGCTGGTGCCCGCCGATCCCTGACGCTGACAGCCAGAGTTGGGCATTATTCGTATAAATCCCCAAGATTTATTCGCGAATAACGAATAACAATTTTATTCGACGAAAAATTGTTCGTTATTCACAAATAAATCTGTACCGTTATTCGAGCCAGATTTATTCCGATAAGAATTTATTCGTTATTCGACCTGATTGAACGACGAATAAATGTGCGTGCGCTCTATCTCTTCGAGCTTGATCCACGTGCGCGACTATATACAATGTATCAGTGAAGAGGTAGAGCGTCCCAGAGTTAGGCATCATCTAGATATAAAATTGTTTAAATAACGATCGAATAAATGATACTTGATCTTTATTCATTATTCGAGGTCCGAATAACCGAAGTTATCTTTATTTGAAAAGCAAAGAATAACTAATTTTATTGGATGAGAATTTATTGGACGAATAAAGATAATTTTTTTATTGGGTGAGAATTTATTCGACGAATAAAGATAACTTCCTTATTCGATGAGAATTTATTCGTCGAATAACGATAATTTTTTATTCGAAGGTTTTATTCGAATAAATGCGTCGAATAAATTTTTCATCCGTAGCATTTCTCTTTTCAAAGCCTTCGAATAAAGCCACGAATAACTTTCGTCAGCGTCGAAACTTGGTAAGTCACGATGACCCCAAGTCGCCATCGCCGATCCTTTGTGTTCGGCGCACACCACTCGGCCAGACTTGACCTTCAGAGGCTCGAATAAACACGCTCGACGCTGACGAAAGTTATTCGTGGCTTTATTCGCAGGCTTCGAAAAGATAAATGCTATGGATGAAAAATTTACTCGATGCACTTATTCGAATAAAACCTTCGAATAAAAACGTTATCTTTATTTGTCGAATAAATTCTCATCCAATAACAAAATTATCTTTATTCGTTGCTCGAATAAAGAAAACTTCGATTATTCGAGCCTCGAATAACGAATAAAAATTATTCATCTTTTGTTCGTTATTTGAAATTTTTATTTAGATAAACTTTTGCCCAACTCTGGAGCGTACAATGCTCGTGAACGACGAAGCGAGACAAATTATCATGCTTTCTCTCTTTCGTAGCCGACAGCAACTACGTGTGACTCATTTGTCCTCTCTCGCTCGTTCCCGGATTCTCTCACTCTCGACCAAAGAATTCCAAGAAATTGTGGGGATAGTCGCCGGGCTCCGAAATAACCAGGAATCGTCGGACTCCAGCTACCACTGATGGAGGGGGAACACCTACAGGAGCGGTAGTTATGTGTGCGTGACTGACGCAGGCGCAGTGCACGGCGCACACATAACCACCGCTTCTGTAGGTGCTTCCCCCTACATCAGCGGTAGCTGTAGCCCGCCGATCCCCTGCGTCAATGTACTCAAAGTGGTGAAGATGCTTCGCTGCGTGTGTACGTACCTCACGGACTTATTGTTAATATACCAGAATCCTTAATGCTATACATATTTGTGCTCTTGTCGTCGCAGTTGACTGCTAGTTGTATCGGTTTCGGCGCGATATAAATCCACGTGCCTGGTTGTTGTAATTCTATCTGGAACGTGTGATTCAGTGTCATAATTCGCATTTTACAATTGTTTGGAGTTTTTGTTAATTTTGTGTACAACTGTACTTCGCACGGTCCGTATGGTATCGCTTTGAACATTGGGTGATTAAAGGTGCAGAGGTACAGATCGTTTATTGTCTTACATTTTGTTAGGCCCTGTTTCCTTAAATGTATGTAATCTTGCACCGAGGTGTCAAGTACCACGTTAGAAACGCGGGGTTCTATACGCGTAGAACGATTCGTTTATCTTCGTGGATACCAGGTGTACCTTGCTCAATTTGAATTTTTTTCGCGTTTAACAATGGAATATCTAGTACTACAGTAATTAATTTGGTATCCGAAAATGCGGAGAACGTAAGGATTTCGTACAGGGCGTGCATATTTTATTCATTTTATTCCGTTTGGGAAGTCTAGCCCTTTCGGAATATGTGCGAGTGCGGAAGTGAGGTACGTTATGATTTGTGCTGGTGGTATTAACGGTGGGTTTAGGTCTTCTTTCTTTATATCCATAATGAATTATAACAAGTCTTGCATGTCATGCAATAGTGTTTCCGCGACGCTGTTTATTAGTATGAGGTGTTCGTCTACTGTCTCCCGAAATTTAGTAATGTCAGTTGTCTGTTGGAGTAAGTATTGAATTTGTCAAGTCGCGTTTAAGAGTGCGTTGAGAAGTTCGGGTGTTGGCTCTTACAATTCGCATTTATCCCTTGATGAAAAGGTCTATTTAATCATTGATATTTGCTATCTTCGGAATCTATTAGCTCGAAGAGTGATTTGCCTATGTAACCTAATCCATCTATTTATCCACGACGCTGTTTTTGTGCTGAGCTTTTAGTTAGGACATAGGTAAGGAGTTTGGCGACGCGGTCTACCTCGTCTTGGATTTTCGTGGCGAATATTTTACATAATTTTTGTAAGCTGTCGGTAGAAGGTTTTTTACATTGCGCAAATATATCATATTGTGCAGTTTGGAGGTTCGCTTCGCGTTGGTATATGTAAGATATGTCCACGTGTAATACTAACTTCCAGGTATCTCAATAAATCTGTAGATCGCCTAGGTTTTCGAAGTAAATGCCGGGGTGGTGTTGGGATTCTTTTATAGTGAAATCTGTGCCGGGGGTTGTTCCTCCTGCGGGTAGTATTACCGTTTTATAGGAAGAAAATCCTGTAAAATTATAATGTCGAGGTGTAGTCGGTGTTGCGTTTTTTTTTTTTTTTTGTTAGTCGCGAAGTCTTTCCTTATGCGTGCGCGAGATAAATTTCTTTGCTAACGTAAGACAGATCATTTTTTTTGTCTGGACTTGAGTAGAAGTGAGACGTGACGGCATATGGGACTCGATTTTCTTGGGCACTTCTTATTTCGTTGTGATCTGCAGAATGAATATATTGTCAGTTATTTTGAACGTGCCGCGGGAAATCATGGTTGGTTTAGTTGAACGTGCGAGTGGGGTTTGTTTGTGCATCATGTTGTGTTAATTTATTGTTCTATTTATCCATTTATTCCTCTAGCGTTTCCAGTGCCCCGCCCCGCCGGGTTGTGTGCGTCGGTTCTTCCGGCATGCAGAATTTTGTGAGGATGACGAAGACTCATGGAGTCTGAGGGTCCCATTTGGTGAGTGTTTTATTGCACCGGGGATTGTAGGTCTGGTTATTGTTTCTATTTCCGTGCGTGTGGTAATAGTCTTGTAAATGGTTTTTTGTGTAGAACGTCATGGGGACATCTTCGTTGGGCCTGCTCCGCGGCCTCGACTGTGGTCGCTATTGGAGACTGACCGTGCCCTACGTGGCTGGGACGACGACGCCTAGTTGTGCGCTTATTTACCATCTTTTCTCAATAAATTACTTTTCTTAGTCTTATCCTTAAGATAATAATTGTTAGTGTATCGTTACTTTCCTTCAAAACTGCGACCATTCCCCTATTACTGCCCTATTCTATAACACAGTCCAACAAAATGAAACTTTTTTTCTGTTCCACAATATCCATTAGGTGATTCTTGTAGAGTTTTTCGCCCTGAACACGAATCCGTAAGTAAAATTGCTCTATCACCCTCAGTTTTTGAAAAACACGAGCTTTTGTAAAAACACACGATTTTGGGCAAAAGTGAGGTATTACGTGAAAACTAAAAACGCTAGAAAGTTCGGCCTAGTCTCAAAAGATAGAGGAGAGTTTACCGAATATATCAGTGTACATGCTTGTTAAATTTGAATGTTTGGAATTGTTGTAAATGGCCATCAAAGTTTGAAAAAGTGTCGATGTGCATGGTTTCCACTCAATATTTTTGCATTTTTACGAAAAATTGTTTACCTATCCCGAAAACGCAACCCAGCATCGGATTCTGTAGACATTTCTGAAGAGGAAACCATGCAGGAAAATTGTCGCAACGGTTTTTAACTCGAACTAGTCGAGAAAATATCTATCGGCAACGCGTTCACGATGTTCTGCCGCCTCGCGGCCATTGCTCGCCTGACGCGACTCGTCAGGGCCGTTGCTACGCGTAATCGACGCGCCGATGGTACCGTACAGTGGGCACCGACTATCTATATGTATCAGCCATATTTTTTTCGTGTATTCATGGATACTATTCACGCATTTAAACAAACTGCACGGCTGCTCCAGAGGATTAAAATTACGCGAGGTCGCACGATACGCCGCGACGTTAAGGGGGTAGACACGTCACGTGACCTGGCCGATTTGGCAGGTCGGTATTACAGCAGGTTTTTTCTGCACAGAAATGGTAATACCCATAGATACGCGGCTGCCTGCTGAACGCGAGAGGGAGCTGTTTGCTATTTCCATATTCTATTCTGAATGTGGAAAGAAATTCTCAGCTGTTGCGTTGTACTTGTAAAAATTTAAACGGAAAGTCTGTTGGTACTGCAAACGTAGAAAATTCATTGTACATTTTAATTACTTGAAATGTGCTTATGCTACAATATTCTACGTTGGCAGTAAGGAATTATAAGTGAAAAGGAAAAATAGATGAGGGGATGTACCCCAAAAAAAGAAGTTCGTTGGGTTAGACATTTTTTTATTAGCAAAACACTGAAACAGAACATGAAATACACTTATTACAATATAATTACGTCATATGCAGAAAACAGTTACGGAGAAACATTATATATAAAATTGTATTGGATGTTGAATTGGGCTAGTGAAAATGCGCAGGCTGGAGGCGCGTGATTATTATGTGGTCCCCTGCTCGAAGTGACAGAAAATAAAACCTATGTAAATGCAATATGACAATAAATGTTGGGCGACTAGTTCGTTCTTTTGCGCTACATTTGTGAACTTTTTATCATCCTTCCGAAGCATTATTATTACGCCACAACAGTATCTTTAGGAAATTGGATATAGCATATAGGTTATATTTTCTGTCACTTGGAGGAGCGGATTTTCTATCCTCGAAGTGACAGAAAATATAATAACCTATATGCTATACCCGATTTCCTGAAGATACTGTTACGGCGTAATAATAATGCTTCGGAAGGATGATAAAAAGTTCACAAATGTAGAGCAAAAGAATGAAGTAGCCGCTCTACATTTATTGTTTATTAATTTCCTTAATTATAGTCCGAATTATATCATTCTTGGGGCCAATTTGATCGAGAAAACATAAGGAATCGATTGACGTCACTTTCGCAAAGATCTGATTAGAAATTGCAGAACTTCAGATTCGTCACTGCTTAGTGTGCAACATTGTATAGCCCCGCTGGTTTCGAGCGTCGAAGCCCACAAACCTCAGCGAGACACATGATTGTTGT
This sequence comes from Andrena hattorfiana, assembly GCA_944738655.2. Taxonomy (NCBI): domain Eukaryota; kingdom Metazoa; phylum Arthropoda; class Insecta; order Hymenoptera; family Andrenidae; genus Andrena; species Andrena hattorfiana. The sequence continues at coordinate 28,241,027 of OX122894.2, read as the reverse complement.
CGAGCATCGCGTTTGACGATTCTAGCTAGCGAATCACCTCGTATAAATGTTAATAAACGATAGTGTGAATATGCAAATGGTTAGGCTGGGATTATCGGGAAAGACCTACCCACCCCACTGTTTTGCTTTCTCGCTGCGAGCGAGGACCTTCGGGCCCGAGTAGACCACCCGTTGACAGCCGAGAGAAATAAAACCAACGGACCAGATAAAATGTTCATGTTTTTGATAACTGTTGATGAAAGTATTACCAATGGAGTTTTTAGGGTTTCTCGATGAAAATGATGCCAAACGTGGAGCAATTCGGTCCATTTTTAGTGAACGTAGTGTGTATCCTAATCATGTATTCATAAAAAAAAATAGACTGAATTGCTTCTCGTCTCGAATCATTTTCGTGGACATAAATTCACCAATCCGTCGGTGGTAACACTCTTATCAAGGTGTAATGAGAAATATGAACATTTTCATATTCAGTACTCGATGACTCAAGTCACCATCGATCGAGGGTCTCTCGCTGGTGCACCACTATTTCACTCGCACTCAGTTTACGTCATTCAGTCTCCTTGTCAAGCGGTTCGGGCGAGGGCCCTGATAAATGTGAATTTATTTGGGAAACCAAAGTCGCGTCATTCGTGACCCCTACTCGCGAACATATATATGTCCTATGTACGAGAAAAAGCAATGATGACTTGAATCAAGATTTGAAGCAACATTTCTAATAGGGAAATGCATGAAACTTTGGGATCAGGAATTCCCAACCAAGTAATGCATATGAAAGAACTGCCGAAATTCAAGAATAGTTCGTCGTCTAAATTTTACAATTAAAGTATTTATTTGATGCGAATATAAAGTTTGTCAGCAAAGTCTTTCTTGATTTGAGTTCTATAGAAGGCTGACTTTCCTTCGCCATGGAAAGTCTCCTCTTGTCCTTCACGCTGGCAATCATGCGACTCGCTAAGTTTCGTGGGTTTCAACGCTCGAAACTAGCGGGGCCATACAATGCGCACTAAGCAGTGACAAATCTGCAGTTCTGCATTTTTAATCAGATCTTTGCGAAAGTGACGTCCATCAATTCCTCATGTTTTCTCGATCAAATTGGCCCCAAAAATTATAATATTCGGACCATATTTTGAAGGAAATTACGTGCAACATTGCACGATTGAAGGCCTGTTTCGTTAAAAATAGTCCGATTTAAATTATTTTCTGTCAATTTAATCGGGAGAATGCCAGGAATCCATTTGTGTCACTTTCATATTGATACGATGAAAAATAAACAAATTCTGTTTTTAGTAAAGTCTCGTTAGCCGCTCGCTGGTCGGGACCGGCGGTGAGCCCGTATCGTGAACGGAGCCCTAATTCCAAGTGTGAGTTTCTCGCTTCTTTCTGGCCGAAGGGGGGGAGCGAGATGGAATGCTTTCCGTTCGCGGCGGGCGTGCGCGATAGTCGCAAGCGCTTACGAGTTACGGTGAGCATGGGAACCGCTTCGCAAAATCTTGACGCAGGCCCGGCTCAAGTCTTTTTTACGCCCTAGACGAACTTGTCAAATTGCGCCCTTTATTATAATACATTTATTCGAGTACATTGATGTCCTTACTCTTAATTTTTACTCGTAGTATAAAACCGTTGTAGTACAATTTGTAGTATTTCATTTACAAATTTATTTTTAAGAATGCCAACAATGAAAAGACCATTTTGCACCCCTTGTCAACCTTTCGCCCTAGCAGTTACCTATTCTTTTGAGTAAAGTCATAAATAATCTCAAATAAATGTATTATAATAAAGGGCGCAATTTGACAAGTTCGCCTACAGCGCAAAAAAGACTTGAGCCGGGCCTGCCTCAAGATTTGTGAAGCGGTTCCCGTGCCACCGTAAGCGCTTGTGACCATCGCGCGCACAAAGGACGGAGAGCACAAAGGACAAAGTATCAACGCGTCGTCTGCTCGTACTCTCCTCGCTCGCTTTCAGTGCCTTCGCTCGCTCTCGTTTCATCTCGCTCTCGTCTTCGCCGGACAAGGCTGAAACAGAAGTGGTGGGGATAGCGAAAAGTCCGTATCGTGTACACCAAACCGAGAGCGTAACGAGACTTTACTGTAATCGATGACACATCACCAAGCAATGGTGATCTCGCGCGGCTCGGACCACAAAGGTTCTCGTCGGTTATTCGAGCTTCTAAGATCGTATTCAGATATACCCTTCGGTGGCCACGGAACTCCAACTGACAAATCCATGATCGTCAGATGGTGGTGGCTGATTTCTCCTCGATCGCTGTTCACGAAAACGAATCAACCGGCCAATATATCTGCATACGATCTTAGGATAAAAATACGATGAAAGATGAAATAGCATTCGAAGCTCAGGATCAAAGGCTTTCGAATAATCAAAGGAAACTAAATATCCGAAGCTAAACAGAATTTTAGATTTAGGGTACACACACCCTCCCCGAAACGTTGTGTCGATCGGCCACTGGGGCCATTCGGAAGTATATTCTTTTATTTAAATAATGCCCATCTCTGCATAGGACCGTAAAGAATTACAAAAAAAATCAGGGAGTCAACTGTTGACCGATTTGGAGACTTTTCCTTGTTACATGTTACATACAATAGTCGGAAGAATAATAATAAGAGCAATAATTGCAAATAATTGCCAGAACTTCCACATTCTGAAAATATGATATCAGTAAATCAATATTTCCAGTATTAGTAAAAAAGTTCCAATTTCTCTTTTCTTATTTTAAATAATGTGATCATATAATTATAACATAAATTCGACAGCGATTTCAAGTGATGTATGTGTCACGGTAAGAGCATTAATTTAGTAAATGTATAGAATTCCCAGCAGTTCCTGGTATTGGGCATATATTAATATGCCTAAAATGCATATAACCTAACCTACAATCGTCCGAAAATGCATACATTGACTGCATCACGCTTTTTCTGTGGCGCATGTATCCAGCTAACGCTTCAGTTTTGCTATGATTCCATGTTGGCAGTCCTCCCGAGTAGGCGCCATTTCATATCCACTAGCTGAACTAAATTTGTCACGTGACTTGCTCTGCATTATCACCAATATGGCGGAACTCGTATTTGGGAATGCAATCACGAAATTACGTTGTTTGTCCTTATATGACCAGTTTTTGGGCTGGGTGAGGCCTCATTCGAAAGAGGAAGCTTCAATGTAGCCCGCTCTGGTCATCGTTTGAGTCATACAACTCTTTTAGTGATTTACAAATACTTAGAATCTGCGAGGGTATTTTGTCGATTTTTTCTCTACTTTGGACACTCATATTATCAGATATCAACACAATCTCGTTGAGCCATGACCAGAGCGGGCTGCATTGAACCTTCCTCTTTCGTACGAGACCTCACCCAGCCCAAAATCTGCTCATATAAGGACAAACAACGTAATTTCCCAAACCCATGTTTCTGGTCAGATTGTGTCGATATATAGCGCGCTGCATTACCCGTGTCTATCCCCTTAAATCGGAACGCTTTAGAATGCTTGCTACATAATGGTTCGGAAAAAATATGTCTGTTTGCTACATAATGGTTCGCTGGATCGTTCATTCAAAATTATTATTTCTCTGCGTTGGGGGGGAAAATGTCTGTTTGCTACATATTGGTTTGGAAAAAAATTCTGTCGTATGTTGGTTTGGAAAAAAAATTCTGCTACATATTAGATCGGCTTGATAGATCGGTGCGGGGGAGAGGGAAAAAATTCTGCTGATGCTGCATATCGGTTTGGAAAAAAATTTCGGTGGTGAATAGGGGTTTGAAAAAGATTTGGGGAAAACAATTTCTGGGGGTCATTCCCTCTCTCGACAAAGTCGGAATAAGTTTTCGGGGGTGGGTCCCTCCCTCTGAAAAATTTCCGGCGGTGGGCCAGATCTGGAGAGGTCTCCGCGGCGGCTCGGCCCGGACTGATCCCCTCCACGATTATGGCTTCCCCCACTCCGCGGCTGGTGCGCGCGCAACCAGTCTGCCACACCCCGCTTCCTCCGCGCCCAGGTTTCCCTCCACCGTACTCCCTCGCGCGCCCTCACTTCGTCCGCCCCGCCCCGCGCTCCCCTCAGAGGACTTGAGTTAGAACTCTCCTTGCTATACTACTTATAATATAAAGGTATGATACTAAATCCTTAATTGAACATAAAGTCTCGAGACTAAGTCGGTATAATGTAATACAAGAAATTACGCTTGGTCGATTTGGAATGTTAAGTTGAGAATTTGAGAGGATTCTCTCGGATTTGTAGTAGCTTCCTGTTGCCTATCAGCTTGCCCACGCTTTCCAGGATGAAAGTTGAGGGGCTAGCGAGAGCGACCTCGGATGGATGTTGAGGGGCTAGTTAAACCTACCTCGCATGGAAGTTGTAGGGCTAGTGAAAGCGACCTCATATGGAAGTTGAGGAGCTAGTGAAAGCGACCTCACATGGAAGCTTGGAAGTTGGACGTTGTTTTTAGATAAACTATCCTTTAGACTTGCGAGACTGAGGGGTTAGTTAAATCGACCTCGGTTTAGTTTGGTGGCAGAACCAAGTCTGCCTTTCTGCTGGCGGGCCTGTACTTATACTCCGTGCTGGTACTTGGCCCGCACCAATCACTCGCTGCGCGATCTCCTGCACCAATTATAATTAACATCCGGTTCCCGCCACTCGCGCACTAGACTCGGTTTATTCGGTGTTCGATTAACACGTTAAGTGCGGCGCCGATTTTGCTATACTTTCCGCTCAGGTAGCAGCGCGTGAGCATTTGATGCCGAACGCTAAACAAGACCGCGCGACACAGCGCAACAGACGATTCTTTTTTTTCACTGTTTCTTTTGTCGTTTGGACTGTGACAATGGTGCAGCCAATGCACATGTATACAATGTATAAACATAAGATAATGGGGTGGGGAATACCAGAGAGACAAAAGAGCGAACATCAAGAAACGATCAGTCCGAAAAAGCCACGGGAGTATAAAGATTCACTGCAGCAGAGAGAATTTAGTTTTACAGTGACTATTTTGAAAAAGTTTTGTTACCCATCAACTAAAAATGTTGAGAGGACGAAGAGATAGTGACTCATCGAGTGAGCCATCTGTACCACGCAGACGTCGGCGTGTAATACCATTGCCTTCTTCAGATAGTGACAGTTCATCCGATAGTTCACTAAGGAATATTGAAACTAGTGCTCCAACAGAGTGGTTTGATCCGTGAGGCAACCAACCAAACATTCGATCTTTCACAAGTCCCCATGGTGCCAAACTCTCTAATGAAAAAGTGCAAAATTGTAGAAAAGTGGAAGATTTTTATGGCCTTTATGTCACGGATAAAATATTTGAACATATAAACGAACAAACTAATATTTATACCTCAAAAAAAAGAATCGCTTCCAAACGTGTCGAAAAATGGGTGCCAACAGATAAAGACGATATAAAGCGGTTTTTTGGACTGATTTTGTGGATGGGATTGGTAAAACTCCCATCTTTGAATTTGTATTGGTCCCAGGATCCATTGCTTATTCAAACATTCCCGCGGAAAATAATGAGTAGAGACCGATTTCAAATTCTGTTGAGAATGTTGCATTTTGCTGATAATGAAAAAGTGGATGCTTCCAACCGTCTCTCAAAGGTCGAATTTGTGATAAACGAATTAAATACAAATTTTAAAAAATATTATGATCCCGTCGAAATGTTATGCATCGACGAGTCGATAATACCATTCCGTGGACGGATCATATTTAGACAGTACATGAAACAAGAGAGACATAAATATGGGATAAAAATATTTAAATTGTGCTGCGATAATAATTACACTTATAACTTTCGCATTTACACCGATAAATCATTGGAAAAGGAAAATACAACACCCACAAATGTTGTCATGAATTTATGTTAAAATGTGTTTGATAAAGGCCATACTTTATACACGGACAATTATTACACGAGTGTGGATTTAGCGAACAAACTCATGTAAAAAAATACGCATTTGGTTGGTACTCTTCGACCAAATCGCAAAGACAATCCAAATGAAATTGTGACTGCCAAACTGCGACGCGGAGAAATCATTGCTCAAGAAAACAGTAAAGGAATTACGATCATGAAATGGAAAGACAAGAGGGATGTTTTAGTTCTTTCAACCAAGCATTCTGACAGCATTCTACAGCATCATATGTACAGCAATATTTTAAAAACCCACCTTATGCAACCATGCCAGCGCAGAAGAAATATGAATTAAATATAAGTTCATGTCTATGTAAGACAGTGATCCTAAGGATGTTGGTTATAATACTGGAATGTGGATTCTGTACCATACACACCATCGTATATAAAAACCCCGCCACAGTTAGAAAAAATAGAAAACTACTTAGAAAAAATATTCAAAAACATAATATTTCTACGAAAGGAAAGTTGGTTAATTCAATGCCAAGAAGGTGTGAAGCCATTATACAGTCAAAATGGAATTCTACATAATATTAATTTCTTCTTTATGTTCCGAAAAGAGCAACTGTATAAATAGTTTGTACGTGGCTATTTTTTACGCTTGCGGAATTTTCTGAAACATTTTCAAACATTATGAGAATATTTTGGGTTCTTTTTTTATGAAATTTGTTCCACACATTTATAACAATATGCATAAATTATTTGTATTAAGAAAGTTTATTAATAAACCGAGTTATACAAGGTTCCCTTGGAATTACTCGCTGTACGAATACTTTTTAACCGACTTCGAAAAGGAGTAGGTTATAGATTTGACCCGTATGTATTACCCCCCCCCCCCCACATGACTCATGTATGAAAGAAACTAATTCCCTTTAATTCACGAAAAAAGTTCTCACGCAAAGATTGTGAAATCAACTTTGCTAATTCCAATTGTATTCTCGTTCTCCGCTCGAACACTGATTTCTCTATCACTTTTTATACTTGACATTCCTTCATTGGCCACAAATCAATTCAGTGCTCAGATTTTCAGCTTCGGTTTTAAGGAATTAACGGGCGAAAGACCTGGAGTTGACACAAAAACTTTTATAAGAGGGACATCTTCTGTCAAAAATGTCGTATGAAGATCGTTTTACCATTATTCCATTTAATAAAAACTTGGTAGAGACTAATTTAAAAGAATCAAAGTCAGTATTAGATTAATTACTAGCACATTCGGCAACCTGCACTAGTGCGCACTGAATGCGAACTCTTTCGCATCCAATTGGCGAAAATTCGCACCCAGTGCGACCGTCCGAATACGCTGTAAGAGAGATGCGGAGAATATGAAACATTTTGTTTTAAGTCGACTTTATAGTTTTTTTTCTTATACAACGCCCGCTAATTCCTTAAAACCGAAGCTGAAAATCTGAGCACTGAATTGATTTGTGGCCAATGAAGGAATGTCAAGTATAAAAAGTGACAGAGGAATCAGTGTTCGAGCGGAGAACGAGAATACAATTGGAATTAGCAAAGTTGATTTCACAATCTTTGCGTGAGAACTTTTTTCGTGAATTAAAGGGAATTAGCTTCTTTCATACATGAGTCATGTTTATGGGGGTGGGGGTGGGGATTTCATCACTTTTTTCATAATTTATTATAAATTACTAAGTGCCCTATTTCATAACGGTCTTCATCCTCAAAGCGGTTCATATTCATGCAAGATACGTGATGGGACATCAGCATAGAAATGTATTGACAACGACAAAATTAATCAAACCAAATGGCCCAAAAACGCTAAAAATGTGTATATTCTTTTTTTGTAACGTCGAAAATGAAAATAAATCGTATTTTTTAAACGAATTTATTCAGCTTCGATTCCTCTATTTGCTTCTGGTACGTCTGCTACATATCTGAAAACTCAAATTTAAACCAATTCCACCAATCCAATTCTCTTGAAACTTTGGAGGCGTGCGTAGTTCGGATGAAAATACGATATTTTAAAAACCAAATTATCCCGAGGGGGTGAAAATTGTACCCAATCAGCAATAACCAATAAATATAACCCATAACCACAAATCCAAACGACTTAAAATCAGTCACTGCGTTCGGGTAGCTAGTCGCATCACGAGTTCCGTAAATACACAATTTATATCGAGAAATGATTCGTTAATGTACGACCGATCACGTCCCACCGCTATCGCGCGAGATCTTCTTTACCATCGTGACATTTCAAAAATGTTAACAACTAACACTTGGCAGGTTATGATTGAGTGACAACCAAGCGACATTTATAAATTCTGCTTTCGAATGGCGACACCCACTGGCGTCAAGTGGAGGAGGAAAAGGCGACATCACGAAAACTCTTAATCCCAAAAGTATCATTTTGATAACTATTAATTCAGAATAATTCTTTTATCTTTTAGACAAACAGCTTGATACATTAAGTAAAACGATAAATGGGTTCGAAAAAAAAATTTATTCGCTTAATCATGTTAAAACACCGGGACTATGGCCGGTATTCATAGTGGCTACTTATTCTTAAGCAGATGCTTAAGCATTCGGCATCCTTTACTAGCTACTAGGTTAGCAGAAGATGCCGCATGCTTAAGCATTTGCTTAAGAATAAGTAGCGACTATGAATACCGGCCTATGTCATAAAATAATATAATAAGGCCAAAATAGCTGCGGGGACCTGTCAATTTCGCTATCATTCGTGTATAGAGACATGGTCGCTCAGTGTGCCTATGGGTAGAGGGGGAAGGGGGATTAGCTACCAGACGCGACCGCGTCTGTTGATGTTTATGTTTGTCCGCGTATATCTCCTCAGCATATGGACCGATTTTGATGATCTTTTTTTTATTCAAAACAGGACGATGGCTCGGTGGTCTCATCCTACACTGCATTAATATTGACCCAATACTTTGCCAGAATTGGTTAATAATAACGAATTTGAGACATTCCTATTCTCACTATTTCATGTCGCATAATTTGAGAATCTTCCGGTTCTAGCAAACGATTCTTTTTTGGCGAGCAACTCCTTTTCTAGGCCTGCACATTTTTTTAAAATAAATGTAGTTATATAACTGGAATAACTAAAATGTAAAAATAAAAATAATTAAAACCGACTTCAAAAAAATGAAAATATACTAAAAAGTAAAAAATATATATTTTTCTTTATTTAATCTACGATTCTCAATACTTTGAATTCGGCGCCAGATTTACACAGTAGGTACAAATGATAATCAGATTTTAATAAAAGTTAAAAATATATGATGTAAGAAAATAATTTTTTCAAACAATAACTAAGATGCAAAGAGAACTGAGAAGAAAACAATTTCTCAATATTTGCATGAAAGGTAAACTGTCTTAGCCAGCCGTATTTAACACTACATCTCTCTAACTTTACTAGCGCGTTTAAATTTACTTTAAACCCTTTAAATCCTTATACATATTATCCTGTATAATTTAACTTTGCAACATAATATACAGGGTGTCCGCGGAAAGACTGGACAGCGAGATATCTCCTAAAGTATTGTAGACAAAAATAAAAAAAATATGGAATTGCATGGTTCGAGGGGGCCAATTTATTAGCGCAGACGATTTTTTTTTCGATTATTATTTTAAAAGATACGCTGGTCAAGTTCGGTTTTTTAAATGGAACTATTTTTCTTGAAGAGGTGAGTTGATAGTGCGTTCCAAGACAAATTCAATAGGCATTAATGTATACACTTTATTTCCACTGGTTTTTGAGATATTGCACTTGCAAATTTATTGATTTTCCCTGGAAGAAAGCCCGCTGGAATAGCAAGGACCGGGGGCGGTCTTACTGGCGCCACGGATGGCATTGAAACAGATACCTACCTGCCAAAGGTTTACGCCAGGAATGGCAGGCCCAAAATCTGGACAATTCTTTTCCGCCAGAAATGCTACTTAGATAGATACATCTGTGGTATCGAGAAGCGCACCGTTACTTTTATTTCGCACTTGCTTCTACGCTCGGATGGCCGGTTCTTTTGGGAGGGATGCAACTTCGATTGGTTAGGTTACGATGACTCAAAGTTGCTAGACTAAATTTCAACCATAGTGAGCAGATTGTATTAGAACCAATCGGATTTGCATCCCTCCCAAACGGCTGCTCTCTTGAAGGAGCCTTCTTCACAGCAATACCTCCTCCCCAATGCCCACCTTCTCTCGCACGGAATACGTCAACGCATGCTTTTGTTTTGATATTGAAGCTCGTGTTTATACTCGAGAGGACCACGCATCGACAGCGGGCTACCCCTTTTCTTCCTGTGTCTCTCCACGAGGAGTATAGACGGTGGATTGTAGAAGCGTAGATGTCGGGATGCCAGTTGTTGAATTCAGGAGACGGTAGAAACACTTTATTACAAAACACACATGTACTATAATTAAAATAAATCGTATTCCTCTCGGGCAGGAGTACTGATAATGATCGAACTTGCGCCCCACTTTGCGCAGACCGATTACACGGAGGGTAGTCGGGTCACACACTGCACAAATGATTGCACAGGGTAATTCTGGAGCAACGCCCGTCAAGGAGATGCGACCTGGTACCCCGTGGCGAGGACAGCCCTTCGCAGTGCCTCACCACCTTTGACCCTCCCATTATACCCCTACCCATTAATATTACATTGTAAATATTGCGTGTAAATACTATAATAAAAATGTTAATAAATATTTTGAAAATAATAACGCAATATTTTTTTTGTAATATATAATCATATAATAATGAGAAAGTCATGTCTTTGTAGTGTAAGGCGAGGGGTAAATAGCGCAGTATGTAGCTGCTAACTGTTGGTGGCGCGCGATATTTATATATATCGTCATATCTTTTACAATTATTTATTAATCAGTGTGAAAATTGGTGAAAAACTTCCTTGTATATTAAGGAAAAACTTTGTCGCTGCAAGTTATATGTACCTCAAAATTGCCTCGATACTTTTTAACGGCGAACGTTGAAAAACATGGGTTATGTCCAGTGCTCCTTTTTAATTAAATATTATTACATCGTTTAACATAAAGGTTTTGTGCATACATTTTATGGCTTCGCTAGAGTTTTCTGAGTTTTATGTTTCAAGTCTCATAACGATCCATTATTATTTATTCAAGTTATCGCAATTTATGTTTAAAGAAATAATGATTTTGGACAATGAAAAATTTTTTGTTTATAATTTTTATCTCGAATACTAATAATTCGATAAAAAAAAACTGTAAATAGAAAAAAAAAGTGTTGTGATGAGCTTTACAACACTATATTTTTTAAAATACAGTTTAACAACATTTAATTTTCCAATTTTTCTTAGCATTTGGACAATACTTTTTCGCGTTTTCGAGCGCTAATCCCCTTATTGCATCCGAGCCCACATTATTAACAAGTACAAATATAGAGATCTTGCTTGCAATTTACTGTAACGCAAACTATAACGTACTAAAGTAATTGTAAAAGTATTGTTAAATATAATACGTGGATAATGTTCTACATGTTAAACCCATATTGTACATGTCCCTGACATATTTCAGTATTTTACGTGCATATCTGCATATTTTACGTGAATATTCGGATATTTTACGCGCATTACGAATATTAATAATAGTTCTCATTTCCGAAATTAAATCGCCCCACACTTGGAATTTAGTTTGACTCATAAAGGCAGAATATGTAAAGCTGCCCAGCTGCAGTGTATGCCCACGAAAATTTGCATCTTATAGCGCAACTGTTTGTGACTCTGACGAGTTATGTAATTAGAACTAATAACGTAAGTTTTGTTTATTGCAAATTAATTTCGTCCACAAAAGAAACATCTCTTCTACAGTGATATCCTGTCTCAATTTTCTAAAACTTACTTACATAGTGTATCTAAGTTGAACACTTCACAGAACTTTGTTATAGTAAAACAATTTATATTAACCGTTTTAGTGCCACGCAGCGCGATCGCGCTGTTTGCGTACTGTGGTGAACCGTGTCGTTTTTTTGGTCACGATCGTCAATTCGATTACGCTCGGTTCAGAATGTATCTTGTCGCGAGTCTGTCAGAGTTTCCTCTCGTAATTACAAATTTTCTTTCAAATAATCGTAAACAACCTGCATAATTAGCTGTCTTTCTTTAACACATTGAGTCCCAAGGTTTATTTTTAACAAAAGCGCTATCGCGCTTCATGGCACAATCCGACACGGATTTTTAAAAACCCCTGGCACTAAAACGGTTAAGTAACATGTTGTATTGTTTTGGCGAAAAAGTTTTTCCGTATTGTATTTTTTAAGCAAATTTAGAGACAAAGTTTATATGAAAAACCAAAAATATTTAATATATTCAACTGGATTTTGATTGTACACATTGAGTATTTCTCTAATCTTACGAGTTGCCGTTTAAAGTTTATTTGCGCGCATGAAGTTGAAAGAAATTGTAAGTACTCGTGTATTGCAAACGAAATGCCATACTGAAAATAACCAGAACACTGTTTCGTCACCCTAATATTATACGTGGCACCGTTTCCAAATATGTGCTACGCTCAAAAAGCAAAATTGTATAATTTAAACTGGTAGAGTAATTGTCCGCCAAATGAAAGATTCAGATTTGAATTCCAACCCAACGATTCATTCGGTCGAATGTTTCTTCCTATTCAGAGCAACAAAATTCATTTACGGCTATTACACACTACATTGCGGCAGATATGTATAGATTGCATAGTGCTATACAGATTGTAATTGCATATTATCAAAAAAATATATATAAACACAATTTTAAGTTAAACGATTTTATTTAATTTGATCAAAATACAAAAATCGTGGGGCAGGATACTTCAGCACTCACTTCGACGCTTGGTTCTGTATTAACTTGATTCATATCCTGTTATGAAACATCTTGCTGCACAATGTTATTTAAAGTCGATGTATAACTATTGTACAGTATTGCCTCCCTATGGGCTCGGTTTGGTGCACACGGCGTGGGCTTTTCGCTATCCCCACCACTTCTCTCTCACTCTTATTCGGCGAAGGCGAGAGCGAGGTGGAACGAGAGCAAGCGAAAGACCCTAGAAGCGAGCGAGGGCGGTGCGAGACAGACGACGCGTTGATGTTTTGTCTCGCTCCGTCTGTCGGACGCCTGACACTCCGTCCTTTGCGTGCGCAAAGGACGTGCGCGATGGTCGCGAGCGCTTACGGTGAGCACGGGAACCGCTTCGCAAAATCTTGACGCAGGCCCGGCTCAAGTCTTTTTTGCGCCCTAGGCGAACTTGTCAAATTGCGCCCTTTATTATAATACATTTATTTGAGATTATTTATGACTTTACTCTGCAAAATTAGGCAACTATTAGGGAGTAAGGTTGACAAGAGTCGCAAAATGATCTTTTCATTGTTGGCATTGTTGAAAATAAATTTTTAAATGAAATACCACAAATTGTACTACAACAGTTTTAAACTACAAATAAAAATTAAGAGTAAGGACATGAAGAATCTCAATTAAATGTATTATAATAAATGGCGGAATTTGATAAGCTCGCCTAGGGCGTAAAAAAGACTCGTGCCGTGCTTGGCTTTCTGATCGTCGCGCGCATGCGTCGAGCAGTCACGATTCCATCTGAGCGCTCGCACCCGTCGCGTACGTACTCCGTGCACGCGAAGCGTTCCATCTCGCTCCTTCCTTTGGCCAGAAAAAGCGAGAAACAAACACTCGGAATTAGGGCTCTGCTCACAATAGGGGCTCAACGCCGGTCCCGACCAGTGAGCGCTCAGGGACATAATACTGTAATTGTAATACAAGAAAATAATTCTTTTTTAATTTTTACTGATTTTTTTTATCAAATTAAATAAAATCGTTTAAGTTAGAATCTTTATATTATATTATATATATAACTAGCATGCTCCGGGGCTTCCGGTTCCGGATGTGTATGGAGTGACAGGCAGGTGCGATTGAGTGCGTGTTTGGAAAAAGGTTAGGAGGTGAGAAGGTGAGAGAGTGGAAGTAAGAGTGACGAGATAGAAAGAGAGAAGGGAGGAGGACCCCGGGCAAAGGGCAGGAGAAATAGGGGGGAGAAGGGCGAAGAGAGTGAGTAGAAGAAGGAGGCGTAAGACGTTGAGGTTAGGGGGACGGTTGGTATAGGCGCGAAGGAGAGAGGGACGGAGCACGAAAGGTAGCGACGTCAGGCGGAGCGGGCGGGAGACATACAGGTAGGCGGGAAGATTTGAATGAGATTGGGGGCAGAGTAGCGGGATAGGAGGAATAGTAGCTTGGAAGGGAAGGGAGAGAAGATATTGAAGGAGAAGGAAACAACTGAGAAGTGGAAGATGCCGCTGGGAGACAGCAAGACAGAGAAGGAGGGGGATGAAGGCAAAAAAAGGGAAGACCGTCAAATGCTGAGAGACTGGGGAGGGAAAGAGACAGCAGTACAAGAAGTATAGGCAGTATAGGGGAATGGTGGAAAAGGAAAAGGGAGGAAGACGGGGGACGAGAAGGCGAGGAGGAGAGGGGGGAGAGAGTGCGTGTGAGGTTAGCAAGAAAACGAGAAGGTCCCCGGATAAAAGGCCAGGAGGGGAGAAGGGAGAGATAGGGAAGTTGCTGGTAGCAATGAGGAAGGAGATGAGGGAAGGGTTAGAGGAGGTGAAGGGACAAGGAAGGGGGATAAGGGAGGAAATGGAGAAGATTAAGGAGGAAATTAGGAAGGGAGAGGAAAACTGGGCGAAAGAGAGGAAGGAGATGTGGGGAAAGTTAGAGAGGTTGGAAAAAAGACTGGAGGAAGTGGAAGAAATGGAAGGAACTAGAGGAAAGGGTTAGTAGGATGGAGAGAGGAAAGGGAGGAGGAGAGGAAGTAGGAAGAGAGGTGATAGGGAAGATGCAGAGAATAGAGAAAATTTTGGAGGAAAAGGAGAGGGAAGAGAGGAGAAGAAATATTGTGGTGAGAGGAGTTAAGGTGGAGGAAGGAAATGTGAGAGAGATTATGAAAGAAATAGGAGCAATAGTGGAAATAGTAAGTGCAAGAAGGATGCGGGGAGGAAGGGCGAGGAACGGTGGGGATATAGTAGTGGCGACACTGGGGAGCATGGAATACAAAAGAGAGGTGATGGAGAGGAGAAAGGCCAGTGAGGATAACAGATGACTGGACATGAAAGGAGAGGAGGATGCAGTGGAAGCTGAAAGAGATAGCGACAAAAGACGAGAGGAATGGTAGAAGAGTATGGGTGAGTTACGGAAGAATAAGGATAGATGAAGAATGGTGGAAATGGGATGAGGATGAAGAGGTACTAAGGGACAGAAGAGGGAGGGAGAGAGAAGAAAGAGGGAGGGGGAAGAGAAGGTGGGAAAACCAGAAGAGGGGGGTTAGGAGAGGAAGGAAAAGGGAAGAAGAATGCAGTAAAAGGCAAAGGGAGGGGGATGGGAAGAGGGGGAGAGGCGGGAGAGGGTGAGGGAGAGGAGGAAGGGTGGACGATAGGATACTGGAACGTACCAGGTCTAGGAAAGAAGGATGAGAAGTTTTGGAGGACTATAGAGGGATGGGATGTGGTAGTACTAATGGAGACTTGGGTGGAGGAAAAGGGCTGGGAAAGGGTAAAAGGGAGACTGCCGAAGGGGTATATATGGGAGGCGCAAGCAGCGAAAAGAAGGAATAAGAAAGGAAGAGCGATGGGGGGAATGCTGATAGGAGTGAGGAAGGAGATAATGGAGGGGGAAGGAAGAATATGGGGGAAGGAAGAGAAAGAGGGGATAATGGTAGCGGAGTTTAGAGTAGGGACGGAAAGATGGAGGGTGGTGGGGACATACGTGAACGGGGATATGGAGAAGAAGCTAGAGGACTTGAAAGAGTGGATGGAGGGAGTAGAGGAGGGGAGAAAGACGGTTTATAGGGGGGATTTTAATGCAAGGACCGGGGAGGAAGGGGGGCTATACAGGGGAGGAGGAGGAGGATGGAGGAAGGAGGTCTAAGGACAAAAAACAGAACGCGGAGAAGGCTAGTGGAGAGATTACAGGAAACGGGATGGGCGATAGTGAATGGGAATATGGCCGGGGATGAGGCAGGGGAATTCACATTTACGGGGGCGAGGGGAGAAACAGTAATAGATTACGTAATAGGGGACAGTGAGGTAAGAGAGAGGGTGGAAAGGTTGGAGATAGGAGATCAAATAGACTCGGATAGTAAAGATGAAGGGGGTCAGGAGGGGGGAAAGAGAGGGGGGGAAGCAAAGGGGTAAGGGTAGCGCGGGGAGTATGGGCGCGAGAAGGAAGAGAGAAATTTAGAGCAGGTATAAGGTGGGGAGGAATGAATGGTGGAGGGTTAGAGGAGGAATTAGAGGGGATGACGAAGGAGTTTAGGAAAGGCTTAGAGGAAGGAAAAGGGGAAGAGAGGAGGTATAGAAGAAGAGGATGGGGGGATAAGGAGTGCGAAAGGAAGAAAAAGGAAGTAAGAAGGGTGCTGAGGAAGTGGCGGAGAGGGGGGAGTGGAAGGGAGGAATATAGAAAGGCGAAGAGGGAATACAACGGTCTGTGTGAGGGCAAGATGAGGGAGGCGAGCGAGAGGTTCATGAACGAAATAGAAGGGATAAAAAATGGGAGGTGGTGAACAGGGAAAGGAAAACAAGGAAAAGGGTGAACGAGGAGATAGGAACGAGGAGAGTGGAAGGAATATTTCATGGAGTTACTGGGGGGGGGGGGTGGAGGGGAAGGTGGTTAGAGGGAGGGAGAGGGAGGGAGATGACAAAGAAGAGATAAGCAGGGAGGAGATCAAGAAGGTAATAGGAAAGCTGAAGAATGGAAAAGCAGCAGGTGGAGACGGGATACCGAACGAGGTATGGAAATACGGGGGGGGGGGGGGCAGAAGTAGAGGAATGGGCATGGAGGGTATGCAACAGGGTGTGGGTGGGAGAAGGCTGGCCCGAGAAGTGGAAGGAGGAGCTAATAGCGCCTATAGTAAAGAAAGGAGATGGGAAGCGAAGGGAGCACTATAGGGGGTGATGCTGATGCCGACGCTGTATAAAGTATACGTGTCGGTGTTAGCGAAATAGCTGAAAGAGGAAATGGAGGGAAAAGGGATGGTGCCATCGAATCAGACCGGCTTCAGGGAAGGGATGGGGACGATAGACAACATCTATGTGCTAAATTACCTTATCAACAGGCAGATAAGCAAGGAGAAAGGGAAGATGGCTGCTCTGTTCATAGACCTGAAGGCCGCGTTTGATTCGGTGGACAGGGAGGTACTGGAAAGGACGATGGTGGAATGTGGAGTAAGGGAGGGGCTGCGAAAAAGTGTAGGGGAGGTATTAAGGGAAACGAAGAGTAGAGTGAGAGTAGGTGGAAAGATAACGGAGGCCTTCTGGACGGCGAGGGGGGTAAGTCAGGGGTGCCCGATGAGCCCGTACCTGTATAACTTGTTGACGGCGGAAATGGCGGCTAAGATGGGGAAGGAAAAAAAGGGAGGAGTGCAAGTAGCGGGAAGGAGGGTATATACGATGGCATACGCAGAAGACGTCGTATTACTGGCGGAAGACAAAAAGGAAATGGAAGAAATGATAAGGAGACTGGAGAGATACTTTGACGGGAAGAGACTGGTGCTTAACGCTGAAAAGTCGAAGGTAATGAGGTTTAGAAAGGGGGGCGGAAGGTGGAGGAAAGTGGAATGGAGATGGAAAGGAAAAGAGCTGGAGGAAGTGAAGGAAATAAAATATCTGGGATACACGTCGTTGCGCAACGGAGGAGGTAAAGCACACGTGAGAGAGAGGGTGAGAAGAGCGGGGGCGGTGATGAAACAAGTATGGGGAATAGGGAAGAGGAGATTTGGAAAAGACTGGGAGAGAAGACTGTGGATTTGGGATAGGCTAGTGTGGACGGTGATGGAATACGGAGCGGAAATATGGGGGTGGAGAGAGTGGAGGGAGATGGAGGCGATGCAGGAAAGATTCCTGAGATGGACTTTGGGGGTAGAGTGGTGCATCCCAGGATATTTGATAAGGGAAGAGGTGCAGAGGGAAAAGCTAAGGACGAGGGCGGGAAAGAGGGCGTGGGGCTTTGAAAGGAAGATGTGGGAGGGAAAGGGAGGGGAATTAGCGAGGAGATGCTGGGAGGAGATAACGGTAAGGAAGAGGGGGGAGGGGAGCTGACGAAATGGGAGAAGGAAAGAAAGAGATTCTTTGAAGAGAGAGGAATAGGAATGGGAGAAGTAGGAAGGAAAAGAGAGACAGGGGAAATGGGATACGAGGAAATGGAGGCAGAAGATAGGAGAAGGCAGGAAGTGGAAACGTGGGAGAGGATAAGTGGGGCCAGGTATAACAGATGATACAAGTGGGTGAAGGGGCCCGGAGTGCCAGTATACCTGAAGAGAGGATGGACGGAGGCTAGGTGGAAAAGGGTAGCGAGATTTGGGCTGGGAAACGAGGTAAGGGAGGCGAGATATTGGCAAGGCACAGAGGAAAGAAGCTGCAGAGTGTGTGAGGGAGAGCTGGAGACATGGGAGCACGTATGGGAAGGACGTAGAAGAGGGGGAGAGGAGTTAGGAAGCTGGCAGGAGAATGTGGAATATTGGGGGAGGGGGAGAGGGGGAAGAGTGGATGAAAGAACTGGAGAGAGTGAGAGGGGAGAAGAAAGACGCGGAGGTGGCGAGGGGGGAGGAGTAGGGAAAGGAAGAGAGGAATGAATGGCGCGAATGGAGCGAGAGAGGAACTGGAAGCCGAAGAAAGGGGGCGACAATAAGGGTGCGAGCGGGGCGGGGGGGGGGGAGAGGCGGCACGGACGATTTGGGTCGGGCATACGTTATGCTTTGTTTCGTTTGCGTGTTTTGCGTTTTATCTTGTGTTGTGTGTGGAGCGTCTGAGCGTTCTTTTCTTTTCTGCGTCTTTTGCGTTTTGAGTTTTCACCGTTTTTTGCGTATCAGGTCTCTGCTTCTCTTGCATTATGTCGTGCATTATGTTTTGCGAAGCGTATTTTGCTTTTTTGGCTTTTGCTTTTTTGCTTTTCTCTTTTTGCGTTGTGGCTTTTGCGTTTGGCGTGGTGCGTTCTGCGTAGGTGTGGTGGCTGGCGTATATGCGAATAGTATATAAGTAGATTGTAAGAGATAAATAACATGGCGAGATAGTATTAAGTGGAGAAAATAGGCATAATAATAATAATAATAGTAGTAGAATAAGGTAGGATATGGAGCTGGAAGACCCTGTAACCCTAAGGGGATCAGTAAATAAATACAATACAACTAGCATGCTCCGTGTCGGCTTCACCCGAGTTATTAGCGTGACTGATTCATGTTTATTAAAATTAATATCTTTTAACGAAATTAAGTATTTTGAAAAAAAAAGCTTAATTTCCTCATAATATTTCGGAAAAAATAGCATTCTTGGGTAAGATGACCTTCTGAAATTAGTGTAACATACGTCGATCTCGGGCGGATAATCTTGACAAATTTCATCACACGCGGGACAGAGTAACATCCAAAGAGAGTACGGATAAATCTACAAAAGCAATTTGTATCCCGATGATGATTTTGACATATATATCCACGGCAATCCAGTTCTCTCGCGAGAAAGCGCGCGAGAAGCTTCGCCACCTGGTGGTGACATCGCGGTGCTGCTACGGGCGAGATGGTGGTCTGCAAAGCAGGTGTACACATGAAATTTTGCATATAAATTACATGTTAATAACGCGTTTTTGAGACATACTACATAGCTTTTGTCCGCTCTTGTTGTTCAAGGATGCTGTAGTTAAAATTTCGTAATGATTGGTTCAGTACTTTTTGAGATTTTTGTGTACATACAAACAAACGCTGTAGCTTTATTATTATTATAATATATATATATATATATATATATATTATAATATATATAATATATAACATATATATTATAATATATATAATATATATAATATATAACATATATATTATTATTATCATTATTATTATTATTTACTTCGTAGTATTTGAGTTTTGCAGTTAAAAAAACTTGAAAAATGGAACTATTTGCACGTGACGGATCATTTTTCGATAAATTGTGTATTTACTAAGTAGGCAATGCAGCGAGTTTTTGTCGTTTTCGGAAAGGACGCGAGAGGCTGATTTCAAGTCGATTGGATTTGTGCTTATCGGCTAAAATTGTAGGGAATGTAATTTTTTCACTCCCTCGGGGGTAAATGTTATTTTTTAAATGTTTTATTGGCATCATAACTAGGTTGTACGCCTGCGAAGTTTCAAGTCTATTAGATTGGTGGAAGTGGGTTAAAATTGAGTTACCAGATTTAAAGCAAACACACAAACAAACGGAGAGAGGAGTGAAGTTAATAATAAAATCGTTTAAAAATATTCCTACTTTCCTCTACTATTTGCACATACTATTTGAATATTTATGTATTGTTTTGTTTTGGTAACGAAAACGATGATATTAATTGTTGAATAATGTTTAGACCATACATTCTCCGAAAATCTATTGGCTTATGTGTATGCTTCGAGTCAATTTCATTTTAAACTAACAATGTGTGGAGGGTATTCCGTTTGTTAAAGGAGGAGAGGGAAAGCAGGTGTTGAAACAATAAAGTGACGGTCCGACATACCTACACATTTTTTACCTACGCACACAAATTTTAAATCAATAATCTACAAATGTAAATGTAAAATTTTTCAACCCTAACAGAGTTTAGAGTTAAGTGAATTTTAAGTTGACAATATTGATTTATTTATTGTTGGCGTCGAATGATTTCAGGACGGTGTAAAAGATGTACCGAATGTACATACACATATTTGTCTACTACAATAAGAAGCCTTTTACATGAAATATGGAAAAATGATTACAGTAATCGTACCCAGTTTTACAAAACTTTAAACTGATAACAAAGACTGAGAACTGATGATATTAATTACTTTTAAAATATCCAGCAATCTGCTACAATAACAGATTAATTATTTCCGAATAAAAAAATTATAACAGTGAAATCTATAATATTATGACGATTTACATATTCAAAATCCAATAGAATAGTCCTATATACTGAATTATGATATACACTGTTGGGATATAGGTTTTCTATATAACACGTGCTCGTCTTCGGGTCGATAATAAAATCACTTTTAGCAAATGAAAAATAAAGTAAATATATTCTGAACACAGAGTTACGGTATGTATATTAACATTTGCTTGTATAAGCATAAAAATAAAGTAAAGGATTGCGCTGTATTTTACGGATTCTTAACAGAATAGTTCGACACACTAGATTTTCAGTCTCTTTTGGTTATTACTCTTACTAGGTTATTACTCTTACAGTGCAAGCACGGAAGTGAAAGTCACGCTTGCGTTAGATCGGGGCCGGTGCCCTTCTAGAATATTCTATCGATGCGTCGCGCACTCTATATTTCTAGGCGCCAAATATAAAAGTTGTTTAGCGGCGCTGTCGCTTCCAACATACACCAATTGCAAAATCTATGGTTAAATGTCAATACATAAGAATCAAATTATTGTTCGATGCTAGCAACGTCTGGTATTCTGTCATAGAATGATGAAGTTATCGTTTCGAAATAGATATTATTTCCTAGTGTGTATTCGATTTTCATACGGTATGCTCTCATTTACTCTCACCATGCTTGTTCGAAACGGAAATTACTGATCGATGATAAAGCCACGACTATAATAGAAAGGTCTTCATTGCAGATTACATTTGATTTGGGGTCGTGATAACTTCAAGTACATCTTACTGTTTATTGTTCAAGTATCAAGTATAACTACGCATTGTAATCAATAACCTACCGATCGATACAATTTATGTCATGTTTGAACTTGTCCATTTAGCTTAAGAGTCACAAATGATATTTATTTTTACAAACATGTTCCTTTAAGTCTTATGTCACAAGGTTGAATAATATTCAGAACTTGATAGCAGTTCCTCCATAAAAAGTAGTTGTTACACAAAAACACAATGCACGTGTCCACAAAAATCTAGTTCTCTTTTTGCATATACTTTTAACACTTCTTAAATACGAATGTATTTTACATGTACAAAATTCTTGAATCTACATCAATAAAATACATAATCCATTACGAAGTAACTGAAATAAAGATATAGCAAATCAAATTTTTATACAGAATAATACTTTACAATACAAAAAGATGTACAGACTTTTTTTATGCTAATTCACCATACCAGGTGTATCTTCATATATTTTGATTGGTCTCTTTATCTATGTGGATGTAATTTAAAAAATTGTTTCACTATGGACAACTCAATCCTGAAGGATGTTTGTATGTATATACAATATTGAGTTACTTAATGCATTAAATATCGTGAGCTTATTACTTTATTCGTTAAATCGTTCGTAGTTATGAAAACAATAATAGTAACAAAACTTTTAATGCGTTGGCTACGAAAACGACCACATATGATAATAAAATATTCAACATTGTGCATTCCCAGAATTCCTATATAATTATATAATATTAAAGCAAATACATAGATGCGACAACGAGGTAATAGGTACCTACTGTTATAACTAGGAACGGTCTAGCAATAAAATACAAAAAACTTTTACAGGAGAAACTTATAGATTGAAGCCTACTTTTAATTTCCAACGTTACAGAATACTCTACAAGAATCACATATTTCCAACCAATTCATAGCAATATGAATGTAATAACAAATCAATAATACTGTAACTGTCAGATAAACGGAAGATGTTCAACGTTTAAGGTGTTTCATTAATATTGTACTACTGGCTTATTAAGAAGATGCTACTTCAGTATTAAAGCGCAATGGAATGTAAATGAAGTTCGGCATGTGTCATCTACAGACTGCAGCTGAGAAACTTGAGCAGAAGACAATTTACAACCTCTTTTCAAAACTAATTAAATTATCTCCACGGATAAGGTTTTCTTGATAACAATTGTCTCGCTGAATGCATGAAATAAAGGGGAAAGCATTCCTGTTAAAACGCCTCTAAAATTCTCTATTTTCAAAACACATAACTTCCTGTGCCGTTTTACATTGTTTCCATTTATTATTCCTTTTATTAATAAGTTTTTTATTAAATTCACAAAAATCGATGAAAATTGGTGATACTTATTGCGTGCAATGTTCCATGATTATTTAAGTACTAGAGATGATTAATAAAAACGCATTGAAATTTACTTTTAATTTCAGAACATACTTAATGACGTAAGTAAAAATGTAATACATATTTGATGGTATATGCTCTTTTTTATAAAACGAAGATCTTAGAAATATCCGAGACCTTACAAAGTTTGAAGGTGGAGTAATAGAAGAAGACAGTGTCCGATATGCATAAATTTATAGCGTGTTAAAAGTTAAAAGTTCCTACAATCTTAGGTATATTTTTCTACAATGGACAATAAAACTTCACAATAACTACAGCTAAAACTTATTTTGAGTAGTGAATAATGGAACAACACACCTATAGTTTAACTATTAGCCACTGACATGTAGAAAATAAATGTGATACATCTAATATATATCTGTGCTACAAATATAATGTTAGAATAGAGCATTAGAATTAATTATTTCACTGAACAATTTTTGCATTCGATTATCAATAACTTTGCAATCTAAACCTTCCATTTACACCATCTAACTTTTTTTTCTGTAATCCGTGAACAGTAATAGCTACATAAATTCAAAGCATATGGAAGTTTTTATTAAAGTTCTTCATAAAGACATGAAACTGTTGTGTTACTTGAGAAACTGACAAAGTATTCAATGTTTTTGCAGATATGAAAATAAAAAAGATTAACTAAGCAAGTATTAAAGAGGGATTTAGGGAAGCAGGGCCGGAGCGAGCATGGTTGGCGCCCTTAAATTTTTGCACCTGTTTTCTATTTAATATGTTTTGTCTTTACGAGATACAATAGATAAAGGCGAAACTTCCGAAAACCGGTCTAATCCGATTGGGTTGGAATTTTGAAAATAGCTTCATTTTGCATAAAAATAACGTTTGTGTTAGAAATATTGACGCACCACCTTGTAAAAGGGGCTGCATGGTTGAGTGTAAGCAGATGCGGCTAGCGTGACGCGTACAGCGACGATGGGCCCGACCAGCGCGACGCCATAAACATCGTAAATTGGCATCGGGGTCCTTAGGAGTTTCCCAAAAGGACAAGAGGAGACTTTCCACGGAATGGAAAGGCAGTCTATTCCAGGCCTTGACGCGAGGAAGACCTTCTCGAGTCCACTGTTCGTGACCATCGAAATAAATATATTCATAAAGCGAGTCAATTCTTCAATTTCTAGTATTTTCTTACATATCAGAAGTGGGAACTTCTTTAATCTTACGCGCCGGAGTGTGTTTTTGTGAAGTTTCTGTGAAGTCTTTGTGATCGTGTCTGGCTGTGATAGCGAAAAATGGGCCGATCCAGGGGTGAAGCACGACGGCAGTCGCGAGATTGTTCACGGGGACGTTCGCGCAAACGTGGGCAATCAAAGGACCGGTCACGTGAAAGTTCGCGTGATCAAGTGCGTGATCGTTCGCGCGATCGTGCAATAGGACGCGCAAGGGATCGATCACAAGATCGTTCTCGGGATCGAAGAAATGATTCCACAGAGGGTGGTAGACGCGTTCAGTCACGAGATCGGAGGCGAAGCTATTCACGAAACTATTCGTCGGATCGAGGAGTCAGGAGCCGTTCGTGGAACCGGGAGCGAAATTATTCACGAAGCTACTCGCGAGATCGTACGCGCCGTCGTGAGCGATCTGCTGATGTGTCTTCGTCGGAAGATTTGCGGGCCACGGTTAAACAACTGAAACGAGAATTGCGAAGTATACAGTCCAGATCGATCGTGAATGACGAATACGCTGTACCGAAATTTGATCCGACGCGGGATAACGAGGACATTGAACAGTGGGTGCGGCAAGTGGATCGATTAGCACGTCGATATATGTGGAGCGACGATAATATTATTATCAATATTTCTCGCAACTTAAAAGGATATGCTCGACGAATATTTGACGAGGAGCAGAAACGTGACCACACGTGGAGGTCACTAAAAACCATACTCATTCGACGATTTAAGCGACCGGTACCGTTTGGACGGTTGTTACATGAAGCCTCGGAATACTCTGCAACTCCTGAGCAGAAATTAGGAGATTATTGTTTCGAAAAGCTTTCTAAGTTGCGAGCTTTGAAGCTTCCCATCCCAGATGCTTGGTTGCAGGATGCTATTATCAGGGGTATTGGCGACGAAAATATAGAACGGATGATTCGTTCGAATCGCTATGAGGACATCGATGACTTGTACGCGGCAATGACCGAGATGGGAGCGCTGCCCCGAGTTTCAAGTTCGAACAAGGCAGTGGTATCACGACCATCCACGTTTAATCGCCGAGCACATCCCAGGCGAACAGAGACAACGGCCTCGACTTCGACGGCGAAATTTGGTGGGTCAACGACGAAGGAAGCACCTCAGCGGCCTGCTATTACGTGCTACAATTGTGGGGAAGTAGAGCATTTTTCAACCAAGTGTCCAAAAATCCGTGTCACCTGCCGTTCGTGTGACAAACAGGGTCACTTAGACAAATTTTGCTCTCGGGTGAAAAGGGTGAACATGACTGGGGTAACTCTCTGCAAACATAATATGTATTTGTTACCGGCTACGATCAATGAACGTAAAGTGACGTGTCTCGTGGACACTGGATGCGCGAAAACGTTGATTCAAAAACCAGTGGCGGTTCGGCTAAGACTTCAAATGATTGAGGACACAGGTTTAGAGTTGCGAGGGTTCGCGGGTTCTGAAACACGGTGTAATTTATTTACTGATGTTACGGTAACGGTCATGGAGGCTACGGCGAAGGTACGCGCGGCAATTGTGGGTTCGGATATGATGCATTACGAGGCAATCGTTGGACGCGATTTTCTCGATCAACCTCATGTAATGCTAATCAAGCGGCAGGACAGCGTTGTGATTCGAGGATTGCCAACGATGGAAGTCATGCATAAGAATGTACTGGATGTCTATGCAATGGACGGAGCGTCAGAAGTTGACCAAATTGTTTTTGGGGACGTCGGTGATCGCGACAAAATGCAATGCAGGGATCTGGTTCAATCCTATTCAGATTGTATTTCGACGTCGATGCGGACTCTCGGAAAGACCGAAACCGTGAAGATGGAGATTCGTTGTAAAACGGATACGCCGGTATGCTACAATCCATATCGGATGGCTGAGGTTAAGCGTGAAGCAGCGCGGAAGATAATTGACGAGCTAATTGATAATGGTATTGTTCGGGAATCTGTATCGCCAAACTCTAGTCCGATCATTATGGTGAGTAAGAAAACAGGGGGTAAGCGGTTGTGAGTAGACTATCGGCGCTTAAATGCGGTGACCATCAAGGATCGGTATCCTCTACCGTTAATAGAAGACCAGATTGACCGATTGGGAGGCAATAAATACTTTACAGCTCTAGATCTGGCTTCGGGGTATTACCAGGTACCGATGGATGACGCGTCAATA
Source organism: Andrena hattorfiana (assembly GCA_944738655.2). Lineage (NCBI taxonomy): Eukaryota > Metazoa > Arthropoda > Insecta > Hymenoptera > Andrenidae > Andrena > Andrena hattorfiana. Next base: position 28,214,704 of record OX122894.2, on the reverse strand, counting down.
GAGAAGACAGCGTTTGTGACGCTCGATGGGTATTATGAATTTTTAAGAATGCCTTTCGGACTGACTAATGCGCCTGCTGTTTTTCAACGATTGATTAACACGGTTTTGGGTTCGTTGAAAAACACAGTAGCATTTCCATATATCGATGATATAATTATACCGTAGTAGTAAGGCTAGGCGGGTTCTAACGCAGGTCCTCTGAGGGGAGCGCGGGGGCGGGGGGAAGTGACGGCGCGCGGGGAGCGCGGCGGAGGGAAACCTGGGCGCGGGGCCTGCGGGGAGAGGAAGAGTGGTTGCGCGCGCACGAGCCGCGGAGTGGGGGAAGCCGCAACCGCGGAGGGGATCACTCCGGGCCGAGCCGCCGCGGAGACCTGACCCACCGTGCCCGAAATTTTTTAGAGGGAGGGAATGACCCCCGAAAAGTCTTTTTCAGACTTTGGCCCACCCCGAAAAATTTTTCAGACCTAACCCAGGGAGGGGACGGCCCCCAGGATTTTTTTTCAAACCAACATGCGTCGGAAATAGTTTAATAATTTATTTTTTATCTGAAATTGTTTCGGACGATATCGGGAAAGATCGGGAAAGATCGGGAAAGATCGACGTTCTTTTCTTTTACGAACCACGTCTTCGGGAATATGCAGCAGAAATTTTCCCCCAATGCATAATAATTAATTTTTGAATCAGCGATCTACCGAACCATTATGCAGCATTCATTCTAAAGCTAACAGTATTCTAAAGCGTTCCGATTTAACGTCGCAGCGTATCGCGCGATCTCGCGTAATTCGAATCCTCTGGAGCAGCCGTACGGGATGACGTCATGTGGTGGCGCGAAGAAGGCGCGAATCATAGAAAGAATTATATGGCGTCAGCAGAAAGAATCTTTTCCATATCAACAGACATTCTTTTCCCAACGCAGAGAAATAATAATTTTAATCCCCTCCCACACTGCTCTACCGAACGTTTATGTAGAAAACAGACACATTTTATCCGAACCATTATGTAGCGAGCATTCTAAAGCTAACAGTATTCTAAAGCGTTCCGATTTAACATCGCAACGTATCGCGCGATCACGTGTAATTCGAATCCTCTCGAGCAGCCGTACGGGATGACGTCATGTGGTGGTGCGAAGAAGGCGCGAATCATAGAAAGAATTATGTGGTGTCAGCAGAAATTGGTGAGGTGAGAAGGAAGAAGACGGATAAGTAAATAGAGAAATAATATGATTAAGAGATTTATTTAAAATTAAAAGAATATAAAAATATAAATAGAAATGTAATATAATTTAACATTTTTTTTTCCTACGAGCATTAGCTAGAATATCATTGATGGCACATGCTACCAGTTCGCAATCTATAAGATAATCCTCATCGTAATATTCGCCATCACGTATGATTTTAGCAGCAGGACGCGTATCTAATGTTTCGCAGGCAGCATCGCTCTGTTACAACACGTTAACAAAAGTTTTAAAGTTTTTCCTCACATCTTCTGCAGTTTGATGCAGCCGCGGATACACATAGCTTATACATGGCTTAAGATTAAATAAAAATGATACTGTATTCAGTTTGAAATACAAAGACTTCTTATGTAGTGTCGTCTTTACAATTGGAGGCGAGAATCATAGAAAGAATTATGCAGAGTCGATAGAAATTGGTGAGGAGTGAAGGAGGCAGACAGACAAGTAAATAGATTGTAATATATGTAAAATGATTATATATTGTTCCATTAATTAAAAAATAGAAATATAAAAAGAAAAAATATAAAAATAGAATATAAATAGTGTCTCGGCAGAACCATCTATCTCTCCCTCTCTCCCTCTCTCTCTCTCTCTCTCTCTCTCTCTCTCTCTCTCTCTCTCTCTCTCTCTCTCTCTCTCTCTCTCTGTGTCTATCAATCTCTTTCTTTCTCCTTCTCTTTCCTTCTCTTTTTCTCTTCTTCACATCAATCGCAAGACAACTTGAACATTCTCGAACAGCTGATGGACTTCCTATTTACTTTTCGCGACATCATACATACATACTCTTCCCACAACACCTCGTATAAATTCATACACACTCGCGCTCTCGTGACCAACCCGAGTGTTCAGTTACACAGAACAGTAAATAACTCGACTATATTCGCCGAAACTGTTACGTATTTATTGTATTGCCTCAATTCTTTATCTCTAAATAAATCGCACTATTCTCAACATTTTTTAGTTCTCTCTATACAAATAGGATATCAAAATACAATATAAAAAGAACAAATATAATAATAATAATAATAATTTAATTTAATTTATTGCCACTTTGGTGTTACAATTTAACGATCAAATAATCTTTCCATTTCATTCCCATGATTGTGTCAGTGTAAGTCCCACCCTTCTAATGTATCCTGTTGTCTCTTAACAATTTTTTCTATTTTACAAGTGTTTCCTAATCTATTCTATGTTACATAATCTTCTTTTATCACTTTCCTGTTCTTCCCATCTTTTCCTTCTCCCTATTATCTCCCGTAGAATAGCCAAGCTTTTCCCTTCTCCTCTAATTACCTCTGCACAATTCCTGCCACTCTCTCAACTTACTTCACATGTTTCAATCGCGTGTTTCACTGTTTCTTCCTCTTTCTTACATACTCTTTCTTCTTTCATTAGCCAATATTTGCATGTTCTTGTTTCACTACCCTGTATGAATCTTCCTATCCTTTCTAATTCTCCTCTCCTTTTCTCATTTCTCCCCCATAAGCATTTCGGCTTATCTCCTGGTTTCCTTGCCACCTCTTTTAATTCTCTTAGGAACTTTGACTCTTTTACTTTTATCTGTCTTTCTTGTTCTTGGATGTCAATTACTTATCTATTCTAATTTTTAATCCACACTTCTTCTCCATTTAATCTTCTTCTTTTCCATTCTTCGTTCATTCATTCGGTCATTCTTGACCATCCTCTCCCTTCCAAGAATTTGATTCGCATTCTTTCCTTTTTTCGTTACTTCATTTCCTCTCATTAGTCTTCTCCTACATTCATATCGTATCGATCCTTCTCCCGAGTTTATTAGTGTCTCTTCAAACTTCATTACCCTTACTCCCATTTTAATTGCTATGCCATCTCTTCCTGTTTCTTTTAACAGCCAATATGTTGATGTTGATCTCTCCAATTTCATTATCCATCGTATGTATTTCGCCTGCAATTTTTCTATTTCCTCATACCTTCTCCATCCCCATATCGCTGCTCTATACGCCACGGTGCTTCTAACTAGCGCATCAAACAGTTTCATTCTTATTTCAGTCATCTCTGAATAATCTTTCTCCAACACATCCCCCCATACTTCTCCTAGTATCATATTCGCTTCCCTAACTACCTTCTTAATATGGTGTTTATCCTCGCTGTTCTCTCCCTCTCGTTCTATAATCTAAATATTTCAGTTCTCTTACTCTTTCTTCTTCATTCCAACGGAATCTTTCGTATTTTCTTCTTCCTCCTGCTTTCCTGCATATCATTATCTTAGACTTTTACACATTTAACTCCAAGCCTTTCTTCTTTATGTATCTCTCGAATCTCTTTATCGTATTCTTAGGTCCCTGTGCATTATTTACCATTAACATCAATCGAACATCAATCGAACCACTTTCAACATCAATCGAACATCAATCGAACCACTTTCAACATCAATCGAACATCAATCGAACCACTTTCAACATCAATCGAACATGAATCGAACCACTTTCAACATCAATCGAACCACTTTCAACCACAATCGAACCACTTTCAACATCAATCGAACATGAATCCAACCACTTTCAACCACAATCGAACCACTTTCAACATCAATCGAACATGAATCCAACCACTTTCAACATCAATCGAACCACCTTGATCGTGTATCGAACGTGTATTGAACCACTTTCAACATGAATCGAACCACTTTGATCGTGTATGGTACCACTTTGATCATGTATTGTACCACTTTCAACATCAATCGAACATCAATCGAACCACTTTCAACCACAATCGAACCACTTCCAACATCAATCGAACATGAATCCAACCACTTTCAACATCAATCGAACCACCTTGATCGTGTATCGAACGTGTATTGAACCACTTTCAACCACAATCTAACCACTTTCAACATCAATTGAACCACTTTCAACATGAATCGAACCACTTTGATCGTGTATGGTACCACTTTGATCATGTATTGTACGTGTATGGCAACTTTCAACGTCTATCGTATCACTCTGAACGTGTATCAAACCACTTCTATGTAATTATAACTATCGTCTTAATCTGGCATACATCATGTGCAGGAGATTAGGTAGGAGAGGGTGAAGAAAAACATTTTATACGTTAAAATTGATTATATTTTATTTAAGCATTTCTCTCTGGCGTTTAGGCCACCAGTTGAATATTTTAAATACATTTTGCATGGCACAGTGCTTTGCGTGTCTGCCACATCGCAGAGTATTAATTACATTTAGCTTATTTAGAGATTTGATATCCTCGTAGTCAATGTCCAGCGTCTCAATGACCACGTCCGCTCTGGTATTTTCATCGAGGAAATCCACAAACCCGTCGCGTTTCTGCAACCCTTTTACGTATACGATATGGGATGCGTCATCTTCTTCGTCGATCGCATCAGCTACAGCTTTCGTAATTAGCCGTTTAGCCATACAGTATGGAACGTCTCCATCGTCCCACCGGAGTCCATGATGTTTTACCACCAACCACCGAATGCTCGATTTGTCGGATTTCGTAAGAAGATGTTGTGGCATCGAACTCCCAACAATATAGTGCGAGAGAATTGTTCCCATTCGTAGGACAGCCACTTCCTTGACGACAAATCTTCCATCGACGATGAACCCTTGCAGGTCAACAAATGTTGGTGCGACCATTATCGATACAATTTAGAGGTCCGCTCACTTCCAAGACAGTCGGGAGAATGCAGTCCTTCTCGTAAAGCATCTCGATTTTCACGATGAAATTTTGTATGAATTTGACATAGGAGAGGGCGTGGCAATTTAATTGATTTTGCGCACCACGTTTGTCAGCGGATTGTATTCAACCACCCGATCGTGTAGAATCAGACAGTAGGCCGTAGTATTTATCGGCACATTCCCTTTATACTCGAATTCTATGCGCACGTGCACTGTGCCATTCTTGATCGACTCATTTTGTCGCGAACAATCAATTACCACGAGGGGACCAAATTGTAAAAATTCGGCCACGGTGAATAATGCCTCGTTGCAACTATGTCCATAATACGATTTATGGAATTGCGTATACATATGATACAAGATGGCATGCTTATTCTTGTCAAAGTCCAAGTTCATGTCATCGTATGGGTAAAATTCCGAGTTGAGAAAAAGTTTTACATTGGTCAATTTGCAGTTGTTGAACCTAGTAACGTCTTCGCTCATCACATTCCTTCGACCAGTCTGTAGAGCAAGGATAATAACTCGCGGCTTCTCCAGCTGTGCAGATGCCTTCACGGCCCACGAATGCTTGGTTGTACTCTGTAAGAGAGGATACTCGTACAGATCCCACGATTGAAAACAAATGCACAGGTTTTGCCCACGTTCCAAAGCACGTAGCAAGGATAGCTTATTAACGTCGTTCAGCGTCACATGAGGCATCCGCCACTGCACTTTAAGTAATTCAATTTCTGGTTCCAGCATCGGCGATCCTATTAGAGCATTATTGTCGTTGCGCGATCGTATTAAAATCAATTCGTGACGCACATTAATAATAATGCGTCTGTAGTTCTCACAAAATGCCAGCAAATATTTGAGTGGGATGCAAAAATTGAAATGATTTTTCAATATTGACCCATCGCGTCGTTTCAAGCCCCATCCGGCATTCTCCATATTTTTGTCTTCGCTAGATGTCAACGATACATAGTTTTTAAGGGTGCTTATTCCAACGTTTCTGTTGCGATCAATCTCCACGCCATTCAGCTCGTATCGAATCTCATCAAATAAGAACGCCATGCAATTATTTCCCAACGTCACCGTTAATGTATCGTTTGGCTTATTTATCTTCAATTTTCCCTCCACGTAGAGGAAACTTTCACACGGCAATGTGTATAAATCCTGCTGTTGTATGGGTATTCTTATTTCTTCGCTGTATCCAAACGTTGAGTTGACGTATGGGTTGTTCGGGTGCACTGGTACCGATTCTTCCAGCACGCAGAATTCTGGGAGGATGACGAAGACTCATGGGGTCTGAGGGTCCTATTTGGTGAGTGTCTTATTGCATCGGGGACTGTAGATCTGCTTATTGTTTCTATTTCCGTGCGTGTAGTAATAGTCTTGCAATTGTTTTTTTTTTTTTTGTAGAACGTCATGGGGACATCTTCGTTGGGCCTGATCCGCGGCCTCGACTGTGGTCGTTATTGGAGGCCGACTGCGCCCTACGTGGCTGGGACGACGACGCCTAGTTGTGCGCTTATTTACCATCTTTTTCAATAAATTACCTTTCTTAGTCTTATCCTTATATGTAATTGTTAGTGTATCGTTACTTTCCTTCAATACTGTGACCATTTCCCTATTACTGCCCTATTCTATGAAGTGTTTGTCGGAACGCGGATTGTTCGTCGCCCTCTATACTGTAATTATTATTATCGTGCGTGTTTTGAAACGTGTTAGAGCCTATCCACGCAGGTGTTAGTTTTTGACCGCTCGCGTCTTGTCGTGCAGTAGCACATGGTCTCCGATTTTAAAAGAACTATCCGCGATTTTCATGTCGTAGTATTGGAATTAAAATTAAAATAAATTTAATATAACATTGAAATTTATATAAATCCAATAATGAATAATTTTCAATTAATAAAATTACAGAAAATATTGTTAAAAATAAACTTACTTCATAAGAAACTGACTGTGAAATTGACCCAATCGGTCCTAATATTGAATAATTAGAATTTGAAGCCCAACCATCAATTATCACAGGGTAAACACCTATTCTTAATGAACATAAAATTCCAATTTTTATTGAATATAGCAAAAAATAATTTACAAATTAAGTCCTTTTGTATAAAAATTTATTAGGTAAATATAGATAGAAACCGATCGGGCTCACGTCGATTTCAACTCAAATCATGTAAGATATTAAAAGTCGAACAGACTTAAAATTTAAACTCCTGCATTTTAATTATATCTTAATTCAACATCGAGGTCGCAATCATCTTCATAAATATAGGTAATCAAACAAAGGTGATAAACAGAACATGGAAGAAAGGGGACTTTCCGGAAGAATGGAAAGAAGGAATAGTAAGTTCTGTATTCAAAAAAAAAAAAAAAAAAAAAAGGAGGAAGGGAAATGGTTAAGAACTATAGGGGCATAACATAGATGGACACGGATTATAAGATATGCATGGAAATTCTAAGGAGGAAATTAGAAGAACAAATGGAAAATGGGATATTAAACGATACGCATATGGGATTCAGGAAAAGGAGAGGAACAGTAGACGCAATAGCAGTAGTTAAAATGGTTATAGATATAGAAACCTCAAAAGAAAGAGGGAAACTATATCTGTTTTTCACGGATATGAAAAGAGCATTTGATTGATTGGAAAGGGAAGAAATTTGGAAAAGACTTTATGAAGAAGGAGAAGGCGAACAACTAAGAATACGGATACAGGAAATGCACGACAGAACTATATGCGCTTTAGGAATGAAGAAGGAACTGATAGGAAAGTTTTTTTAACAGGAAAGGGTGTTAGACAAGGGTGCCCGTTAAGCTTGACACTTTTCAATGTCGCATTTGCAGACCTGGAAAGAAGAAATGAGCAAAGAACAGGAAGGAGGAGTCGTAATAGATAGAAGGAAAATTTTAACAATTTCATACGCGGGTGATGTGTTAATGGTAAATAATGCACAGGGACCTAAGAATACGATAAAGAGATTCGAGAGATACATAAAGAAGAAAGGCTTGGAGTTAAATGTGTAAAAGTCTAAGATAATGATATGCAGGAAAGCAGGAGGAAGAAGAAAATACGAAAGATTCCGTTGGAATGAAGAAGAAAGAGTAAGAGAACTGAAATATTTAGATTATAGAACGAGAGGGAGAGAACAGCGAGGATAAACACCATATTAAGAAGGTAGTTAGGGAAGCGAATATGATACTAGGAGAAGTATGGGGGGATGTGTTGGAGAAAGATTATTCAGAGATGACTGAAATAAGAATGAAACTGTTTGATGCGCTAGTTAGAAGCACCGTGGCGTATAGAGCAGCGATATGGGGATGGAGAAGGTATGAGGAAATAGAAAAATTGCAGGCGAAATACATACGATGGATAATGAAATTGGAGAGATCAACATCAACATATTGGCTGTTAAAAGAAACAGGAAGAGATGGCATAGCAATTAAAATGGGAGTAAGGGTAATGAAGTTTGAAGAGACACTAATAAACTCGGGAGAAGGATCGATACGATATGAATGTAGGAGAAGACTAATGAGAGGAAATGAAGTAACGAAAAAAGGAAAGAATGCGAATCAAATTCTTGGAAGGGAGAGGATGGTCAAGAATGACCGAATGAATGAACGAAGAATGGAAAAGAAGAAGATTAAATGGAGAAGAAGTGTGGATTAAAAATTAGAATAGATAAGTAATTGACATCCAAGAACAAGAAAGACAGATGAAAGTAAAAGAGTCAAAGTTCCTAAGAGAATTAAAAGAGGTGGCAAGGAAACCAGGAGATAAGCCGAAATGCTTATGGGGGAGAAATGAGAAAAGGAGAGGAGAATTAGAAAGGATAGGAAGATTCATACAGGGTAGTGAAACAAGAACATGCAAATATTGGCTAATGAAAGAAGAAAGAGTATGTAAGAAAGAGGAAGAAACAGTGAAACACGCGATTGAAACATGTGAAGTAAGTTGAGAGAGTGGCAGGAATTGTGCAGAGGTAATTAGAGGAGAAGGGAAAAGCTTGGCTATTCTACGGGAGATAATAGGGAGAAGGAAAAGATGGGAAGAACAGGAAAGTGATAAAAGAAGATTATGTAACATAGAATAGATTAGGAAACACTTGTAAAATAGAAAAAATTGTTAAGAGACAACAGGATACATTAGAAGGGTGGGACTTACACTGACACAATCATGGGAATGAAATGGAAAGATTATTTGATCGTTAAATTGTAACACCAAAGTGGCAATAAATTAAATTAAATTATTATTATTATTATTATATTTGTTCTTTTTATATTGTATTTTGATATCCTATTTGTATAGAGAGAACTAAAAAATGTTGAGAATAGTGCGATTTATTTAGAGATAAAGAATTGAGGCGATACAATAAATACGTAACAGTTTCGGCGAATATAGTCGAGTTATTTACTGTTCTGTGTAACTGAACACTCGGGTTGGTCACGAGAGCGCGAGTGTGTATGAATTTATACGAGGTGTTGTGGGAAGAGTATGTATGTATGATGTCGCGAAAAGTAAATAGGAAGTCCATCAGCTGTTCGAGAATGTTCAAGTTGTCTTGCGAATGATGTGAAGAAGAGAAAAAGAGAAGGAAAGAGAAGGAGAAAGAAAGAGATTGATAGACAGAGAGAGAGAGAGAGAGAGAGAGAGAGAGAGAGAGAGAGAGAGGGAGAGAGGGAGAGATAGATGGTTCTGCCGAGACACTATTTATATTCTATTTTTATATTTTTTCTTTTTATATTTCTATTTTTTAATTAATGGAACAATATATAATCATTTTACATATATTACAATCTATTTACTTGTCTGTCTGCCTCCTTCACTCCTCACCAATTTCTATCGACTCTGCATAATTCTTTCTATGATTCTCGCCTCCAATTGTAAAGACGACACTACATAAGAAGTCTTTGTATTTCAAACTGAATACAGTATCATTTTTATTTAATCTTAAGCCATGTATAAGCTATGTGTATCCGCGGCTGCATCAAACTGCAGAAGATGTGAGGAAAAACTTTAAAACTTTTGTTAACGTGTTGTAACAGAGCGATGCTGCCTGCGAAACATTAGATACGCGTCCTGCTGCTAAAATCATACGTGATGGCGAATATTACGATGAGGATTATCTTATAGATTGCGAACTGGTAGCATGTGCCATCAATGATATTCTAGCTAATGCTCGTAGGAAAAAAAAATGTTAAATTATATTACATTTCTATTTATATTTTTATATTCTTTTAATTTTAAATAAATCTCTTAATCATATTATTTCTCTATTTACTTATCCGTCTTCTTCCTTCTCACCTCACCAATTTCTGCTGACACCACATAATTCTTTCTATGATTCGCGCCTTCTTCGCACCACCACATGACGTCATCCCGTACGGCTGCTCCAGAGGATTCGAATTACACGTGATCGCGCGATACGTTGCGATGTTAAATCGGAACGCTTTAGAATACTGTTAGCTTTAGAATGCTCGCTACATAATGGTTTGGATAAAATGTGTCTGTTTTCTACATAAAGGTTCGGTAGAGCAGTGTGAGAGGGGATTAAAATTATTATTTCTCTGCGTTGGGAAAAGAATGTCTGTTGATATGGAAAAGATTCTTTCTGCTGACGCCATATAATTCTTTCTATGATTCGCGCCTTCTTCGCGCCACCACATGACGTCATCCCGTACGGCTGCTCCAGAGGATTCGAATTACGCGAGATCGCGCGATACGCTGCGACGTTAAATCGGAACGCTTTAGAATACTGTTAGCTTTGGAATGAATGCTGCATAATGATTCGGTAGATCGCTGATTCAAAAATTAATTATTATGCATTGGGGGAAAATTTCTGCTGCATATTCCCGAAGACGTGGTTCGTAAAAGAAAAGAACGTCGATCTTTCCCGATCTTTCCCGATCTTTCCCGACATCGTCCGAAACAATTTCAGATAAAAAATAAACTATTAAACAATTTCCGACGCATGTTGGTTTGAAAAAAAATCCTGGGGGCCGTCCCCTCCCTGGGTTAGGTCTGAAAAATTTTTCGGGGTGGGCCAAAGTCTGAAAAAGACTTTTCGGGGGTCATTCCCTCCCTCTAAAAAATTTCGGGGACGGTGGGTCAGGTCTCCGCGGCGGCTCGGCCCGGAGTGATCCCCTCCGCGGTTGCGGCTTCCCCCACTCCGCGGCTCGTGCGCGCGCAACCACTCTTCCTCTCCCCGCAGGCTCCGCGCCCAGGTTTCCCTCCGCCGCGCTCCCCCGCGCGCCCTCACTTCCCCCCGCCCCCGCGCTCCCCTCAGAGCACCTGCGTTAGAACCCGCCTAGCCTTACTACTTACCGTCAACTACCGTTCCGGAGGGATTGCAGCGAATTCAACTCGTTTTGGATAAGCTACGGGAACACAAATTGACGCTCAATTTGAGCAAGTGTTCATTTTTTATGACGACCATCGACTATCTTGGACGGGAGATAAGCGCCGAAGGTGTCAAACCGGGACTTAGGAAGTTAGAAGCTGTGTTAGCGAAGCCAAGACCTACCACGGTAAGAGAGGTTCGACAATTCGTTGGACTGGCGGGATATTTCCGGAAATTTATAAATGGCTACGCGACCATGGTCACACCGCTAACCGATTTGATGAAGAAAAGTACGGTGTGGCAATGGGGAAACGCGCAAGCAACTGCGGTTGCAAAGGTAAAAAAGGCTCTCACTACGCGACCAGTTCTTGCGATATTTGATAGCGCGCTTCGAACAGAATTACATACTGACGCTAGTTCATTGGGGTTGGGTGCCATTTTGTTTCAATTTACAACGGAGGGAAGGCAGCAGATAGTCGCTTATTATAGCAAACAGACGACCTTTGAACAGCGCAAATATCACTCCTACGAACTAGAGACGATGGCTGTAGTTTTCGCGCTTCGTCATTTCCGCGTATACCTGCTCGGGTTAAATTTTACGGTTGTTACGGACTGTAATGCACTTCGCACCACGTTCACAAAGAAAGATTTAATTCCACGCATTGGACGATGGTGGTTGGAGGTGCAGGATTATACTTTCACGATTGTGTATCGAGCGGGGTCTAATATGCAGCATGTTGATGCTCTCAGTAGAAATCCTGTGCAAGAGGTGGAAATGTATCCTGTGGATATCACGGAAGCAGATTGGATTTTAGCTGCACAATTGCAGGATGAGCAGCTGAGTCGGGTGCGACAGATATTGACAGAGAACGTACGAAATGCCAATACTAAACAGTATTTTGCTGATTACATTCTTAGGGATAGCAAAGTTTATAGGCGGTTGGAAAAGGATACTATAGCATGGGTAGTACCGCGAGCGGCGCGATTTCAAATTTGTCGCCTATGTCATAACGACGCCGGACATTTAGGGTTAGAGAAAACTTTGAGGCGTATTCGCGAAAATTATTGGTTTGCAGGAATGGCTGCGTTTGTGAGAAAATATATAGGGGCTTGTTTGAGTTGCACGTACTATAAACGAACGTCAGGAAAGAAGCGAGGGAAACTGCACCCTATTGAGAAACTTCCGGTACCTTTCCATACTATACATATCGACCATGTTGGACCTTTCGAGACTAGCTCACGGAAAAACAAATACTTGCTTGTTATTGTGGACGCTTTCACGAAGTTCACAATTATTGAACCCGTGAGAGACACTAAGGCGAAACGGGCGGTAAAAATCTTATTGAATGTAATTCATTTGTTTGGAGTTCCGTCTCGTATCGTCAGTGATCGAGGAACTGCGTTCACTGCGAGAACCTTTAAGATATTTTGTACGACGTACGGGATTTGGCATGTGTTGAATGCGGTCGCCACACCACGCGCTAATGGGCAGTGTGAACGATACAATCGAACCATCGTGGCGTTGTTGGCTACGACCGTGGCTGGGATGGAGTCGAATGTGTGGGATAACTATGTAAAGCAGGTTCAGAGTGCAATGAACACTAGCTTTAATAAAGGTATTGGTACAACACCTGCGGAGGCATTGATGGGCTATAAGGCCAAAACTACGGCGGAGGCACGAATTTTGCATGAGTTGCAAACCGAAGTGCAGCGTTTGGATTTGAACGAGCTTCGGAAACAAATTGCGAGCCATATTTCAGAGGACCAGCGGCAACAGAAAGAACGCTATGACAAGACTCGACGTGAGGCGACGCGTTACCAGGAGGGGGATCTGGTTATGGTGGAAATCACGAGTGATCAGGCAACGCGAGAAAGCAGGAAGCTTCACCCAAAATTTAAGGGACCGTTCAGGATTTGTCGAGTCCTTGTAAATGACCGTTACGAGGTCGAAGATTTACGGCAGGGAGGTAGACGGGCCAAGACAGTCGTCGCGGTCGAACGTCTAAAATCCTGGATTGCGGCAGTCGAATGAAATCGTAGTATATATAGTTAATGTTAGTCTTTAGTCATTTGCAGAAATTAATTAAACAGCGACAGAGGACACCCTTGGCATGACAGTTGAGGCTGGTCAGTGTCGTCGCTGCAGCAGCGAAGCATGGGCTTCTGGACTATCACTGCGACAGTGAGGGAAAAGCCACTGTCGAGTGAAATTCACTATCATGACATTAGTGAGCATTGTTGTTGCTACTATTGTATGATTGTTCTCGATATCATGACATTAGTGAGCATTGTTGTTGCTACTATTGTATGATTGTTCTCGATATCATGACATTAGCGAGCATTGTTGTTGCTGCTAATGTATGATTGTACCGGATCATCAGTCACCAGCTGGAGATCGAGATCATCGACTACACGACTTCAACATTTTACACTGCAACGGCATTGCAGAGTGTCTGCAATTCAACAACAAAGATGTTCAACGAGCAACGAGCACATGATGCATCGCCAAACATTTGCACGCGATGTATTCATCTTCCATGGCCGTTGCTATGTAGCAAGAAAGAGGATTGATTGAATAAGGGGAGTAGCGTTAGTTGACGAATATTTTTATTTTGTGAAGGAATTTCTTTGTCGATCTTGAGATAATATTATCAGCATTGACGTGGATACTCAGATGTGTTTTTGATTCTTGTGTTACAGAAAGCAATATAAAGTTTAAAGGAATGACCATGTGCTTGAGGACAAACACAACTGCAGGATGGCCGAGTGTTAGAAATATTGACGCACCACCTTGTAAAAGGGGCTGCATGGTTGAGTGTAAGCAGATGCGTCTAGCGTGACGCGTACAGCGACGATGGGCCCGACCAGCGCGACGCCATAAACATCGTAAATTGGCATCGGGGTCCTTAGGAGTTTCCCAAAAGGACAAGAGGAGACTTTCCACGGAATGGAAAGGCAGTCTATTCCAGGCCTTGACTCGAGGAAGACCTTCTCGAGTCCACTGTTCGTGACCATCGAAATAAATATATTCATAAAGCGAGTCAATTCTTCAATTTCTAGTATTTTCTTACATTTGCGAGAAGGATTTTTGGTGACTCGAAATTTTTTTTTTACCATTTCAATGTCGTTCCCTACCTTACCGACAGAGTCGAGAATAGGATACAACCACAGATCAGATATAGAATAGACCTGACATTCCTTTGTCTTCTGTGTCACTCGATTTTGGGGCTCTAGAGCCCCATTACCATTTCCGTGTCGCATCCAACGTTAACGGCTAAGCATGAAATAAGAGTTCAGCGCTATAAGCGGTAGGAATAGAAGTTATAATAGTGGTGAGAATTTACATACAGGGTGTCCCGATGTCAAATTAATGCAGCAGTATTTAAAAGGCAAATAAAAATTTCTTCATTTCTTTATCAATCAGCAACTCTACAGACCCATACAACGGAGAAGCATTGTACAATTTCGCTTACGATGTAACGAACCTCTGCTATCTTATGATTCCCTAATAAATTATTTGCGGACATGGGTTTATATTAACTTTTTCAACTTTTCAATTGTTTTCAACTGTATACCCGGGATACTCTGTGTACAGACATACACTTTCATTTATTGTTTTGAACACTTCCTATAATAACTGATTAAAAAATGATTAATAAATTATGGTAATCTTATGGTGTGTCTCATATCAAGCAGCAGAGTAGTACTGGGCCCCTGCCTACATATACGTGTAATTCTACCCAATCAAGTCGTTCCGAAATCTTTAACAATTTTTACTGATCAAAGGGTTCCTTTGCGTCATATGGCTTCATTCAAACATTTTTCTTTTCCAACGCGCAGAATACGTTGATGTAAAAGAAAATTGGTAAATTTGTCGAAAAGCTACCTCTTCATCGATTTCAATGACCTTCGCATATGTTGTCAATGTCATCATTCTGAACAACATTTCTTTTAAACTTTTTGACGGCCGGCCTCAGTTTCGGAGATATTAATAAAAAACTTTCGGCATAATAGATTGAAAGCTACCTCCCCACCGATTTCAATGATCTTGACATATGTTATCAAAAAACATATGAAAAACTTTCGGCATAATATATTGAAATCTGTTTCATAGCTGACGGTATTAGTATTGGTTGGGGTTAGATTAGGACCGGGGCGCGTAAAGGATGGTACCGCAGAGGAGAACATGTGTTAAACTCGGTAATAATTCTTGTGTTAAGTAAAGGTTTTTGCGAATATTTCGTAAACCAAAGCCAACCGCCAAAAAGGTTAAAGGGAAATGTTCAGAATGATGACTTCGACAACATATGTGAGGGCCATTGAAATCGGTGAGGAAGTAGCTTTTCGACCAGTTTACCAAAAAATTTAATATTCATTTTCAATGTTATAAACAATTTCGCGGACACTTTTGTTACAAATGTCCACCGATCCAGAGGTGTAGATTCACCCCCTAAGAGCAACGACCAATAATTGTTCTACACATTGTACAATGCATGTGGAGAATGAGCCGATAGGTGTGTTCTGTAGGAGCGAGTACTGTTTGAAAGAGTGACGTGTGACTGATTTTTGGGGTGTGTGATTGTGGCAGGAGTCAGTTGTCAGGCAACGCGCAAAGAATGGTTGAGGGGGTCGCGTCGCGGCTACAATAATCTGGGTAGACGGTCATCGGGTAAGCGGTTGGGGAAAACCCAAGTGGGGTAAACAATACTCCTGCAGGTCAAGATACTAAATGTGATTTTCGCTTCTCATTTTGGAACCATTTTAGCTTCTGACCTTTTGCCTGTCTTCTAGCATCTAGACATCAAGAAATAGTTTGGAATGGTTTTAAGAAAAAATGTTCCTAACAAAAGTTGCTTGTTTTCTAACGTGGATTAGGAAAATAATTGGTTCCACCCCTGCTTTAAATGCAAGGAGAGATGAGTGCGAGCCTATATCAATACATATTTAAAAGCATGAGATGCATGGAACTCGAGACCAGAACGTCTAAAACTGATCGTGTGCATAATTCTCGATATATTGAGGTATTAAAACTTACGCGTGTTACCCTATATTAGGCCTTCCCAAGTAGGGGAAAACCACTCCTGAAACACATGTTTCGGTTCTCCTTTAGGGTGAAAGTACCAAATGTGTCAAGTAATAATTTTTTTTAATTCTCTTTACGTCATTTTGAAATGCTAGTTTGAATTTTAATTTTTCCTACTATTTTTAAGTCATTATGAAATTTCCTATAAAAACTTGACATA
Source organism: Andrena hattorfiana (assembly GCA_944738655.2). Taxonomy (NCBI): domain Eukaryota; kingdom Metazoa; phylum Arthropoda; class Insecta; order Hymenoptera; family Andrenidae; genus Andrena; species Andrena hattorfiana. The sequence goes on along the minus strand of OX122894.2, from coordinate 28,198,226 downwards.
TTTGGTACTTTCACCCTAAAGCGCCCCAACATGCTTCCTAGCGGCGTTACTGTCTCCTCGGGGAGAGGGTAGTAGAAATCTTTCCACCTTAGCTGAAGGCGCACCGTTGGAAGGAGAACCGAAACATGTGTTTCAGGATTGGTTTTCCCCTACTTGGGAAGGCCTGTCCTATATAATTAGGGAAAACATAAGCGAAATGCGGATATGCTTTTAATAATCTTTGATTTCTGTATATACAGTATATATATTTTATATTATTTTTATATTATATTTTACATTATATTATACTTTCACAGAAATCAAAGATTACTAAAAGAACGGTTAATTCGATCCCCGCCTGAGCCTATCTTTTTTTCGGCCCGTCACGGGGTCATTACGGGGTCCTCAACCCGTAATCTTACATCATAAGTCGCACGTATTATATTATTAACTCTTATATTGTTAACTCTATTACTTCAATGTTTTGACATTTTAACATTAGCAGATTCACTTTGAAGTAACGGCGGAACTAAGGTGAAAGAAAGGCACTTGTGTTGTACATACTACTGTTTAAATATTGCGGCGAATAATAGAACGAGATGCATGATTGTAAAGTAAAAATGGATACGAGACCTCTCTCCCTCGAGAGAGAACGTGAGAGTGTGTGCGTGTGATAAACAAAACCTGTTCTTGTTGTTTTGGCCAAATATTACGTTCTCATATGTGTAATGAATTTTATTTGCTGCCGAGATTTCATTCCAATTGTTTTTTTATAGTATGAATAAATGACACATGAAAAGTACCCCTTTCGTTTGCTCTTTAAATAGTGCAAGCGCCGACCACGCGAGAGAAAGTATAGGTACTCTAAAAATAGGAAAGTCTCATGAGGGACGGTCCGCCCGTGTCAGTAGGAATATCGAATCATTTCTCGAAGAAGAGACCTCAGGACTTGAGACGGGACCCCTGACATACGAAAATTTAGGCTCGCTGCACTCGCGTTGGTTCGAGTCGATGATGGGCTTTAACCGTCCCATTGAAAGCCTGGCACACCGACATAGCGCGAACCACTGTAGTGGTGCATCCCTATCACTTACACTACTATGACTTGCTGTCGCCCTTCACCTTGAAGGTGTGAAATAGTTAAAAGAGGCAAGACAGGTAACTGAAAAACAAAGTTGCATCAAGTTCGATATAATATGTACACTCCGAATGCTTCAAATACTTCCAAAAAATTGTTTCAACTGGTTGGAATATTCATTATATTCTGCTGCGTGATAAATTGAATTATTTGTTTAATTTCTGTACCATGTTTTAATAAATATATCATTATGTTTGAATTTATATTAAGTGTCGTTCATTTGGTTTATTACACACGCGTCACATGGCATGTTTATATGTACTTTCAAGAGTAAAAAAGCGCCCTTTCACGTTCGTATTTATTGTTTTATTTTATTATTTTCGCATTCAACGGCCGGCTATTCGAAATGAGCTGAGCATAGCTTCAAATTTCATAATCAATATCATAGGATGGACAATGTTGAATATCTCAGAAACAATAAGTTTTAGGATTAATGCACGAAATTTAGTACTTTCATACTCAGAATTCGCTATTCTATTGAATTTGACAGTCCATTTGAAAAAATAAAATTGACCTCCACATCTGATCTATGCCTGTAAAGAAACTAGTTTCACCGTGTTTTGTGTTTCGTACAACCAGACAACTTTTATAAATAATATTTTCGCTTCTTACTTGAAATAATAGATATTTGAGGTGAACCGATTTAGTGGGACACCCTGTATAACACAGCTTCTATACTTTTCTCGGTGATACCGGCAGCTTTACCTGTGTCAATGCTAGAAACACATTATGTTTCCCGCACCCACCACTCGAAAATTCGAGAGGGCGCTCGAAAACCAGTGCTTATTTCAGACTATCGGTACTTCAGACCGGTGACACTGAAGACAAAGGAATGTCAGGTCTATTCTATACCTGGTCTGTGATACAACAGTTATTCAATGCATTCTCTTTATTATTCTCCTATATATACATATTTAATATCGTTCAATAATGTTTCGAATGGGTCTCTGCCTGACTTCTTCACTTCGTACCGGCATAAATATTCACACATCTGATCAATTATGGTGTCATCCTTAATTCCGCCCCTACTCAAACGAGCCCGCAAAGCCCGCCACGACGCTTCAATGCTTTGTGTATATGCTCCGCTGTCTGGATCCACAAAATTTGTAGAGTGATTCACCGTCTCATGAACATATCCATATCTCTCTAAATTTGTATACCCCTTCCAGCAATCTGTTATAATTTTTGTTCCCGCCGCAACATGTTTTTGTATAAGTGAAATAAGCGTATTTTCATCACGCTTATTTCCTGGACATATTTCCAAGCGGTACTTGCCTCCGCCACACTCTATCATCCCTTTCGAACGATAAAAATTAATAGCGAAATTTCCAAAAAACCCCTAAACTACATAACTACCTAAAAAATGTATAAAATAACAGTAACATATATCTATCATACCAAGAATCCATTTGCCTTCTCTTAAACGCCCTCTTTCAAAATTTCTTCTATCAATTTTGCACTCGTCGATTTCGACAATAGTGCCAGGGCCCCCAATTAACCCTTCTGCAATATAATTTTTGTCGAAAGCCAGAGTACACACCTCTCTGCAGAAAGAAAATCGGTCTGCTACAGTTTCTGAGGAAACTGTTTGACCGTCAACAATACTGCATTCATGCCGTGCTTGCTCGAATGTAAATCGTCCTGCAAAAGCGTAAGTAATTATTATGCACGTCTCAATGCTGACATGACAAAATTCGAACCTATTTTCACATAAAATAAACAACAAGGTATAATACAATATAAACTAGATGATGATGATGATAATAATAAGAAGAAGAAGAAAAAGAAGAACCATGTCTTATGCGCTGCAGAAATACTGTGATTGTATTTTTGATGCTTGCGTCATCGGAAACGGCCTAAACCTTCCGGTTCTTCAATACAGTCCATTTCTCTTTTGTGTTTGACACAAAACCTTCGAGTAGGAATCAATTTAATTTCGCTAAGCCATTGAATCGTATCCTCTTGGTTATTTAATTTTTTGGTTAAAGAAAATAGATTCATGGGACTTAAAATTGATATTACTATAACACTTCCAAATACGTTCCGAATGCTCTGAAGGCGCAGTTTCAACTGAATTTTGGATCTTAAGGGGGTAGACACGGGTAATGCAGCGCTCTGTATACCGACATAATCTGGCCCGAAACATGGGTTTGCGCGCTGACGTTTTTTGTCCTTATATGAGACAATTTTGGGCTGGGCGAGATCTCATTCGAAAGATGAAGGTTCAATGCAGCCTGCTCTGGTCATGGTTCAAAGAGATTGTGTTAATATGTAATAATACGAGTGTCCAAAGTAGAGAAAAAATCGACAAAATGCACTCGCAGATTCCATGTATTTGTAGGTCACTAAAAGAGTTTTCTGACTCAAACGATGAGCAGAGCGGGCTGCATCGAACCTTCCTCTTTCGAATGAGACCTCACCCAGTCAAAAATCTGCTCATATAAGGACAAACAACGCCAGCCCGTGATTGCATTCCCAAATACGAGTTCCGCCATATTGGCGATAATACAGAGCAAGTCACGTGACAAATTTAGTTGAGCTAGTGGATACGAGATGGCGCCTACTCGGAAGGACTGCCAACGTGGAATCATAGCAAACCTGAAGCGTTAGCTGGATCCACGAGCCACAGTAAAAGCGTGATGCGGTCAATGTATGCATTTTCGGACGATTGTAGGTTAGGTTATATGCATTTTAGGCATACATTGACTAGGAACTGCTGGGAATTGTATACATTTACTAAATTAACGCTTTTACCGTGACACATACATCACTTGAAATCGCTGTCGTATTTATATCATAGTAATTGAGGCAGTTAGAGCAACAACGGACTAACCTACATTAAAAAAAATTTCCTATTGTACATCGATGGCTTACAATTAGTGCACACATATTGTCTGTCCATTTTTAGCGTTTTTGAGAAAAACAGGTTGAAACATTCAGTGGTACATTTTAATTAAATAAATACTTTTTGCATTATTGTATTATCATATATATGTAATATAGGTATCACTGAAAATATGTAATTAGTAGTATAAGTTAGAATCTGCAAAATAATAATAATGATTCGATAATAATACATGGAAGATGAACATGCTATATGTAACCAAGTACAGAGGAGGACATACTATACTGAATGATATTATATAAAAATGAATGAAAGGAATAATGCTGGAAATAATGTCACTTCAATATTGTATTTATTTTGAAAGTAACAGGAATAAAAAAGTAATTATTCGTTTCCATTTTTGTCAATGTTCATGGGAATTGGAATTACATCACGTTGTGATTTTGCTGATGGTATGCTATTGATAAATGCCTTGTAGTATTCAGGAATAATTCAGTTGTGATACAGATCTTTTTTCTTCGCGATAGATATAGGAAGACTTTTTTAAATTTTTTATTTATTGTCACATTTTTTCAAGACTATTTTCGTCCTCTGGCATGGACACACAACATTTGTGCACTCAACATAATAAATTTAGGGACATACAATAAACAAAAATATTATTTTTTATAAATTTATAAAAAAGATAAAAATGTAATTTTTATGCAGCATAAAGAAACAGTCAAGCACTATTTGTTGCATATAAAAACTCAAATTTCATAAAAAGTGGACATACAATATGTGTGCACTAAGCCATCGATATGATAGTAGAGCCTATTGGAATACGTTATTGCTACTAACTCACTTTCGAAAAAAATGTGGGTTAGTCCGTTGTTGCTCTCACTGCCTCAATTATATGGCAAAATTCCAGAGATGGACATTACTTAACCGTTTAGTGCTCAGACACTTTTCCCGGCGGAAAAAAATTATTTATTGCGATTAGTTAACTGAAAAATGGTGCCAATACATGCACTTGATCGTTCTTTTTCCCAAAAAAGCCAGTGGCAATATCATTTTCTAAATGTGACTATACATCACACTGGGCGCTAAAGGATAACCCGAGCCAATTTTTATTTGAATCAATTTTATTGATTAATTTATGATTGAATTAATTTAATGGGTAATTCAATTATCGGCCATGAATAATTTTCTCGTGTTTATTCGTACTTTCTCGACTAAATATATGATTCGCAACTAAAGTACTAATAAATACGAGAAAATTATTCATGGTCGACGGATTTCGACTACAAATATGATAAAAAATTATTTATTTTAATTATAAAAATTATAATTATACATCCTTGCTCCTCTCCCTCCTCTTCCTCCTCTTCCTCCTCTGCCTCCTCTTCCTCTTCTGCCACCTCTTCCTCCTCTTCCTCCTCTCCCACCTCTTCCTCCTCTCCCATACTCCAACTGCCGCAACTTCCTCTTCACGTCCCTGTTCTGTAATATGAAAAATAAACATAAATCTTATGTTAATTACTGCAATAGTGTCTAAACGTTTTCACACTTTCGTGAGAATGTAACAAATTAAAAAAAGATCGTTTTGCGTGAGATCGCCCACGTATGTACATACCTCCTTCTTCAAACGCAACGCCAGTTGCCAATAGGCATTAGCCATTTCCCGGCAACTCCGCCCCGACGACGGAGTTCGGCCGCTGGAAGAACTGGACGGACTCCGTCGTCGTGACGGAGTCTGCCGGCTGCTAGGACTCCGTCGTTGGGACGGAGTCTGCCGGCTGCTAGGACTCCGTCTTCAGGACGGAGCCTGCCCGCTGCTGGGACTCCGTCGTCGGGACGGAGTCTGCCGGCTGCTGGGACTCCGTCGTTGGGACGGAGTCTGCCGGCTGCTAGGACTCCGTCTTCGAGACGGAGTCCCTTTCTTTTCTCCCTTCTGACTGTTTTCTTTTCCAGACATCTAAAAAAGAATCGAAGAAACAGTGAAACTATTGAACGTGATTAAAATGAATTTGAAAGTGTAGTAGAAGAGCCAGAGCTGGCCAAAATGTAATCTAATTACAAATTACAAATTACGATTAAAATGTAATTGTGTGATTGATTACACATTATTTTCTGTAATCGTTAATTTAGGTAGCTGACCACAATTTTGTCAACTATCTAAATTGAAGGGTCGGATGCAATAAGGGGACTAGCGCTTGAAAATGGAAAAAATAATTGTCGAAACTCTGAGAAATATTGGAAAATTAAATGTTGTTAAACTGAATTTTAAAAAATATAGTGTTGTAAAGCTCGTCACGACAAATATATTTTCTATTTACAGTTTGTTTATTCAATCATTATTATTCGAGCTACAAATTACAAACAAAAAATTCGTCATCGTCCAAAATCATTATTTCTGTAAACATAAATTGCGATAACTTGAATAAATAATAATGGATCGTTATGAGACTTGAAACATAAAACTCAGAAAACTCTAGCGAAGCCACAAAATGTATGCACAAAACCTTTATGTTAAACGATGTAATAATATTTAATTAAAAAGTAATACTGGACATAACCCATGTTTTTCAACGTTCGCCGTTAAAAAGTGTCGAGGCAATTTTGAGGTACATATAACTTGCAGCGACAAAGTTTTTCCTAAGGAAGATTTTCACCAATTTTCACACGGATTAATAAATAATTGTAGAAGATATGACGATATATATTTCGCGCGCCACCAACAGTCAGCGGCCGCGTATGATGCGCTACTTAGCACTCTTAGCACTCGCTTTGACTGTTGGTACCGCGCGGGATTTATATATATCGTCATATCTTCTACAATTATTTATTAATCAGTGTGAAAATTGGTGAAAATCTTCCTTGTAGGAAAAACGTTGTCGCTGCAAGTTATACGTACCTCAAAATTGCCTCGATACTTTTTAACGGCGAACGTTGAAAAGCATGGGTTAGGTCCAATATTACTTTTTAATTAAATATTGTTACATTTGTTAACATAAGGATTTTGTGCACACATTTCACGGCTTCGCTAGAGTTTTCCGAAGTTATGTTTTAAGTTTCATAACCATCCGTTAATATTTACTCAAGTTATCGCATTTTATATTTACAGAAATAATTATTTTGAACGATGAACAATTTTTTGTTTATAATTTTTAGATCGAATAGTAATGATTGGATAAACAAACTGTAAATAGAAAAATGTGTGTCGTGACGAGCTTTACAACACTATATTTTTTAAAATATAGTTTAACAACTTTTAATTTGCCAATCTTTCTTAGCGTTTGGACAATAATTTTTCCCATTTTCGAGCGCTAGTCCCCTTATTGCATGCGACCCTTCAACAGAAAATAATGTGTAATCAATCACACAATTACATTTCGTAATTTATGATTTGTAATTAGATTACATTTTGCCAAACTCTGAGAAGCGTACGCGTTTATCAAGTTAGTACATTTGGGTACAATATAGGCTTCCTTTAGCCAAGATTTAGCGGATGAGGAGAATCTTCAGATTTCTAAATGCTGGAATTTCCAAGTACGAAAGCTTTGAAATTCAAACCTTTCCAAAATTTGTAATTGTGAGGTTATCAAGTTTCAAAATATTTGGTAATTATGCAGAACAGGTGTTTCAGCACCGATTTCAACGATTTTTGGATATGTTGTCGAGGACATGATTCTGAATAAATTTTTCCTATACATGTTACCGCCGCTCGACCTTCTTTTCGGAGATATTTGTGAAAAACCGCCGCTACTGCTACAATGTATTCTGCCGTATACCTACCTACAGTACACGTTCGTGGCAGCGTATGCGCCAGCATGGGACAAAACTAATGACGAACCTTTGTTTCCGAGATATTTGCGAAAAACTTCTGTTGATTTATTCCGACGCAACACATTTCACTTTCAAACTTGGTATTAGTATTGGTTGGGGTTAGATTAGTGCGGGGGGCGCGCGCCCGCTTACGGGCGCGTAAAGCATGGTGGCGAACCGATGTGAGTTTAGAGATTTGAACAAGAAACTTGCGGATGCCCGTCAACACCCTGACTCTGTTCGGCGGTGCTGGCGCCGCCGGATATTAACATGATACTGGTTCTAAAACATAATTTTTTTGCAAGGAAGAGGGTGCCTTCGAGAGCACCTGTTGGGTGTGTGGGGACTCCCGCCAACACCCCATCTCACATTGGTTGGCTACCATTCTTTACGCGCCCGCGAGGGGGCGCGCGCCTCCCGCACTAATCTAGCCCCAACCAATACTAATACCCGGGACAAGTTGGAAAGTGGAATGCGTTGCATCGCAATAAGTCAAAAAAAGTTTTTCGCAAATATCTCGGAAACAAAGGTCAGGTTGTTTTGACCCATGCTGGCGCATACGCTGCCACATACGCGTACTGTAGATAGGTATACGGCAGAATACATTGTAGTAGTAGCAGCAGTTTTTCGCGAATATCTTGAAAACGAAGGTCGAGCGGCGGTAACATATATAGGAAAAAGTTGTTCAGAATCATGTCCCCGACAATATACCCAAAAATCATTGAAATCGGTGCTGAAACACCTGTTCTGCATAATTACCAAATATTTGTATTTTTAAATTTCCAACATTTGTGATTTTAAAATTTCCAATTTTTCCAATTCTGATGTTTAGAAACTGTTTAAATTTCATCACTTGTCTTCACTTTCAACTAAAGGAAGCCTATATTGCACACGAATGTACCTTTTCTAGACATTTCGCGGGTAAATTATAACATAACTTTCCTATTTTACTTGAGAATGAATACGCGAATCTCTGAGTGTGAAGCTGCGTATCGACATTGTAACGATGCCGCGCGAGGCACGCTTGGCGGAGTGGAGAGTCTGGAGACTCGTACGACAGTCTCGCGCTACCTCCAGCATGATATTTGCGTCGCCCGAGCCATGCGATTTTTTATCTGGGGACCGCGAAGCACCTTCCAGCACGTCGAAAAATCGACGGCTGATGCCTCGTAAAGTAATAATGGTCGAGGTAGTCTCCAGACTCTCCATTCCACGAGGTGTGCCACGCGAGGCGCCTCGCAATGGCGATACGCAGCTTAAGAAACACGCGGACACTCAAACAATCACAGTTCACACGATAGATTTTGCACAAAAATAACAACAACTTTACCCGGAATATGTCTAAATACAGTCTTGCTTGGGAAGTACTAAAATATAGAAGTATGTCAGTTGTTATAAAAGTGGCGCCGGTCGAAATTTAAAAAAAAATTGCACTGTACGTTTATTATGTATCACGTTGATATAATACGTAAAAATATAAGTGAAATGTAACAAACGAAAAATTTGGACTTGGACCACTTTCATAATAACCGGCACATATAGTGAAAAAGACAGGGATAGTAAGCGTGAAGGTACTTACGATATTTACTGCTCGACAGTCGCTTTTTTCTGACCATCGAGCCTTTGCTACCCTCAAGGGTGGACAAGGCCCAAACTGCCTTTCTCACTCCCTCAAGATTTTGTATTTCACTCGCACCAAGGACCGGGCAGGGCGTCATCGGCCCGCGTAAAAGTTCGAATGCGCGAAGGTTTGAAAACACGGCGCGTGCCCGCGCATACTTGCGGGGTGGTCCTTCACCGTCAGGCAAGTGGGAAAGGATAATGGTGGAACGAAATATGAATTCTTTGCTAATAATGTCGGTGATACGTCAAAAGTATATGCACAGGATAATAAAAAATTCTTTCCCGTGCACATTTCTGTGCACCAAACAGTATTCCCGGAAGTACATACAATCTACGTAAATGTATCAGCATACCACCAATCCTAATGAGAAAGAGAGGAACAGGACGCGTATGTCCTTCCCTTTCCCACTATCTTCTGTTTAGCCTCTCAGCATCTGTAAACAATGCAGGTACAACTCTAGCTGATCAGTTTCTTGTCGTTTGCACTACGGTGAAGACGCAGAAAGCAATCGGGCTTTTATTTGATGCGCGGATATTGATATATGGAATATTCATAATTTGTGAATTGTTCCATTTCCGCGTGGTTCGTTACTGTAGTGCTGATAACTGTGTGTGATCATTCACATTCATCATTGTCATGGAATCAAAGAAGGAAGCCGCAGATGCAAGAAATAGAAGCTATTCGAAGGGTGATGCAAAAGTGAAGCAGCCTACGTTATCTGCAAAGCGTTTGTCCAAAAATACAAAGTGTTGAGAAAGGTAAGTTATGTGTTATGGTACAGATTTGTATGAAGTCACAGTTTGACATGTAGTAGTAGTAGTAGTAGCACGGTATTTTATTGTATATAATATAGTATTATTCATATTCTTCAAATATATATATCAACACAGCTATCTTTGACGCTTTACGTACACATATTCTATGCTATGCGCACCGCAACGCATGTCATTACTTTATCCCTCTTGCCCCATTCATTCTTTTCCCATTCGTATGTTCGTCTTATTTAATTAATTAATAATCCGATTTATATCGTGTTTGGACTCATTTTCGTGTGAAAAATGTCAGCAGCACGTTCCTGCAATTTTCATACCGATGAGACGAAATGTATAAATTTTAAATTTCGTCATATATATTATACAAACTATATGCGTTTTGTTAGTATAAAACGTTCAAACTACATATACCCGTTTCGTTAGATATGCTTCCTTTATAATGCAGTTGTGATTATTTCAATCGTTGTACGTAGCTTCGAATGGATAAAACATGCACTTTAGATTTTATTTATGTGATGTAGAAGATAATGTTTAAAATTAGCAACAGTCGTCGATGATTTGCGATTCGATGTAGAGCATATGTAGTTACGTGTTGAATACGAAATACATAGTGCTTTTTCTTCTGTGGAATTTTGTCCGCAATATATACGTCCATGTGTACCTTCAGCGAAATTTTTTCATTGAAAAGTGCAGTCTTCGAAACATTCTCCAGGCCTCGCTGGCAACCTTTGTCCCAGCCCAGGCAATGTTTACGACATCTCAAGTACCCTGCAGTTGTGGATACTACTACGCGGAAAGCGAATTCTATTCCGTAGCAACATATTTTCACACAGATTTTCTCGTACACGTTACACGATGTAATTGTCGACATTGTATCATGTTTGCTCTCACCATAATCAGGAAAATGTTATGAATATTTGAAAAAAATATTTATGCAGAAAAAATTAAAAGTAAAAAATTTGAGCCGTTATTGTTATTGAAAAATTGTTGTGTATCTGCAGGGTTGCCAGCAACATTATGCAGGACCGATTATTTAGCGGAGAGGAACACCTACAGGAGTGGTGGTACGCACACATTACTACCACTCCTGTCGGTGTTCCCCCTCCGCTAAATAACGCTGTGTCTCTGTATTAGCAACCGAGGCGCGGGCTTTATTTCTCGGCTGCTACGACCCCCGTTCTATCCTTCTCTTTTACGACCCATTGATAGCGACAAAGTAACCGCGAGAATCGGAGAATGCTGTTCGCTGAATACCTATACCTATATCGTACAAATTCAATTTCGAACCGAGGGACGCCTTTTATTACTTATCAACTACTCCAATAAGTGAAAATTGTTTAATATACATATTCCTGTTTGGTATCAGTTCCATCGGGCATAATGGTACAAACTTTTTTTTTATGAATGAGGTACTGGAAACGATGTTAAGGTCAAGTTAGTTTTTTGCAATAGAACGGTATATTTTTTTTATTGAGGTGTCACGGGATGGTATTTCGATTTCTCGCTATGTATCTATTTGGGGATTTCGCCCGGATAATATGTAATCGGTATCCCCATCGATGTGTAGGGTTGACTTTATCTAAACTAAACAAACGTAACTGCGATGTTGATCACATTGAATGATCAATGAAAAATAACGTCTACGTCCCCGTAGAACGTTTGGTCCCGTTTCCTGGGAATATCGATCGTGAAATTTTCCATGCATTTCTGAGTACCACAACATCTATCCGGACGTAAGAAAACAATTATAATTTTTTTTACTCAAGCCAAAATCCAACTGACCCCAAGGGCCTTACAGGCAACAATTTTGCCCATCTGGGCTACAGGCAGGCAGCCCTTGCTGAAAAACCGAAAACAACGCTTCGCGCCCCCATCGATTCGGCTTGTGTGAGGGTAACGAAAGTCGAGGTCAGTCCCACGCTTTCGAAAAGCTATCTAAAGAGACAGGGTGATGCGCTGGAAAGCGTGCTCGTTGACGAGAACCAGACGGATCTCCAACACCGGCGCGGTCAAGTAGGGTTTACTTCGCGAAAGGCAAACGACACGTGTTTCTCGGATCCTTCGTTTCTTCGTTATTTTACAACGTTCCATAAAACGAAATACCACCCTGCAGCCCCTCGTTGAATTGTAGGAGGTACAACGTTAAAAATAGGATAATGATTTGGATTGCCGGTCTATCCCTTCTGCGTCGTATTGTCTGAGTACAAAATGTTTGTTTGGAAATATTTTCATTCCTTCAGATTATAATTTATTAGAAATATGGTCCTGTGTGTCATACACAATGTTGTACCATTTCAATTATATTATTACTAACTCTCTCTCTCTCTCTCTCTCTCTCTCGCTCTCTCTCTCGCTCGCTCTCGCTCTCGCTCTCGCTCTCGCTCTCTCTCTCTCTCTCGCTCTCTCTCTCGCTCGCTCTCGCTCTCGCTCTCGCTCTCGCTCTCGCTCTCGCTCTCGCTCTCGCTCTCGCTCTCGCTCTCGCTCTCGCTCTCGCTCTCGCTCTCGCTCTCGCTCTCGCTCGCTCTCTCTCTCGCTCTCTCTCTCGCTCTCGCTCTCGCTCTCGCTCTCTCTCTCTCTCTCTCTCTCTCTCTCTCTCTCTCTCTCTCTCTACAGTATTATAGATTTTTAAGGAGGGTCATTCCACGCGAATTACAAAATTTTCAAGATTGTGGAAATTGACATTTTTTCATTAAATTATAACTGTTGAACAAAGAGACAGGTAAGAATGAGCTTTTGAGTGCTTACGCTGGAGAAGTAAGAGTATCTAATAAAAATTATGTCACTTAAAAGAAAATTTTAGACCATTTATTCTGCAATTGTTTTAAACAAATGCAATTTTATACTAGCAAGGCCCTATTTAAAAATTGGAAAACAATGAGGACACAGCCCTACTTGTGCTCTTTATGATCACGTTTTCAGAAACGCAGATACTTTAAAATTGGTCGCATGAAAATTAATTGAATGTGACGCTGCGTTGCCCAGCACCGGCTCGACAGACTGAGCCGTGCGTGCTACAATATACAACTATCTATTTCTTTCATTCCTAACCTTGAGTGGCCTTGAAAGTCATAGTACACCATATGGTTGAATTTGTTTTGACATTTATACACTTTCATATCGGATAATGAAATATGTATCATTCCATTTAAATAACTGAAGGTCACCTTCGGTTCACGGAAAATATCGCGAACACCAAAAGATGACATACCGTATTATGTTGGATATAAAGAATATTAAAAGTTTTCCTCTTTCAGTTTTTGTAAAATTCTTACCATTCGTGAGAACCCTACATAACAATATCAGGTACAGCCATTTGACCGCTGCTAATACCGCGTAATACGTTTATGTATCACTAAAGACTACAACATATGCATGTTTCACAAAAATCTCAAATGGTACTCCGAAAAGTGTCCGATTTCGCGTTGAATGACCCAGGATTGAAATGCGAAAAGTATTCTTTTGACACGCGGTCAAGTGCATGCGTGCCTGCATACAGACACAGCAGCGTATCGCAGCGCAGTCTGCTTGTGGCTGCCTTCGCTTGCGAGTAGCGGTACGGTTGTGCAGATGTTGCGTGTGAAAAGAAAACGGGCCAAAAGTGCATGTCCTTCGGTTTGCGTAGCGAGGGAATCACGTTGTCTAAGAGGAACATTTGTATCACGCTACGTCCCTCTTTGTATCGCGAAGATAAATTAGAATGATATTCACAGTAATGCAATAATAATAATATTTTCATAAATAAAGCATCGTTACATTTGTGATGTTTCCCTAATGATAAATGACACCAAACCACGATATAATTTAGATAACACATATTTAGTGGTAATACGCGTCGGCCGCAGAGAAGGACTGCGAATGAAAAAGATGGGGACAAGAGGCAGTCCTTTCTTCCACTCGCTCTCCTCTCCAACGTTCGAGGCTGTCGACAAATTTATACAAATATAGGAAGTACGGTAAAATCTCGATTAGGTTTAAAAATTGTGACTATGTATCGTTAATGTTAATTTTTATCACCCCTAGTTAGAGTGGCCCCCCTTGGAACCAGTGAAGCGTATAATATGGCATGAGCGCCGATCGTGCCATACCCGATCCGAAATCGAAAATCGGTGAGAGACAACACCGATGCAAACGAGGTTCGCGATAAAAATTATTTTATTTTTGGTTCTTTTTTAATCAATTTTTTACCAACATATTTGTGACGATTTTTCCGATTAAAATGGCACCAAACACGATATGGTTTGGAAAATTATATAAGTATAAATGATTCGTATCCATGATAAGTAAAAGTTGTCCGATTTACGTCGTGTTTGGTATCATTTTTTAATCAGGACATTCTAACAAACATGTTGGTAAAAGTTTCATGAAAACGGAACCAAAAATAAAAAAGTTTGTTGTGTCTTTTTGCGAACAAATATATAACTTTATTAGACTGCACATAACGAGTATATCAATTGTCAGGTACACCTCTATTGTTCGACTGCTCTGTGTCTCTCTCGTTCGTACGATCCTTCTGCTCCCTCTCTTTCTCTACCATGCCTTATCATTCGCTCTCCATTCTCTCTCTCTCTCTCTCTCTCTCTCTCTCTCTTCCCCCCCCCCCCCCCTCTCTCTCTATTTTCGCCGCATTCATACAAACACACTCTACAAGTTTTAATTTTAAATTTTGATTGCGTTAGTATTGTTTCAGACGCACACAGGTATTTGAACTTACTTCGTTCCAAGGCTTTCGCTTTCATCGAGACTTTACTGTACTATATCTTCTTTTACTATGCCTGCTTTTCTTTTCTAATGTATGTTTTTCTTATTTCTATGTATGTACCACGTGTTACTGATTATTGACCCTTTACGTGCAGGCAACGATTGAAAACAGCAGCGTGCCTCACGGTAGGTCAGGGCACCGTGGCGGAAGCAGGTACGCGTGCAGGAACCACGTACGACGAAACACTTCCAAGCACATCTGCTGCGTATGATTTTCTTACGGACAGAATACACGAAGAAGACGTAGGAAATTTTCAAGACTTCCCAATTATCGAAGGAATTGTGGAACAAGTACATTTTGATACGGACGCGGAAGATATTTTAGAAGAAATACATTTCAACGCGGCCGAAGAGGAAATTGTGGAACAAGTGCATTTTGAGTCGAACGAAGAAGAAATTGTACAAGAAATAGATTTGGACACAGACAGGGATGAGATACATTCCGTAAGAGACATCAACGAAGAAACGACTCAAGATGTTGGAAGTGATGCCGATTACTGGGTGGTAGAAAATGCAGAACCAGAACAGCCGGAAAATCCAATTTCAGAAGGAATAGACTTCGTTGATTTTCTGTATGTTTTCGAACAAATAAAAAATCTTGGAAAACATTCGACTATTGGCTGTGGCATCGAACATTTTGAAATAATTAGATGTCAACGGAATGGACTAGAAAATGTGTATTATGTAGAGTGCAAAATGTGCAAATACACAGAGCACATATCCTGTCTTCGGAAGAGTGATGCCACTATGGATATCAACCGCGCCGTTGTTTCCGAAACAATGATGACGGGCGGCGGATATAATCAACTGGAGGACATACTGACTGCCGTGAACGTGTCCTGTATGACGAAAAGGATCTACGAGAAATGTCAGAATGACCGAATCGATGCCCTCGAAGTGGCCGCACAACGCGAAATGGAAGATGCTGGAAAAGAGGAAAAAGCATTAGCTATATCAAGAGGCGACGTACATGCAGAATCCAATCTACCGTTTATCCCAATTGTCGCGGATGGCAGCTGGATGAAAAGGTCCTACCGCGGAGGAGATTACAATTCTCTCTCTGGCGTAGGAGCCATCGTGGGATACCACACGAAGAAAGTGCGTGAAGAATAAATTCTGCATGACTTGCCAGATAGCAGGTATGAAGAAGGAAGAACCGCGCGAGCATCGTTGCTTAAAGAACTGGGGTCGTAGTTAGTATCAGAGTTCAACTGGCATGGAGAGTGTTGCTATTGTCGAAGTCTTCAATTGCAGCATAGATATGCACGGCCTAATATACTCTATATTAGTTGCCGATGGCGATAGCAGTGTGTACAAGAAGATATTGGACAGTGATCCATATAAAAACTACCTGGTGCAGGTACGAAAAATAGAATGCACCAATCACCTGCTACGCAATTTTAGTAAAAAAATGCGCGAAGGAGGATGCAGCGTTGGAGCGTTGAAGTCGACGTGGGACGTTCCAGAGTGGAGTTCCAGGGACGTCGCGGGACAGGGACCAGGGGCGTTTCGTCGAGGGAGAATTAGAAGCCCCGCGGTACCCGTGCCTGGCTGCTGGACCCGGAGCTCTCCGTGGATTTCGTCGTGGGACACACGGAAGAGGAACGCGCACGGAGCTCCCCGTGGATTTCGTCGTGGGACCAAGACTCGCAGGGTTCCAGCAACGTCGTGGGACAAGGAGCTGCGGAGTTCCAGAGACGTCGTGGGACAGGAAGCTGCAGAGTTCCAGAGACGTCGTCAGACCAGAAGTTGGAGCGTTTCGTCGTGGCAGATCGAGAAGTCCGGTTGTACCCACGCCTTGCTCAGGGTTTTTCCGTGGGTTTCCTCTGAGTGAGAAGGCAAATGCCGCGGCGGATGTCTGAAGAAGCCACGGGGCTGCACGACCACTTCTTCAGCCAGGGGTACGAAGATTCCGAAGAGGATTCAATGCGGCCGAGACGTCCGCTCTTCCAGAGGGGAGAGCAGTGTTGCGACCACCGGGTATAGGCCCGTGCATAGCCTGCTGGTGCTCGTAGCTGAAGATAGAAGAAGGTCGGCCACCTTCGAGAGGACGATCGGGACGACGACCAGAAGACTATCTTGTACCGAACGCTGTGGCGTCGTGGGTCGTGCTTTTGTAACCGATATTGCTCTATGTAACAATAGAGTTCAGTCGTGTGTACGCCCGTGTAATCATTATTCTATCCTTTGCGTCGGGGTGGCCTGCGATGGTAATGCCCGACAGTGGGGCACGTAACATAGGATTCGCGAAAAAAATCTCATAACTTCGGTGTTTCCCAATATTTTTTAGTATTTTTTTTATATTATTTGTTAATAACCAACGGTATGGGCAGGAACATTAAAAGAATTGAAGCATCTTTAACAAATAAAATCGTAATTAACCCCGTAAACATTGTGTTTCATAATTATTTAAACATCCAGTTCAGAATCCGTTCATGAAATCCGCTACTGAAAATGTGCAGGCTGGATGCGCGTGATTATTATGTGGTCAGCTCTTCGAAGTGACAGAAAATGTAACCTAAGTATATGCTATATGACAACAAATGTTTAGTGGTTATTTCGGTCTTTTACGAAACATTTGTGAACTTTTTATCACCGTTTCAAAACATTATTATTACGCCACAACAGTATCTTTAGGAAATTGGGTATAGCATATAGGTTATATTTTCTGTCACTTCGAGGAACCGACCACATAATAATCACGCGCATCCAGCCTGCGCATTTTCAGTAGCGGATTTCATGAACGGATTTTCTCTCCTCGAAGTAACAGAAAATATAACCTAATTGCTATACTCGATTTCCTAAAGATGCTGTTGCGGCATAATAATAATGTTTTAGAAAGATGCTAAAATGTTCACAAATGTTTCGTAAAAGAATGAAATAGCCACTAAACATTTGTTGTCATATAGCATAGAGGTTATATTTTCTGTCACTTCGAGGAACCGACCACATAATAATCACGCGCATCCAGCCTGCGCATTTTCAGTAGCGAATTTCACGAACGGATTTTCTCTCCTCGAAGTGACAGAAAATATAACCTAATTGCTATACTCGATTTCCTAAAGATGCTGTTGCGGCGTAATAATAATGTTTTGGAAGGATGCTAAAATGTTCACAAATGTTTCGTAAAAGAATGAAATAGCCACTAAACATTTGTTGTCATATAGCATATACTTAGGTTATATTTTCTGTCACTTCGAGGAGCCGACCATATAATAATCACGCGCATCCAGCCTGCGCATTTTCACTAGTCCAATTCAACATCCAACACAATTTTATATATAATGTTTGTTCATAACTGCTTTCTGCATAGGACGTGTAATAAGTGTATTTCATGTTCTGTTTCGTTGCTTTGCTAATAAAAAAATGTCTAACCTAACAAACTTCATTTTCTTGGGACATCCCCTTATTTATTTTCCGTTTTCACTCATATTTCCTTACTGCTAACGTAGAATATTGTAGCATAAGCACATTTTAAGTAATTAGAATGTACAATGAATTTTCTACGTTTGCAGTACCAGCCAACTTTCCGTTTAAATTTTTATAAGTACAACGCAACAGCTGAGAATTTATTTCCTTATTCAGAATAGAATACGGAAATAGCAAACAGCTCCCTCTCGCGTCACCAGGCAGCCGCGTATCTATGGGAATTACCATTTCTGTGCAGAAAAAATCTGCTGTAATACCGACCTGCCAAATCGGCCAGGTCACGTGACGTGTCTACCCCCTTAACTTAAATGGCTAAAAATGTTTCTCGCAACATTGTTTCTATCTCTGGAATAGGCGCACGAGTTCCGTGCCCAGCGACCGCGACTGTCAACACTCACAAGACAAGTGTGATAAAAAATAAAACAGCTCCTTCTCATCCTGATCCAGAACCTTCGATTGTAAAAAAAGCTGTACGCAAAATTTGAGTCAAATTAATCTGCTCTCTCTTCTAGGTAGACGCCTTACGCACGGGCACAGACGAGGGACTATCCTATAGGATAGACCTATCAACCAATGTATTTTTCTGTCACCGGATTGGGGGGTACTAGGACCCCCTTACCATTTTAGTGTCGCATGCAACGTTACCGGCGAAGTCTCGAAACAGATTGTAACGCTACGCGTGGTAGGAATTAGAATTCAGCACGGGTATAACGTGGGTTATTTTTTGAGTCGAAGCCCGCGATTTACAAATGTTTCTGTTAGAGTAACAATTTAAAAATCGTCTTATGAACATATTCCGTTCAACGGAAGAGAAAGGAGGATGAAAATAAAACGATATCACATTCGCCTTTTAGCTTTGCTGACCTATTCCGGTTTATTTAATGCAAAAAAATTTAATTCGCTTGCAATAACGTAATTTGTAAAAAGAGTGCTATAATGTTTTTTAAGAGCACGTGTTGCTGAATCCCACCCATTCATCATGTGTTTGTGCATACAGTAATGATGGTGTATATGATATAATACAGACATATAATAACAAAAAATAATTTTGTTCCTTATTTAATCTACGACACTCAATTTTTTTTAAGTCGGTGCCAGATTTACGCAGTGCAAATGATGAGGCGCTGATATAAAAAAATTGAGTGTCGTAGATTAAATAAGGAATAAATTATTTTTTACTTTTTAGCGCATTTTAATTTTTTTGAAGTCGGTTTTAATTATGATTTTCCATTTCTTGGACCGATGCGCCATTATTGTAGCTTTTACACGCAGGGGCATAGCGCAGCGGTCAACCCTGTCGTAGCTAAAAGTTTTGAAACTGAGACGGGTACGAGACCAGTCGACATTGTTTTCAAACCTCATTACAGTAATATGGGGTGAGTGGTAAATCGATCATAAAAGCGGAGCGCGCAGCTCGCTTACCTGGGCCGGGAAATTCCCAATAGCTCTTTGCCACGTGAATTTGAAAGAGACTATCCCAAAAATTTCGAAGCTCGGGGATCAGTGCTGTCCAGCGGTCGCTGACAGCTCTCCGAAGAGATTGCCTTCGTCGGCCGCCGACCATCTCGTTCTTTTGTCCATGTCGACAGGCTCGACGTCGCGGTTTCAGCCACGTCCAACAATGCGTTTGCAGAACTCAGAATCTATTGTTCTGGTTTTCTTTTTCACAATTTTATCTTTAATGCAGTGTATGCATAGATAAGTCTTAAGGGGCAACTAATCAGACGTGTCTTTGATAGTAGCGGTGTTTTAATTTTTTTTCTAGAATTTTTGTGTCTGAATGTTTTAAACTTTTAGCTACTCAACGCCACGCTTATACCGGCTTCCATTAATGCCATTTTTTTTGGAATGATGCGCCATTATTGTGGCTTTTACACGCAGGAGGCGAAAAATCTCTCCGTGCAGGTGTATACCGCCGCGGTCAACCTTATCGTAGCTTAAAATTTTGACATTCAAGACCATTATACTCATTCATCTCTTTCCTTTAGTGTCGGATCTGTATTCGTACTCAGAAAATTAAAAAATCCAATGGCCACGACATTTTGGCCTTTTCACTGTACGCTTTCTTGAAATCGATTGAACGGTAACGCGTACTTTTTTTTTACGACCCTGAGGGGTTCTTAGGTAAAAGCTTTCAAACGATGCGGCTCGGGGGTCATAAACGCTAGAGTAGTGGCATAAGGACCAAGTCAGCAATACGCCATTCAGTAATCAGTATGCCAATTTCTATCATAGAAATATCACAAATGGATTACTAGTATTTTTCTGATGAAAATGACACCAAACTTGATAAAGTCCTGATTATTTTTAATGACTGTAATGGTAAGTACTGGGAGTAAAGTAATTGAGGAAAGTAACGAAGAGTACCTGAATTCTACGTGAACTTTCACGGAACTGCTGTGTGCCCAAATCTTAACGTAAGCGATACCTACGCTCGTGTACTTACATCTTAGATGTTTTTTATAATTTTTAAATCCATTCAATAGTTAATAAGGACAGAGCCAATCAATTTTTAACGAAACGTAGGGATTTATGGGCCTCGGATCCCAAAAACTACGAATATAAATTTTACAAAAACGTTTTAATTCATTATTTTCAATGATTTTTACGTGTCGTAGGATGGGCACCGTCTATTTAGTCACGCGCGATGTGCAGAGATTTGCGGGAATGTTAGTAATAGCGTCAATTTTTAATATTTTTCGGCGTACGACACGTGAAAATATTAGTTAAATGTTCCACTACATGTAAAATACTAACAATCAATTTCATCTTGCAATTTATAGTTTGTATAAGCTCTCAAGGAGTGCCATATTGCAGCGCCATATAGGTTCCTGATCCCCGAAATAGATTTTCAAAGAGAAATCTGGCGTGAGTCGTTGACAAACCGAGCCAAAGCGTAGCTTAGCGAAAGCCCGCCCTCTATGTTAAACTCTTACTGTAAACAAGTCACATGTATACAAGCACGCACACATCTTTCAGTATTTCAACACATTTCAGAGTAGTTTTTGAGTTGGACGCTGTTCATGAACAGAGGTCGCTAAATTCAGTCCTCAAATTATGGGTCGGTAACACAGTTTGGGTGGTGACACGAAGTCCCATAAGGTGATAGGTCTATTCCATACCTCGTCTGTGGCACGGGGCTTAGCCCCGTGCGACGGCTCCGACAATAATAAAATATCCCGCTGAACGACCGAACAGTATCAAGCTGATATCTCTTTCTAAGTTGATCTCTGTTTTATAGATTTTAGGAGATTAATAAGGAGAATGCATTGAATAACTGTTGTATCCAATTCTCTGCTCTGTCGGTAAGGTAGGGAATGACATTGAAATGGTAAAAAAAATTTTTTCGAGTCGCCAAAAATCCTTTTCGCAAATGTTATTTTTATGCAACATGAACCTATTTGCAAAATTTCAGCCCAATCGGGTTTGACCGGTTTTCGGAAGTATAGCCTAGATAAAAAATTTAAAAAAAAATTAAAACCGACTTCAAAAAATAAAATTGCACTAAAAAGTAAAAAGTAATTTTATTTAATCTACGGCTCTCATATTTTTATAAATGATGAGGCACCGACTTAAACGTGCTGAGGAGATATGCGCGTACGACATAAAATAATAATAATTAGGTGACAATAGTCTTTATTATTAACTAGAATTAGCAAAATATTGGACCAATACTGCCTAAAACTTTCTAGATGTGATGTTCGCTTCGAAAATGGGTCCGTTGCGTTGGTTGCGTTTCATGTAGCGAGTACAAAGACGGCATAACCTGATTCGTAGAATTCTCTAGAATCCTCAAACTTCTAGCTCATGATGCGTGCAGCAACTACAGAAAATCAAAGCATGGGCAGCCAATGCGCATATTACGCGCATGCGTATTTGTCGCTTTACGTGTGCTTCTGCATTTGGAATTCCAATACTGCAAACAGGGGAAAGCAGGGTAATTCCGGCTATATAAGCAAGAAACGCTATTAAATTTGAGCAACTTACACATTTGCTAGTTTTTTTTATATGAATTGATAGTTTGAAGTGTCTAGCTTTTATTAGTATGACCGAAAAAGCATAAATTTACGTTGTAACAAAGTTGGAAGCAATAACACAAAAATGTCCATTTGACTGGAATTACGGAATTAACGTGGGGTAATTCCGGCCATGATTTTTCTTTATAAAAGAAGTGGAAAAACTGTTAAATTAATAAAAAAAATATTATTTTTTGTTTTAAAATTAATTACTACATGAATCACAAATATATTCTTCAGGGGTATTCCATCCTGAACATTCTTCATATGCCCATGGACCACATGTGCGATTCAAAATTTACTTTTTTTCTTCCTCAGTTTCCTCTTACCTCCATTTTGTGTTTTTTATGTGGATGGAAGCGTGTTAAGAAATATTCCTGACTTCATTCTGCCTTATTCGTAATTCTTTTATGTCAGTTGCATTTAAGCCAGAAAAAAGTAATGTTAAAGGCTGGCTACAATTACCCCTCAATTTTGGCCGGTCGTACCCCTCAAAGGCGAATTAGAATGTAATAAAACGCACGAATTTATTATTACTATTTGGACGAAATGTACTCAGAAAATGACGTTATGAATGGAAAATTTGATTTCTTAACCACGAATAATTACACTCCTCGACTTCATAATCCGCCCCTCGAAGTGACAGAAAATATAACCTATATGCTATACCCGATTTCATAAAGATACCGTTGCGGCATAACAATAATATTTTGGAAGGATGTTAAGTTATAAAAAGTTGACAAATGTAGCGTAAAAGAACGAAATATCCGAATAAACATTTATTGTCATGTAGCATATATGTAGGTTATATTTTCTGTCAGTTCGAGGAGGAGACCACATAATTTGATGTATGTTTTTTAAAGCGTACGTAAAGAGATAAATACGCATGCGCCCATAAACTGCGCGCTTCATGCGCTAGAAGTGGGAGAATTCTAGAGAATCTTATGTGCCACCAATGCACGCATAGACTGAAACGGAACGGTTTTCTCTGCAGTCTATGCGCATAATGCGTGAATTGAAACACACCCAAAGTCATCCACGTGTAACATATTTAGGATTAATTTACTTCAAATAAGAAAATTCCACAGTCAGGTAGTTGCGATTTGCAGGAGAAAATGCGTGACGCGCGAAATATTTTAGCTTCCCCTCTCTCTCTCTCTCTTTCTTTCATCGTTCCCTTGCATCTGCAACTGATTGAACCCAAATTGCTGTTATAATTTGGTGCATAGATTATATAGGCGAAAATAGATAGGGGAATAAAAAGTTCTATTAATTTTCACAAGTAATGCAGCATACTTAAGTAAGTAAATTTTCTAAAATGTATACCTAATAGATTTGAAAGGATAAAGGTAACGTCAATTATGCTTCAGGTCCCGTTCTCGAGATCCCAATGTAGTACCGCTAGTGTACGCAGGTGTTGCCACAATCTTCAACCCCCAAATTTCAAACACGCACGCCGCGAACTTCCCATCTGTCCTGCTGTGCCATCCGATCTTCATATCGTTTTTTGTGCGCGTTGGTGAAGCCATATATTCAGCCATCGGGGAAGTATTTTTTTCAAAAGTTTAAGTAGGTTTCCCGTGCAGAATGGGAAAATCGAACAGATCGAGAGACAGATCTCCGTCCGTTGAAAGGCTTCGGAAAAAGTTAAGGAAGATACAGGAACGGTTAGAGTGGAAATTAGACAGAAAAGTAGAAAGGATACCATGCGTTGGTGGTGTCGTAGTGGGAATGCCGGACGAAACGGCTCGTTCAAGCGAAGTACACGAATCAGGTATTACCTTATTATATATAACTAAAGTTTTTTGCTCTTAAAGACAGCGAGTTCACACATGAGGTGAAACAAGTTCCGTATATTTTGACTAGGTCACAATCTCGCGTCTCTAAACAAAAGACAGCACGTAACCTACATCTCTTGCTCTTCTAGATTTATCGGGTAATCCTAGTCCATCAGAACCATCGGATATCGATGAGATTTCTGAGGACATAGTCATGGACAAAGAAAATATATCAGAGATACCCAAAAATAAGAAAACAACTTCGCCAAATTGGACCAGGTAACCTTAGACATCTTGTGTGACGATAGTGGTTCAAAGACCACGGGAAAGTTTATTTTTCATCCCAAGTTAGCGGGTACATGGGAGAAGGTATTACAATCTGGATTGAAGAAGGAACGAAAAATTGAATTCCTGGAGAAGTACCCACGCAAGGGTAACTGTCATATTGAGCCACTTGAACTCAATCCTGAGATTGAAGCGAACATGAACGAGACAATCAAAAGGAGGGATAAGTATCTGGTGGCGGATCAGGAATTATGTGGTGCAAGTTTATTAATGCTGGCCTCAGCGGTCACCAAGATTTTTGAAGGGCAAAAGCAACCTATAGATTCAAAACAGCTGTTAAGATACCTGGTAGAGTCAGGTAAGCTCACGTGTGAGCTGTTTAACTAGCTGACCTTGACTGGTGGGAAGAGAATATCCAGTGGTCAAAGAATCCAATAAGGCAGCCTCAACAACAGGTTGGGGGGGGGGGGCAGCATGCAAAGGAGAAGTCACTTCTGGTGTCTGGGACGAATTAGAATTAACTCAACACATAAATTATTTGGAACTGTTGGCAGCCTTTTTTGGGGTTGACATGTTTCGCTAAGGAAAAGCGAAGTTGCGAAATTCGGCTTCGTATTGACAACACAACAGCGGTGTCATATATTAACCGTATGGGAGGTATTCAATACCCTATCTTGAATACAATAACTAAAAAAATTTGGCAGTGGTGCGAACAACGGAATCTGTGGATATTCGCCTCTTATATTCCTTCCAAAGAGAATGTGGAAGCCGATAGAGGTTCTAGGATAAATAATATTGATACGGAATGGGAGTTGGCACCCTGGGCTTTTCGTGTTGTC
Source organism: Andrena hattorfiana (assembly GCA_944738655.2). Taxonomy (NCBI): domain Eukaryota; kingdom Metazoa; phylum Arthropoda; class Insecta; order Hymenoptera; family Andrenidae; genus Andrena; species Andrena hattorfiana. Next base: position 28,172,955 of record OX122894.2, on the reverse strand, counting down.
TTTAACCGATGGGGTCACCCGGACATATATTTATTTGTATCACGGATCAATAAGAAATGTCAAAAATTCTGTTCTAGGCACCAAGATCCGGAAGCGGTTTGCGTTGACGCTTTTATGTTGGAATGGCCCGAATGTAATTTTTATGCGTTTCCACCCTTTGCCCTTATCCTATGAGTTCTAAGAAAAATTCAGCAAGACCAAGGCCGGGGTATTTTAGTCGTGCCCGACTGGAGGTCACAACCATGGTACCCCTTATGGAGTTTCATGTTAGTAACAATTCCAGTAATTTTTTAGTCAAATGATAATACGCTTCTGTCCCCGTGTAGGAAGATCCGGTACCCTCTAGCTATGAAAATGCGTCTGATGGCCGGGCTATTGTCCGACAGGCGTACCAACGACTGAACATCAGTGAGCAAGCCATAAAATTGCTTATAGGATCCATCGCGGACTCGACACTAAAGCAGTATCTTAAACCAGTCTAGGATTGGGCTAACTTCTGTTACAGGAAGAGATGTGATATATTTAACCCACAAATCGAGTATGTGGTTAACTGGTTAACTAACAAGTTTAATGAGGGAGCCTCTTATGGAACGTTAAACTCGTACAGATCGGCTCTATCGTTGATAACAAATGAAGGGATAGGTAAAAGTCCTATTATATCTAGGTTAATGCGAGGAATTTTCTACCAGAGACCATCGAAACCAACATATGACCACACGTATAGTTTAGAGTAAATAAATTGGAAGAGCTTTATACCTTGAATAATCTAAGTCTACCAGAATTGACGGGAAAGTTGGTAGTGGTATTGGCACTAGTTACGGCATACCGTAGGCAGACGCTGTCGCTGATAAAACGGAGTAACATCGACAAAGATATAGAGGGATATAAAATAAAAATACCTGACAGAATTAGGGTGACTAGACCTGGTGCATATCAACCGTTATTAGTACTGCCAGTGTTTCAAGAGAAACCAACACGTGCGTGGTAGGAACATTAGAAAGATATCTAAAGATAACGGATAGCTTAAGAGGAAATTGTGATGCATTGCTCATCACAACAAGGCTAGAATCAAAGGACACGATAAGTCGGTGGATACGTGTCTTCTTGGTTAAGTATGATATTGGGAAGGAATGCGCACCTCATAGCATTCGCCATGCAGTAACTTCGCTAGCTTGGAAAAAGGAGGTTGATATTAAAATAATCAAAAACCTAGCAGGGTGGTCAGAGGCGTCGAAAGTCTTCAACACGTTTTATAATAGACTAATAATTAGTAATAAGGCGTCGTTTGCGAAGGCAATATTAAATAATTAGCTCTTTTTCGTTCGTGGAGAGTTTTGATAACTTGTTACAAGTTTCTTGTATTTTATGGAAATAAAAACATATATATAACTTTAAATAGTATATCATATACAGCTCTGAACATCTATATTGTGATCTCGAGAACGATACATGAAGAATAATCGGGAGATCGAACGAGCCCGCCGAAGGCGGGCGAAGTTCGATCGTAGTTATGCAGATTGTCTCATTCGAGAAGATCACGGGCCTCCCATAATTAACGAGATAATAAAAGGTATAGAGTAGTAAAAGTCAGAAAGAATTTCTCTTTGCTTCCCCACCCTGTGATAATGCTTCAAAAGTATGAAGATCGGATGGCGCCGTAGGACCGATAGGAAGTTTGCGGCGTGCGTGTTTGAAATTTTGGGGCTGAAGATTGTGGCGACTCCTGCGTACACTAGCGGTACTACATTGTGATCTTCTCGAACGAGACAATCTGTATAACTACGATCGAACTTCGCCCGCCCTCGGCGGGCTCGTTCATACATAGCAGTATCTAATGTATTCCAATAGGCTGTACCAGTCATATAAAAAATGCAATTTTTTTCAATTTAAATCCATAAGGCATAACAAAATCACTTGTGGCACTGAAATTTTGTGGCAACATCTATGAGCAACACTTATTAAAATTAAATGAAAAAGTAATTGTGTCTTCATTAGGAAGCTTTTCAAATAGTATCAGAAGCTAAAAATTATGACTGCACTGACAACAACGCCTGCAAAACAAAGTGCTGTTGAAACTCCATTTTTTAGATCGCCTGTTTCTCCGGTTAGGTATTTTTTATTTTAATGTCATAAGACGTCCTCAATTAATTTTTACACAGAAGCATCCATAAAGTGAATATGATCAATATACCTACACGTAAAATACATTTATTATTTTTGTAAAATGTGATATGATTAACACCGTTTGCAGTTAATGAGACGTATTATTTCAATGTTTTACCAGCACACAGGAAATAGTGCCTAGTTAATGTAGAAAAAGCAAAAGTTATTTTAAATATTTTTATTTCAAATAAATAAATTCCTTATACCATAGTCACTGCTGGCCATAATTTTATTCACATAATGAATAACTTTATGTCTGTTAATAACGAAAAAGCTTCAATTTAAATAAAAATGTATGTGAGTAACGTACTTAGATGAACGAATATACTTACATATATTTATTCATTACTCGAATAATTATTAGCTGGATAAATACGTACTTTCCCAAATTACATTGTGAATTAATACAAACATTAATTTTATTCTATGTTTCAGTTACTTAGGTACGACGTTCTGCAACAGTTTAAGTAAAATTTAGATGTACGAACGAAAATCACTTCAGATATAATTCGAGTAATCTTTCAAAAAGTATTCGATCAATTAGTCGAATAAATAACTATAAATTATTCGAATAATATGAAAAGTATATTTTATTAGAAATTACAAAAAATTGTTGTCTGAACAAACTATCTGATCAAAACAACTTTTAGAAATAGTTACCTTTGGTATATATATATATATTAATTTAATGCTCATATCTGACTGCACCATGAAATATTGCAAGCATTTATGTTTGCTTATTAATTATTAGAACGTAATTACTGAGCGCTACACACGGAAATACTACAAATTAATATCCTGGAAATAACGATTATCATATGATATGCGCTCCTGCAATATTTGAATATTCAAAATACGATTAAGCTTTTCCTTTCTTTTTTATTAAAACAATCTTCCCAATTCCAGATGTAGCTACACAGATAATAGTTATTTTTCCTATATTGATAACGAAATCTATCCAAGAGAAAAGCGTACTGTGACGTTTTTGTGTAAATAACACTATGAAACGATAAGTTTTAACTACTATAACGTTCACGAACGGGACGTTGCCGTTCTATACAGGAGATTCACAAGTAGAGCGGTTTACCAGTGAATTTGTGGGATTGGTTCGGGTGGCGTGCGATTAAGAAATGAATTTCATGATACAAGAGTCCTTCTTTTAACGTGAAAATAACAATGGTTTATTCAAAATAAATGGTTTTGACTCTTGGTCGGAATAGTACATAAATTACGACACTTAGTCGTGTGAACTTGTGATAATTAATTAAACGAACTTAAGGTAATACCATCGACGAAGTATAGAATAGACCTATCACCTTATGGGACTTCGTGTCACCACCCAAACTGTATTACCGACCCATAACTCGATGACTGAATTTAGCGGCCTCTGCTCATGAACAGCGTCCAACTTAGGAACTACTCTGAAATGTGTTGAAATGCTGAAAGGTGTGCGTGCTTGTATACGTGTGACTTGTTTAGAGTGAGAGTTTGACAGAGGACAGGCTTTTGTTACGCTACGCTTTGGCTCGGTTTGTCAGCGACTCACGCCGGATTTCTCTCTGAAAATCTATTTCAGGGATCAGGAGCCTATATGGCGCTGCAATATGGCACTTCTTCAGAGCTTATACAAACTATAAATTGCAAGATGAAATTGATTGTTAGTATTTTACATGTAGTGGACCTTTTAACTAATATTTTCACCTGCCGTACGCCGAAAAATATTAAAAATTGACGCTATTACTAACATTCCCGCAAATCTCGGCACATCGCACGTGTCTAAATAGACGGTGCCCATCCTACGACACGTATAAATCATTGAGAACAAGGAATCCAAACTTTTTTTTAAATTTATATTCGTAGTTTTCGGCACCCGATGACATTTTGCAATAGTTTATTTATTACTTGGGAACGATAGATTAGTAGTTAAAACTCTACGTTTCGTTACAAATTGATTGGCCCTTTCCTTATTAACTATTGTATGGATTTAAAAATTGTAAAGAACATCTCCGATGTAAGTACCCGAGCGTATCGCTTGCGTTAAGGTCTGTTTTCATTATTCTTAGATATGTACATATGAGAAAACAGTTATGGTATTTTTTAAAGCACAAGTAAAAAAAAAGGTCCTGTTTTACGGACGTCGCGACTCGCGTGTGAGATAAAATGGGAGGGAAACGGCACGGAGGTCCTTTACGCGACAAACGATCATTCTGGCAGCGGCAACAAAGTATAATACTACATTGTCTTCTTGCATTCTCCGTGCGTCTGATTTTCGCATGTCGATGTCGGTCCACGGACAAGCTAGGCTTCTAGATTTTAATTTCTTCTACAAATTCTGCAAAAGCCGTAATCAGTAGCTAAAAGCAGAAAACATGTATGTACACATGCTAAGCTAATCATAAGGTGAAATTTTTACATTCTCTGTTTCGGCTTGATTCGAGCATTTACGGCATATTAGTGAGATTTTTTTAATAAAAGGAAAATCAAATACGACATGATTCGGGCAAGTAGGTATGTACATATGTAGAGTTGCTATACGTCCTGTATATACGGGACTGTCCCGTATTTCACTGTTCCCGCGAAATATTTTACAGAGTAAAATAAACCATTACCTACCCACTTTTTTCATGTTTTATTTAATTAGCATTTAAATGTTCCGTATCAAAGCTTGACAATTATGGCAACCCTAAAAATAAATCACTACCTACCCACTTGTTTCATATTTTATTTGTTTAGCATTTAAACAAAATAAAAAATGATAAAGATTCGTTAAGAGCAAACGCCTGATTTAGCGAGCTCTGCTTGCAAGACATTTCAAGTCGCATTGATTGTTGCCTTCAGGTGTATCGCGTTTCTGGGAACGGCGTCTGTTTAAAAAAAAAGACAAACTTTTCGATGGCCTTGACCTCAACAATCGATGAGAAAAAGGCCGCACATCTACTGAACGTTCGCTATCGTATTATTTTCTGGATTTTAAAAAAATATGTTATTATTTTTCCTCTTTCTGCACCAATTTTTTGCCGTACCTTCCTCATACCAAACTGCGTCGTAATTGGTTTCATTTTAGTAGACAAATCTGATATACAATACAGATGTTTGCATAATGATAAAAATATTGAAAAATTTTTTTACCATTAGAGGATACTGCATATTAATGGCCCTGTATTCCTTCCAAGCGCCTTCTGAACAATTTTAGAAATCTATGTGAACCTGATATCTACGTTTCCATATTTAAAAAAGTGATAGGAACTAGAGGAAATGCTGTATTGCGTTGTCTCAAGCGTAAATGTTGTAAAACGTTTATAAGACCGACTCGAAAAATCCGATCTTACCATATTTTATGGAAGAAAGAAAGTCAGAAAAGCATGTATTTAGCCGCGTAATATAACATTTTTAATAGTTTTCTTAGCAGGTTAGTCAATTGAATGTCAGGGTGGCTTAAAGTAATTATTTAAACATTTAAAGACAGTTCTTCGAAATATAAAAGAAATAATTACGGCTACAGTCCCTAGTAATAATCCCACTAAATATAAAGAATTTAATGAAATTTAATGAACTTTTTTCCCGCTTGGGACCGCAAGTCAAATTTTCCGCCCACCCAAGCTCGGAAATATCATTCCAACTACCACTAATGTAGGGTGGGGAAAGTTCCCCTTTCATGCGGCCGCCCAGGCTAGGGAAAATGCGCATGCTGGATGCGCGTGATTATTATGTAGTCCCCTCCTCGAAGTGACAGAAAATATAACCTATATGCTATATGACAATAAATGTTTATTGGCTATTTCGTTCCTTTACGCTACATTTGTGAACTTTTTATAACATCCTTCCAAAATATCGTTGTTACGCCGCAACGGTATATTTATGAAATTGGGTATAGCATATAGGTTATAATTTCTGTCACTTTGAGGTAGAGGTGTGACTATCGAAATGTTATCGATATTTCGATATATCGATAATATGATTAAGATATCGTTGACGCGAATAGACCCAGATAGCACACGACTTATAGACGACGTGTGCTACCTGGGAAATCAGCTGAGGTATACACGAAAAAAGGTCAGCAGCGTAGAAAGCGTTACTGGGCCCATACACGACGCTATCCAGCACCGAAAAACACCGTTGTGAACGGACGAAAATATCGGTGCTGAGCCCATTCAGTGTTTTTCGGTGCTGGATAGCGCCGTGAATTCAAATACAAACAAATAGATTCTGATTGACTTCATTATACAAATAATGCGTTGCATTCTAAGCGGAAAAAGGTCTGTACCGTTGGCAACGGTGCTCGAAAAGTGAGCACCGTAAAAACCGGTGCTGGGTCCATTCACGGCGCTATCCAGCACCGAAGAACACCGTTGTGAATGGGCGAAAACATCGGTGCTGAGCCGCTGAGTATCGAAAGCGATATCTTTAAAAGTATGAATATGTGTCGTTGCTTTACAATGTCTTTAAAATTGTTATTTGCATCGTTGCTGCAACAAAGTGTGTTATATTCTACCTCAGCCTCTTCTAGAAGAGGCGAATAGATCTATTCGTCTTAACCATATCTTAACGATATTGCCGATATATTGTTAAATATCAATAAGATATCGATAATCTATCAATAATCGATAGTCACACCTCTAATCAAGCATAGAAATCTGTAAACATGAAAATTGATGCTAAAGTCAAGTAGAGTCTAATAAAAGGCATGAATTTGGCAAACATAAACAAATTAAGCTAAAACTTATTATTTCGATGAAATGTACTAAAAAAAATGACGTTATGAATAGGAAATTTTGATTTCTTAACCACGAATAATTACACTCATCGACTTCATAAATATATCGTTGAGGCGTAATAATAATATTTTGGAAGGATGTTAAGTCATAAAAAGTTCACAAATGTAGCCCAAAAGAACGAAATATCCAATAGACATTTATTATCCTGTAGCATATAGGTTAAGTATATTTTCTGTCACACTCGAGGACAGAAAATCCACTCTTCGAAGTGACCGAAAATATAACCTAACTAAGAGACTGTACAAATGTTTATTACGTGGTTGTATTTATATAATATTTCTAATCGAAAATTATGGAAATATGTGCAAATTATGCTTCTACCAAAATGTATTAGTAAACGGAATTATGCAACATGTTTCTTGAAATTAGTCTTAACGTTCATGCCGTTTTAGATTTTAAACGTTTCCGATAAGATTTAATTTTAATTCCTACCACTCGTAGCATTGTAATCTTATTTTAGACTGAATCGATAACGTTGGGTGTGACACGAAAATGGTAAGGGGGCTCGCGAGCCCCCCGAGCGTGTGACACAAAATTACATTCCGTGATAGGTCTATTCTATACCTGGTCTGTGGTAATACGTAACTGCGTATCGGTCGGTAATAAAGAATATCGTTTTGGTTTCGGTTCCTAACGCTAAGTCGGTAATAAAGAATTAATTATAATTGAGGCGTTAATTAATATAGAAAATCTAGTATAAAGGTACGATACTAAATCGTTAATTAAACGTAAAGTCTCGACACGTAGTCGATGTAATACAAGTAACGACGCACAGTGGTCCCAAGCTGGAAAAAACCCTAAATTATGAAAGTCGGATTTTTAGGTATCGATTATTATTTTCTGGTAGCCAATGAACCAATGTATCTTACTATGAAAAGGGATATATGTTTTTCTCTTTAATACGGAAGTAAAATGCATCTGAAGTAGACCTTTCGTATTCTAGCGGGATTCTGACAGATTTCTAACCAAAGTTTCGACATTTTCCTTTCACTTTTGGGGACATTTATAATCAAATGTATTATGTATTATAAACGGGTATAGTCTCAGCTTATGTATGACGAAAATACTTTTCAAAAATACAGAACCAAAATCATGTTTTCGAGCCTTAAAGTAAGGTACGTATAATTTCAGGTTGTAACTGCTTTCTGTAGGCCTACAAAAAAAGCTACGCGTTCCTACGTTCTCTTGATGATATAATTCGAAAGTAGAGACCATCACACAAATGTCTTACAAAAATCAGCTGCTACTTCTTGCAACTTTAGCTGATATTAATGTTTAAAGTGTGAAAACGCATGAAATTTTTGGGGTACAGTAGAACTCCCGAATAGGTTCACGGTTCTTCGCTGCGCGTTTCGAATGATTTTCGTGCCTATACAAAATTGTTACTCTCATAGGAATACATTCCAACAAAACGATTTATCATCATGCCAAATGTGTGTATTGCAAATCATGTGAAATTCATAAAAGGAAATTCGAAACCACGCAATACAAAGAATCGTTAGTAATACCTGTGAATGCTCTCGTGACATGAAAACAGCAAGTATAAACTATAAAAGAGTGTTTTTGTTTATTGTTTTAAAGATTTGTTTTATCTTATATTGAAATTAATAAATCTTATGATTTACGGCTTATGTAAACGGCTTGATAGCGGATCACGGTTTATTTCAGATTTATTATTACTACTTAAAAATATTTGGTCTCGCGTACATGCGCGTTCGTCGCCTAATCTTCAATTGCAGCAAGCTAATTTTTCTACGTTCGGCAGCAAATTTGGTAGGCAATAAAAATCGTTTTCTTCGGAGGGCTGCAAGTAAAAAGCAACGCATTACTAACCAGCAGTAGTAAATAACTATGACAAGTCTCTGTTTACCTGAAACATTGGGATAGGATCTTTATGGGTTCAAAATAAGATTTTATGGCTCAAAATAAGTCGAAATGATAGAATAACTTTTTGTCACAGGTACTCGTCACAGTTATTTACTGCTGCTGGTTCGTAACGCGTTGCATTTTCCTTGTACCTCTTGAAAGGGGACGATTTTTTATTGCCTACCGAATTTCCTGCTGGAAGTACAGAAAGTAGCATGCAGCAATTGGGAATTAGGCGACGAACGAGCACGTGCACTAAACCAAATGTTTTCAGTAATAAACCTGCAATAAACCGTGACCCGCCAAATATTTTTAAATAAACATAACTGTTGTATATAGAGTAATGTATAGATAATTTACGTATGTTCAAATATTAGTTTATAACGCCTAATTATATTATATATTTAATAAAATTTAATAAAATTACACATTTCATGTGTAAGAAGTCATATCAAATTATTTCTTTAATATTATATTAAGTTTGATGTTTAAGAAGTAATACGAAACAAAAATAATTAAAAAATATTGAGAAATGCTGAAGTTATGAGTTTTTTCCACTTTCTCTTCTATGCGTCGGACCACTGTGCGACGCTAGGTCGATTGAAAATTTGAGAGGGTTCCTTCTCTCGGATTTGATTTGGTCTTCTGGTGCCTATCAGCTGGCCTACGCTTTCAGGATGAGGTGGAGGTGCTAGTTAGGCGATTTTGAATGGAAGTTGAGGGGGCTAGTTAAAGCGACCTCGTATGGATGTGAGGGGGCTAGTTAAAGCGACCTCGTATGGATGTGAGGGGGCTAGTTAAAGCGACCTCGTATGGATGTGAGGGGGCTAGTTAAAGCGACCTCGTATGGAAGTTGGTAGTTCGTATGTAAGGAAGTTGAGTTTAAAATATACTTTTTCTTAGACTTGCGAGACTGAGGGGGCTAGTTAAAGCGACCTAGGTCTTGTTGGTTCGGTGGCAGAACCAAATCTGTTTCTGCTGCTGGCAGGCCTGTATTTATACTACTAATTGGTACTTAGCCCGCACCAATCATTCGCTGTGCGATCTCGCGCACCAATTAGAATTAACATCCGGTTCGCGCCACTCGCGTACTACGCTCGGTTTATTCGGCGTCCGGTTGAACGTGCGGTCTGCGCACGCGCGCTCGAATCATTCGCGGCGCTGAGTTTACTGTTTGAATGGGCGATTTTGCGCATGCGTTGCGCGTCGTTTAGTTCTCTGTTTCCCGCCACATGGTACGTCGCTCGCACGTGTTTCGTATATTCTTAATAAAACTTTAATATAAATAAACGAAAGTAACAATTAAAAGAAAAATTTACGGTGATTCGTAGCGGTACGTTACACCATAGAATTCGACCTTCGTAATTTGTATCAATATGTATTATATTGTTATGTTTTAAATTGACAAGTTGTTTGAACGATTTAATCTGTTCAGATATATGGACGACCATATTATCTGCATTTTTTCCTTCTATATTATTTTAATTCTCATTTGGCATTATTCTATTTCTCGGATTAACTCGCCAGATTTGTCTGAAACACAGCGCTGTTAAATATTTTACTTTTAACCCGTGCGAGTTTTAATCAATGTAGTTACATATCCTTTTAAAATATATTTGAATAAAATACGAGTTAATTTCAGTTTTTCATATTTGATATTGATTAAAGAGCTTCGAACGTACTTTCATTCCACCGGCTTTATAGTCATCAAAACGCGAATGATATCATTCAGAACAGATCACATGCTACAGTTAGCTATTAAATACGTTGGTAAATAATTTCCGCTCTGTTTAAATAAATGGAATTCTGAATATTCAGTAAGCGTTTAACACTGACTACGTAATTTAGTTATTAATGCTATTATTATATTCTTATAATTCGATGCCTTGAAATAATTCATTCTTACTGTAACTCTTAATTAATCAAAACGATAATTTTCATCTTACATTTCAATTCCTCTATAATTTATAACAATTTTACGTATTATTCTTCACAGAAAGCAGTTATTACTATTTTCTTCATTTAAAATGTTTTATTCTTTTTATTATTTCATTTAAAATCATTGTTCTTAACATAATACCTACATCCTTTATGTAATATATGTATGTTTTTGTATTTTTAAATGTAATATTGAAATATTAGTGGAACATGGTCGTACTTACACTCTTTATATTATTTTATACTAAAATTCTCTGAATTCTTTTATTTTACATATGTAATTATATGAGTGCATTGGATTATATTAAACCATGCGTAATGTATGTTAAAAGATTCTGAAGTATGTTAATACCATGTGGGAAAATATTATTTCTGTTGTTATTTTATGACCCAATTACCTTAATAAATAAAATTAGCATATATAAAAATATATTGTTTGCAAATGAAGGGATGCTAGACTTATGTCACTGACTAATTAAATTTACTAAAAGTAGTGGTATTGTATTCAAAATTCATTCAATTTAAATATAATATGATTTAGTAGCAAACGCACAGAATAACGACAAATCAACTAAATATCAAGATGATTTCGTTCACCAAAAACATGCCTTTCATCTTGGTTAAAATGTGTGCTAAATAATTCGTGAAAGTGTAACTCACATTTTTCCAAGTACATACCGTTATTCCTCATTTAGTCGTTTACGAATTTTAATCAACAAAGCAATTAAGGTATTTGATGGAAAAAGGGCATATACGCCAAAATACCATTTCAAGAAAATCGATTTCAAAGTTTTCATTATAGTATAACTTAATACAATGTAGGGCAATTAAAACCAATTTTTTTAAGGATGTAGTTACCGTGTCCTTCAAACGTTCTGAAAACAGAAGTCATGATTTGAAAATGATATGTGTCTTTATTTATAAGTTTTAAGCAAGTGTTTTATGTGCCCTTTTTCCGTAAATATGGTAAATTCGTAACGAAATTGCTTCTTTGTTTAGTTATTTACATATAATTTTTTTTCTTACATCGCTTAAATAAAAAATACAAAATGAAGCGCAAAAATAAACAAAAAATATTATGTTTTAAGTAAGTATTAATTTCTTCGATTTTTTGCAGCAAGCTGTCTTACAAATCAATTTTTTCTTTCCTAAATTAGCTTCTTTCCTTGCGGATTCAATGAAACAAAAGCCTAACATAGGCCTATGTGCCCTTTTCCATCAAATGCCTCAATTTCTTATTTTTCGTGCTATTATAAGCTATTATTATATAGCTGAATCAATTACTAAAATGATATTTCGTATGAATTTTTCAAATTAGTTCAATAATAAATTTTTACTAAAAGATAGTCGTGGATCAATTCGTTCCTACTGTAATAAACAACGAATCCTTCGACAGAGCTAGACGGGATAAAACTATCAATTCTACCGAGAGATTTAATTATTGGCAGAATGCACGGTTCGCTGTGTCCTTCATATTTCGGCATTTCATTCATTTTATCAAGTAATTCCCTTTGTACAGGAAATCAGAGCGCTTTTTGGAAGCTTTAATAAATAACCGATCAACCAAGCTGCGGATGGATCCTTAATATTTTTTATGTTACCTCTTTAAAATCTTTTCCCGGATTATGCAAAATTCGATATTGCTAGGAATTTGTTCAAAATTTTCACCACTATTCAGTGTAAATATGGATTCAGAATCAATGAATCATAAAAGTAAAAAACTAATCATAATCTGCACACAACTGGAATCTCCTGACGACGGTTACACTAAGCGATATTTGTTAACTATTACTCGTAGACGTTTATTACAATTCTGCATAAAAAGAATGCACATATTAAATTAATAAATTTCAAGATATTAACAATTTTCTATGTAGAATTTTTTATCGGAAACAAAAATTATTTGTCCAAATTTCCAAGTGTAGCAAGTGGAAAATTAGATGTATTATTGCGCCGCGTATTACTTCGGTTTTGCATATCATTGCCTGTTTCGTACGTTACTATTAAGCATCAATCCATATGCAAAGTTCTCTTCAGCCCACAGATTATTGTGAGCAAGAAGACGTAAAACGTCAGTGCTTGTTCATTATCGCAATCGCAGGGATATAAAAAAGCAAAAAATTTTCAAATTCTACACGGGAACGTTTTATATTGTACGATAATGTCTCTTTTCATTGCCTGATTAAATATATTCACTCAACCTCAAGAAACAATGAAAAATCTGCACATAGAAATTAAAATGATCAGTAGTTATACAGGAAAGTCATAAATTCATTTATCGTATTTTCAACCACCAGTCTTTTAGTTCTAGTCTTTAATTTCTCGAAATACTTTTCATTAGAGTGTAAGGAAAAGGAATAAGATTCATAGATATGTACGTACCTGCCTGTATGTTTCAGCCATATATTTTATAACAGCTTATGTGCAAAATTTAAACTAAAATAAAATGATTCTTCCACATAACAATTATCCGGTATAAGACTTTCTTCGCTTTCTAGTATTTAGGTGCAGAGTGTATATAAAATTCTTTCTGTACAGAAATAGTGAAACTTTCATGTATAATACTAAATGCATATAATTATTAATTTTGTTCGTAACCAGAGTGTTTAATCAAAATATATTTTCTTAAAGTTTCGGCCTATTTGTACAGACCCTCTTTAGTAACATGTATAGTTATTCATTAGATTCGCATAAATTCATTGCATAAATTATATAGAATTTGTGTTACATTGAGTAAATCAATTCATAAGTACTTTCCTCTTCGCACCCGAAGGAATACTGTATATAACAAATTCTACGTAATTTAAACTGAAACCTCAACAATATTTAAACAGTATTTATATTTGTTATGGGAGAGAGCATCCACTAATAGGCCGAAGTATCTGGAAAATATATTTTGCGTAACCATTCTTGTTATTACGAATTTTGAATACTATAAAGTTTTTAAACGAGGGAACTGAAAAAATTCCAGCCATTTTAGTGCCAATGTGTATAATTATAAATAAAGTAAATATATGTATTAAATGACCAGTTCAATTTTTAAAATGATTCACAGGAGGAGCTCGATTTCAGTTTTTAAAAATTAAATTATTCAGCGTAAAAATGTTTTGACTGAATGATTCAAAATTAAATAATAATTATATTATTCATAGCATAGTACAAAAGCTATGCTTAAAACCCGAGTTTCTTTCAGTGATAGATATTATACACGATCGTGTAAGAGTCGACGGTAAGGCACTTCAATGTTGTTAAGTGGAGTAAGAAACGCGGATGAATGAATAATTATAAAACAACAAAATTCAGTTATGCGACAATTACTTCAAAATATGTAAATCTTACATAAGTTGAAAGAATCCAAAACTTTTAATTAGTAGTATGCTAAACGTCGAACCCCTTGTAGAATGCAATGATAAACACATACTAGAGTTGAAATCTGTGCAAGAATAATTCGAATGCTTTCGAACGTATGGTAAAAGACTAAAGAGTGGAGTGTTACAAAACTTACCAAGGGAAGACGGATCTCGTTAACGATGGAGGCGTAAAGTAGAAGGCTCATAAGATAACTCCTGGTGAGACCCATTTCAGCAAAACCGTCACAGTATACTTCCGATACGGTTCTCCGAATCTGAGTACCGCTTCAGAACGTGTCTGCTTCCTTATATAGGGTATATTTCACTCCGCGCAGGCGTCTCCACCCCCACAGTACACCTACACCAAATGATACCCAGTACACACCATTACTAACAGTCCTGTTAATGAACTACGCAATATGCGTACCTATATCCGTTGCTGTAAATCTCGTCCTCTCTGACAAACCACGACGAAAGAAAGAAAAAAAGAAACGATGGAACGGTCTACCAAGGCAAAAAAAGAGATACGATTTTAAACCACGACTCGGTTAATATACCATGGATTATTGCATGTCAGTAGAAAAGGGAAGGCTTCGTTCCTCAATCTTCACAGGAAACCAGACTCTTTAGTGGCAATTTCAACTATTTTGGTTCCTTTGAAGGAAGAGAACTAATCGATTCCACCCCCTTCAGGAAGTGGGTGTCAGATCGCATTGAAACGTTAGCTACACATTGAAACTGAATCGGGGACGAAGGCTTTTTGTGACTTTCCTTGAATCATTGCAGGAAAGTGTGCAGACTGTTGTGAAAAATGTGCAAGTATTTCGCCGATAGCAGCTACAACTCATTTCAAGTGCAAAATATCGGTAATGCTTGAAGGGGAGACATACACCTAGATATGCCAAAAAGATAAATTTTTTTATATATATTTTCAGTGTCTGATATGTCAAGAATATTTTCCCAAAATTTGAGACCGAAAATCGCAGAAATATCGAAGATATAGACATTAAAAGTAAAGGGCGCTCACGTGTTGCCATATGTTAATGAGAACTTCAAATGCATTTTTCTAACTAGGTTTTCAAACACGGTACCCACGACTACTTAAAAACTATTCAACCGATTTATTTTCAGTTTTTCATGACTATATGATACACTATTACGTAGTTTTTGACACGGCGAATTTTTTATTTCATTCATAGATTCTTTTTTATTGTATAAAAGGGAAAGATTTCATGTCCGAAAATTGTACATTTCATTTAGAGCGCTGCCATTTATTTACAAATTAACTTTTTTGAAATCGGCTCTGTCAAAAACACCATTTGTTAATACATTTCATGAAACTAATTTGGTTTTTGCATACATATAAAATCTGTTTAATTAGGAGTGGGTACCGCAAATCTGGAACTAGCCCCAATATTTGTATTGTACGACTAATATTTTTAAATACAAAAATTGAGTGTTATAGCCAAGGATATGACATAATTAATAAAAAAAATTAATTCTAACGAAATTTGAATACAAACAAACGGCTGATATCATATGTAAAATCGGAACGTGTTTAATATTGATTCTCCGATTTATTACTAGAATATCGGGACTAAAATCTAAATTTAATCAATAGGTACGTCAGTGAAATAAACGTCGTTTTCTTGATAGATCCTTAATATTATACTCGAGCGTAGATCGATTTATTTTTTTCCCAGGAATAAGAATTAATTGAATAAATGAAACAAATATATTACTCTACTGTACGGGATACTTAATGAATCAATGCAAACAGCATGCAAACACTGCAATTTACTGATATGTCAACAAGAATGTCTTCTTCATATTTTATATGATATTTCATATCAGACTCTAAAATTTGAACTCGAAACCTTAAATAATTGCAAAATAGTAATGGATTCCTTAATATTTCGTAAAGTGAGGGACTCATACATTTCGATTTCCGACCCAAATAATGAATCGTTTATCATTTATGATTAACAAGTAACAATTCAACACATTAAGAAATTACAATAAATAGGAACATGAGTAAAATATCCGACACTGATTCAGATAAAACGATGCAAGTTTGCGTAACAGCCGAAAGTAAGGGACAGATTAGTGTCGGTTTTAACAAGGTCCAACTGACGCGCTGCGCCTCAGAGTCTCCTCTATAGCAGCATTTAAATCAGGCAAGATGGAGTGGAGCTTCACAATACCTTCCTAGGCGAACCACCCGTGCTGGCCACAGGGGGGCGGTACAGTAGAGTGAAGACCCACGCTTGCGCTTGACTCGATGGGATCACCGTAAGGAATTTTTGCTATAGGGTACGCCTTGAGGTCACGAATTATATACTTTCGCAACCGTAAAAACGGTCGGTCACCCATCTTTCCCCGTTACACGCCCCGTGATGCTTAACTTCGGTGATCGGGCGAGAACCGGCGTTTCCATCATGGCCACTGCCGCTGGCAAAAGTAAGGGACATGTATATTGCGTATTTACATGTGTATTTAGACATGGTAACTCTACTGCAGGCGATGTAACTATAGTGCTGTCTCGAGAAGTAACCGCCTGCTATCCCCGCTACATGTTTTGTTGTGTCCCGGTGAATGAGAAGTATAGTAAGTACATAGAAGGGATATAGCGGGGTCGTAAAAGCTGCGAGATTTCCAAAGTTTTAAGTTTTGAGGTTTTGGAACAAGTGGTCTGGAAACCTTACTTTCCAAAAAAAGTACCAAACCTCTTATTCCGAACCCGCAAAGCTGTAACTATTGGGACAACTGCAGCTTTTACATTCTCGCTATATCCCTTCTAGGTACTATACCAGAGAGATCTACTCCGACTTTTTTCGATAGACGTCGCTGCGGCAGTGCCGACCGTAATTTATGGCTTGTCGCTGTTGTGTGCCCTCTCACTCATTCTCACTCATTGTCAGCCCCACTCATTCGCCACAACAGAGAGCAAACGCGAGCTGAATATGTAGACTACTCGTTTTGAAAAGAGCTCGCGCCCGCTCGCGAGGTGTGGATTCTTTTCGAGACAAAACTGCACATTCCAAAGTTTCACCTCTCAGATATATAAATGATTTTATATGTACCTTCCTTTCTAATCCCTGTCCTCTACTAATGGAAGTAGCCCACCACCTTCTCGTGGTTTTCATCGAGCGATGATAGTTTTTTCAACAAATAATCAACGAACAGACAAACTAGTCGGGGAGAATGGGTAATGGCGGTCACTTAAGCTACAAGTGTAATAAAACCAAGATATAAGGTGCAATATTTCTTAAAATTTATTTTTTTGTAAACTTAAACTATCAACCTATTCGTAGGATACGAAAATAATTAATATTATATTGATTTATTCAATAAAACTACAAAATACAGAAAATATGTGTTTGTTCGCCATTGTCCACACCTGCGGGTAATAGCGGTCACGTTGCGGGCGATTAATTTAAAATTTTTCACCTATGTATCCATCCGCCGAGTCCCATCCACAACATTCAAAATGAGCCGAGAGGCCACACGAGATGCATCGAAACCACATTTCATTATGATGACCAAACTGATAGCAAATAATACACTTGTACACTGCTTTTTCAAGCGTTTCGGAAGCCTAATTGGCCTTTCCAATTGTTCTAGAGCGCATTTTTGCCATCTACAAAATAAAATTCTTCCAATGAAGAAAGATATTTTTATTCTACAATGGGGAATAATGATAATCACGTTGCGGGCGCTAACTATCAAGCGACCATCATTGCCTGTACACGTTTCCATTCATAAAATTGAAGATTACATAAATAAATTAAATATATTTATATTAAATTTTATTCTAATCCTTTGCCTTGATAGTATATCTGTATTTACGTAAAGTTGAAATTTAAAAAAAGCTTCACAATTAGTATTTATCTCTTACGTGGTGCACACAAAATATAACATCAACGACGTTTAAAACACAAAAAGGGTTGTTTTTCTTAGTTGCTTAGCAACGATTAAGGCGAGGTCGTTCGACAATATAGCGAATGATGTCGTGGAAGGTAAAGAAAAGAAATTGCCCATTTCGGACATGCTGTTTTATAATAACAATACTGAACATCATTGCCTGCTGACCGCGATTGCCCCATTCTCCCCTACTTATAACTCTGATTATTATAAAAAAAGTGCCGTTGACCAGGAATGGGTTAGTAAAATTCTTCTGCAGGTATAAATGACACCATCGAGATAGGCTTATTTTATAGAAAACACTTCAGCGAATATGGTATTATTTTTTCAGATTTTTGAAAATGATTTTTAACCAGAAGAAATCTATTCAGAAAGGCCGATCCTTCTCAATTAAAATAAAAAGGGAAACAACTAAATAAATACGATAAATAGTTTCCGAACCCATTTTCACAAAAATGGGCACAAATCACAAAATTCGAATCAATGTATTTTTTAAGGAATTTCAAAATCGGCCAAATGAATCCATATTTAATCAAATTACTGACATTGAGGAAAAAAATACTCGATGTGACGTTTCTACGTCGTAATGACACAGCAGTGAAATTGAATCCCTCACGAGGAAACCGTCTGAGGTGGGCGTTGGAGGTTTTAATGCAACTTTGTACACAGTAGATCTCATCTTACCGATGCAGAATATAGATGGTTATAGGCGTAGATGATTTATACTTTTTGAGATAAGTAGTATAGCAAGGGGGATTCTAACTAGAGTTGTAGCTGTGGACCGGGTACCCGTGAGATACTCGGGACGAGGAAAATTCCCGGTTAGGCGCTATCCGGGAAAACTATCCGAGATACTCGAAATACCCGAGAACTTACAGAGTAAAGGGCATGATTCTGGGGCGACGCCTGTCAGAGATATGCCGTGTGGCACCCCGTGGCGACGTCAACCCTCTGCGGTATCTCACCGAATTTTATGGCTTTCGACCCTCGAAGGAGTTGTAACAACATTAAGAAGTGAGAAATCTCTAGTTCCGCATTTCTCATCACATCTTTGTGAAAACGACGCCAATCGATTCCTTATGTTTCTCCGATGAAAATAACACCAAGAACGACGTGATTTGGACCATAATGAAGAAAATTCCATGAACAAGAGTTTTGCCAAATTTAAAATTCACATCATTGAAAATAGTCCGATTTACATGAAATTTGTTATGATTTTCATCGGAAAAACATAAGGAATCCATCGCTGTCACTTCTATATCGATACAATAAAGAGTTAAGAATTATTTTATTTCTGAATCAGGTATGAATCTTCGGCCGACCGCAGCGAATCGAGGTCGGCCCTCCGTAGTCGAGAGTAAAATATTCATTACAGTATATTATGAAGTTATTTATTGTTCATCGTATCGATATGGAAGTGACACCAATGGATTCCTTATCTTCTTTCGATGAAAATCACACCATATTTCGTGTGAATCGGACTACTTTTAACGAAGTGAATTTGTAATTATGCAAAACATTTGTTCATGGAATTTCCTTCATTATGGTCCGAATTACGTCGTTCTCGGTGTTATTTTCATCGAGATACATAAGGAGTCGATTGGCGTCGTTTTCGCAGAGATCTGATGAGAAATGCGGAACTGTTGATTTCTCACTACTTAAGGGGTCATATACGTTTCCTCATTGGAAAAAATGCATGTTTTTACATAATTTGAAAGGTACATGTCTTCGAAATATTTTACGCCTACAACGAACTCGAAATTCCAAATATTGGCGAAGTTACGGCCGTTTGAACGAAATGAATCGCGCTGGTCCCATTTCAGATTTACAGCGGGCTAGCTGTACGACCGCGCGTCTTCCTCTAAATTGAACTCCGATAATTGCGGAGTTGTAAAATATGGAAAAACCCATTGTAAAATACTTTTGGAGTATCCGTATTGTACAGTGTCATCCGTTAAAACTGCAACCTACGCGCGCGCGAACAGACGAAAATGGCAACACCGCCTCACGGACGCATTCCACTACAACCATGCATCGGCCCGGCGTTCGGAGGGTTGTCAGCGACCGCTGGGCAGCGGTGATGCCCGAGCTTTGAAAATTTTAGGATGGTCTCTTTCAAATTAACGTCACAAGGAGCTATTTGAAATTTCCCGACCGGGGTTGAAAAATTTGGGGCTTTTTTCGTATAACTTTTGAATTATAAAAGATATCAGAATGCAATTTGCGCCGAAAAATGAGGAAAAATTATTCCCTCTTAATGATGGATAATTCAAAATATTTTACGTTTACTTAATTTTTCTTTTATCAATTTTTTAACCATAATTGTTGTGAAAAGCTTTTGCAAACTGTTTATTTAATACCGTATTTAATGCTCTTTTTAAAAATCATGATGTTGATAAACAATACGCTAGTTGTTTCTGTGTCATTATTTTCATAAATTGAGAAATTAAATTTTTATTCAATTATGTGTTAGTTCTGCAGACCTCAGAATCTATTGTTCTGGTTTTCTCTTTTATAATTTTATCCTTATATGCAGTGCATGCATAGATCGGACGTAAGGAGTAACTAATGAGACGTGTCTTTGATTATAGCGGTGTTTGAATCTTTTTTCTAGAATTTTTGTGTTTGAATGTTTAACCTTTTAGCTACTCAACGCCACGCATATACCGGCTTTCGTTAATGTTATTTTTTGGAACGATGCGTGATTATTGGGGCTTTTACACACAGGTGGCGAAAAATCTCTACGTACAAGGGTATAGCGCCGCGGTCAATCCTGTCGTAGCTAAAATTTTTGAAATTAAGACGGCTACGAGATCAGTTGACATTGTTTTCAAACCTCATTACAGTAATCCGGGGTGCGAGTGGTAAACCGATCATAAAAGCGGAGCGTGCGGCTCGGTTACCTGGGCCGGGAAATTTTGCACAGCTCCTTGCGGCGTTAATTTGAAAGAGACATCCTAAAATTTTCGAAGCTCTCGGGCATCACTGCTACCCAGCGGTCGCTGTTAACCCTCCGAACGCTGGGCCGGTGCATGGTTGTAGTGGAATGTGTCCGTG
The DNA here is from genome assembly GCA_944738655.2 of Andrena hattorfiana. NCBI lineage: Eukaryota > Metazoa > Arthropoda > Insecta > Hymenoptera > Andrenidae > Andrena > Andrena hattorfiana. The sequence continues at coordinate 28,151,882 of OX122894.2, read as the reverse complement.
AGGCGGTGTTGCCATTTTCGTCTGTTGGCGCGCGCGTAGGTTGCAGTTTTAACGGATGACCCTGTATTTATAGGGCCCATAATTAGCTATATGGCTAGTTTTAGGCGTCTGGAAACCGGTACAAAGGTGGGTGGAAAGTACGTTTCAGTACATCAGGCGTTTAGTATGATACTATCCTTCGACTTGTAAACGGTTACCACGAAAATGTCAGGACCTAGTGTATATGTATACCGAAAGGGGAAAAGAAGTGATTTTAGGCGAGCATTGCGACCTGTAAAAAAGCGGCCTTCGACAAACCGGAAAAGGGTGTCTGAAAAAGCGATGACCAGTGCATCGGCGAAAAATTTAAAAAATTCGAAATATTCGGAAATGATTGTAGATTCGTCATTCGGCTACCTAATTTTAAACTTTGCTGCTATATTCGTGGCTATTACTTTATATGTAAATTGCAAAACGTGTGGAGGTCACGTAAAATTTGAAGAAGACGACATTCGAGTTCTTGGATTTAAAATTGTGATACAGTGTAATAAGTATGGCCCTCAGCGTATCCCCTCTTGCCCACAAATTGATAAAGCCTACGAAATAAATACCCGCTTCGTGTTTGTGATGAGAGTGTTAGGACTAGGGCAATCAGCTATGCGAAAGTTTTGCGGACTCATGGATTTGCCAAAGCCAATAGCGCAATGTACGTACGACGCTATAGTAAAAAAAATTCTCATTGCTGCACAAACTGTTTGTGATGTTTCATTAAAAAATGCTGCAACTGAGGAAAGAACAACTACTCAAGAAGCAGAAATATTTGACGATGAAACAGGAATTGTTGTTTCCGGGGATGGAACCTGGAAAAAACGTGGCTACTCTTCCCTTTTCGGTGTGATAACTCTCATTGGGAGTTTGACGGGGAAAGTTGTGGACATTCTTGTCAAATCGTCATATTGCACGGCCTGTGAATATTGGAAGAATAAAAGCGACACCGCCGAATATGAGGATTTGGAATGAAGGAGGGCACGAGTGTTCGACAAATTATGAAGAGAGTGCGGGAAAAATGGAGGTGGACGGAATGCAGGAAATGTTTCAGCGATCGTATCCTGCAAACAGACCCATACAATACTCACGTTTCTAAAAAAGAATGCGTGGGCCATGTGCAGAAACGAATGGGAACGCGTCTTCGTGCACTGAAGAAAAATACCAAAGGGCTCGGGGGAAGAGGCATGCTTACAGGCAAATTGATGGACGAATTTCAGACTTATTACGGTCTAGCTATTAGGAGGCACAGTTATTCTGTCGAAGAAATGCACGATGCTGTTTGAGCAACTTTTTGGCATAAAATTTCAAGTGATGACAAACCGCAGCATCATTTATGTCCAGCCGGAGAAGAGTCGTGGTGTTCGTGGCGACGAGCGCATGCTACGAATAACTTGGAGGAATACAGGCATAAGCCTCCTCTTCATCAGATTGTGCCAGACGCTATTCGTCCTGTGTACGAAGATTTAAGCAGCAGTGATTTGCTTCGAAAGTGTGTTGGGGGTTTCACCCAAAACTCGAATGAGAGTTTGAACGCTCTAATATGGAAAGTTGCTCCAAAGGAGACATATAGCGGCTCCATAATTGTTCAAATCGCCACATATATTGCAACAGGGATGTTCAACGAAGGCCATATGTCGCTTTTGAAGACACTACAAACATTGAGCATCAAGATTGGAAATGCAGCGCACTACATGTGCCAGGAGGCCGACGCACAGCGTATCTCAACGGGCGAACTGAGAGCGCAGCAAGCGACAAAAGAGGGCAGAATTCATTGCAGACAAAGTAGATTGCAAGCAGAGGTGGCCCAAATTGCAGAGGAAGGTTACCTTTATGGTGCAGGTATCGCTGATTAGGGGTTAGTTACAAAATTTCAATGTATGTATGTATGTATATATTTATTTGTTCCCCGTAGGGTTACAAGAAATTCCGGTCCCTCTTTCCTTTCCTACCTTTTTACCCTTATTACATTTACCTTCTCTATTTACATTTTTACATTTTTATATTCTTATTACATTACTTACAATTCTTACATTTTTTTTACATTCTTACAATTCCTACATTCTTTACATTATTACATAAATTGTTACATTTTACCCTTTTTATACTTTACACTTTTTACATTCTTTACCTTTTTACATTTACATTTTTACATTTTTACATTTTTTTACATTTATTTACATTTTTTGCCTTTTCTACATTCTGTACCCTCGCTTGCCATCTCTAGCCCTCGCTCGCCTTCGCTCGCCCTCGCTCGCCCTCGCTCGCCCTCGCTCGCCCTCGCTCGCCCTCGCTCGCCCTCGCTCCTCGTCTTTTACTTATTCTCTATCCCTAATTCTAACTATTCCCACTTATTTATTATTACCTCGCCCTTTCTATTTCGTCCCTCCGTTCCCGCATCCTCTCTCCTTTCACTCTCTCTCTCTCTCTTCCTTTCCCTTTTCCCTTTACTACCTCTTTCCTTCGCCCTTCCTTTCCACTACTGTTCTCTTTCACCTCTCTTTTATTCTTCTCCTGTCACCCTCCCTGTCTTCCTCCCTCTTCAACTCCCCCCTGCCTCGCTCTGATCTCATCCAGCTTCCTTACCCAGTTCTCCCCCTCCCCTTCTTCTCCTAGAATTCTCTTTACATTCTCTTGCCAGCTACCTTCATCCTCCCCTCTGCACCTTTCCCATACATGCTCCCGCGTCTCCTCCTCACTTCCACACACTCTGCACATTCTCTCCTCTTCACTCTCCCAATATCGCGCCTCAGCCATTCCGTTCCTCAGTCTATACCTCGCAATTCTTCTCCACCTTTTTTCCCCCCATCCTTTGTCCAGATACTTGGGCAATCCCTCCCCCCTCACCCACTTATACCATTTATTAAACTTTGATTTCCCTATCCTTTCCCATGTTTGCCTCTCTTGCTTCTCTCTGTCCCTTCTCTCCACTTCCTCATATCCTTCTCTTCCTTCCTTCCTTAACTCCCTCACCTCCTCCATCTCTAATCCTAATTCCTTGAAGTACCCCCTCCTTTCCTCTTCCCACACTGATAACTTCCCACTTCTACCTTCCCTCTTTTTCACTTCTTCCCAGCACTTCCTCGTCCACCCACTCCCTCTCCCTTCCTCCAGTCTTATTTCAAAGTTCCACGCTCTTTTTCCTGCTGCTGTCCTCATCTTCACCCTCTCTAGTTCCTTCCTTGCCATGTACCCTGGCGTTCTCCACTCCACTCCTAGCACCCATCTTATATATTTTTAGTGCCTCTGCAGTGCCTCTATTACACTTCTTTCCCTCCATCCCCATACTTCCACCCCGTAGCTCGCCACCGTCCATACCAACGCATCGAACAACCTTATTCTTCTCCTGACATCCTTCACCCACTTCCTTTCCCCAATTCCCCACACCTGTCTCATCACAACTGCCGCTTTTCTTGCTCTTTCTTTAATGTGTCCATCCTGCGCTCCATTCCTTCCTATCTCATACCCCAGGTACGTGTATTTTTTCACTTCCTCTATTTCCTTTCCTTTCCATCTCCAGCAAACCTTCTTTTTTCTTCCTCCTCCCTTCGACAGCCTCATTATTTTCGTTTCTCTCTCATTTAGCACTAGCTTCTTCTTATCCAAGTATTTCTCCAGTCTTTTCATCATTCCTTGCATCTCCCCTTCTTCCTTCGCTAGCAGCACTATGTCATCCGCGTACGCTAGTGATCTTATCTTTTCATTCCCCACCGTCACTCCACCCCATCCTCCTCTTTCCAAGTCTTCCTCCATATTTGCCGTTAATAAATTAAACAAATATGAGCTCAATGGACATCCTTGCCTTAGTCCTCTCGCTGTCCAAAAACAATCTCCTACTTCCTCGCCTACCCTCACCCTACTTCCTGTTTCCCTGTATATTTCTCTTACTCTCATCCTTACTCCTTCACTTACCCCTCTCTCCTCCATGGCCTTCCACAGTACCCCTCTATCCACCGTATCAAATGCTGCTTTTAAGTCAACAAATAGCGACACTATCTTTCCTTTCCGCTTCGTTATCCCCCTATTTATTATAAAATTCAGCGTGTACACATTGTCCATCGTCCCCCTCCCCCTCCTAAATCCCGTTTGGTTTTCCGGAATCATTTGTCCTACTTCCATTTCCCTAGCCAACCTCTCTGCTATTACCGACGCATACACCTTGTACATTGTTGCCATTATCGTCACCCCTCTATAATCCTCCACTTTAACCCCTTCTGCCTTTTTAATTATTGGCACTATCAGCCCTTCATTCCATTCCTTCGGCCATCCCTCTCCTCTCCATATCCTACCTATCATTTTCCACAACCACTCCTGCATCTGCAACCCTCCGTATTTCCATACCTCATTTGGCACTGCATCTCGTCCCATCGCTTTTCCGTTTTTCAGCCTCTTTACTATCTTTACCACCTCTTCCAGTCCTATCTCCTCCCCTGTCTCTATTTCACGCGGTTTCTCTTGCCCCACCACTACACTTCCCTCCACTCCTCCCAGTATCTTCATAAAATATTCCTTCCACTTCTCCATTTCTATCTGCTCGTTTACCCTCTTTCTTCTTTTCCTCCCTCTATTCACCACCTCCCACACCTCTCTCTTTTCTTCGCTTTTCGCCTGCTCTGCCTCTTTAACGTATTTCTCCGCCTCCTCTTTTTTCTTTTCTTCGCATTTTCTTTGAAACTTCCTCTTTTCTTCTTTGTACTCTGCACGTACCCTCCCTTGTACCCTCCACGCTTTCTCCATCTCCTCAGCGTTAGTTTTGTTTTTCTCTTTGCCTCCGCACACTCTTCGTCCCACCATCCTCTTCTTTTTCTCTCCTCCTCTCCCGCACTCGCCTTGAGCGCTGCCCTTATTTTTGTCTCTCCCTCCGCCATCTCCTCTTCCACTCCTGGGTTCCTATCTCCGCCCCTCCTCACTCCTATCCCTGCCATCGCCTCCCTAAATTTTTCCCTACTCCTCTCATTTCTCTCACCTCTCGCTTGCCCTTTCCTTCCGCCCTCTTCCAGCCTCCTCCTTTCCTTTCGGTGATGATCCGAGTCCACCTCTTCTCCTACACTCAGACTTTCCAGCCTGTCCCCAATTCCTACTTCTCCCAACACATAATCTATTACCGTCTCACTTCTTGGACCTACGTATGTATACTCTCCCCCTTCATCACCTTTCGTTATTCCGTTTAACATTCCCCATCCCTGCTCACCTAGCCATCTTATTAGTTTTTCCCCTCCGCATTTTCTACCCCATCCTTCGACTCTCTCCTCACTTCCTCCCCCCTTCCATTTCCCATCCTCCTCTCCTACCCGTCCTTGCGTTCATATTAACGTTCCCTATTAACGTTTCCCACTCCTGCTCCCCCTTTTCCGTCCAGTTCTTCATCTTTTCCAGCTTTTCCTCCATGTCCCCGTTTATGTACACTCCTACTATGCTCCATTTTTTGCTGCCTATTTTAATATTTACTTTCATCATTCCCTCTCCCTCTTCTTTTATACACTCTGTCCTGCCCTCCATCAGTTCCTTTCTTACTCCTGCTACCATTCCTCCTTTGGCCCTCCCCTTATTTCTTTCCCTCTTTGCTGCTTGTACTCTCCATATATACCCTTTCGGAAGCTTACTCCTCTATCCACGTCTCCATCTTTATTACCACATCCCTCCTCTCCAGTCTGTTCCAGAATTGCTTGTCCTTTCTCGCTAATCCCGCCACATTCCACCATGGTATCTTATACCTTTCTTTTCCCTTTCTCTCCTCTCTTTGTCTCTCCTCCTTCTTTTCTTTTATCCCCTTTTCTCCCTTCCCTTCCCTGCCCTTCCCCCTGTTGCTCCACCTGTTCTACTTCTTCACTGCTTCTATTTTTCTCTCTTCCTGTTGCATCTCTTAGCACCTCATTCCTTTCATCCCATTTCCACCATTGATCCTCTATCCTTATCCTGCCATACCTTATCAGCACCCTTTTTCCCTTATTTCTCTCTTCTCTTGCAATATCCTCGATTTCCCACCTCATTTTCCTTTCCTTCCATGTTAAATCGTCCTCTATTCTCTCTTTTTTACCTGCTAATTTCTTTTTTGCTTCCATCACATTTCCTTTTGTCTCCTTATCTGTCACTCTTACTACTACCATCCCTTCCCCCTTCCCTATCCTTTTTACTGACTCTATCTCTTCTTCCACCCCTATGCTTTTGAATAGCTTTTCCACTTCCTCCTTCACCCTCTCCCCACTTCCTTGTAACCCTTTCACTACCATATTATTCCTCCTGTCCTCTCTCTCATTTTCCTCCAATCTACACTCCAGTTCTTTTACCTTTACTTCTATCTTCTCCTCTCCTTTTTTTCATCATTCCTTTCATTTCCATTTCTAGCTTCTCGATTCTTTCTATCATCCCTCCCTCCCCTTCCCTCCTTCCTTCTCTATTTTTTCTACTCTCTCCTTCAGTTTCCCTATTTCCACCCTCGTTTCCTTCCTTTCCTCCTTCCATATCTCATCTCTCCTTCTCAACCCTTCCTTTAATTCCTTTATCTCTCTTTTTAGTCTTTCTTCCTGCTCTCTCGCTACCTCCCTCACTTCATTCCTCCCCTCTGGTATCTCTCTCCTCATGGTCCTCAATATCTCCAGCATCTTTTCATTTCCTTTTTCTTCCTCCTTCCCTCCTTTCTCCTGCCCTTGTGGTGACCTTACCACTACCTTACTGCTCCTAAATGCCTCCTCCTTCTCCATATCATTTTCCACCCTCCCCCTTTTTTACCAAAATAATCTTCCATCCTTCCCTTACTATTACTCCTCTCTCTCTGCAGTCTTTCCACCTTTTTCTTTATCCCTATTCCCTTCTCCTCCTCTTCCCCCCTTTCGTCTCCCATTCTTACTCTTTCTTATTCTCCTTCTTCCTTCTCCCTTCCAGTCCCTTGATTTGTCCCTTGTTATCCTTGTATATTTCCGTTGGCTGCATACCACGCTATCCTTCCCTTCCTACTCTTCGCTCCCTACCTTACCGACTTTCCTTCTTCAAACCGGCGCTGCCGCCTCTGGTACCCTAACCTCCAAATTCTTTTCTCCTTCAATCCCCCTTCACCCTCTCCGCACCCACTATCCTGTTGTGCTCAACTCTTTCTTCACACTCCACACCCGCACTCCACACTCTCTCTTTCTCTCCCCTACCCCTTTTCTCACTTCTCTCGCCCTAACCTCTAAATTATTTTCCCCTTAAATCCCCCTTCACCTTCACCGCCACCACGATCCTGCTGCGCTCTACTCTTACCTCACACGCCATTGTGCGCCTCCACACTCCCTCTTTCTCTCCTACACTTTTTCTCATTTCTTTATCAACTTCTAGTCTCCTGCACTTCTTTCACACGTTCTCTCAATAACACCGGAAACAGAAGTCCTACAAAATTTCAATGTATCACATAATTAAAACGCTTCTAAAACTTTAAACGCGTTTTTCTCGAAACAGCATTTTTCAAAACGGTGGACATGATAACTGCCTCACCGTTCATCCGATTAATTTCATCACTTACACACATATTGTACATAAGATTCGTGTGACGTCGAGCTTTTTCAATTAAATTGAACCATTTTTTAATAACAAGCAAAAACGTACGAGTTTTATAGCGAAAATTACGGCCCTTTTCTTCAAAGTGCTACCATTTCCACCATTTTTTTTTCGAAAAATGGCGACGTCACACGATACCTATGATCCCACAGATTGTTAAAAAAATCAGTGATTTTTATTTCAGACCACTCGTACGGGCTGAATCATGCCCACCGTTTTGGGCGGCGCCAGAAAACATGTTCTACGCCAGTACCCGCGGACGCCACATTTTTAAAAATTTTAGAATTCTCATACCTGTTTTACAATCTATAAACGTATACCTATAAAACGCAAAAAGAATTAAACCAATCGGACTAATAGTTTATCGCTGAATTAATCCCAAACATTGACCACGTTTTAGCGCCGAGAAACGTATATGACCCCTTAATGGGTATTTCAACCCCTTCGAGGGTCGAAAAGCATAAAATTCGGTAAAGTATCACAGGGGATTGACCTCGTCACGCGGTGCCAGATGGCATCTCTCTGACAGGCGTCGTTCCAAAATCATCGATCGAGCGAAATAGAATTCGGACACTACTGAAACACGCTATTATTATCTCATATAATGTAAGGTCCTGTTTATCCCATAGATGGTCGCAAAAAGCACTTTACTTATCTGTGTGAATTGGCGTTTGTTGCCGATGAGATCGCGACTGACGATGACGCGTGATACGACTCGTTAATTGTTAGTCTGCGAGAATCGCGAGGCATTGTGCGTCGAAGTTAGTCGATGGAAACAAACGATCGGATACAGACGATCTAATACGAGATACGAAGTGCGTGCATTGGGTAGATGATTCATTTCACTGTACATTAGCGTTATTCTTTAAATTTTTTCGTTTGGGATTTTATCGACGTAAGGATCTCCCCGTGAAACCACGTGAATGTGCGTTGTTTTCTCAAAACTGTTTTATTTGTTAATAAAGTGTTCTTTCATTGCTTATAATAATTATTCGGTGTTCTGGTATCGACGCTTCTGCAGTGGAGAAACATCAGAAGTGGGATTCGAGACGGGATTCGAGATAATAGAACGGAACACGGGAAGAATCGGTTAGCAACGTAGGCGCGCGGTCTTGTTCGGAAACGTTCTACAACATTCAAGACTATTTGCGCGACGCGTTGGGGTCGTTGGTGTTGTTTACCTCGTTGCTACCAAGTCCGTTTGTGTTGACTTTCTCAAATGGTATCGAAACGTTGAGTTGTGGGGAAGTTTGCGGGAGAACATTTAAACATTGATTTTGCAATATAGCCCAATGAATTCAGAGTGGCCGAATTGAAGAACGGATCAAGTCTGAAAGATAGCGGAGGTTCGCAAAACCGGACTGCGCTTGTCAATCAAACACGTCCCGAACCAATGAACGAAGCGTCCGGTTAGATATTTCTATTTACATATTTAAAAAAGAAGGCAGAAAATACGAAAAATGTCTGTCGCATGAAGTATATGTAACGAATAATTATTTCTAGGTGAATTCATTGGTGTTGAAGAAGCATGAGGGTATATAGTTAGCAGTGGGATAATGAAAATAACACTGTTATCGCCGACCACGTCAAGTTTTTGTTAGGTTTGTCCTGAATCGGTCGATAGTCCATAATCCAAACAGGTTATTATCGAATATCGAGGCTCTGCCGAACAGGAACTGTTGCCTCGCGCCGCAACACGTAGTATCGGCGACGATACTCGAGGTTTTTTCACTTACCCCGAAGCTTTCGGGACGTTGGCGAATAAGCCTACATATTTTAATTTTATATTACAAAGCAAAATTACTGAGATTAGGTAATAAGCAGAAAACAGTGAATACATATACTTAATATGTAAATATAAAAGAAAACTTATATTACTTACTATACTTAACAATTACTAATTATGGTATTTACAGAGGTCATTTTTTCAATCACGTACACATAATTACAAAGGACACACGGATCATACAACGCAAAATATTACCTATTGTGTATCATGCATCTCTATTTTTATATAAAAATACTAATAAATCAACATTTTCTGGAAGTAAGGAACTCCTTTTTGGATTAACAATATTTCCCGCCGCCGAAAATATGCGTTCGGAACTGCTGAACGTTGCAGGTAAGCTCAAGTATTTCTAGTCTAAATCCGCCATTTTCGGAAATATTTTTTGGTGTGTTTTCCACTATGCTAATGGACACGAATTATGATTAATTTGATATGTTTCCAAATACATGTCAAATTCGGATGTAACATTTATGTTACGACATCAATAGATAATATCTAATGCAGATGCAACAGGATCGGATGAGTTATTTTCATTTGCAGTAACATTACTCAATATATTTTTTATATAATTATGTACTTTTGTTTTTATAGCGGCTGTTTCAAATGTTAACTGTTTACTGCGTGGATCAAGGAAAAATGCAATAGAGTGTACATTTTCCGAATCTGTCACCAACGCAAATCTATTTTTGAAGGATATTTGTAATGTATTTTTAAATTGCCGACTATGATCACTGTCGGCATTGTTATTATTCAAATGATTATATATTAATCCGTGCATAATCGGGTGCAAACCGTGCAAAATGTAACTTTTTTCTCAGAACATAGCTCTTTTGTAGCTAATTCAATTGGTTCTAAAATTGTAATAATTTCATCTAATGTAATCCAATCCTGCTCTTACATTTCCAATTTTAGCGCAACATTTAATGTTGTGACTTGCCTGTCACCTAAAACCGAAACAATTGCATCACTAAGTAGTATAGCTATGCCGATTCCAACGCAGGTCCTCTGAGGGGAGCGCGGTGGCGGGGGGAAGTGAGGGCGCGCGGGGGAGCGCGGCGGAGAGAAACATGGGCGCGGGGCCTGCGGGGAGTGGAAGCGTGGTTGCGTGCGCACGTGCCGCGGAGTGGGGGAAGCCACGATGATGGAGGGGATCACTCCGAGCCGAGCCGCCGCGGAGACCTGGCCCACCGTCCCCGAAATTTTTCAGAGGGAGGGAATGACCACCGAAAAGTCTTTTTCAGATGTTGGCCCACCCCAAAAAATTTTTCAGACCTAACCCAGGGAGGGGACGGCCCCAAGGATTTTTTCCAAACCAATATGCAGCTGAAATTGTTTAATAATTTATTTTTTATCTGAAATTGTTTCGGACAATGTCGGGAAAGACCTTCTTTTCTTTTACGAACCACGTCTTGGGAACGGAAAGAGACAGAGCATTATTTTAAATCCAAATTCGGAGGAGGGAGAGAGACAGCACTACATAGCGGTACACTCGCAGATATTCTAAAATTTTTAACCAGCGGTCTGCCAAACCATTATGTAGCAAGAATTCTAAAGCGTTCCGATTTAACGTCGCAGCGTATCGCGCGATCGTGTGTAACTTGACTCCCCTGGGACAGCTGCGTGCGATGAAACCTACCATTTGGCGGCGCGAAGAATGAAATAGAATTATGCGAAGTCAGCAAATCTGAGAGTAAGGTGGCGAAAGGAGAAGGAAGACGGGTAAATGAAATGGAGAAATAATATAGGTTTGAGAATATATATTGTTACAAACGAAAAGACTTTAAAATTAGAAGAATGTAAAATATAATTTAACATTTTTTTTCCTACGAGCCTGGGCTAGAATATCATTGATGGCGTATGCTAACAGTTTGCAATCTACAAGATAATCCTCGTCGTAATATTCGCTATCACGTATTATTTTAGCAGCGCTGCGCGCAACTAATGTTTCACACGCAACATCGCTCTGCTGTAGCACGTTAACAAAAGTTTCAAATTTTACTCTCACATCCTCTGCAGTTTGATGCAGTCGCGGATACACATAGCTTATGCATGGCTCAAGATTACATAAAAATAATACTGTATTCAGTTTGAAATACAGTGAATTATCAGCTTGCGTCATCTTTACAATCGATGAATCAAAGATCCGAAGAAATTCCACCATTAAATCATCAATCCGCATCGAGTCTGGTTCAGGTAATTGTGCACGTTCTTCGATGGTTTCGCGGCTGTCGAATAGCACATTCCATGTATGCCATGGTAATATAAGATGATTCCCATGATTATCGCCGAGAAGAAATTCAACATCGGCCATATGTCCTACGTTGATTCCAATTTCCAAATATTTGCTGCCCATGGATGTTAACGCGTATCTTCTGACCATGATACGCGATCCTCGGCGCGGACTAAGAGAACAATCAAAGCTATGAAATTGTCCACTCGTATCAGGAATAAACATAAAAAAATTTCGAGTATATGTAGAAAATAAGCCTTACCTGTCATAATATATATTCTCTCCACATGGAGCTACGCCATCATCTCGCATGATTGGAACGTAATAATTCATGCGTTCAACGTTTGCTTCGGCACTGCACAATTTTTGTAGTCGTATCTCGTCTATCAAAGTCACCGAGGCTACTGTGCGATTGATGGAATAGCGACCGGGAGACTGGCTTAAATAGAGGTGCAATTGCTTCCCCCACCACTGCATTTTATTCTAAAGCTACCAATTTTTCCATAATGTTTTTCAATCTTAACGTCGCAGCCTGTCGCACGATCGCATGTAATTTGAACCAACCCCCCAAGGATGAATGTAATATAATACCTGTGGAAGCGCAGAATCTTAGAATTATGCGGTGTCAGCAGAAACTGTGTCGAATGATTTTGCGCGCTAATTCGTCATACGCGTGAATCATAGAAAGAATTATGCTGTATCGGCAGAAACTGCACAGAACCATGTTGGGACGGATTGTCGTTTTTTTTTTTTGCATGCGGAGCATTCGAGGGAGGGGGTACGCCAAAAGAGTTAGATCCAAAAGAGATACCAAATCGTGGTATCAGTTATAAAAGCACGCTCCGAACTGCACAAAGTCTCAAATCGTTGCAACCTGTTGCGTGTAAAAGACGTTACATATACAGTCCATTTACAATCACTCCATTTACAATCATGGAATTCGCGCAAGTAGAACATCAATTGCGGGATCAATCTGCACGATTGAGTTCGCGTGAAGAATACCTCGCGTGGGAAGAACGGTGCAACGAGTGCATCGAATCTTTAGAAGAACACAGCCGAGTGAAACGCCCGCGATTATCGATCGGTATTCAACAATCGTTGGTTGCTCGAATCGCGCGGGTCGAGGGACTGAAACATTCGTTGCGTGGACGTTTCGTGCGTGAAGGTGCCGGACATTCGAGTACGGGACTTTTGTGGCGCGAAATAGACACTGCGTTCGATAGTCGCGTGTTAACTGGTGCCGTGCTCAATTCGAACTCTATCGAGCCGCGCAACTTCCTCCAAGATGCGGGGGCCATTGTGCTGGAGCACGTGCGGGGCGCTATGAGAAAACGTCGAAACCTCAAAGTGAACACTGTATTCAACGGCGAATTTGTGGCGGGTGACAAGCATGCTTGCAAAAGCATCAACACCCGGAACTGCGAACTCTTCGGCACATCTGATCTGCAGGAGTGGTACCAGCGATGTGTCGTCGAACCCACCCTGGCATCGCTGGAAGAGTTCCAGGAACGCGACAGCGGATGGGCATTGACACGAATCCTCAACCTGACCGTCAATGTCAATAAGTACAATCCGCTGCGCGCGGGGTGCAACCACAAGTTGCCACAGGATTTATTGTTGAAGAATGCAACGATCAGTGTACAATCCCCGGACAATGCGTGTTTCGCGTGGGCAGTGGTCGCCGCTCTTCATCCTGCTGAACGAGACACCGCGCGCCCAAGTTCATATCCGCCATATGCTTCCGTATTAAATCTCCAGGACATTGAGTTCCCAATGTCCCTGGAGCAAATTGGGAAGATTGAGCGGCAGAACGAAATCTCAATCAACGTCTATAGCTTCGAGGCGGAGAAGACGAAGACGGTCTTTCCGCTGCGTCTCATCAGCCAAAAGAGGGATCAGCACGTCAACCTGCTTTACATACCGAATGATGGAAATGTAGGACACTTTGTATGGATCAAGAACTTGTCCCGGCTGGTGAGCATGCAGCTGAGCAGACACGGGAAAAAGAAATTCATCTGTGATCGGTACGTATAGAAACATATGAAATGTTAAAATGTCTCGCGAAACAAATTAAATAAAAAATTTTTTGTTTTATTACAGATGCATGCACTACTTTGGATCTGCCGAGAAGTTGGAGCTTCATTCGCTGGACTGCGGCAAGATGAATGACTGCGCCATCCTGCTGCCCACCGAAGGCAACAACTTGCTCAGCTTCGAGAACCACTGTAGGAAGGAGCGGCTCCCCTTCGTGGTGTACGCCGATCTGGAGTGCATCATCGAGAAAACAGAGGACAACCGAGTGGGTGATAATAAATTGCGCGCGTACCAACACCATAATATACACAGCATAGCCTATTATATGCATTGCTCAAATGATACATCGCTATCCACGTATCGATGTCGCCGCGACGCGGATTGCGTTTCATGTTTCGTAGACGAACTAAAAAATTTTGCGAATTTTGCTAAGCCCATCCTGGCCAGTAATGTTCCCATGATTGATTTAACTACCGAACAGTGGACGGCATTTCGCGATGCAACACACTGTCATATTTGCGAAGAACCATTCGAGGCTGGCGATGTACGAGTTCGCGATCATTGTCATCTATCCGGACGGTTTAGAGGCCCAGCACATTCGGAGTGCAATTTAAATTATAAAAATGCGTTTTACATCCCCATAGTTTTCCATAATTTATCCGGTTACTATTCACATTTCATTATCAAGGAAATAGCTACCGCTTTCGAAGGTCACGTCGACGTATTACCCATAACTAAAGAAAAGTATATTGCTTTCACAAAAGATGTCGACGATACGGCTGATTCAGACTCGCGAAATTGTATTAAATTGCGATTCATCGATTCGTACAAATTTCTTAACACCAGTCTCGACAAATTAGCATCTTTTCTTAGCATAGATCAATTAAAAATTTTACAACCCCAATTTCAAACATTATCGAGGATTTCAATTTATCGACGCGAAAGGGTATCTTTCCGTATGAATATCTTGATTGCGCGAACAAGCTGCAGGACTCATGCTTACCACCGCGCGAGTCATTTTACAGTTCGTTAACGGGTGAAACTGTATCCGAGAGCGATTACGCGCACGCCGAGACTGTCTGGCAGCATTTCGGCATTAGAACCTTGGGCGAATACAGCGACTTGTATTTGAAAACTGATGTCTTGTTATTAGCAGATATTTTTGAAAATTTTCGTGAAATTTGCATCAAGAGTTACGGACTAGATTCGGCGCATTATTATACTTTACCCGGTTTCACGTGGGATGCCATGCTAAAACATACCAAAATTACATTCGAATTGCTCACTGACGTCGATATGGTCATGTTTATCGAACGCGGTATACGTGGGGGTTTAAGTCAATGTTCCGGAAGATACGCACATGCCAATAACAAGTACATGCCATCTTACGACGCATCGGAAGAGTCATCGTACTTGATGTACTTTGACGTGAACAATTTGTATGGATGCGCAATGTGTCAGCCTCTGCCATATGCTAAATTTCAATGGGTCGAAGATGTTGAAAAATTTGACGTGTCTTCGATCGCGGTCGATTCGCCCACGGGATACATTCTCGAGGTAGATCTGGAATATCCGCAACGTCTGCACGACGCTCATACCGATCTACCGTTCTGCCCGACGCGTGCCAAACCACCTGGCAGCAGACAGGACAAGTTACTCGCGACGGTATACGATAAGCAGCGTTACGTCATCCATTACCGCAACCTGCAGCAGTGCACGCGTCCCGGTCTTCGTATAAAGATACACCGCGTGCTTCAATTCACTCAATCCCCCTGGCTCCGCGATTACATCGAACTCAATACATGGTTTAGAACAGGCGCGACAAACGACTTCGAAAAAAATTTGTACAAATTGATGAACAACGCGGTATTCGGTAAAACTATGGAAAATGTTCGAAATCACGTGGACGTAAAACTTTTGACACATTGGGAAGGGCGATATGGTGCGGAGGCAATGATCGCGAAACCGAATTTCCGCAGCAGAAGTGTTTTTTCGGAAAATTTAATAGCTGTTGAATTGCGAACACTCGAGGTGAAATTCAACAACCCGATATACGTGGGTATGTGCATTCTGGACATATAAAAAATTTGTTTGTATGAATTTCATCACGAGTACATGTCTCCCCTGCACGGACCAAGTTGTAAAATTCTATACACAGACACGGACAGCCTCATTTACCACATTCGATGCGACAATATCTACGAGACCATGAAACGCGATATCGATAGATTCTACACAAGCTATTATCCTATCAACAATCCATATAAAATGCCCCACTTAAATAAGAAGGTTCCAGGGCTGATGAAGGATGAAAATAACGGTGTGATAATGACCGAGTTCGTAGGTCTTAGAGCGAAAATGTATGCACTCCGCGTAGACGGCAAAAAAGATACGAAAAAGGCGAAAGGCGTCAAGACCAACGTCATAGCCAGAACGATAACTTTCGACGACTACGCGCAGTGTTTGCAAAGGGAGATCGAAATGGTTCGCAGACAATCGTGCATACGGTCTAAATTGCACAAAGTGTACACCATTTCGGAATCCAAAATCGCTCTAATTCCATACGACGACAAGCGGCATATCGTACCCGATTCGACCGACACTCTGCCCTGGGGACATTATAAAATTACATTATAAAAAGAAATTTGAACTTGATGCCGCTCTCTTCGTGTGAACGAAGCCTCAGTCTATGACAACTATCATAACGCTCATAGAGACAAGAATATTCCATAATCGATATTTTTTTTTATTGTTTGCTTTTTGCTATCGCTCTTTATTAACTCGTTTCTTATAAATAGTAGAATTATTGTTTGCAAATGTATAGAAATTATTATAAATAGCGAAATTATTGCATAAAAATTGTTCATACATGTACAATATATGTATCATTGCATATGTATCATTGTGTGTATATATATTAACTGGATTATAAATGGTTAAAAATAAAAAATTGTTCACACATTTACATATATGTATCATTGTATTTATTGAACCATGTATTATTATTATTATTACTTTTACAATACATTATTTTTATTTATCCATGAATTGTGTGATTTATCAAATTCCAACCACTTGACGTACTTATCCCTACCTTATCCCCCTTTCTACGCAACACTTTTTCCACTAGATATACATTAGGATCGGTGACGCGTTGCAGCTCGTGTTCATAGAATCATCCGGCAACAGGTTTTCCACAGCAATCGACCAGCAGATACGTCGCGGGATTAGTTGTCTGTACTTTCTGTATCTTGAACAGCTCCGTTGTACAATTCGGTGTATAGGGTTTATCGAAAATTGTTTTAAATTTGCTCACGCGCCCAAACTCGCCCAACTGGAATCTCGCTGGAGCAGCGATCTTAATGTTGCTATATACAGTGGCTAACAGCTTATCGGCAATCGCAGGGGTAACTTCGCAAGGACGCATTGTGATGGTTCTATGTTTTCGTGCATTATACTCTGCAAGTAGACGCGGTAGCGCATCGCTTCATCTATAGGCTCCATTGAGCGCAAACAGTTTCCACATATTGTTCTTCAAAGTTCGATTGAAAAGTTCTACGACGAAGGCCTTCATCACCGAATACGTCGAATAATGATTAATGTCCTGCTTTGTCAAGAGTTTCTGCACATCGGTGTTGTAAAATTCTTTTCCTTGATCGGTTTGCAAATCTCTTGCAAAGAGAGGGCGTTGAGCTGTACATTTCGACAGCTTTGGCAATCTTAGATCACCTAAGGAAACAACAACAACAACAACAACAACAGCAACAGCAGCAGCAGTAACAGCGGCAGCGGCAGCGGCGGCGGTAGCGGCGGCGGCGGAGGCGGCGGCGGCAACGGCGGAGGCGGCGGCGGCCACGGTTGCGACAGCAACAGCAACAGCAACCACAACAACTGCAACAGCTCTGATTACGCTAAAAAGAAGAGGCTCAGCGCTGCGAACATTGCATTATTAAAATCACTGCGATTGATTGTGCGCATTTAAGTTGAAAAATGGCTGACATTCTAAGCATTGGAGGGAAGCCGAAGTTTGATGATCGCATCGTCAAGCTGAAAACTCACACATACAACCCATACGTCAACACGACGTTTGGATACAGCAATGAGATAAGAATACTCATACAGCAGCAGGATTTATACACATTGCCGTGCGAAAGTTTCCTCTACGTGGAGGGGAAATTGAAGATAAATAAGACAAACGATGCATTAACGGTGACGTTGGGAAATAATTGCATGGCGTTCTTATTTGATGAGATTCGATACGAGCTGAATGGCGTGGAGATTGATCGCAACAGAAACGTTGGAATAACTAGCACGCTTAAAAACTATGTATCGCTGATATCTGGTGAAGACAAAAATATGGAGAATGCTGGATGGGGCTTGAAACGACGCGATGGGATAATAGTGAAAAATCATTTCAATTTTTGCATCCCACTCAAATATTGGCTGGGATTTTGCGAGGACTACAAACGCATGATTATTAATGCACGTCACGAATTGATTTTAATACGATCGCGCAACGATAACAATTCTCTAATAGGATCGCCGATGCTGGAACCAGAAATTGAATTACTTAAAGCGCAATGGCGGATGCCTCATGTGACGCTGAAAGATGTTAATAAGCTATCGTTGCTAAATGCTTTGGAAAGTGGACAAAACCTGAGCATTTGTTTTCAGTCGTGAGATCTGTATGAGTATCCTTTCTTACAGAGCACGACCAAGCATTCGTGGGCCGTGAAGGCATCTGCACAGTTGGAAAAGCCGCGATGCATTATCCTTGCTCTACAGACTGACCGAAAGAATGTGATGAGTGAAGATGCTACTAAGTTCAACAACTGCAAATTGACAAATGTAAAACTTTTTTTCAACTCGGAATTTTACCCATATGATGACCTGAACTTGGACTTTGACAAGAATCGGCATGCCATCTTATTTCACATGTATATGCAATTCCGTAAATCGTATTATGGGCATAGTTGCAACGAGGCATTATTCACCGTGGCCGAATTTTTACAATTTGGTCCCCTCGTGGTGATTGATTGTTCGGGACAAAATGAGTCGATCAAGAATGGCACCGTGGACGTGCGCATAGAATTCGAGTGTAAAGAGAATGTACCGGCAAATACTACAGCCTACTGTTTGATTCTGCATGATCGGGTGGTTGAATACAATCCGCTGACAAACGTGGTGCGCAATATCAATTAAATTGCCACGCTACTTGCCCGCCCTCTCCTGTGCCAAATTCGTACAAAATTTCATCGTGAAAATTGAGATGCTTTATGAGAAAGACTGCATTCTCCCGTCTGTCTTGGAAGCGAGCGGACCTCTAAATTGTACCGATAATGGCTGTACCAACATTAGTTGACCTGCAAGCGTTCATCGTTGATGCAAGATTTGTTGTCAAGGATGTAACGTTCACGAACGAGACGTTGCCGTTCTTTACGGGAGATTCACTAGTAGAGCGGTTTACCTGTAAATTTGTGAATTTCATGATACGAGAGTCCTTTTAACATGAAAATAACAATGGTTTATTCAAAATAAATGGTTTTGACTCTTGGTCGGAATAGTACATAAATTAGGACACAGTCGTGTGAACTTGTGACAATTAATTAAATGAACTTAAGGTAATACGTAACTGCGTATCGGTCGGTAATAAAGAATATCGTTTTGGTTTCGGTTCCTAACGCTAAGTCGGTAATAAAGAATGTAATTATAATTGAGGCGTTAATTAATGTAGAAGATCTAGTATAAAGGTACGATACTAAATCGTTAATTAAACGTAAAGTCTCGACACGTAGTCGGTGTAATACAAGAAACGACGCTAGGTCGATTGAAAATTTGATAGGGTTCCTTCTCTCGGATTTGATTTGGTCTTCTGGTGCCTATCAGCTGGCCCACGCTTTCAGGATGAGGTGGATGTGCTAGTTAGGCGATTTTGAATGGAAGTTGAGGGGGCTAGTTAAAGCGACCTCGTATGGGTGTGAGGGGGCTAGATAAGCGACCTCGTATGGAAGTTGGTAGTTCGTATGGAAGGAAGTTGAGTTTAAAATATACTTCCTTAGACTTGCGAGACAGAGGGGGCTAGTTAAAGCGACCTAGGTCTTGTTGGTTCGGTGGCAGAACCAAGTCTGTTTCTGCTGCTGGCGGGCCTGTATTTATACTACTAATTGGTACTTAGCCCGCACCAATCACTCGCTGTGCGATCTCGCGCACCAATTAGAATTAACATCCGGTTCGCGCCACTCGCGTACTACGCTCGGTTTATTCGGCGCCCGGTTGAACGTGCGGTCTGCGCACGCGCGCTCGATTCATTCGCGGCGCTGAGTTTATTGTTTGAATGGGCAACTTTGCGCATGCGTTGCGCGTCGTTTAATTCTCTCTTTCCCGCCACATGGTAGCTCGCACGTGTTTCGTATATTCTTAATAAAACTTTAATATAAATGAACGAAAGTAACAATTAAAGGAAAAATTTACGGTGATGCGTAGCGGTACGTTGCATCTCGCCGCCCGGTTTTTCTCTCGTCCCGAGAGATATAGGTTTTGGTGTGGATGCTGCGTGGACTACCGGTTCATGTGAAGAGGTCTGGCGCTCTACTTCCTCTTCTATTTGTTGGTGTTTTCCCGTGCCGTTATTTGGATTGACCGCCGCTCCTGTAGTCGGGGGTGGTGCGTTCCCCGTGCCGAATAGAAATATGTATTTCCACGCGCGCTGACGTGGATCAGAATGGACGAGATTAATATAAGGTCGCCAGTCTACGTCTGGTATTGTAATTGGGCGCAATTTCCAAGGTTGGACATTCGGTAAACTCGCTGCTGCTCTTATTCTTTTTATTTTCTTTCCTGATCGGGTGGACATTTTGCTAAATGGATACTATTCTGTTCCGCGTTTGGTATGATTGTTTAGTATACTCGAGACCGAATGAAGCCTGACTGTACAATGTCCTTTAAATATATATGGTTCTCCTTACGTCGTGTTATGCTCGGATTTATCCCCATTATTGACTACATACTCCCCTGAAATTTGCTGTCCTTTTCTGTTTGTAATGCTACTCTATTTCTTACTTTCTGAGGTTTATGATTCCTTGAAAAATTTCTATCTTACTCTATTTATAATGTGTCTCTACTTCTCTATGGTTCAGGAATGCGTGGTTTGTTTACATCGTGCCCCAGCTTGTCCTTGGTGCAGGATCCTCGTTCTCGCTTGCTCGATAGGGGTACGAAGGTAGGTTTGAAATAAGTATGTGAGAATTGGTATATTTAGGAAATAAAGAATTTTATTGGGGTCGTGATTGCCTCCTTTCGTCGGCCTCCAATACATTTAGCGATAGCCCCAATTCAAGAGCCTCCCTATTATTTTCACTTATGTGCATGAAAGCTTCAATGCATTCCTTGCACTGTGCCGCTACTCCCCAGTTAAAAATCTGCCGGGTGCAGATCATGCAGTATTTGAAATTTATTAAGTGTCTGCGTAGCGTGAGGAGGTGGCGGCTCGCAGGGGAGTAGTATTTTGTGTCCTCCGCGCTGAGATTTCTGTAGCATGGATAGCATATTTTACGCCGGTATAAATCGCTGAGATCCGCCCGGTATCCTGGCCATTTGGGTTTTAGGCATATCATGTCTAATAGCATTATATACGGGTCTTCTTCTTCTTCGCGAGGGCGGTGAACCCATTTTTCATCGGGCGATTTAATGGACATTTTCTGTACCGGCACACCACGTGTTAATTTTAATAACTCGATTTTTTATTATAATTTATTCTTTTAATTAATATATGTCTATAGTGTTTCTACCTTATTTTTTCCCACGATTTGCCTTGAGTATGCCTCTTCTTTTTGCACTCCTTTACTTCACTTATTAGAAAATTTACGTCCTTTTGCAAGGGTGTCACTTTTCTGAATGGGCTTTTATGTAGCCCCCACTATTTTTGAATTTCTAGTATAGTGAAGTTGCTAGTGTTTTGCCGTAATGTCCCTAGGGGCGGCGCAGTCTGGTGGCGTATAGGCCTTTTTATTCTGTCCTTGTGACAACCTTAGTTCGACGGGGGCTCACGGCTATCTTTACATTGTTGTTTTTCAAGATTTCGATGATTGTGTAAGGCCCATCGTATTCGTCGCTGAATTTATATCTTTTTGGTTTTAAAACCAGTACTTGTTCGCCTTTGTGGTAATTAACTGAGGATACTTTTTGGTCGTAGTAGTATTTTTTACGATACTTTGAGTTTTCTAAATTGTGGCGTCCCAGTTCGCGAAAGTTGAGCAACTTTCTTACTAACCTATCTACAAAGTCTGGATATGTGGCTAACGAGTCGTTTAGCATTAAACTTGATGGTTGTCTAGCCTTTTTACCATATACTAATTCGTAGGGATTGTATTTGGTACCTTCATGTATACTAGTGTTATAAGAGAACATTACCTGTCGTAGCCACTGGTGCCATTGTTTTTCTTTGGTTATATAATGTTTTAAATATTCAACTAATACATGATGGCTTCTTTCCAGGGAACCTTTTGACTGTGGATGGAATGCTGAGGTTTTATACTGCTTAATATTGAAAGCCTTTGCAAAGTTTTGCATGAGTGAACTGATGAATGAAGACCCTTGATCCGTGAGAATGGCTTTTGGGCATCCGTATTGACATATGAAGCGTGTGGTGAATGCTTGGGCTATTTCTTCGCTTTTGAACGAGACTAATGGTATTGCTAATGAAAATTTTGTTAAATTGTCCTGTATGGTAAGTATATATGTTTTCCTTGACTTTGTGGGTGACAATGGTCCCACAATATCCATGGATATTTTGTCAAGGCGTCTAGTGGCGTATCTGTTATTATCATAGGTTCTTTTGTTTTAAATCGTACTAGTTTCTTCTTTTGACAACTTATGCATGTTTTAATGTGTTGCCTTACTTCCTTTTTCATGTTTGGCCAGTGGTACAGGTTTCTAATACTGTTGTAGGTTTTGGTTACCCCTTTATGTCCTCCTATTGGTGACTCGTGGTTTTCTTTGATTATTACTAGACGATCTTGTTCTGATGGCAGCTGGACAGTGCCATTGCTGATTGTGATGCTGATATTTGTTTGTAAGAACCTTAGGGTGATCATTTGTTTTAATTTTTTCCATGATATATTAATTTCTGTTTTGGGTAATGATATTTTGTTAATGTTATTTTGTGTTAATTTATTATACAGGTTCCTGATTATGGTATGATAGGCTTCTTCGTTTGGAGGATCTGGCATTACCATCCCTAACATGGTTCGTTCTGTGTTGGGAATTTCCATTATACTTCCTGTCTGGAGTGGCAGGGGTAAGATAATTTTAATTTGTTCCTTATTCATAAATTCGGTGGTTTCCTCGCCCATTGGTTTGCCGTGCATAGAAATGAATATGCCTGCAGTTTCCCTTGTCATCCATAGATGGTCTGCAATTTCTTTGACCCTACTTTGAATTAATTCTTGGTTGGTTACTTTTGGTAATGCTCGTTGTCGTGGCGGTCTTTGCTGTTATGGTAGTCCCTGTCGTCGCGATGATACTTGCTGTCGGGGTGGTCCAGTGTATGCTTTAAAATTATTGTTTGTGTCTTTTCTTATTGTTATTGGAGATATTGGTCCGGTCAATGTTCCACTAGAATCTCGTGTGCAGTACTTTTTCCCTCTTATTGGTGGGCTATCCTTCTTGCTGCTACTACTATTGCTAGAATTTATTTTTGGAGGCTCTCTATAAGTATGATTCTTTGGGACTTCTACGTTTTCACTTATTTCCATGATTTGAACCCAATTCTTTTCCATTATTTCTGTTTCCATTCGTTGTGGGCTGCGAGAACGATTAAGGGAGGTTGGTCTAGGGGCTGACGGTGGAAGACCGATTTGTCCGGGGGAGGGGTGGACCTCTACTGATTCCTGACTATTTTTAGTTGCTTCGAAACTATCGGTGGACACTTCCATTTCTTCTGATTCCCCTTTTGGTATAATTCCCCTCTTTTTCTCTGCTGGTCTGCTTGACGATGTGGTCGTTGTGGTTTTATGCTTCCTTTTTAATTTCCTTCTTACTGATATTTGAGTTGAATTGAATTCTGATGATGATGATGAGGATGATCGATCGCTGCCGTTGCCACCCCTCGAGTGGCTCGAGGGGTTGGTGCCACCGTCACCACCATCGCCGCCCCCTGAGTGACCTCGGGGGGTTTTAACACCGCCACCATCGTCGCCATCGCCCTCACCGCCGCACAGTGGTACATAATCACACTTTTGGTTCAAATCACCGTACAGGTCGTAATTTTTTAGTAAACTTGACGATTTTTTTTAAATTCTTCCCAATTAAATTCTCTATCGATCCCTCTGGCCGATATTTTGAATTTCATTGTTTTTTTTATATTTAGAAAAATATACAGCACTTTTAGAAAATCGGTGTCTGTGGGGTTTTGTGGCCGCCGATTCCGAATTTAAACTCAAATTTTCTAAATTGTAGAGCTTTTAAACGATGGCAAATTCAATATATCGAAGCGAAATTTCAGAAAATGAGCTTATTGGGAAGAAACTTGGTGCATATACGAAATGGTGTGTATGCGAAATGAAACAGATGGAAAAAGAAATTTCTGTTTTGAAACCAACGAAATTAATCTTCGAGAAAGTTGAAATCACAATCGAGCATACGATGCTATGCACTATGATTGCCGGGAAGGTTCGCCAAGCTCTTACACGCACCGCTTCTTCGCAAAGATATTGCATATGTGATGCTCTTCCAAAAGAAATGAATAATTTAACAGAAATCTTAAAGAAGCCTGCAAATATAGGAACGTATCAGCACGGTCTGTCCACTCTACATGCGTGGATTAGAAACATGGAGTGGATTCTGCATTTAGCATATAAATTACCTCTTAAAAAATCGAATGTACAATTGACCGATGAAGAAAAAGAACTAGTTGAGAATACTAAACACCAGAGTCAAACAGGCATTCGCGATAAATCGTGTTTACTTGTGGATGCAGTAAAACAAGGTGCAGGTAATACAAATGACGGTAACACGGCAAGGAAGTTTTTTTCAAAATTACAACAAGGTTGCTGAAATCACTGGCATTGATCAACATTTCATAAAACGACTGTACATAATTATGCAAGCAATGGCATCAGGAAAACCGATCGATGTAAATAAATTTAAAATGTATTGGATGGATACGGCGAAATTTATGTCAACAAATATATGTGGTACCCAAAGACTTCTTCGTGCCATATGATTTTAATTCATGGGTCGGATGTAATAGAGACATTTTTAATTCCTATTGGGCAATTGTCGGAAGAGGCTCGAGAGGCGAGGAACAAAGATATTAAGAGGTGTAGAGAAAATAATACACGTAAATCGACACCTATACATACAAACGAGGACATAATACATTTACTTTTAAAATCTTCCGATCCATATATTTCCAGCTTAAGACACGTACATAAACATAAAATCAAAGACTTGCTTCCAGAAGCACAAAACCTAGTCCTCAAATAAGATAGCACCCCGAAAATCTATACGCACTAAGTTCCTTCCCAATAAGCTCATTTTCTGAAATTTCGCTTCGATATATTGAATTTGCCATCGTTAAAAAGCCCTGCAATTTAGAAAATTTGAGTTTAAATTTGGAATCGGCGGCCAAAAAACCCCACAGACACCGATTTTTTTAAAAGTGCTGTATATTTCGCTAAATATAAAACAAACAACAACGAAACTCAAAATTCCGGCCGGAGGGATCGATAGAGAATTTAATTGGGAAGAATTTAAAAAAACATCGTCAAGTTTACTAAAAAATTACGACCTGCACGGTGATTTGAACAAAAAGTATGATTATGTACCACTGTGCGCCGCCTTAGATATTTATATTTTTTCTATTATTTCTTTTATTTTTTATATATTTTTCTTTTAATTTATATTTCTTTATTTCTTTTATTATTATTTTATTATTTTATTATTACTATTATTACTCGTTTTCATTATTATTCTTTTTTGTAACAATATATTTCTTAAACATATATTAGTTCTCCATTTTATTTACCCGTGTTCCTCCTCCTTCTCTCCTTGTCACATAATTTTAAGATTCGACATTTCCGAATTCTGCAGACGCCGTATAATGCGCCACCAAATGACATCATCGCATGCAGGTGTCCTGAGGATTAAAATTACGCGAGATCGCGCTATACGCTGCGATGTTAAATCGGGACGCTTTAGAATGCTTGGTACATATTGGTTCGCTGGATCGTTGATTAAAAATTATTATTATTATTATTTCTCTGCATTTGGGGGGAACAAAATTCTGCTGCATATTGGTTTGGAAAAAAAATATTCCGGCGGTTATCCCCTGCCTCTGAAAAGTTTTTGGGGTGGATAGGCGTTTGAAAAAGATTTGGGGAAAAAAATTTCTGGGGCGGATCGAGTCTAAAAAAAGATTTTTTAGGCAAGACGCGCCCACAGAATTTTTTTTTTTGAGGGTCATTCTGTCCTTCTAAAAAAATTTCGACGGTGGGCCAGATCCCTATGGCGGCTCGGCCTGGACTGATCCCCTCCATGATTACGGCTTCTCCCATTTCGAGGCTCGTGCGCGCGAAACCAGTCTTCCACACCCCGTTCCCCACGCGCCCAGGTTTCCCCCCACGGCACTGCCCCGCCCGCCCTCACTTCCCACCGCCCCCGCGCTCCCCTCAAAGGACCTGAGTTAGAACTGTCCTAGACATACTACTCCTTTCCACTTACAATTAGTTCTAGACCGCGACCGCGTGTGGCGCGTATTTTGTCCACTTTCCATCCTTTCTACTTTTACCTAAAGCGATTTTACATTTTGAATTTCGGAAATCGCGGGACTCGACGCGACGGGCAAATCGGCGGCAGAGATGAAAATGTTCTCAGCGCTAGAGAAATTTTCCGCTATTTTATCCGCCACCGACGGACCTATGAGCCCTGACAAGAACATACTTGGCCATGTTCAGCTCCATCCTGTTGGCGTTACACCACCGGTCAAATCGTTCAGGTCTTCCTGCAACAATTCTACATCCTGCCCATTCCCGATAGTACGGAAGATTTTTAAATCGTCCGCGTACATTAAAAATCTGCTGTTCCGTAATACCTCCTTAAGGTCGTTGATGAACAGAATAAATAGCAGAGGCCCTAGATGTGACCCGTGGGGTACTCCAGAGCCTACTGCGACAGGAGTGGATAATTGGTTCTCCATCCTGATAACCTGCACACGGCCTGTCAGGTAACTCCCGATCCAGGACAGGAATGGCTCATTAAAGCCATACGTAGCCAGTTTATGTAAAAGGATCAGCACCGAATCTAATGCCTTTCGAAAGTCCGTGTAAACAGTATCAACTTACAGACCTTCCTCAAGGGCGGCCGAGACCGCGCAGTGGTACACCGCTAAATTTGTTGTGGTCGATCGCTGCGGGACAAATCCATGTTGTTCGTAGCAGATGACGTTGGTGAAACGAGGCGTTAGCTTATCTGTGACTATTTCCTCAAACAAATTTGGTAAGGTTGATAACTTGCAAATAGGCCTGTAGTTTCTAACATCTGCATGGTCGCCTGCCTTAAGTACTAGGGTAACAAGACTGATCTTCCAGAGTGCAGGAAAATTGCCGCTGCCTAGCGATAAGTTGAAGATATGCCAGAGGGGCGTCGCGAGAATGAAGCTACATTTTTTCAGAAAGAGAGGCGGTATCCCATCAAAACCCGGACATTTATTCTCGTCCAGGGAGTTAAGCTAGGAGTAAATCTCGCTAATAGAGATGTCCAGCTCGTAACAATTCGAGGTCAAATCCGTATTCAAGGCAGGCGCCACAGCGGACGCTGGAGTGAATACAGAACCAAAAAATGATGCAAACAGATCGGCACCCGTCGAGTGTGTCGAGGTAGTAATCTGCTCCAGATACAAGTTACTAGGGATACCAGGACTACCCCGCTTAGTTTTGACAAGGTTCCAGAAACTTTTTACATTGTCTGACACCAAGTTCTCAACACGGTCTATGTACGCACGATAATCCCTATCCATGGTTTGTTTACACAGTGATCAGAGTGAAGAAATGTCGAAATAATCGCTAGGTGCGCTCGATCGCTTGTACTTCTTATGCACTCTCTTCTTCTCCCGAATTAGATACCTAAGACATAGTGAAAACCACCGCGGATATGTGGATAGCATTACAGACCAAACATGCCCATAAGCGTTGATGGCATGTCTCATATGGCCATATAAACGCTCAAGGAATCTTCCAGGCTCGGTACTATCGGTCTCCGTATCCCAGTCGATACTGTTCAAGTACCTTAACACGCTAGGGTAGTCACCTCGTCTGAAATCAGTATATTCGGCATTATTGCCGGGCAGGTCAAATACCACTGCATTGAAACTAACGTACAGAGGTGGGTGGTACGCATCGGGCGCGACTAAAGCTTCGGTGACTAAATCGACTGAAACATTAATAGTGTTTATGAAAATGAGGTCGTGCATGCCATTGAACGCGTTGAATATAGTGTTTAGTTGCGCCAGGTCACAATAATTAAAACCGCCTAAGAGGAGATCGATGATCATAGATTCTGAGGACGGTACCCCCAACTTCTTAAAACACGAAATACCATTATCGTTAAACCAGACCGCATGAGGGAGATTATAATCCTCAAATATTGAAAATATATCATCACTGTACGTATTATATAATTCAGGGATACAGTCTACATGATTTATATAAAGGGCCGGTTGGAACGCTGGCGGAAAGGAAATGACACATTGTCAAATGTTTATTCCCACAGACATGAGCTCTTACAATAACCTGCTCTAGTATAGCACAACTGTGACTAATTTGACAACACGGCATCGTTTTCCTAACCGCAATAAGAACTGCCCCTCCCCTGGAAAGGCAACTTGTGCTAAGGAATCTATTACACCTAAACACTGTGTAATTATACAAACCAAACTCGAGCAAAGATATAGAGAAGTTTAGCCAAGTCTCAACGAGAATTATAATATCGTAAGTTACAGTGGATAAATGAAGCGATTTTAACAATGTAACTAATTTAGTGCGCAGGTCCCGAACACTTTGATAGTACACTTGTGACGTCCCGGTCCCACCACGGGGTCGCATCTTAGTCTCCGCCAGCGCCATCAGAGGTCTAATCTTCCTAATTCTTTCTCACAAGTCCTGTTACGTTATTCCCTCTTAGTCCCCGTGTGTGTCTAGGGCAGGGGCCGTCAGCTATAGCCCTAATGATGAGTCTGACTGACGGTCCCAAGTCGAAACGCACCTCTTCTTTTCCTCCTCGATCCTCCAACGCCGATCCACCCGCCCCGCGCAGTTACTCCATTGCGGCGTAACCGGCCGGCCTTAGGTTCACGGTTACGTCGGACACGACGGGGCAAGAACCTTCTCGTTCAGAAAGGTGCGGCAATTCTGGACGTGACACACTTAAAGGATTCCGCTGGCGTTTTTTTGCGTGGGGTCGTGATATTTCCTAGTAGGTACAATTTTAGGGATTCCGTTTATATATCAGATGGTCATACAGTCAACGAAATTTCCATAGTTCCACAAATGTTTTTTTTATTGTTTTTGATTCTTACCGATTGGATATCAACTTACCGACTAGGGTAGTTAAGTGCACCATTGTTTCTCCCATTCCAATTGTTTTCTTCAGTAGTATTTCTGATTATTGCGTATAGTTTTGATTATTACGGCGATATTCGATATTGCATTGTGAATATGAGCGAAATAATCATAGTTCTGTAACGTCCCACTATTTTTCGCGCGGTATTATTCTAAAGTCTCCCTCATAAATCGCTCCACAACTCCATCAAAATTCCTCAACTCAAGTCTTACCCCTTTTCCCCAATCACTGATCACCTTGACGATGTACCTTAGCGGTCCCCATCTCCAGATGATCTAATTTCAAATCCCCTTCCCCTCTTCGGCCTTCGAGGCGCGAACTCCTTCCACGTTTAAAGCTTAGACAAGTCCCTCACTAAAAACTCGCTCATCTCGAGACTATGTCTCACCCCCCCCCCCCCCTCCTGTTACAACAAACGTATTCAAACCTCCACTTTTCAAACCCCAATCAAAACCCTCCAAACCCATCCAACGGGTGGAGTACCCCTTTTCCAAGCCCCGAAAGAGCCGCCGAAATACGCAATAACGACACATATTTTACGCATGAATCATCAATACGCGCCGATTACATAATACATATTTTAAGCATGAGTCATCACGCATACCGCAAATTCCCCGCATACCTGACATTCCATCGCTTTGTATAAATACCAGCGCCGCATGGACCACACACAGTCAGTTAGTTCGGGAACATCCGCTACGCCAGACTCTTTATTATAAAAGTACATTGTATACTATTAGACTTTCGCTTCAGTGCAACGTCCCCAATAGGGTTACCAAACCTTCTACATCACTGTAAGCATTTATCATTTTATCTTATTGTAAAACACTAACGCTATCGTTTTCTATTATTTTCATTTACTTCATGCTTATCACGCTTATTGCTTTATGTTATTTCCTTTTGCTTATGTTATCTGCATTTATATCATTTAGCTTCTTACTCTTATTGCTTTATATTGTATTCTTTCGCTTAAGTTATTTGCTTATATTATCTTCTTTGCTTACGCTTATCGCTTTATATCGTTTCATTGCTTATATTACCGCCTAATTATATTATTGCTTAAGCATATTAAGGATATTGCTTAGCCTTATGCTAACCTGTTTATAACCAACTCTAACACTTCTTATGTTTATCTTAGCTTATGCGTAATATTATTATCATTGAACATCGTTATATAAATGTCTTGTGCTAATGCTTAATGTCCAACGCATTGTTATAATACGTCTACCGCCATTGCTTCAGTAGTGCATGGCTTATTCACACGCGTTCCAATAAATAACGCTTTTGTTTTACCCGACGTTTGAATTCTTGTAATTATCCTTCGAATACCTAGAATCGTTACGAGCCATAGCAACAGCTGATCTCTCTTCGCGAACACCAGGAGTTCTTATCAGTGTTTACAAGCTTACTTTCGCTTAGGGTCTCGCATGCCCAATGCTACACCTATTGAAAAGAACTACAACGCGTGTCTTTTTATTGCAATGCAGTATTTAAGCCAATTATAGCGCCATAAATACAAACCACAAGAGTTCTAACGGGTGTCACTCTGGTGAGCGATAACTCCCTAAACTTCCCTGGTCGATTTATGCTGCTAAGCTGGCCTTCGTGCCTGAATACCTTCCACCCCTCAGAGCTGCGAAACTGGCCTTCGTGCTGAACGCCTAAACTCCCCAGAGCTGCGAAGCTGGCCTTCGTGCCTGAATACCATCCACCCCTCAGAGCTGCGAAGCTGGCCTTCGTGTCTGAGCTCCTAAAATCCCCAGAGCCGCGAAGCTGGCCTTCGTGCTTGAATACCATCCACCCCTCAGACTTGCGAAGCTGGCCTTCGTGTCTGAGCTCCTAAACTCCCCAGAGCTGCGAAGCTGGTCTTCGTGCCTGAATACCATCCACTCCTCAGAGCTGCGAAGCTGGCCTTCGTGTTTGAGCTCCTAAACTCCTCAGAGCTGCGAAGCTGGCCTTCGTGTCTGAGCTCCTAAACTCCTCAGAGCTGCGAAGCTGGCCTTCGTGTCTGAGCTCCTAAACACCCCTCAGAGCTGCGAAGCTGGCCTTCGTGCCTGAGCTCCTAAATTCTCCAGAGCTGCGAAGCTGGCCTTCGTGCCTGAGCTCCTAAATTCTCCAGAGCTGCGAAGCTGGCCTTCGTGCCTGAGCTCCTAAATTCTCCAGAGCTGCGAAGCTGGCCTTCGTGCCTGAGCTCCTAAATTCTCCAGAGCTGCGAAGCTGGCCTTCGTGTTCAACCTCCCAATATTCCCCAACCTTGTCACAGCCCTAACTTCCGCCACCCAGGACGTGACAGTTCCACCTGATATATTCCTTCATCTTTCACTGCGTGAGTACTGTGTATAGTATAAAAAATGTAGTGATTTAATTATATTTTTATAAAATAGGATATATTTTTAGATTGTTTCGATTTTTTTAACATGCCACGAGGTAAATTATTGAATAAGGATGAACAGGTTAAGGTTTACAAAGATGCAGGATTTTATACAGAGAAATTACCTTAAAAATAAGCAGGTCCCATAATGTAGTAAATAATTTAGTTAAATTAGGCCATTTGTATGGCAAAAATCATCGGAAAGGCGGAAATAAGAAGCTAAGTCGAAAGCAGACCTCGTTAATTTTACGTGCTGCATCAAATCCAAATGTAACTACAGGACAAATACAAGCGGAATTAGATCTTCCGGTAACTAAAAGGTGTGTTCAACAAATTCTACGAAAAAGCAAACGCTTTGTGTGGACTAAGAAAGCCTCCAAACCGCCTTTAACGCGCGATCATAATGAAGCAAGACTTGTTTTTGCCAGAACTCACACGTGTTGGAAGGAAGAATGGAAAAATGTCATTTTCTCGGATAAGAAAAAATTGAATTTGGATGGACCAGCTGGTTTTAAGTACTATTGGCACGAGTTGAGTAAGTTTGACATTGCTATGAGTCGGAACTTTGGTGATGGGAGTGTCATGATTTGGGCCGCATTTAGATATTCCGCAAAGATGCCAATATGTTGGATATCGACAAAAATGAATTTGGAAAAGTATACAGGTCTTCTGGAGGATGTTTGAATTCCGTTCATGGAAGAAGAAGGTGCGGAAGAGTGCATATTTCAGCAGGACAACGCGTCCATTCACACTTCAAGAGTAACCAAGGAATGCTTTCAGAGGAAAAATATTGAATTAATGCAGTGGCCCCCTCTCTATTATCAAAAACTTTCAAATTACTGTAAATATATTAAAAATGATTTCCTAAACTTAAGACTTGTATTTTTGGAATACACTCGTTAAATCCTATTAAAAGACCTAGTGCCAAGTTGTACTTCGAACAGCAATATAAAGAGACACAGCTACCCTAAGAACGTGATAAGGAGTGAACAATGGTTGCAAACAATTAATAATCCGATCCTGGATGGTCTTATATCTGATGAATTGCGCAACTACATAGTTTGTTAATTACATTTTCCTGAACGTGCCTACAAAATTACACCCATTCGCCAAATATTACAAGACGATGCTTTACCGCAATTAATGTTGAATTTTAGGTCATCTGCTGCATCCCCTGCAAATGCAAGAGATGGGAGAATTGTATGGAATATCGACGTCGCAGAAGATGAAAAGATGCAGGTGAATTGTACACTCAAAAATCCACTGAACGAGTTTATGGATTTCAAATTCGTCTGTCTGGATTTTCGACTTATATTTGCCTGCAGAATCACCCCTAAAGTATTGACCACAGGCAGAGGAGCACTATGTATATGGAGGTCGCGTACGAAGGAATATATATGTACATACATGAACAATGTGATATAAGTAATTAATATAATTACTTAGCACTATAGCGTTTAAGCAAACTGTTAAACTGAATACAAGGAACATTTTTCAAAGAAAAATCTGAGCCATTCATTAATCCTTACCTCTACTTTTATTTTTTTACAATTAAGTGACTTATACAAAATATAGGGTAAGAGATACATTTGCTGGCATTATCAATTATTGTTGGCAAAATAATGTCAAATTATGCCAATAATAACTGAAAAGATGGGGAAGGTTTAGATAAGAAGCTTCAGAGAGAGAATCTCTCTCTCTCTCTCTCTCTCTCTCTCTCTCTCTCTCTATCAATCTCTCTCTCTCTCTCTCTCTCTCTCTCTCTCTCTCTCTCTATCAATCTCTCTCTCCCTCTCTCTCTCTCTCTCTCTCTCTCTCTATCAATCTCTCTCTCTCTTTCTCTCTCTTTCTCTTTTCACATCAGGCGAAAAACAACTAGAACATTCTCGAACAGCTGATGGATTTCTTATTTACTTTTCGCGGCATCATACATACATATTCTTCCACACAACACATCACATACACTGATACACACGCTCACGCTGTCGTGACCAACCCTAGTGCTCGGTTACACAGAACAGTATTATCTCGACAACATTCGCCGAAACTGTTACGTATCTATTGTATCGCCTCAATTCTCTATCCCTAAATAAACCGCACTATTCTCAACACTTTTTGAGTTCTGTCTATACAAATCTTCTATAAAAATATTCTGTCGTTCTGAGTTCTGTCTGTAAAAACATCAAATAAAAAGAAAAATATAAAAATAAAATATAATAAAAATATAAAAATAGAATATAAATAGAATATAAATAATATATAAAAATATAAAAGTACCATATAAAAAGGAAAAATATAATAATAATAATAATAATTTAATTTATTGCTCACTTTCGTGTTACAATTTATTGATCATATACTCTTTCCATTTCATTCCTGTGATTGTGTCAGTGTAAGTCCTGCCCTTCTAATGTATCCTGCCGTGTCTTAACAATTTTTCTATTTTACAAGTGTTTCCTAATCTATTCTATGTTGCAAAATCTTCTTTTATCACTTTCCTGTTCTTCCCATCGTTTCATTCTCCCTATTATCTCCTGTAAAATAGCCAAGTTTTTTCCATTCTCCTCTAATTACCGCTTTCCAATTCCCGCCGCTCTCTCCACTTGCTTCACATGCTTCAGTGTTTCGTCGTCTTTCTTACAAAGCCTGCATACTCTTTCCTCTTTCTTTAGCCAATATTTGCATGCCCTCGTTTCACTACCCAGTATGAATCTTCCTATCCTTTTTAATTCTCATCTCATATAATTTGAATGCAGGAGTTTAAATTTTAAGTCTGTTCGACTTTTAATACCTTACATGATTTTTGTTCAGATCGACGTGAGCCAGATCGGTTTCTATCTATATTTATCTAATAAATTTTTGTACGAATGGGCTGAATTTATAAATTATTTTTTGCTATATTCAATAAAAAATTGGAATTTTGTATTTATTAAGAATAGGTGTTTACCCTGTGATAATTGTTGGTTGGGTTTTAAATACTAATTATTCAAAATTAGGAGCGATTGGGTCAGTTTCTTATGAAGTAAGTTTATTTTTAACAATATTTTCTATAATTTTGTTAATTGAAAGTTATTCATTATTGGATTTATATAAAAGTAGGCATATAAGACCGATTCTAAATCAATTGTGGCGAGGGGTGAAGCGGAGCGAGGGGTACCCACCGATGGCGAGGGGAAGGCGGGTGGGGTCCACGACCCGTGGAGCAGGTGGAGGGGGAACGTGTGCTTGCTCGCTCTCTCTTTCACACGCACGCACGCACGCGCACACACACGCACACGCACACACACACACACACACACACACACACACCGGCGGGGGGGGGGGGGGGGGCTCATCCTCTCTGTCCGTAGTTAAAACATAGGGAAGTATGACGCGTAGAAGATGCAAGTCGCAACCTGCATGGTTAGCGCGCGATAACCCTGCCAAGAACATATAACTGTAACGATAGAAGGTACACTCCTGAGAATAATGCGCATATGCTATGCGAGTGGAAATATAGATGTATTGACGTTGCGTAGCTCATGTGATTTATGGGTATACGAGTACAATTTCATTGCAGGTGAATGTATCTAGTACGGAATGAAGATCAAAAGAGCGCTAATTTTGGGATAAGTAGATATGGGGAAACACAGTTCGTTGGATTTGCTATTGTCTACTGCGATTTCAACGCGACACAAATTCTGACCGATGCGAATTCCAATGGCGATGCATTTATGGGTAGTCAAGGTCAACGGATAATCACGCGTTGTAATCACGTGTTCGTTGTAGGCATTGATTTCAGGTTAGGAACGACCGTGTCAGACAAGATTCCACAATAATCATCGTCAACGTCGGAGCCATCGGTGTCCTCGTTGGTGTCATCGTTGTCGTTCTTCTTCCTCTTCCTCTTCCTCTTCCTCCTCTTCCTCCTCTTCTTCCTCTTCCTCCTCTTCCTCCTCTTCCTCCTCTTCCCCCTCTTCCCCCTCTTCCCCCTCTTCCTCCTCTTCCTCCTCTTCCTCCTCTTCCTCCTCTGCCTCCTCTTCCTCTTCCTATGATCGCGATAGGGGCGTATCGTAAGAATTCAACCGTGTTCAGCGACGGTTCGCCGTGGCCGTAGTACGAACGGGTAAATTTCGCGTACATATCGTACAGGAGCGTGTATTTCGATTTATCGAAATCCAGGTTCAGGTCATCGTACGGATACGTCTCGGAATTCAGAAACAATCGTATGTTCGCGAGTTTACACGAGTCGAATCTGCTCGCGCTTTTCTGGAGATTATTCCTTCGATCGGTTTGCATAGCGAATATTACGCATCGCGATTTTTCGATCTGCGACGAGGCATTCACGGTCCTCCTGTGTGTCGTAGTCTTTTGCAGCAACGGATATTCGTACAGATCCCGTGATCGGAAACTCATCGCGATCGGTCGATCACTTTGCAGGAGATGTAGCATCGACAGTTTTTGTGTATCTTCTAACGCGATGTGCGGCCTACGCCATTCTATCTTGTTGATCGTGAGTTTTGGTATTATCGCGGAGGATGAGAGGTGAGAGGCCGCGTACATAGCGTTCGTATCAAGTAGCGCGCGAATCAGGATCAACTTGTGTCGAGCGTCCATCACGATGCGCCTGTAATCTTCGCAGAATCCCAGTAACGTGTTCATGTGTACGCAGAAATTGAACAACGTGCTACTAAAAATGTAGTAGTCTCTGTCGTATGCGATTGTATGGTCCCAACCGACGTTCATGAGCACTTTGCTCCTGTCGATGGACAACGATGCGTAATGTTTCAACGCGGTGGTAATTCCCGGATTTCTGGAATGATCAATCTCCACTTCGTCCAATTCTAATCGAACCTCGTCGAAAATGAACGTGACGCAGTCGTCGAACATGAACGTGTATCGATCGTGTATGGAACGTGTGTCGTACCACTCTGAACGTGAATCGATCGTGTATCGAACATCTGCCGTACCACTCTGAACGTGTATCGAACGTCTGTCGTACCACTCTGAACGTGTATCGAACGTGCATCAAACGTGTGTCGTACCACTGAACGTGAATGGATCGTGCATCGAACGTGTATAGTACCACTCTGAACGTGAATCGATCGTGTATCGAATGCCTCTCGTACGTGTACCGTTGATGCACATTCGATGCACATTCGATTCACGTTCAGAGTGGTACTACACACGTTCGATACACATTCAAAGTGACATGGTCTAGTCAAATGATGAGTCCAAAGAAGGACAGCATGATCTGTGAAGAATTCGAAGAAGATGAGTGCCAGGAGGAAAGGGATGGTCAATGAAGAAGAAGGTGAAGACCAAAGGCATCCTACTTTGCAACTTTAAGTATAGGCCCTCATGTGATAAATCCCGTTATTGTGGATAGTGAAAAGAAGCTATAGTGATACTCGGTTGGTATAATTGCGGGTTTCCCTAAATCGCTTTTGTAAGTCTTCTAATTTGTTTGCTAACTTTATTTAATCGTTCCGGGTGTTCGATTACCCTTTTAAACTTGAAATTTATGTTTCCGTGCGAATTCACAGTGGTCTGTGGATGTGTAATTTCATCTAATGACAAAATTGTAGCCAGATAAGTAGTACCATGTTTTTTCTATTTCGTATTGTTTTCTAGTTTCTATTGCGAATTTGGCGGTAGTGATAGTATATTTGATTCTTATTGTTATTATACCAGAATCCTTAATGCTATACATATTTGTGCTCTTGTCGTCGCAGGTTACTGCTAGTTGTATCGGTTTCGGAGCGATATAAATCCACGTGTCTGGGTATTGTAATTCTACCTGGAACATGTGATTCAGTGTCATAATTCGCATTTTACAATTGTTTGGGGTTTTTGTTAATTTTGTGTACAACTCCACTACGCACGGTCCGTATGGTATCGCTTTGAACACGTGCAGAGATTAATTAGATGTGCAGAGGTACAGATGGTTTATTGCCTTACATTTTGTTAGGCCCTGTTTGCTTAGTTGTATGTAATCTTGCACCGAGGTGTCAAGTACGACGTATGAGTCGAGGAGTTCTATATACGCGTAGAATGATTCGTTCGTCTTCGTGGGTAGCGGGTGTAGTTTGCTCAATTTGAATTTTTTTTGCGTTTAACAATGAAATATCTAGTACTACAGTAATTGATTTGGTATTCGAAACTGTGGAGAGCGTAAGGATATCGTACAGGAAGTGCATGTTTTCTAATTTTATTCCGATTGGGAAGTCTAGTCCTTTTGGAATATGTGCGAGTGCGGAAGTGATGTACGTTATGATTTGTGCTGGTGGTATTAATCGTGGGTTTTGGACTCCTTTCTTTATATCCATAATAAATTCTAACTTGTCTTGTGTGTCGTGCAATAGTGTTTCTGCGACGCTATTTATTAGTATGCTACTGTCTCTCGAAAAGTTGTAATGTCGGTTGTCTGTTAGAGTAAGTATTGAATTTGCCAAGTCGCGTTTAAGAGTGTGCTTTCGTTGTCTTATATATCGAGTATAGTCTCATTAAGAAGTTTGGTGTTGGCTCTTACAATTTGCATTTGTCCCTTGATTGCATTTTTTAGTCTGTTGTCCTGCCTTTCTAAAAGGTCTATTTGATTACTGATTTTCTTTCTATCTTCGGAATCTATTAGCCCCAAGAGTGATGGATTTGCCTATGTAACCTAATCCATCCATTTGTCCACGACGCTGTTTTTGTGCTGAGCTTTTAGTTTGCTGGACGTAGGTAAGGAGTTTGGCGACGTGGCCTACCTTGTCTTGGATTTTCATGGCGAAAGTTTTACAGAATTTTCATAAGTTGTCGGTTTTTTACATTGCGCAAATATATCATATTGTGCAGTTTGGAGGTTCGCTTCGCGTTGGTAGATGTAAGATATGTCTTCGTGTAATACAAACTTCCAGCTATCTCAATAAATCTGTAGATCGCCTAGATTTTCGAAGTAAATGCTGGGGTGGTGTTGGAATTCTTTTACAGCGAAATCTGTGTCGTGGGAGGGGTGTCCATCCTATGAGTATTATCGTTGTTTATAGGACGGAATTCCAGAAAAACATAAAGTCGAGGTGTATTCGGCGTTTCGTTTTGTTGGTCGCGAAGTCTTACCTCGTTCGTGCGCGAGGTAAATTTTTGCTAACGTAGGACAGTTCGTCTTCTTTTGCCTACCCTATATGGAACGGCACGTAATATGGAACTTCGTAAAATTTCGATAAAGAAATAATGAAATCATCAGGCAATCCTGTACACTAGATACCTAGACACAATAAACGATGATACTGACGATTGAGCACCAGTCGGGCATCCATCGTTAAAAGAGAAACGTTTATATTTTTCGTGGGGTGTAAAAGTTTCTGAAAAGTACATCAAATAGTCAAATATTGTAGCGAAGGTATGTTAGAAAGTATTATTTTGATATAATTTATCATTAAATATGTGTATTCTTGAATATTCAACAATAGTTGATCAATAAAGTTACTTTCTTCTTAGTATAATTCTTAATTTCTTGTCGGAACATGTATGTACGTAATATGGAACATACCGAGTAACATAGATGAAGTGGGTAATGATGATGACGACGATGATGTTGAATGCTTATTTTGCGATGGTAATTATAAAAATAATGACAGTGAAAAGTACACCCAATGTATTCGCTGCTTTCAGTGGGCACACGAAGAATATGGGGCTTCCGACGTATTATTCACGCGCCCAACGTGTAGGAGACGCAGAAAGCAGGAATAAATTAAAAAATTATGTATATTTATTTATTTGTATCTTCTACTCAATAAATTTTCATTTTTAGTAAAAAAAAGTAAAGATTTTTGAGTTTTCTTTACAAATTTCGTAGATGTTCCATATTAGGACCCATTTTTTCGAACGGCCGATTTTCACTCTTTTCAGTTGTTTTACTATAATTGCACAATAATTGAATTTTTTTACATTTGATTATGCAAATATGATTATGCATTAGTTCCTTCGTCCCCTCATGTCAGTTTTATTAAAAAAAAATTCCCCTACTTTTGACAAGCTTTTGAAATCAGATGTTCCATATTACCTGCCTTTACCCTATATAGGGCTCCATTTTCTTGGTCGCTTCTTATTTCGTTGTGATCTCCTGTACAAAGATGTTGTCGGTCATCTTAGACGTGCCCCGAGACATTATGTTTGCTCTAATTGTACGTGCGAGTATTGTTTGTTTATGCTTCGTGTGTGTTATTTTATTATCCTGTCTATCCGTTTATTCCTCTAGCGTTTCCAGTGCTCCGCTCCGTCGGGCTGTATCAGCATCGCTTACATGGAGGCGATCAGGGAATATCGGGCGCACTGGCGCCGTTTCTTCCAGGAGAAAGCCGTTTCTTCCTGATTGTACCGGTGATTGCAGTTTTAATTATTTGTTTCTATTTCCGTACGTGTAGTAACAGTTTTAGAATTGGGTCTACCCCGTTTTTTTTTTTTAGAACGTCATGGGGACGTTTTTGTGGGGCCAGGTCCACGCCCTCGAATGTGGTCGCTATTGGAGTCAAATCGCGCCCTTCAAAGTTGGGATGGCGACGCCTCATGGTGTGCTTATCCTTGTATTTTCACCCTCCCGTTTTCTTTCTCAATAAATTACATTTCTTAGTTTTATCCCTATATAATTGTTAGTGTATCGTTACTTTCCTTCACAACTGCGATCATTTCCTTATTCCGGCACTATTTCATAAAGTGTTTAAGTTGGTTCGCGCGTACGCGGAGCGTTCTTCACCATTTATACTGTAATTATTGTTATCGTGCGTGCTTTGAATCGTGTAGGGGTCTATCCACGTAGGTGTTGGTTTTTTGATCGTCCGCGTCTTTCAAGGGAACATCCCGAACCCGAAAATTCAAAAAATTCTGAAACTTTGTGGATATGTAGAGGATTTCCTTCTGATTACAACGCATTTTTTTGCTGCCCAAAATCACTCTAAGGGGGTGAAATTAACCCCTGAAGATTCGGCTACTTTTCGATTTTCTGTTATAACTCGCGAACTGTAAGAGATAGAAAAAAAGTTTCGAGACAAAAGTTACTTCTTTCAATTAGATCTACCAAATCGTAAAGGTTTTATTAATTTGTTTAAACAATTAGAAAAAGTTATAAACAAAAATATGAATAATGTTTTATAAAATTCGGGTTTTCACGTAAAATCTGAACTGGATGTTTAAATAATTATGAAACAGCATAATCCATATTTTTTCCATGCATTTTCAACTATTGTTGTATTGCGGAACTGTGCTCCGCGATAATCAAAGAACTTTTGGATCCCGTTGTAACGTGCCTTAAGCTGCACGACGAGGAATGTTTTTCTAATATTTAATAGGAAATAATACGCGCCGCGTAGTAAGAAAGTAAGATAATTTATATACTTTTGTCTTTAATTACACATGGGGCAAATATATTAGGTGGAAATAGAGGAGAAGAAGGGAAATGTTAGATATAACTTATCCTTATTCGAACTTTTTATTTTTAACATAATTATCGAACTTTGCTCTTATTTGCTCACCAAACAAGCGAGACAATGCAGGCGTTTAATAAGCGATTTATGTATAGTTAGATAACTTTGAAAACACTCGTGTGATTATGAATTATTCTTCATGGTGATGAAACTCTTCAAAAAAAATGTTGAAAACATAAATATTGCTTACACCACGCACATCGTATGATAGCATAATTGCCGCATATGGAACAACAAGGTCGATGTATGAAATCTTGTTGTGAAAAAGCGAAATCTACTGGATTTTCAAACTGATTTGGTTTCTCAACAATGTATCCACTTTTATACCATGCGTAAGCAAACATATCGTGATACTTTGGTGATGAAAGTTGATTATGAATAGGAGACTGTAATTTAATGGCATTATTCCTTGCATTTAGCTGCACATCGTAATTAAACAATAATACAAGGTCGGAAAATTTTCGTACAAAGTTTTTCCATATCTGGAAACCATATACATCAAGCGGTTGTATCATTCCTGTAGTTTTTTTCGGTATTGTGTATATTTCCACATGTTAATTAGCTGGTATACCGTTTCGTAATGTAGATGGACAGTGACCAGTGCACGAATCCAATAACAAAACGCTTCGAGATCACGCATGTGGTAGATATACGTTTGTTAACCATTCCACAACCAGTTCACCTGTTAACTTTCCAGATGTGGACGCCTGTACATAAACATTGCATGGTCGAAACAAAGATTGTTGTACACGTGGACCAAAATTACCATCCTTTTCCTGCAGAACAATAAATAGCGGAGAGAGTAGTTTCCCAGAAGCTGATATTGTGGGGAATATGGTACAGCTATGCGTAGTAGCGGATATAGATTGTACGACTGCTGTAACACTTTTGGTTCCTTGTTCAGCTAAAGTACGGCCCGAATGTAATTCTAGATTGAATCCGCTCTCATCAGCATTGAATGTATTGTTTGTTCCGATATCTCTAATACGAGGTTTTACATTATTCACAAAAGTCGAAGCAATTTCATTTAATTGCGCGGTATCTGTACCGTATGATCTGGTAATAAATTTGTTCACTTTTCTTGAAACTATTTTATACGTTCTCTTAAAATTCCAGATCCAATGTCCAGATGCTTTAAAATTTTCCAACCCTGCCTCTTCATTAGCTTGTAAGGCCCATCTTCGAAAGTCCAAATCATGAATAATGGCATGAGTTTCACTACCGTCAACAAACTTATTATACACATATTCAGAAATTTGTAATAATTTTTCCCGACGTGTCCCTCCCCTGTTCACCGTTTCTTCCCATCTAATGAAAACAAGGCATTTTTGCATAGTTATAAAACAAATAAGTACGAAGTACCGTAACATAACAGTACATCGTTTACCACTCACCAATACAATTGATGTATGGATGAAACTTTTCGAAATTTATGTTGGACAGATTGTAAAGAAAGCGGTCTCTTCTTACCACTCTTCCAAAATTCAACAGCCTTTGTTTTATATTCTAAAGTCACAAAACTTCCTTCTTCTGGTATACACTGCTCTTCTTCGAACTCTATCAGTTCTAAAAGTTCTTCGCGTGTAGGTACATATATATCATCCACAAATTCTACAGAATGTGGTCTAAACGGTTCCAAAAATTCTAATGTAACATCAGCTTCCATTGAACATGATGTGTCTTCTTGCGATTTAATAAGCATGTATTTTATTATGTCGTGTAACTCCATTTCTCTATTATTAATAGGCGTTTCATTATTGTTCTCAAGTAAGAATGTTGTCATAAGTAAACGAATTACATTTGCAGGATGTATGGGAACCATTTTCAATACTACACGTTTATTACACAGAATCAACGTACATTTACTGTTAACACCTATACTTAAACTACAATTAACTAGTATTTCTTATTCTTAATGAGTCTTTACTCTTCCAATGCCTTCAATACTACTGACAATAATAACGAGTCGAAGCATTTATTACTTTTGTCGTCAGGACACACCTATAGAACTGATAATACCTATCTTATACATATACATATGGCATATGTGTATGTATCTTACTTTATCACGTTTGAGAAAAACATGTTTGGACAGTGAAATGTCTTATTAAAATTGATCACCTGTATTTTCTTTGCAAATAAAGTATCATCCGATAAGAATACGAATACATATATGTATTCTCATTATTAATGCTCGAGAGAACAATAGACATGAGATAATACTTTGATGGGAGACAAAAGTAGGTATATATTCACATCACAGAAGTGTTTTCAAAGTATTAAACGCCTCCATTGTCTCGCTTGTTTGGTGAGCAAATAAGAGAAAAGTTCGATAATTAGGTTAAAAATAAAAAGTTCGAATAAGGTTAAGTTATATCTAACAGTTCCCTTCTTCTCCTCTATTTCCACCTAATATATTTGCCCCATGTGTAATTAAAGACAAAAGTATATAAATTATTTTACTTTCTTACTACGCGTGGCGTATTATTTCCTAATAAATATTAGAAAAACATTCCTCGTCGTGCAGCTTAAGGCACGTTACAATGGGATCCAAAAGTTCTTCGATTATCGCGGAGCGCAGTTCCGCAATACAACAATAGTTGAAATTGCATGGAAAACAATATGGATTATGCTGTTTCATAATTATTTAAACATCCAGTTTAGATTTCACGTGAAAACCCGAATTTTATAAAACATTATTCATATTTTTGTTTATAACTTTTTTCTAATTGTTTAAACAATTGATAAAACCTTTACGATTTGGTAGATCTAATTGAAAGAAGTAACTTTTGTCTTAAAACTTTTTTTCTATCTCTTACAGTTCGCGAGTTATAACAGAAAATCGAAAATTAGCCGAATCTTCAGGGGTTAATTTCACCTCCTTAGAG
The DNA here is from genome assembly GCA_944738655.2 of Andrena hattorfiana. Lineage (NCBI taxonomy): Eukaryota > Metazoa > Arthropoda > Insecta > Hymenoptera > Andrenidae > Andrena > Andrena hattorfiana. The sequence continues at coordinate 28,107,955 of OX122894.2, read as the reverse complement.
TGATTTTAGGCAGCAAAAAAATTGCGTTGTAATCAGAAGGAAATCCCCTACATAGCTACAAAGTTTCAGAATTTTTTGAATTTTCGGGTTCGGGATGTTCCCTTGTTAGTTGAAAGTTACCGATTGGTATAAAATAAGGCAACAGTGTCAGAGCTAACCCCCGTTGTCTTTCCACTCCCTCTCTATCTTCGTTTCTCTCTTATTCGTATCTCCACACAATCACCACACGGTACGGCTTGGGTGGGTACAGGCGGTGGCTGAATGCAGAGTGCAGCTTTTTGCGAAAATTTTGACCATGGCTTAAAATTTGTCCAAGCAAATTGACACGAAACTCGATCAAATCGGCAAACCTTCCTTTTGAAAATAACCTTCAGGTTGTGGTGTTGCGGGGGTCACTCCTTAGAAAACGAGAAAATGGAATTTTTTCTAATTTTCAAGAAAGATCTTCGGAGGAAATTGGTACACCTTCGAAATGTTAATCAAGTGGAAAACACAAAAGATGCGTCTTCAAGTGGAAAGACTTTCTATTCCTTTTTCGCTTAACATTTTACGACGATTTCTCCGCCTTCTAGAAGCAATTCAAGCATTTCAATATTTATTTCTTATCTTTAACCATTTACAAGTTGTTGTTTAATTTTAACTGTAGGGGTAGTGCCACCCCTTGAACTTGAATTACCGGAGCTAAACGAAATACAGATCTATTAAATTTGGCGGTTCGCCAAATATAGATAGTTTCATAAAAATCGGTGATAAAAAAATTTAATTGTGTTTATTGGGTATCTCAATTTAATGCTCTTTAAATGAACCGCAGTGATATCGCAGCACGGCACACAGATGGGGGGACGGGTATGCTTGTGTAGTGCGGTACAGGCGCTATGAAGGGGTACGCTTGGTCGTGCAGTAGGGGTAGCGTCCGTGAGCGAAAAACCACGATTCTGGCATCACTGTATGTACCTTTACTTTTACAAAGTGCAGTGTTTCTTTAACATTCAAAGTTATACAAGTGCCGGTTTTATTACACGTAAGTTCTATATCCATTCTCTTCCATTACGCTATTCTCTTCCCAACTATACAGTCAGTTCTATCTATCTACCTCCTTCTTTACCACAATAATGACTGGCGAAATAAAATTACGGAAGAAGTTCTATATGCGTGCCAAGAGATCTCTAAATAGTTTCCTTCAGGAAATCCGAGCCACAACATCGTCAGATGCTACTTTCCCACATTCACTCCCACCTGGCACTAGTTGTTCACAGTCAGTTTCTCAATCAACATCTTCCGATCTCAGTACCACTACAAATGCCATTTCACCTGGCATTAATTCCAACCTTTTGTTAATATCACTCAGAGTGATGTAGGATTCCTTGAGAATGTGGAAGAAATTGAAAATTTCGCCACATTCGAAAATTCTCAGACCACCTATAGTTCCAATTTATCAAAGTCATTAGCAGAGTGGGCTATAAAATATAATATTTCTCATCAACCCATTAACGATTTATTACCCATTTTAAAGAAATCAATTTCAAGTCTTTTACCCTCGGGTGCCAGGACCCTTTTAAAAACTCCCAGGAATGTAGAGATTAAATGTGTCGATCCAGGTCAGTATTACCATTTCGGTTTAGAATACACCATTTTAAAACTCGTTCAGTTTGTAGATTTATCCCGTATCGAAAACAACACAATTTATATTAACATCAATGTGGACGGTTTACCGCTTAGTAAAAGTTCGAAGAGTCAAGTTTATCCCATTTTAGGCTGCATTGCGGGATACAATGAAGTAGGTATAATTGACACATATCATGGGTATGAAAAGCCTAGTGAGGCCAACGATTTTCTAAAAGATTTCGCCAAAGAGGCCATAGATTTAATTAGTAACGGAATTTCTATTAACGGCCATTTTTATTACTTAAAAATAAAGTCATTTGTATGCGACGTACCTGCCAAGTCCTTTCTTAAATATACCAAAGGCCATGCCGGCTATTCCTCTTGCACTAAATGCCACATCGTAAGTAAGAATATAGACAAGAGAACGTGCTTTCCTGGCACAAAAAATCTCTGTTTAAGGACAGATGTTGATTTCAGATCCAAAACTGATAAACACCACCATACTGGAACTTCGATTATAGAAAAAAATCGTGGCATCCACATGATTAATTCGTTTCCACTAGACTACATGCACCTTATTTGTCTGGACGTAGTAAAAAAATTACTTTCTCTGGGGTGTTGTGGCAAACCCAAGACCAAAATATCACTACAATCGCAATGCAAAATATCACTGTCATTAATAAACATATCCACCAGCATGCCAAGAGAATTTATGAGAAAACCTCGAAGCTTGGATATTCTAAAACGGTGGAAAGCAACTGAATTCCGTCAATTTTTATTGTACACCGGGCCAGTAGTTTTATTAAAAAATATAGATGAAGATAGGTATTTAAATTTTCTTACACTTCACACCGCATTTGTCATCTTGTCGCACAGAAAATATTTTGTTCATCTTGATTATTTGCAGTAGAATTATTAGAGTATTTTATTGAAACCTTCGAATTATTATATGGATCAAAACACGTCTCACACAACGTTTATAACCTGCTACACTTGGTAGATGATGTCAAAAATCACGGACCTCTTGATGATTTTAGTTGCTTTCCGTTTGAAAACTTTTTGCAAAGTATTAAAAAATGTATTAGCAAGAGTAAGAAACCATTACAACAGGTCGTGAAACGGCAACTAGAAAAGTCTCATTTTAGTATAGAAGCAGTACATAGTCCGCCTGTATATCCGATTTTCCAAAAGGAACATTCTCGTGGTCCATTAATAGAAGGTATTAATAATTGAGCGATTAAACGAGCCCGCCGAAGGCGGGCGAAGTTCGATCGTAATTATATGAAACGTCTCGTTCGAAGATGATATTAACATGTAGTACTGCTTGTCATGCTACACTTCACAACGTTCAGAGTATAAAAGTTTAAATTTGGCCTCCTAGAGACCCGCTCGCGGTCCCGCGGTGGTGGCTCGCTTCGGGCGCCCTCCTCGTCATATTTTGTTTAGAGAGATGTGGAGTGGAGTTTTCACAGAAGTTTAGTGATGATTCCGGGCAGAATTTAAAGGGATTGGGGTGGGAATGGATCATCTTCGAACGAGACGTTTCATATAATTACGATCGAACTTTGCCCGCCTTCGGCGGGCTCGTTTGATCGCTCAATTATATTACACGTCTCGTTCTCGATGATTTTAACATGTAGATCCTTAGCGCCTGTGATAACTCCTCGTTTCATATTATTTTGTTTAGACATTGTCGTTCTTAACACGTTATTGTTTCGTTTGTATTATCGATCGCACAAACTCCTCGTTTGGAGTTCGGATAGGTCTATTATAAAAGCTAGCGAACATTTGCGATCTTCCTGACCAGCCGGCTGTTCGACGGATGGTATCCAAATTTACGCCTTTATTAAATGCAGCAGATACTGTCGCGTGCCTAATACTATATGCCGAAAAAAGCTTGGTATCTACTCCCGCCTTGGTAAGCAAGGATTTTACCCAGTGTCCTATCGTTTGAGAGGACACGTCTTTATACGGTTTAACCGTGGATATTAGAAGTCTTACGTTGTTCTTAGGTCTAAACTCTTTGGTATAATCTAGGTACTCTAAGACAGTGGAGGCTACACATAGACTAGATTTCTCTTTGAAGAAAGGTAGAAGCAGTTCTGGTTGGAATCGCCCCGGTTTCGAAGTCTTTATAATGTCCGGGATTTTAATCCTTATACCCGTATCCGATTTCAGGATATGATCTATTCGTATTAAAGCTAGTGTTTGGAGTCTATGTGCCGTCGCTAGAGCCAGAAGGGTTGCCACTTTTTTGGCTACTTGCTTGTGGCTTAGAATGCTTAATGGATGCAACTTTTCTAGGTATTCTAGGACTGGTGCTGTATCCCAAGTGCTGGAGTACTTGGGTTTACTCGGTTTCGTTTTAAAGACGCCTCTTAAAAAGCGTGAGATTAGTTCGTCTTTTCCTACCTTTTATAGAGATATGAGCGCAATTGCTGATCTGGTTGGATTTAAGGTTGCGTAGTTAGCGCCATTTTTAAAGCGCTGGTTTAAAAATTGTATAATATCTAGCGCTCCGGCACCGAAAACGTCTATTTTCTTTTTATACGCAAACTCTACCCATAGTTTGAGCGAACTTTTGTATTGTTTGGGGGTTGACTCGCTGATTGAATTTAACATGGTGTCCACTGAGTCTTCATCGATGCCTTTGTTCAGAAAAGCCCTCCGTATAAATTCCCTGCCATCAGCGAGAGTTTGGATGCTAATGGTTTCACTTTCTGTCTGCACGGAGATAATAAAGTGTTTTCATCTGTCTCAAATATCAGCGGTGGGGACTTTAAAAGTGAATTGTAAAGAGGGTACCATGGCTGACTTGGCCATAGTGGTACAACCAGCACACCTTCTGCTTTGTTTATAATAATCTTTCGTAAGATCCTCGAAATGAGTGCGAAAGGAGGAAACGCATAGAAACTTTCGCCTTTCCATGACATAGTAAATGCATCTACGACAGCAGCGTCAGAGTGAGGAAATCTGGAGCAGAATATGTTACATTTTTTATTTAGTCTCGAAGCAAACAGGTCTATTGTAAATGGTCCAAATATTTTGTTTATTTTCTTAAAAATTGTGTCATTTAATTCCCATTCCGTATCTATGTTGGAAAACCTTGACGCTGCATCGGCCTCGATGTTATTTGCCGAAGGAATATACGACGCGAAAATCCAGAGTTTCCTCTCCTCACACCATTTCCAAATTTTCCTCGATAGTTCACTTGGATGAGGAAGTTGTATACCACCTGCTTTATTTATATAAAATATTGCGGAGGTGTTATCTATTCTCAATAGTATCTTCGAGTCACCCAGATGAGACGCAAAGCATTTGCTTGCAAAAAATGCTGCTAATAGTTCTAGGTAATTAATACTGAAGTACTTCTCTTTTTCAGTCCAGAAACCGTGAGTACTTACACCATTACAAAACGCTCCTCACCCAGTCAGAGAGGCATCTGAAGATATTTTGATCGCAAATTCATGTGTTCTAATTGGGTTTATCCCAATTAGTGCATTCTTTTGCCACCATAGTAAATCTTCTGTCATGGTATGCTTTATAAGGATTTTCCTTTCATAATCATTATCATTTAACATTAATGCCAAGAACTTCTGTCTTTCTAGTCTTTTGCAAAACGTAGAGCTGTATGCTACTGCAGTCAGAGTGCAGTCAGTAGCTTTGCAAAGTCGCGGATTTTACAAGCTTTGCCTTCTTGAAATGAATTTGCCATGTTTACTATTTGCTGTTTTTTCTTATCTGTTAACTCTAAAGTGAAGTCTTTTAAATTTAGATAGAACCCTAGATACTTGCATCTCTGACTGGGTATTAGTGAGCTTTTATCGTAATTTATCAGTAGGCCGAGATGTTCTAACAGATTTATCGTTTTCCTTACATGGTTCGTGCAACGCGTGTATGATTTGTTGATGATTAAAATATCATCAATATAAATAATCGATAAGATTCCCTGAGTTCTTAGGATATTCATTACCGGTTTCATGACTTTTGTGTAAGCATATGGGCTAGTGCACAAGCCAAATGGCAAACAGGTAAATTGGTACAGTTTCTTCTGAAGTCTGAATCTTAAGAATTTCCTATAATCTCTGTGTATTGGAATTAGGAAAAATGCGTCCTTTAAATCGACAGTGCACATAAATGCCTTTTTTGTTACTAGGTTTTTAGCAGCACGAATATCCTCCATTTTGAAATGAGGCGGGTCAATGAATTTGTTTAAGTTTTTTAAATTTATGATGAACCTGTTAGATCCATTTGGCCTTGAAACTAAAAAGTAAGGAGAGACGAACTGTCCCTCATTATCTATACATTCTTCAATGGCATTCTTTAATAGTAACAGATCGATTTCCGTTTTTATTCTGACTAATTCTGATTCCGACCAGCAAGGTTCACCTGAGAGGTTCTGTTGGTATGGAACCTCCCTAAACGGAATCTTATACCCCTTCAAACATTCCAGAACATTTTGATCTGTTGTAATGTTCTTCCAACGTTCTGTACAATTTTTTAAACGACCTACTGTGATATTTACCGTGTCTATTTCCTCGACGATTGGTGCGGCTTCCGATTCCGAGGCTTCAAGACATTCTGGCTCGGTCGCTGGTACCTGTTCTTGAATTTTATTTGTAGCCTTTGTTTGTAATTCTCCACCTGCTTGTATTTGGCAGGTAGGAGCTTCGAGTTTCCCTGGTCTCGACACTTATAGGAAGCAGGTTTTGCGAGAGGCTTCTTTTGCACTTTTAGAGAGGCGCACGCCTTTTCTACGGACTTTACCTCGTTTACTTGCTCCACAAATTTCGAGCCATACAACCACTCGTCTGCCTTGGTGGCTTCTAGTGTTGGTCTAATAGTCTTGTTTAATGTTGGAGTGATGAACGATTTTCTAACCATTGTTTGTTGGTAGAAAACATCCGACATTAGTTTTCCAGCATCACACAGATATTGCGTAAGAGATTCTTGGTCAACTCCTTCCTCTGAGTCCTCCAGGATCAGAGAAACTGCAACATCTAGAGCCGATAATGCTGAGCCAACGCAGTTTTGTGCAGCCTCAAAATGTTTATCGCGCTTTACAGAAATTTCTGTCATTAGCGCTGCTACTTCAGGGTTCACTTTTGGTGCCTCAGTATAGAAATCTCCTTTTTTAGAATATTTCTGCATTAATGGCTTCTTGTTGTCCATAGGAAAGCCATCCTGCATCCACTTCTGCCATCGATTTTCGAGTTCCGAATTGAATTGTATTTTTAATTCATTCGACGCATTGGGATCGTCCCCCAAAATTTCCAGTAATTCTGGGCGTACAGCAGCTTTTGGGTAGGCAGAGGATGGGCCAGCCTTCTGCGGGCTCTCTGTACCAGGGCAGATCTCCCTAATATTACCTGATAGGTTTTCTTTGTCGCCTTGATGTTCCTGGGAATCGTCTATCAAAGAAAAAAGAACCATAGGATCTATAGAGTATCACTTATTGTGGATAGTTCCTCTTTTGGTTTGTTACCAAGGATATTCTTGTTGAATAATTCCTGTTTTGCCGTGTGGGCCTGTTAGCTTCTTATTGATGCTAACAAACGACTGAGGTTCGTGTGGAACCAAAGTCAGAGTGGACTAAAGATTTTTATTTGCTTACCCTGAAGAGAATTTCTATCCTCATCCATATGTTCTGGAGACAATGCTATTGTCGAAGAAGCACGAGATAGCGTGCTCTCCCTTTCCTTTGTCTGGGCCAGGCGTGCGATAACCTCAGTTAGGTTATTTAACTGTTCCTGCATTTTCTGCAGTTTTTTGTCGGTCTGACCACTGTCCCTTGACCTGGAACGATCTCTCCTTTTCTTCTTAGATACTTTCATCGTAGCTGTAAGTTAACTTATTAAGTAAATCACAAAAATAACAACAGTTTTACTTTGAGCGTCCGAAGTTTACGCACAACGAAATAAATATGACGAGGAGGGCGCCAGAAGCCACCACCGCGGGACCGCGAGCGGGGCTCTAGGAGGCCAAATTTAAACTTTTATACTCTGAACGTTGTGAAGTGTAGCATGACAAGCATTACTACATGTTAATATCATCGAGAACGAGATGTGTAATATAATGCAAAGCAATTTAAACGTATTAGTTTCAGTAATTTTATTTTACAGATCCGGCACCCTAACAATTGCTGCCGTCTCAATGATGGCAGCATTATTATTGTAGAAAACATTATCGTATCCGAAAACGAGCACAAAATAATTGGCAGAAAATTTTTGCAATTGCTAGATTTTTATGACAATCCGTGTAACTCTTCCGAATTAGGAATTTTCCAAACGCCATCCAACAACAACTTGGGTCTTCGTCAAATTTTCAATGTAGCAGAAATAGCGTATAAATTTGTGAAATTAGAAACTTCAGATAACGTTAAAATTTTCCCCCTACTTCACTCCACTCTTCCGACATGCAAATAAAATACTTTTCCCATCTTTCTGGTATATGTACAGTGTACAACTATATCTTTATGATGTCTTTATGATGAAAACAAAATTCAAATTTCGAGGTTTTCTTGTTGGTTCAATGTTCATACCGTTCCAAAATTTAGTTGATTGAGGGGGATCGTGGTGGTTTTTAGTGAGTAAACTTGCGGGTCCGACACCTGCAAGGAGTCCCATACTACCCGGCACACGACATCTCGCCGGGTGTGCGTAATGCATTTTCCCCACGTAAAAAAAAAAGTAGCAGTGCGGGCTGACTGTCGATGAATGCGAACCCTGGCCGCCTCTCCCAACGAAGCGCGGTAAACATCCCGCAGTAAAGCACCGTTCACGAGCCTGGAAGAAGCGCAGCATTGATAGAGGAGCGCTGCCTTCCCCAGACATCAAAACTGGAGCAACATTCTGCTACGATTAACAAAGTATATCCATGATAAAACGCATATGTGTATAAGTGGTATAAATATTTTCCAAGCCGCAGAACACGTTCCACATTAGCTATATATATACTACGCACGACGATAAGCGTTAAGGGGTCATTCTGGTTAGACGGTTTGAAAAAATCGATTTTTTTAAACATTTTTAGAAAGTACATATCCTCAAGAATGTACTGTGAACTTTTCATTGAAAAATTCCAAATATTTTAGCTTCTACGTAGGCATTTTGTAGGGAGGGCATTTTGTAACGCGTTTTTCTCGGAACGTCATTTTTTGACATGGTGCAGGTAAAATCTCAAAATCTATCGAACCGATTGCTTTATAAATTTAACTACTTATTCTGCACACCTATGCCTCTGGCCGGGACTACAACCAAGTATTTCTGTTGAGTCTAACCTACTTTTAAAATCGAAAATAGCACAGAAAACACAGCCGAAATACATTGATTCTGGTCTTTGGCCCGCCATTTTGTTAATTTTAAGGATAAATCATTTATTCTAGTTCGGGCCATAGCAACAGTCATACTGATCAAGAATCTGTTTGTATTTTTGGTTTCAGATAAGTCCAACTGCTGAAATCACCTGCACGAGCGAGGTGTTACGTATGTGGAATTTTCCCATACGTCGCTCTCAACCGTTTTTCGAGCTCGCGTCTGTGAAGGGAAAACGACCTAAAATCCTTTCGTTTATCAAACGCCACTAATGGGGGTCATGATCTCGACCATCTGGATCACGACCATGGGAACGGGAGTGACACGACGATGACCCCGAAGGATTTCCTTATATGGAGATTCCTAACGAATCCCCACTCATTTTTGGGACTATATAAACTCTTTGGTTTCAACCCTCGTTGGTTAAAAGCTATAGAATCACGCGTAGAGTCACGTCGTGTCACGCTCGTACAGAGTTGGTTAAATTCAGTAAGGTCGGGCTAAAGTCTCCGTCAGAATCATAGTTAACCTCATAGAATCCGCGAGTCCGGTTTATATTCTATTTGGCACTTTGAAATAGCCACTCGTACGCCCCGCATCGCCAGTGCGTCAACACCGTGCAACTATTGGTAATTTATACACATTATTTAATTAACTAATCGCGACACTTACATTTGTACAATAACTGATTATTAAATATACGAATGGTGTTCACGTGTAAATCGAGTAGATTCGTTAAATCCATATTTTACCCAGCGATCCTTATAATATTAGTAGCACTCACCCACTGATACAACTTTACCGCTCGAGTTGTACCAACTTTAATTAAGAGTTACGAGGCATTACTAACATTTCCCGCGACTCCCTGATTTCGCATCAGGTTCGTTCGCAAACCCTTTACCAAAACAAGCCATCTTCTCCAACCCAGTGGCTCCCCGATTCCGCATCAGGTTCGTCCACGAAACCTCACCCCTCCTACGGCTCCCTGATTTCGCATCAGGTTTGTCCGTATCCTACAGCTCCCTGATTTCGCATCAGGTTCGTCTGTAAATCTACCAACTTCCGAACAGCTCCCTGGTTTCGCACCAGGTTCGTCTGTGAATAATCTAACCTCCTAGCAGCTCCCTGGTTTCGCACCAGGTTCGTCTGTGAACTTCATCCTAGTGACTCCCCGATTTCGCATCGGGTTCGTTCACGACGTTTCACCCTCCTGCGGCTCCCTGATTTCGCATCAGGTTCGTCCGCGTGTGACTCCATTCCTAGAGGCTCCCTGATTTCGCATCAGGTTCGTCCTCGCCGTCAATAATCCTAGCGGCTCCCTGATTTCGCATCAGGTTCGTCCGCGCCCCTAACTAACAAACTCATAAACCGTATTCCTTGGGAAATATCCTTCTCGCCGGCCTCTCGCGTTGCCGCAGCCCCGGCTCGTAACAGAGGCATGAATTTTTAAACATGTCATCAAAATCGCCTTCAAAACCATTTTAAAAGCAATAATTTTATTACTTTTATATTTTGTATTTACTGTATAAATGTAGTTTAATCAATAGGAAAAAGTTTTATTCCATTAATATAATTCATGCCTTCAATAAATTGCCATAAATTCCTGAAAATCGCTGAATTTATCGGCGCGCTAATCAGAATGACCCCTTGATGACATGACAGATTTTCAAAATCCCTGACCTCGGAATATACCAGCGATTTCGACCTCATTCTTGAATCTTAAGCGTTTGTAACTCAGAGCAACGTTAACCGATTTAGATGAAATTTTCAATATGAATATATCTTACTTGAATCTAGAAAGGGCATTTTTTAAATTTTCATTATGAGCTCACATAAAAAAGTTTGAAAAACCGTTTTTTTCTTGTTATTTCGAAAATTCCAATTTTTTCAAAACGGCAAATACACGATATACTTATTATAGTAAACCGATCTTTCTAACATCTTAAAAAAACCGAACTCGTTCAGTTCACTTTTTGTAAAAAGTTATGCGATTTGAAAGAGTGTATATGTATATGTTTGTCTGCCACTGTGTGGTGTATCTATTACTCTATCTCTACTGTATATTTGATAAAATCCGATATGTGTATTAAGTACTCTAACATATGTTATATTTATATATTTTATGTATGTATGTATATGGTTTATTGTTTCCCCTAAGGGTTTACATTCTCCTTTCCCTCTTGTTTACAGTTTCTTGCCCTATCCTTATTCCCTATCCTTATTCTAATTCTTATATTACATTACTCTATTTTCCGCTCTCGCCGTACTCGCTCTTTCGCTGTTCTCGCCGTCTTCGCTCTTTCGCCGCTCTCTCCCTCTCTCACCCCCTCGCCGCTCCCGTTCTCTCGCCGCCCTCGCTCCCTCTCGCCATCCTCTCGCTCTCCTCCTCTACTCTTATTTTCTATTCTTATTCTACGCCTGTCCTTCTCTCTCCTCTCACATTGCTTTCTCTTATTTCCTAACCCTTATTCCCGCCACCTTCGACTTTCATTTCCTTTCTTCCACTCCATTCTTTCTTTCACTCCTTCCCCCTTCCCTTTTTCCCTTCCTCCCTCCCTCTCCCTCACCCCCTTCCTGCTCCCTCCCTCCTCTTTCTCTCCATCCTCTTCATCCATTCCTCTCCTTTCCCTCCTTCATCCAATATTTCTCTTATCTTTTCCCCTATTCCCCTCTCATTTTCCTCTTCCCTTGCACACCTCTCCACCACGTGTTCCCACGTCTCTTCTTCCCCTCCACAGATCCTGCATCTCCTGTCCTCCTGCTTTTCCCAATACCACCCGCCCCTCATTTCATTTCCCAGCCTAAATCTCGCTATCCTTCCATACCTCTCCTCACTCCATCCTGCTCCCAAATATTTCAGTATCCCTTCTCTTGTTATTTCCCTGTACCATCTATTATATCTGGGGTCTCTCATTTTCTCCCTTCTCTCCTCTTCCTGTTTCCTATAATCTTCCTTTTCCATTTCTTCATACCCCTCCCGCTTCCTTTCCCCCTTTCTCTCCTCCTGCCATCCCCTTTCTATCTTAAACTCTTTCCTCTCTCTCTCCCATTTGATCATTTCTTCCTCCTTCTTTTCCCTTACCACTCCCCAACACAATCTTGCTAGCTCCCCCCCTCCCTCCTGCTCAGCCTCTCCTCATACTTCCATGCTCTTCTTCCCGCCCATGTCCTTAGCTTCATTCTTTTCGCCTCTTCCCTTACCATATATCCCGGTGTTCTCCAGTCTACTCCTAATGTCCACCTTATGAACCTCTCCTGTACCCTCTCCACTTCCCCTCTTTCCTTCCATCCCCATATTTCCGCTCCATATCCTAACACTGTCCAAACCAGCGTGTCAAAGAGCCACATCCTCCTACTCCATTTCTTCCCAAATTTTCTTTTTCCTATTCCCCATGCCTGCCGCATTATCACCCCTGCTTTCCTCACTCTATCCCTGACGTGTGCCTCTTGTCCTCCATTTTTCTTAAGCACATATCGTAGGTATTTAAATACCTTTACCTCTTCTATTCTCCTTCCCTTCCACCTCCATTCCATCACTCTTTCTCTTACTCCCCCTTTCCAGAATCTTATTATCTTTGTTTTCTCCACATTCACCTCTAACCTCTTCTTCTCAATATACTTTTCCAACCTCCTTATCAAACTCTCCATTTCTTCTTTCCTTTCTGCCATTACCACCACATCATCTGCATATGCCAATGCGCATATTCTCCTTTGCCCCACCTCCACCCCTCCCCATTTTCCTTTCCTTAACTCCTCATCCAGATCTGCTGTTAGCAAATTGAACAGGATTGGACTTAGCGGACACCCCTGTCTCAGTCCTTTGGCCGTCCAGAAGCTCTCCCCTATTTCCCCTCCCACTTTCACCCTACTTATTGTCTCCCCGTATATTTCCTTCACTCTTTCCAATAACCCTGCCTTCACCCCTCTCTTTTCCATCGTCTCCCATAAAATCCTCCTGTCCACTGAGTCAAAGGCCGCTTTGAGGTCAACGAACATCGCTATTACTTTTCCTTTCTTTTTATTTATATATTTCCCTACCACATAATTTAAAACATATATGTTTTCCATTGTCCCTACTTCTTTCTTGAATCCCACCTGATTACTTGGGATCATCCTCTGCCCTTCGACCTCTTTCTCCAACCTCCCTGCCAGTACCGTTGCATAAATTTTATATGCTGACGGCATCAGTGTCACTCCCCTATAATCGTGTACCTCCTCTCCTCCTCCTTTTTTCACCAGTGGTACTATAATCCCCCCCTTCCATCCCTGTGGCCATCCGTCTCCTTCCCACACTCTTCTACAAATCTCCCACGTTATCTCCACCGCCTTCTCTCCCCCAAACTTCCACGCCTCATTCGGGATATCGTCCCCTCCCATCGCCTTCCCCTCGTTTAGCTTCTTTATCACTCCCCTTATCTCTTCCTTACTTATTTCTTCCTCCTTTTCCTTCCTCCTATCTTCCTCCCCTCCCATCCTCACTCTATTTTCCACTCCCCCTAGTAGTCCCATAAAATACTCCTTCCACTCTTCCTTACTTATTCCTTCGTTCACCCCTTTCCATATCTTTCTTCCCCTATTGACTATCTCCCAGACTTTGTTCTCCGTCTTTGCTTCCGCCACTTCCCTTATCACCCTCTCCCTCTCTTCCTCTTTCTTTTTTCCGCATATCTCTTTGTATTCCCTCCTCGCCCTCTTGTACTCCTCCCTCCTACTCTTATTTCCTCTCCACTTTCTTAACTCTCTTCTCACCTCCTTCTTTTTCTCCCTGCATTCTCTATCCCACCACCCTTCCCTCCTTCTTTGCATTTCTCTCCCCCCCCCGCTTCCTCCCCCTTCTTCATCTCCTCCTTTATTCTTGCCTCCACCTTGTTCACTTCCTCCTGTATCCCCCCCCTATGCTCGCCCCTCCCACCCCCTTCTCGTACTCTTCCTTCCTACTTTTCTTTCCCTCTCTTTCCTTCTCCTCCTCCCCGCCCCTCCTTCCTTCATTGTCACCACCAACGGGTGGTGATCCGATTCTACTCTGTCCCCTACCTGCATCTTTTCTATCCCTCTCCTCGGTCTGTCATCCCCCATCACGTAATCTATCACCGTTTCCCCCTTTCCTCCCGTGTATGTGTATTCCCCCTCTTCATCCCCCTTTATGTTCCCATTAAAAATTTCCCATCCCGTCTCTTCTACTACCTTTATTAATTTCCTTCCGTCCCCATTTACCTTCCCATCTTTCGACTTTCTTCCCCCTCCCTCCTCTTCCTCCCCTCCCTCTATCCTGCCCCCTTGCTTGCCTGTTCTCGCATTGAAGTCTCCCCTACTACCACCCCCCCCTTCCTCCCTTTGTCCTTCCATCCACACTCTAATAATTTCCAACTTCCTCTCCATATCCCTGTTCACATACACCGCCACCACCGCCCATTCCTGCTCCCCTGCCTTTACTCTTTCCACCATTATCCCTTCCTCCTCCTCCTGCCCTCTCTCCTGCCTTCCTATCATTTCCTCCCTCACCCCTATCATCATACCCCCCATCGCTCTTCCTTTCCTATTCTTTCTGCTTGCCCATCGTGCCCTCCATTTGTAGCCCTTCGGTAGTCTGTTCCTAACCCTGCTCCATCCTTTTTCCTCTATCCATGTCTCCAACAAGTCTATTACCTCCCATTCCCCTATCCCCTTCCAGAACTCTTCCTCCTTATTTGTCAGCCCTGCTACGTTCCAAAATCCTATCCTCCAGCTTTTCACTTCCCCCCCTTGTTCCTTCCTTCCCTCCTCCTCCCTTATCCCGCTTAGTTTTTTGTCCCATCTCTTCCCTGTCTCCCTTCTACCTCTCCTCCCTCCTTCCTCTCTCCTTCCTTTCCCTCTTCCCTTGTTCCCCCTTCTGTCCTTCCCCTCTCCCTCCTTCTCCAGTCTCTTAAAACCTCTCCCTGCTCATCCCAAAACCACGTTTTCCCGTCTATTTCTATCCGACCGTAGTGTACCCTCACTCTTTTCCCCCTTCTTCCTCCTCTCCTATCTCTCTTAACCGCCACTGCATCTTTCTTTCCTTCCAGGTTAAGTCGTCTCCTATCCACTCCTTTCTCCCCCTTAGCTTTCCTTTGTTCCTCATTATTTCTCTTTTATCCTCCTCACTCCCCATCCTCACCTCCAGCATCACCTCCTCCTTCTGTCTCCCTCTTCCTCCTAGCTCTTTCACTCTCTCTATTCTCCCTTGTACTCCCATCACCTCTAGCACTGCCTTTGCCCTTGCCATCTCCGTTCCCTCTCTACTTACCCCTTTTATTATTATGTTTTTTCTTTTCTCTTCTCTCTCCTTCATTTCTAGCCTTCTTTCCATCTCCTTTACCCTCGTTTCCCATTCCTCCCCTCCTGTCCTCTTATCCTTCCTGTCCCCTCCCCTTCCTTTTCCTCCATTTTCCTCATCCCTTTCACTCCCCTTTTCCATTCTCCTTAACCTCTCCTCTATCTCCTTTATCTTTTCCTGCTCTCTTCCCACTTCCTCTAGCCTTTTTTCCATTCTTTTCATTCTGTTCCCCATTTCCTCTTTTTCTCTTCTCCATTTTTCTTCCCACTCGTCCATCTTCCCTCTCAGCTTTGCCATATCTTCCTTTATCTCTCTCCCTTGGTGCTTGACCTCCTTTAAATCTTTCCACACCTCGCCCCTCATTCCCCTTAACATTCTCTCTACTCCTCCCCTTTCCTCTTCCCTTTTTTCCACTAGAGACCTTTGCACCTTTCTACTTTTAAAAAATGCCTCCTCTCCCTCTCTCTCTTCCACTTGTCTTTCCTCTTCTTTCCCCCTCTTTCTTTTCCACATCTCTCTAATTTCTATCATACTTCCTTCACTTGCTGTCCTTTCTCTTGTCAGCCTCTCCGCATTTGTTTTCCTACCCTTCTTTTTCCCCTCCTCTTCCTTTTCCTCCGCTATCTTTTTTGCTGCTACCTTTCCTTTCCCTGTTACCTCTCTCTTTTCACCCTCTTTCCCTTCCATTCTTTATTCCTCTCTTCTACCTTCCTTTCTACCTCTTTTCTTTTCCTTTCTTCCCTACTTTACCTACTGCTATGCAGCCTCCTCGCTACCTCTCCCTATCGCACGGTGTCTCCACTGTCCTCCTTCTCTACTCTTCTATCCTTCTCTCCGCTGCCTTCTTTCCCTCTCTCGCTCGCTCCTTTCCCGCCTTGCCCTAACCTCAATCTTCGCCTCAACAACCTGTTTTCTTCTCAATCCTGCCTCCTTTTTCCTCACCCTTTTTCTCCTTTCCCTTACGTCTCTCCCCTATTCCCTTCACCAATCCCTTCACTCCCCACTCCCACTTTTCCACCTTTTATGCCCTTTTCTTTCGCTCTGCTCACTCACACTTCTGCTCTCAGCCGCACCAGAAATGAAAGCCCCTTTATATATTTTATGTATTGTACATATATTTTAAGTGCGTATGCGATCTGTGTATTCGGTGTACACTTTGTATACTCTACTTTATATATTCCAACCAACTACAGATGTATTTGCAACTTATTGTAAGTGCATTCTATAGTCATTTCGCGCATGCACGCACCAGTAATTTGATTATAGAAATATAATAATTTCATTTATAATTTATAACAAATAAAGTAATAATATTTTAGTATTGTAGTTGTTCAATATTTGTAAACACACATAGTGTAATGCAGTGGATGATATAATTTGTAGTGTACTGTAATGAAATAAATGGAAATATATTTTTATCAAATTTAATTTTATTTTAATCGTATCGATAACCGTCTTCAACACCGTCCCAATGCATTTAGCCTAATTTAGACCCGATAAAATACAAACTCTCAGGATGTACCATATTCGGGTCCATATGACTCCTCACTACCCGCATAGATTTTCGGAAAAAAATTCGTACACCTCTAACGCACGTACGCGTCTCTACACTTGCCACCTGTTTCAAACTCTCGCTCCAAACAAATCTTTCAATATTTCGATACATTTTAGAGTAGTTTTTGAAATGCACGCTGTCCATAAGCAGAGGGCGCCACGTGCAGTCTTCAAATTAGGTGTCGGTAATACACTTTCGCTGAAATACCCTTTAAGACTGAAATGAACCTCATAATATAGATGACGTTGTATAAATGGCGTTAGTGCAGGTACACGACTGACGACGCCCAAAAGGCGCCTTACAGGCGCCTATAAGGCCGTCGGCAGTCCCTCAAAAGGCGCCTTTTCGGCGCCTTATAGACGCCTGTAAGGCGCCTGTGAAACTTTGTATAGATGGCGCCAGTGTAGTTACACGGCGTCCCAAAGGCGCGTTTCAGGCGCCTTTAAGACGCCCGAAAGGCGCCTTGTTACCAATCCGGACGCTCAGGCCTAAAACAGGCCGAAAACAGGCGCCTTTAAGGCGCCGTGTGCTGTGTGGGCAGAAATGGGCAAAAAATTATTTTAAATAAAAAATTGATTTCGAATAAAAGACAAAAATTTTATTCGAGAGTCGTCGAATAAAAATAACTTTGGGTAATTTTTATTCGAAGCGCCTCAAAATAACTTTTTTATTCGACGGGATTCATTCGACGGCTACGCATGATTTTTTTATTCGACGGGAATTCATTTTATGCTTGAAATGATTTTCTACGTTTCAGGCGTCTTTTATTTCAAAAGTTATTCGAAGTTAAAATAACTTTGGGTGAGCCTCGAGAGCCTTTGATCGAAGCCGCCGGCTTCTCGAGCCGAGCGATATTGTATAGTTCACCCGTATACACTGCAGCACGGAGTTACTCGGCGATGTGTCATCGATTATACAGAAACGGAATTTCTTTATTTTTCGTCGTATCAACATGAAAGTGACACCAATGGATTCCTTGCATTCTCCCGATTAAATTGACAAAAAAAATATTTAAATCGGACTACTTTTAATGAAACGGGCTTTCAATCTTGCAAATTAATTTTATGCCTAATATCGTTCATTAAAGTTCAAATTATGTCAGGTTTGGTATCATTTTCATCGGAAAAACACAAGGAGACGATTGATATCACTTTCGTGCGGATTCGATGAAGAATCTGATTTTACATTTTTCCATTCTTCCTTCCGTTCTTCCTTCGTCTGTATAGGCAGATTTCAATGTACAATTATGCCAAGTTTTTTGCAAATATCTCGTAAACCAACGCCGAGCGCCGAAAAGTTTAGAGAAATGTGGTTCAGAATGACGACCTTGACAACATATGTGAAGGTCATTGATATCGGAGAATCCTCCCCTAATCTAAACATTTACCATATATTGAAACACAAATGATTTTTTTAACATCTTAGTAATAATTTTAAAGAAATAATTTTTTTATTTATTTTATATAATACATATACATGAAAATGTGCTTATTTCTGTCACGTCCCGGGTGGAGGTCGTTGGGGACGATGGCATAGACGGGGAATTATTGAAGGGAACGCGGGCGCGAATGCCAGATTCGTGGCACTGCGGAGAGTTTGGATTCAGGCGCGAATGCCAGATTCGTGGCACTGAATAGTTTGAGGGAATGCAGGCGCGAATGCCAGATTCGTGGCACTGCGGAGAGTTAGGATTCAGGCGCGAATGCCAGATTCGTGGCACTGCGGAGAGTTAGGATGCAGGCGCGAATGCCAGATTCGTGGCACTGCGGAGAGTTAGGATTCAGGCGCGAATGCCAGATTCGTAGCATTGAACGGTTTGAGGGAATGCAGGCGCGAATGCCAGATTCGTGGCACTGCGGAGAGTTAGGATTCAGGCGCGAATGCCAGATTCGTGGCACTGCGGAGAGTTAGGATGCAGGCGCGAATGCCAGATTCGTGGCACTGCGGAGAGTTAGGATGCAGGCGCGAATGGCAGATTCGTGGCACTGCGGAGAGTTAGGATTCAGGCGCGAATGCCAGATTCGTAGCACTGAACGACCAGGGAAAGTTTAAATGGTAATCATTCCGGAGGTGACGCCCGTTAGAGCACTTTGTTTGTTTTGGCTTTTTAATTGGATTTACCGTTGCATTTATATAGGAAGTCACACGTAATATTTCCGCGAAATATGTCTAGACATATGGGTGTACACGGCCCATGCAAATATATGTTTGTAAACACTGTAGGAACTCTCGCGTTCACGAACTGAAATCAGCTGTTGCAGTAGCCTGTTTAGATTTAGAGCTTTCGTAACCAAAGGATATTCATAATAATTCGAACCGTGATTTAAAGCCAAGGACTTTATTACTTTGAGCACGAGTGGTGCACTATCAATATATTAGCATGGTTAACATAATAATGCGTCAGACATTAAGCATTAGCACATAACATTTATATAAATAGTAATCAACAGCAATATATGTGTATGAATATGCAATACATGTGTATAACCCAAAGAAAATAGTATGTAAAGTAATAGGAATTTGCTACGCTAACAATATGAGACAATGAGCGTTAGCGGAATAATAATATGAATCAAAATAATATGAAATGCAATAAGCGTTAACGATACAAAATAATATATAGCAATAAGCGTTAATACAAGAATAATAATATGAAATGCAATAAGCGTTAACGATACAAAATGATAATATAAAGCAATAAGCGTTAATACAAGAATAATAATATGAAATGCAATAAGCGTTAACAATACAAAATAATATATATGATGGTGATATGCCGTATAACAATAAAGGTAATTATAATTTCTTACGGTAGTTGCAGTAGAACACTGAATTTAAATACTTGATTTGTTGGTTTAATGGTTTTACTGAGGAAGTATTTCCTTAGAAGAATGAATAATAATAATGAGTTCCGGTCTCGCGGTTCCTTGTATTTATAGGGTTTACAAGAATGTCAGGTATGAAGGGTGTGCGCGGTATGCACCTTGACATATTTACGAAATATGCGTCGCAATAGGACTTCCGGGGTTTTTATAAATGTCTATATTTAGACTACGTTTATGAATCATGCGTGAAATATGCGTCGCAATTGGTTTCCAAGATTCTGTTAAACTATTGATAAGACCCATTAGGTGGATTTTAGGCGTTTTGACGGGAAAGGGGTGAGAGTGGCTTTGACTCGGTGAGTCGTAAAGAGGGGGTGAGACGTGGTCTCGAGATAAGAGAGTTTTTGGGACGAGGGACTTGTTTAAATTTAAATAGGAGGGAAGTGGTCATGCCACGTAAGGCGAAGAGGGGATTTGGAGGTCGCAGTTGACCATCTTGAGATGGGGACCGCTAAGGTACATCGCCAAGGTGATCAGTGATTTGGGGAAAAGGGGTACGATTTGAGTTTGATGAATTTTGATGGAGTTATGGAGCGATTTATGAGGGAGACTTTAGAATAATACCGCGCGAAAAATAGTGGGACATCACACCTCCCCCCTTATATGAAGAAATGTGTACATTTCTTAACAATAAGGCGCGGGGTGGTTTCGTTTGAAAGTTAATCAAAATTCAGCGATGGGTATGGAAGGAAAGAGAAAGAAGAAAAAAAAACTAAAACTGGTGTATGTGGCCAAAAGGGCGAAATAATAAAGAAAACTAAAGAAATAATCCAATTAAGGCAAAAAGGGGCTATATACAGGGAACTATGTACAGGGGAGGATCGGTTAGAAGGAATGGGACATTTTAGGGGGGATAGGAGTAGGAAAGGTCTTGGAAGGTGGCGTCGTCCAGGATGAACGTGAGGTCCTGACCGCTTTGATATAGGTCATCGAACCATCGCAAGAACTCGGGCGTCAGCTCCGTGTGGTCTGGGACCCTGGTAGCTGACCCCGTGTCCAGGATTTCCACTACTCCTGGCCAAGGTGGGATGGTGGAGGGAGCTGGAATTTCGGGAGGTTTGGGTGGTGATTGGTAAGGAGGAGGAGAGGGGTAAGGAGGTGGGGATGGACGATTGGGTTTTCTATTATCTACCCACGCGTGTGAGGGAAGGCTGTAAGGGGGCCGCGGGGTTATGACCTCCTGCAACGTCTCCCTTGGTATTGGTGTTGGTGGGAGGGAGTCATCGATGGTGATGATGATTGGCGCTGCCTCCCTGATGATGACCGTGGAGGTAACCTTCGGGAGGAGGGGCGAGATGCTCCTTCCTTCCCTAGCTGCCTCCCGGCGCATCCATCGCAGGTGAGACAGTCGCCTGGCTGTGCCTCCACCTTTTGGCTGAGGCTTGTTGTTTTTGCCCCATCTGTTTGGCATCGTTGCGTTTTATAACGATCTAAATCGAAATATTTCCTTTTTTAAAAGTCGTTTATTATACGTGGTCAACCGGGACTCTCGCGTACGCGACCAAGACGCGCTTTGTTAGCGTGTATAATTTTAGTTTTTCCTTTCCAGGATATTTTCAAGTTTTGTGAAGGGATCACCTCCAAAATTGTGTGCGGGCCTGAGTACTGGTCGCCAAATTTCCCTTTTCGCGGTTCTATTAGTACGAAGATCGAGTCGCCCGGTTTGAAGGTCTCTTTGTTTATGTGCCGATCGTAATACTTTTTATAACGAAGCTTCGACTGTTTTAACTTTTCTGCTGCAGCGGTTTGCAGCTCTTGCACCCTAGTACTTAATTTCGAGAGGTAGTGATTGTATGTTTCATTTTCAAAATCTTCGGGCACCCGATTTCGGCTGGGTACCCGGGCTATTTTCCCGAATACTAACTCATGTGGAGTGTAACCAGTGCCCTCGTGGACACTGGTATTATAAGAGAACGCGGCCAAGTCGGTCCATTCGTCCCAGTCGCTGTATCTACCGATAAACATTTTTAAATATTCCGTTAAAACGAGGTGCGATCGCTTTTAAAGAGCCGTTAGTCTGTGGGTGAAAGGCTGTGGTTCGAAATTGTTTAATTTTAAATTTTTGCGCGATAGCTTTCATGAATTTACCAGTGAAATTTGCTGCCTGGTCGGTGAGGATGGCTCTGGGAGTTCCGAATTGACAGATAAATTTTTTTATAAATGCATCTGCGATTTTTATTGATGTGGATTGTTTGAGGGGTTCGCATACGAAGTATTTTGTTAATAAATCTTGCATGGTTAGTATGTATGTATTTCCTTCTTTCGTAGTGGGTAACGGTCCTACTATATCCAGAGCGATTTTGTCAAAGGCTCGTCCAGGCGTATCGGTGAGGATCATTGGTTGCCTGGTTTTAACACGGACGAGTTTCTTCTGTTGACAGTCCGCGCAGTTTCGAATGTAGTCCTCCACGGCTTTCTTCATACCTTTCCAAAAATAATAGTGACGAATTCGATTGTAAGTTTTAGTCACTCCTTTGTGTCCGGCTAAAGCGGATGCGTGGTTTTCTATAATAATGTTTTGGCGTTCCGATTCTTCTGGGATTTGGACTATTTGTAAACATATTGTGACACTGATGTCATCCTCGTCGACGGCTTCGAGAATATCCATAATGATATCCTGCCAGCTTAGTTGATCGATATTTGCAGTTTTGGCTATACTGAACGAATGTATTATTAATTCTCTTATTACATCTTTAAGGGAAGATAGGGCTTCGCCCCAAATTGTCGTGGTTAGGGGAGTACTCTGTGTTTCTTTAATAACTAAACCGATGAGAATTTGTCCCCTATTATAGGTTACATGAGCTCTGCCCAATGTGAGTTCGCTTGCTACTATTAGCTCTCCTGCCTCCTGCAGTTGTTTAGCTCCGTCGTCGCAAGTTTTTCCATCGGCGCTTAGAAAGAAAACAAGCGTTTCTTTTCGTAGGGACAATGGGTCACGACTAATTGATGGGGTTATCCTGATATCTCGATCAGGATTTGCTGCGTAAGCTGCATCAGGGGAATCGTCCAGCTCGATTATTGAGCATTCCGAGTCGGTTGTTGATTCGTCAGACGCGTTGGATTCCACCTCGGAATCGGGGTTTTCCTGTTCCTGTGGTGTTGGAGATTGCGGAGGCGAAATAATTTGATAAGGGGTATCTGCCTGTTCCCTTTCTTCTTCTTGGTCCTCCTCTTCTACACTACTCATTGGTTCAGGCGGGTTTACCGCTGGTGATAGGTTTTTGCGTGCCTTTCGATGCGGCTGTATCCTTGTAGGTGCCGCTCTTAGGTGGGTTTTGCTCGTGGGTTTCTTTGCGGAGGTGAGTGCTTTGGAGACCCGAGGTCTCCCTGGGCCTCGTTTAGGAGGGGGATGGTCCTCCCAGTCTTCGTCGGCTTCCTCTCGTGGTCGTATGGGGCATGCCTCCACCGTAGGGGGATTACGGGACAGGGCGTCAGCAAGTTTATTGCTTTTTCCCGGTTGATAGCGAATTTCATAATCGTATTCGGCTAATTTTAGGCGCCACCTAACGAGGCGCGACGTTGGGTCCTTTACCTTGTGTAACCAAATCAAAGGTCGATGGTCGGTATATAAAATAAATTTCCTTCCATAAAGGTAAGGACGGAAGTACCTGATGCAATAAACAATGGCTAAGAGTTCCTTTTCTGTAGTAGAGTAATTGATTTCCGCTTTGTTTAGGAGACGGGATGCGTAAGCAATCGGTAACTCCTTTTCAGCGATAGCCTGACTCAATATTCCTCCTATTGCATATTCGGAGGCGTCAGTAGTTACGTGGAATTCTAGCTCAAAATTTGGGTATTGCAGGATAGGCTCTTCTTGCAATGCTGACCTTAAATGGTCGAAAGCAGTTTGCTGGGACGGTCCCCAGTTAAATGCTGTGTCTTTCTTCAAAAGTTGGGTTAACGGGCGAGCATTTTTAAAAAACTCCGGGATAAACCTTCTATAATATCCGGTTAATCCGAGGAATTCTTTGATTCCTTTGGGTGTGCGAGGGGCTGGGTAGTTCCGGACGGCCTGAATTTTCTGCTGGTCCAGTTTTACGCCTCCCTCGGTAATCACATGGCCCAAGTATGCAACTTCCTTATGTAGGAATTTGCATTTGGAAGGTTGCAGTTTGAGGTTCGCCTCTCGTAGGCGGTGGGCGAGTTTTTTAAATTTTATTAAGTGCTCGGTGAGAGAACTTGCGTAAAGGACTATATCGTCCAAATACACGAACATTTCCGTGCCCTGGAGCCCCGTAAGGGTGTGGTCCATCAGACGTTGGAAGGTAGCCGGTGCATTGCAAAGCCCAAACGGCATCCTTACAAATTCATAGTGCCCATGGGGCGTAGAGAATGCTGTTTTTGGTGCGTCTTCTGGCTTCATAGGGATTTGGTGAAATCCTGAAGCAAGATCGAATACGGAGAAATATTTTGCTCCTCCTAATTGGTCCAATATCTCGTTGATATTCGGAAGTGGATATGCGTCGGGAACGGTCTTTTTGTTTAGTTCCCTAAAATCAATTACCATTCGCCACAGGGGTTCCCCATCGGGTCCTGGTTTCTTAGAGACGATCCAGATGGGTGAGTTGTAGGGCGATAATGATGGCTTTATGATTTCGCTTTCCAGCATTCTGTGTACTTGTTTGTTAATTTCCTTCTTATGTATCGGAGGGAAGCGGTATTGCTTCGTATTAACAGGTGCCGGGTCCGTTGTTTGGATTCCGTGTTGAATAGTGGTTGTATGACCTAACTTCTCATCTGGCAGATGGAAGAGGTCGTGGTTTCGCTTTATTATTTCTTGAACGTGGCGTTGTTCTTCCGGATTCATGTGTTCCGTGGAGATCGATTTTAGCACTTGTTCCGCCCTTGAAGGAGTTTCTTCAGAAATTTCCAGTGGTTCCGCAGTAAACGTTTTTACAAGAGACGTGAGGGGTTTTAGGGGAAGGGTTGATTTAGCGGGATGCGTAGGTAATGAGTGCACTTTCTTGGGTGCCTCGAGTTGGTGGATCGACGGATCCGGGGCTAAGAGGGACTTGTATTTTATAAGGTCAGGGATGGGATTGATGCCTGAAGGCGTTTTTGTCTCTTTTCGTCGTTTCCGCTTAGGTTCTGGGATTATTCTGTCGAATTCTTCCAATTCAACTGTGGGTATCGTGACTACGGAATCCTTCTCGTTCGAATTTACCATTTGCAAGTATGCCTTGCCGTTTTGGTTACGAACAAGCGCGTTGCCGGCGTGAATTCCCGCGCCCAGGTTTAGCCGGGGCAAGTATCCTTCTTTTAGATTAGGGTTTGATACGTACACGAAGGAATTTGTTTTTGACCTCGCGGGTAGCGTGATTTGATTTCTATTTACAAATGGGATGGAGTTTCCGTGGACGTCCAGCTGTTTCTTGAGGTAGTTAATAGTGGCATTCCTCCCTGTCAAGAATTCGGCTCCGAGTATCCCTTGCGGTTTAATTGGAAAATCGTTTTTTACTACGTGGAACGTGGCATCATCGCCCAAAATTGTTATTTTGATCGTTCCGAGGGTGGGGACAGGGTCCGGAGAGATCCCTTTGAGTAATAGGGTTTTTCCCATGTCGACGTCCTGGATTCTTCTTACGGCCTGAACTTTCAATAAGTTCACCTCAGACCCGGTATCGATCATTAATTCGGGGTCTTCTTCGAAGTCCGGGGAGTAAAGGATCACGGACGGGGCTTCGCTGATCGGACTTAACCGCGCTGTGGCGATTTTCTTTCCTGTATTATTGAATCCATTTGAATTTTTATCGGACGCGCTCCCGCTTGGCCCGTTCCACGATACGCGTCCGTAGTTGTCCGTGGGGGCGGGGCGTTTCCCGAATTCGTCTCCTGAAGGGTTCCAGGATTCCTCATGTTGTAATTGTATATGCGTTTTCTGCATTCCGAGATTAGGTGGCCAGGCTTCTTACAATATCCGCAGATTCGCAGTTCCGTAGGCCTGGTAGGTGGAGGTCGAGTCTTGTCCCAGTAGGGGAGCAGAGGGCTCGGTGCTTGGCTCCCGTAGCCAGCGGTAAGGGTTGGGGGGTACCTCTCGAAAGGTTGAGCGGTCGGACCTTGGTTGCTGCGACAGACCCGCGCGTCGTGACCGGTCTTGTTACAAAGTTGGCACGTCAATTTGGGAATTTTCGGTTCCGAAAACCTGAGGCGGTCCCTTTTGATTTTCTTGTCCACCAGGACGGCTAAATTGAACGCTTCATCGAGTGTTTCGAAGTGGTGTAGCTGTAGTCTCGTCCTTATGTGAGGTGGAAGGCCATCGATGAAAGAATCTAGCGTTAAATGATCTAATTTTTCAGGTTGATCCCGCGGGAAGTCGCGGTAGTATTCTCTATCTTCTTCCAAAATAGCGAATCGGAGGTCCTTTACGCGTGAGATGTACTCCAATATGTGTTCGTTGGATCCTTTGATAACGTTGGCAAGTTCTCCACGATAGTGGTCTGACGTTTTCGCAGGGGAGAATGTAATTTTTAATTGTTTAATTAAATCATTTACAGAGTCAAAGACCCTATCCTCAACGGCCAAGCATGCATGGTCTTGCAGCTTGTTTCGCAACAACCTCGCCAGCTGGGGTTCAGCTTGCGGGGGAACCAGAGCCTTAGCCCTGTTGCAGGCTCTAGCGAATTGCTCTACGGGTATATTGTGCCCGTTAAAAATAGGGACTGTCTCTATGGCGTCCTTTAACTTGATCTGGGGTAATGGATCCTGGTCCGGAATATTGTTACGATTTAATACCTCCGGAATATTGTTACGATATAATACCGGTTTCCTATCGAAACGGGAGGAACCCGGTGTGGCAAAATTATTCGCAATTGGTGGGGGTGCAAGAAGTTTTTCCATCATTTCGCGGATGGCTTGAATCTGACCGGAGAGACCCTCCAACGCGGGGCCGTCAAGACCAGTGGCTACGCCTGAACGCGTATTGGGTTCCGGATTTACAACAAATTTCGCGTGCAAGCTCTCAATTTCGGCTTGTTTTTTTCTTAATAATTGCACCCGTTCCATTAATTCGGCGGTCGCGGTGTCTACAGCGTTAGAGGAAGGGCCCGCGTCTTGATCCATTACGCAAGAGTCGTCGGTTTCGCCGTACACGGACATGTTAAATTTTTCGTTTCTGTTTTATTCGGAAATTATAGGGATTTCCCTAGGTTCAGGCGTCCGGCAGCCGTTGTCTAAACCCTACGGCGCTCTCTACCCTGGTACGCGTTAAAATCGTTACGTCTCTTTTTCGAGAGACAATGTTTTTCGGTGCACGCGGCACATTCACTAATGGGGCGTGCTCTGAGTAAGTGGTCTCTACAACGGGGACACTCGGGGAATATGTCGTTTGGTTGGTAGTGGTGTACTTGATAAATCTCGTCCACCTCTACCGGGTCCAAATCGGAACACTTTAGACAAATATCTTCGCCTTCCGTGGTCGTAGCCACTCCTCCAGAAACACAAACCAATGCGTTTGAATCTGACAATACGCCTCTAAATCTACGGCTTGGGTAATATGGTGTGTCTCGACTTTGGTGTTGATCACACATACTAGCTAAAAGATATTATGGGTATTGTGTACTCGACAGATCTTTTCCTGTCTGAAATAAACAAACGTTCCACCTTGAGCGACCAGAATTACGTCACGTCAGGTTGTCGTTTAAAAATCTAGATCTTCTGGGTTATTAAATTGATCATTGCTCTCGTTAGAGAGGAGGTAGTATTCCGTGCACACGGTGCACCTATTCATGGGGCGAGTCTGGTATATTTCGTTATTGCACCGAGGGCAAGGGGAAAACGAATAAGGCGATCGGTAATAATGAATTATGTATACTGTCACCGTATTCACAGTGTCCAACCAGGAAGAGCACAAGCAAATATCGTCGCCCTGGTTCGTGGTTGCTAAATTCCCTTTCACACAAATTAAGTTTTGTATGCATGCAGTTGCGCTTTGTAGCCCTCGGCCTCGATGGGCTACTGCGATCCTTTGTGGGCGCGTAATATACATGAGTAGTTAATGGGGAACTTTGTGGGCACCGTATTAAAGAATCTTTTCTTGACAACGGTTGACGAAGATCCCACCGCTGTCACCAAAAGTTATGTCACGTCCCGGGTGGAGGTCGTTGGGGACGATGGCATAGACGGGGAATTATTGAAGGGAACGCGGGCGCGAATGCCAGATTCGTGGCACTGCGGAGAGTTTGGATTCAGGCGCGAATGCCAGATTCGTGGCACTGAATAGTTTGAGGGAATGCAGGCGCGAATGCCAGATTCGTGGCACTGCGGAGAGTTAGGATTCAGGCGCGAATGCCAGATTCGTGGCACTGCGGAGAGTTAGGATGCAGGCGCGAATGCCAGATTCGTGGCACTGCGGAGAGTTAGGATTCAGGCGCGAATGCCAGATTCGTAGCACTGAACGGTTTGAGGGAATGCAGGCGCGAATGCCAGATTCGTGGCACTGCGGAGAGTTAGGATTCAGGCGCGAATGCCAGATTCGTGGCACTGCGGAGAGTTAGGATGCAGGCGCGAATGCCAGATTCGTGGCACTGCGGAGAGTTAGGATTCAGGCGCGAATGCCAGATTCGTAGCACTGAACGGTTTGAGGGAATGCAGGCGCGAATGCCAGATTCGTGGCACTGCGGAGAGTTAGGATGCAGGCGCGAATGCCAGATTCGTGGCACTGCGGAGAGTTAGGATTCAGGCGCGAATGCCAGATTCGTAGCACTGAACGACCAGGGAAAGTTTAAATGGTAATCACTCCGGAGGTGACGCCCGTTAGAGCACTTTGTTTGTTTTGGCTTTTTAATTGGATTTACCGTTGCATTTATATAGGAAGTCACACGTAATATTTCCGCGAAATATGTCTAGACATATGGGTGTACACGGCCCATGCAAATATATGTTTGTAAACACTGTAGGAACTCTCGCGTTCACGAACTGAAATCAGCTGTTGCAGTAGCCTGTTTAGATTTGGAGCTTTCGTAACCAAAGGATATTCATAATAATTCGAACCGTGATTTAAAGCCAAGGACTTTATTACTTTGAGCACGAGTGGTGCACTATCAATATATTAGCATGATTAACATAATAATGCGTCAGACATTAAGCATTAGCACATAACATTTATATAAATAGTAATCAACAGCAATATATGTGTATGAATATGCAATACATGTGTATAACCCAAAGAAAATAGTATGTAAAGTAATAGGAATTTGCTACGCTAACAATATGAGACAATGAGCGTTAGCGGAATAATAATATGAATCAAAATAATATGAAATGCAATAAGCGTTAACGATACAAAATAATATATAGCAATAAGCGTTAATACAAGAATAATAATATGAAATGCAATAAGCGTTAACGATACAAAATGATAATATAAAGCAATAAGCGTTAATACAAGAATAATAATATGAAATGCAATAAGCGTTAACAATACAAAATAATATATATGATGGTGATATGCCGTATAACAATAAAGGTAATTATAATTTCTTACGGTAGTTGCAGTAGAACACTGAATTTAAATACTTGATTTGTTGGTTTAATGGTTTTACTGAGGAAGTATTTCCTTAGAAGAATGAATAATAATAATGAGTTCCGGTCTCGCGGTTCCTTGTATTTATAGGGTTTACAAGAATGTCAGGTATGAAGGGTGTGCGCGGTATGCACCTTGACATATTTACGAAATATGCGTCGCAATAGGACTTCCGGGGTTTTTATAAATGTCTATATTTAGACTACGTTTATGAATCATGCGTGAAATATGCGTCGCAATTGGTTTCCAAGATTCTGTTAAACTATTGATAAGACCCATTAGGTGGATTTTAGGCGTTTTGACGGGAAAGGGGTGAGAGTGGCTTTGACTCGGTGAGTCGTAAAGAGGGGGTGAGACGTGGTCTCGAGATAAGAGAGTTTTTGGGACGAGGGACTTGTTTAAATTTAAATAGGAGGGAAGTGGTCATGCCACGTAAGGCGAAGAGGGGATTTGGAGGTCGCAGTTGACCATCTTGAGATGGGGACCGCTAAGGTACATCGCCAAGGTGATCAGTGATTTGGGGAAAAGGGGTACGATTTGAGTTTGATGAATTTTGATGGAGTTATGGAGCGATTTATGAGGGAGACTTTAGAATAATACCGCGCGAAAAATAGTGGGACATCACATTTCATTTGCTCGTGCAGCAGGGTTTCTTTCTCTTTCAGCTGTTGAAACAATTCTCTTCGTCTGCATCGTTAACTGAAATAGGACACATTTAATAATTATTTATAGATTATCACACGTGCCCATATGTCAAGATAATTGAATGAATACTTGCGTATGCATAACTCTACGTGCAAATTTGTGCGTACATAGTCTGACGTAGATCACACTGCATCATCTTCTGCTTCGATTATCTGTAAATATATAATCCCCACAAAATTAACTTTTCATAAAAAGGTACAAAAAAGAGCACCAAGTATATAATCCCATCAAAAAGAATCCCATTTAAAAACATTGCCATAAATTAATACTCATCAAAAAGAATCCCATTTAAAAACATTGCCGTAAATTAATATAAATTTATTAATGTTCTATATTTAAGGGGGTAGACACGGGTAATGCAGCGCGCTGTATACCGACACAATCTGGCCCGAAACATGGGTTTGGGAAATTACGTTGTTTGTCCTTATATGAGCAGATTTTGGGCTGGGTAAGGTCTCATTCGAAAGAGAGAGGTTCAGTGCAGCGCGCTCTGGTCATGGTTCGACGAGATTTTGTTGATATCTAATAATATGAGTGTTCAAAGTAGAGCAAAAGTCGACAAAATATACTCGCAAGAATCCAAGTCTCTTTTAAGTCACTAAAAGTGTTTTGTGACTAAAATGATAACAAGAGCGCGCTGCATTGAACCTTCCTCTTTCGAATGAGACCTCACCCAGCCAAAAATCTGCTCATATAAGGACAAACAACGTAATTTCGTAACTGCATTCCTAAAGTACGAGTTCCGCCATATTGGCGATAATACAGAGCAAGTCACGTGACAAATTTAGTTGAGCTAGTGGATACGAGATGGCGCCTACTCGGGAGGACTGCCAACGTGGAATCATAGCAAAACTGAAGCGTTAGCTGGATATATATGCCACAGTAAAAGCCTGATGCAGTCAATGTATGTATTTTCGGACGATTGTAGGTTAGGTTATATGCATTTTAGGCATATATTAACCAGGAACTGCTGGGAATTGTATACATTTACTAAATTAATGGTTTTACCGTGACACATACATCACTTGAAATCGCTGTCGAATTTATGTTATAATTATATGATTACATTATTTAAAATAAGAAAAGAGAAATTGGAACTTTTTTACTAATACTGGAAATATTGATTTACTGATATCATATTTTCAGAATGTGGAAATTCTGGCAATTATTTGCAATTATTGCTCTTATTATTATTCTTCCGACTATTGTATGTAACATGTAACAAGGAAAAGTCTCCAAATCGGTCAACAGTTGACTCCCTGATTTTTTTTTGTAATTCTTTACGGTCCTATGCAGAGATGGGCATTATTTAAATAAAAGAATATACTTCCAAATGGCCCCAGTGGCCGATCGACACGAGGTTTCGGGGAGGGTGTGTGTACCCTAAATCTAAAATTCTGTTTAGCTTCGGATATTTAGTTTCCTTTGATTATTCGAAGGCCTTTCATCTTGAGCTTCGAATACTATTTCATCTGTCATCGTATTTTTAT
Organism: Andrena hattorfiana; assembly: GCA_944738655.2. NCBI lineage: Eukaryota > Metazoa > Arthropoda > Insecta > Hymenoptera > Andrenidae > Andrena > Andrena hattorfiana. The sequence continues at coordinate 28,076,590 of OX122894.2, read as the reverse complement.
CCTAAGATCGTATGCAGATATATTGGCCGGTCGATTCGTTTTCGTGAACAGCGATCGAGGAGAAATCAGTCACCACCATCTGACGATCGTGGATTTGTCAGCTGGAGTTCTGTGGGCACCGAAGGGTATATCTGAATACGATCTTAGAAGCTCGAATAACCGACGAGAACCTTTGTGGTCCGAGCCGCGTGAAATCACCGTTGTTTGGTGATGTGTCATCGATTACAGTAAAGTCTCGTTACGGTCTCGGCAAAGAGGAGATATAATAAGAGGCGTCACTCGACAAGGACAGAAATAAACTGGGGAAATAACTAGACAACCAATTTAAATGTCCATTCGGCATGGATCGGTAAACTTCGACAATAATCAGCCAACTGCGGTAAGGTAGATTTAGTTGATTTGAATATCCCGCTCGAATAGACAACCAATTTAAATGCCAAGGTCAAGTAAGGACTTCAAACGTTCCGCCCGGAGTGACGTCTCTTATTATATCTCCTCTTTGGTCTCGGTTTGGTGTACACGATACGGACTTTTCGCTATCCCCACCACTTCTGTTTCAGTCTTGTCCGGCGAAGGCGAGAGCGAGATGAAACGAAAGCGAGCGAAGGCACTGAAAGCGAGTCAGGACAGTACGAGCAGACGACGCGTTGATATTTTGTCTCGCTCCGTCTTTCGGACACCTGACACTCCGTCCTTTGTGCGCGCGAGAGGCGTGCGCGATGGTCACAAGCGCTTACGGCGGCACGGGAACCGCTTCGCAAATCTTGAGGCAGGCGCGGCTCAAATCTTTTTTGCGCTCTAGGCGAACTTGTCAAATTGTGCCCTTTATTATAATACATTTATTTGAGATTATTTATGACTTTATTCTGAAAAAATAGGTAACTGCTAGGGCGTAAGGTTGACAAGAGGTGCAAAATGGTCTTTTCATTGTTGGCATTGTTAAAAATAAATTTGTAAATGAAATACTACAAATTGTACTACAACGGTTTTATACTACGATTAAAAATTAAGACTAAGGACATCAATGTACTCAAATAAATGTATTATAATAAAGGGCGTAAAAAAGACTTGAGCCGGGCCTGCGTCAAGATTTTGCGAAGCGGTTCCCATGCTCACGGTAACTCGTAAGCGCTTGCGACCATCGCGCACGCCCGCCGCACGCGCAAAGCATTCCATCTCGCTCCCCCCTTCGGCCAGACAGAAGCGAGAAACTCACACTTGGAATTAGGACTCCGTTCACGATACGGGCTCACCGCCGGTCCCGAACAGCGAGCGGCTAACGAGATTTTACTAGAAACAGAATTTGTTTATTTTTCATCGTATCGATATGACAGTGACACAAATGGATTCCTGGCATTCTCCCGATTAAATTGACAGAAAATAATTTAAATCGGACTATTTTTAACGAAACGGGCTTTCAATCGTGCAAACAATGTTTCACGTAATTTCCTTCAAAATATGGTCCGAATATTATAGTTTTTGGGGCCAATTTGATCGAGAAAACATGAGGAATTGATGGACGTCACTTTTGCAAAGATCTGATTAAAAATGCAGAACTGCAGATTTGTCACTGCTTAGTGCGCAACATTGTATGGCCCCGCTAGTTTCGAGCGTCGAAACCCACGAAACTCAGCGAGTCGCATGATTGCCAGCGTGAAGGACAAGAGGAGACTTTCCATGGCGAAGGAAAGTCAGCCTTCTATAGAACTCAAATCAAGAAAGACTTTGCTGACAAACTTTATATTCACGTCAAATAAATACTTTAATTGTAAAATTTAGACGACGAACTATTGTTGAATTTCGCCAGTTCTTTCATATGCATTACTTGGTTGGGAATTCCTGATCCCAAAGTTTCATGCATTTCCCTATTAGAAATGTTGCTTCAAGTCTTGATTCAAGTCATCATTGCTTTTTCTCGTACATAGAACATATATATGTTCGCGAGTAGGGGTCACGAATGACGCGACTTTGGTTTCCCAAATAAATTCACATTTATCAGAGCCCTCGCCCGAACCGCTTGACAAGGAGAGTGAATGACGTAAACCGAGTGCGAGTGAAATAGCGACGCACCAGCGAGAGACCCTCGGTCGACGGCGACTTGAGTCATCGAGTATTGAATATGAAAATGTTCATATTTCTCATTACACCTTGATAAGGGTGTTACCACCGATGGATTGGTGAGTTTATGTCCACGAAAATGAGTCGAGACGCGAAGCAATTCAGTCTATTTTTTCTTATGAATACACGATTAGGACACACATTACGTTCACTAAAACTGGACCGAATTGCTCCATGTTTGGCATCATTTTCATCGAGAAACCCTAAAAACTCCATTGGTAATACTTTCATCAACAGTTATCAAAAACATAAACATTTTATCTGGTCCGTCGGTTTTATTACTCTCGGCTGTCAACGGGTGGTCTACTCGGGCCCGAAAGTCCTCGCTCGCAGCGAGAAAGCAAAACAGTGGGGTGGGTACTCGGTAGGTCTTTCCCGATAATCCGAGCCTAACCATTTGCGTACTTCACACTATCGTTTATTAGCATTTATACGAGGTGATTCGCTAGCTAGAATCGTCAAATGCGATGCTTGCCAACAATCATGTGTCTCGCTGAGTTTTGTGGGCTTCGACGCTCGAAACCAGCGGGGCTATACAATGTTGCACACTAAGCAGTGACGAATCTGAAGTTCTGCAATTTCTAATCAGATCATTGCGAAAGTGACGTCAATCGATTCCTTATGTTTTCTCGATCAAATTGGCCCCAAAAATGATATAATTCGGACCATAATTAAGGAAATTAATAAACAATAAATGTAGAGCGGCTACTTCATTCTTTTGCTCTACATTTGTGAACTTTTTATCATCCTTCCGAAGCATTATTATTACGCCGTAACAGTATCTTCAGGAAATCGGGTATAGCATATAGGTCATATTTTCTGTCACTTCGAGGAACCGACCACATAATAATCACGCGCATCCAGCCTGCGCATTTTCAGCAGCGGATTTCACGAACGGATTTTCTCTCCTCGAAGTGACAGAAAATATAACCTAATTGCTATACTCGATTTCCTAAAGATGCTGTTGCGGCGTAATAATAATGTTTTAGAAGGATACTAAAATGTTCACAAATGTTTCGTAAAAGAATGAAATAGCCACTAAACATTTGTTGTCATAGAGCATATACTTAGGTTATATTTTCTGTCACTTCGAGGAGCCAACCATATAATAATCACGCGCATCCAGCCATTCGCATTTTCACTAGTCCAATTCAACATCCAACACAATTTTATATATAATGTTTGTTCATAACTGCTTTCTGCATAGGACGTGTAATAAGTGTATTTCATGTTCTGTTTCGTTGCTTTGCTGACAAAAAAATGTCTAACCTAACAAACTTCATTTTCTGGGGATATCCACTCATTTATTTTCCGTTTTCACTCATATTTCCTTACTGCTAACGTAGAATATTGTAGCATAAGCCCATTTTAAGTAATTAAAATGTGCAATGAATTTTCTACGCTTGCAGTACCAGCCGACTTTCCGTTTAAATTTTTATAAGTACAACGCAACAGCTGAGAATTTCTTTCCTTATTCAGAATAGAATACGGAAATAGCAAACAGCTCCCTCTCGCGTCACCAGGCAGCCGCGTATCTATGGGTATTACCATTTCTGTGCAGAAAAAACCTGCTGTAATACCGACCTGCCAAATCGGCCAGGTCACGTGACGTGTCTACCCCCTTAACTTTACAAAAATAATGATATACAACAATTGCGCCAATTATCATAATGACTATTTATACAAAGAAAAAATCACAATGGTACAATGAAAAAATGTATTAAATAATATTAAGCAGATATATTTTTATACAAATAAATATTTTAATGCGTATAAATCACAAAAAAAAATAGAAGAAAATATACAATATAAAAAAATATATGAAATCAAAATGACCTGCAAGTACATAAAGGTGCTTTCCAACTGCGCTTAAGATGACACATCTACATATACACAGCTAAAATGCTGTGTTTATACATCCCATTACTCTTAACGTAATGTGAAGATAAAATGTAACATCTAGACATTTGCCTAGATGTCCGCGGTTTGGAAGTCAAATACTTGGCGTGGCCAGACAAGGTATTCTCAGATCATCAATATCCATACCCTCCCTCTCGCAGGCTTTCAAATAATTTGTCAATTTAATCAATTTAAAACTCTGACAATATGAGTACATATTCATTATATTGCGTTCTAAAATAATTCCAATATCATTCATCGACACCGACACCTTTCCTCTCACAAGCTTTCAGATAATTTGTCAATTTAAAACTCTGTCAATACGTATACATTTTCATTATTTTGCGTTTTTAAATCATTTTTATTCATCGACACCTTGACCTTGCCTGGCCAAGTATTTGACTTCCAGGCCGCGGACATCTAAGCAAATGTCCAAATGTTACGTTTTATCTTCACATTACGATATGAGTATTTTAGCTGTGTATATGTAGTTGTGTCATCTTAAGCGCAGTTGGAAAGCACCTTTATGTACTTGCAGGTCATTTTGATTTCATATATTTTTTAGTTTGTATTTTTTCTTCTATTTGTTTGTGATTTATTCGTATTAAAATATTTATTTGTATAAAAATATATCTGCTTAATATTATTTAATACATTTTTTTATTGTACCATTGTGATTTTTTCTTTGTATAAATAGCCATTGTGGTAATTGGCGCAATTGTTGTATATCATTATTTTTGTAAAGTTAAATATAGAACATTAATAAATTTATATTAATTTACGACAATGTTTTTAAATGGAATACTTTTTGATGGATATTAATTTACGACAATGTTTTTAAATAGGATTCTTTTTTATGGGATTATATACTTCGCGCTCTTTTTTGTACCTTTTTGTGAAAAGGTAATTTTGTGAGGATTTCACACATTTTGTATTGTTTACTGATATTAATTTACGACAATTTTTTAAATTAAATGGGATTCTTTTTTATGGGATTATACATCGGGTCGCTACCATGATTTACGCGCCCACGATTTCAATATATTATGCCGAAAGTTTTTCATATGTTTTTGACAACATATGTCAAGATCATTGAAATCGGTGAAGAGGTAGCTTTCAATCAATATATTATGCCGAAATTTAAGACCGACCGCCAAAAAGTTTAAAGGGAAATGTTGTTCAGAATGACGACTTTGACAACATATGTGAAGGTCATTGAAATCGGCGAGGGCCCAGTTTATCGACAAGTTTCCCGTGTTATCCTGTTGTACACTAAATAAAATGTGTATTAAGCTGCATGTGTTCTCAATTGTACGTGTACTATCTTGTGTGTGAAACCGTGCTATGCGCTATCTTGATGTGCACTAAAAAAATTGTGCGTTAAACTGCATGTGTTCTAAATTGTACGTGCATTATTTTCTGTGTACTATCTTGTGTGTGAAACCTTCCTGTGCGCTATCCTGATGTGCACTAAAAAAAATGTGCGTAAAACTGCATGTGTTCTAAATCGTATGTGCACTATCTCCTGTGTACTATTCTGATGTGTGCTAAATTGCATGTGTAATATCATACTGCGTAGTTTTGATTGATGATTGATATGGAGCCCAAATGACAGCATTCTTTTTTCAGCTGTTCCATAGCGTGGTAATTTTTGTTGGCTTATTTATTTATTATCATTTTTTTGTAAGAACAAAATATAAAGATCTTTAGCGCCTTTGGGCCATTGCCTTTTTTTAATTTGCACATCATCAGCTTCAATCCAACTACTAGTCATTCCTTATTCTTTACATATACTGGTGTAGTGGCCATCCTCAATACATGAACCACTATGAAATATAGCATTCATAACTTTATATGATTGTCCAGCTATTAATACTTTGGTTGTGGGAATAGTACATATAGTAAATTTACGTATTGTTTTGACTATTTTATCATCTTGTAATGAAAATAATAGTAAACGAATAATAACTATATCTTTCGTCAATATTAATTCATTCTTAAACATAATATCATTTCCTGCACACTGTTCACACGAACCGTTATCTGATTAATACCAACGTGAAAATGTAACGTTTAATAAATCGTTAAGATTACAGCTTCTTTTTTTCAAATTGTTAATAGGTATTGAAACAACTAAATTATCAGAAGTAATTCTTTTTGTATAATCACAAGATTTACATCGAGTAGTAGAAGTTACTTGATGCTCTACCAACTGTCTTATACAATCATATTCTGTGCACAGGGTTATAAGAAAATCGAATACATCTCGTTTTACGTTTATTGAAAAATGTTCTCCTAAACTTTGCCGTATTGTATATGTATTTAAATTGCGCATTCCATTTTCATATCGATGCATTAATATCTTCGAAACATTTGATGATTCCTTACAATTAAACAATTGTTTTCTAATGGCACTCAAATGCATTAAACATTGTGTAACGAGTTATTACGGTGGGACGCGAATCGTCCCCCCACCACTAGCGCCTGGCGCGGCCCGCCGCTACCCAGCACGACCGCGAGAGGGCCGCGCGCCGAGCGGCACTCTCGCTCGCGAAATTGTCGCATCCACGCTTATAGGCCAGCGCGGTGGGCCCGTCAGGCAGAGTCTACCACTCGTTCTGCTTTGGCATTCGTCCTAGACGGGTCTTCGTACAGCGACCTTGTTCAGTTACCTAGTTCTGCATAATCTTCTTCCACACTGTTTATTAGTGTCTCGTGTGCTTTATTTTCCACACGCTGTGTGGAGATTTCTATTTTAAATCCTTAGTGTAGAAATAACTATCACACTCAAGCTGCACAAGGGCTCTATAATTTCTGTGGCCACTCACTCCGACCCCCTGAGGTCCCTGAGCCCCAAATCCACGATGATGGCTCAACTTTAAGCACTCTAACCACCGCTAAATTGGTAAGTGGTTCTATATTTAATAATTCTAATGCAAAATCAGTTATGCCGGGAGGCAAGAAAAGAGCTATTAACACACTCGATTCCCAGCTCGACATAACGTCCTCTGATAACTCCGAGCATTCGCCTAATCAAATCCAAACTTTTAACAATCACCCTACTGTGGTCAGACAGGGTAAAAAGTCATCAAACAATAAAAAGAAAAAAGCCTCCAAATCAAAACCAAATTCGGACTCTGAAAATCGCCAACCACCCGTTCTAAGCCCAATTTCACACGTGGCTTCTTCTTTCTCTACCATGAAGGTCGAGTCGACCCCAAATATTGCCTTCTCAAATAGGTTCGCTATACTTGCCGCGTTCTCTCGCCCTGACGAATTGCTTACAACAGCTCCGCGCGCAAAAACTAAACTTCCATCGCCGGCAGCCAGCAAAACCGCTCAAGGCCAAACTTCTTCAAATTCCGCACAAGGTGAAAACAACACGGCGGCTACCAACTCAAAATCAAATAAAACCGTCAAACCCCCTCCACTTTACATATCAAATTTTTCCTTCAGCATTCCCAAATTTGAAAACGAACTAATTAAGGAATTCGGAAAAACCTTTAATATCAAATATCTTGGCAATAGAATAAGATTACAATTCGATAACCTCTCTAGCTATAATAAACTCAAGCAAGCATTAGATGAAAACAATACACATTATTTTACGTTCTCCCTGAACTCTGAACATCCTCTTTCTATGGTATTAAAAGGCCTACCGCACATCCCCCTGGACGAGATCATAACCGAAATTAAAATTAGCGGACATTATCCAACCTCCTGCTCACAGATCCGTACCAAAAACCTAACAGGGGACTCCCCCTTCTCATTGTACAGGATCAACTTCCCACCTGGGACTTCACCTAATGAAGTTGCCAAAATAAAAGCCCTTTTCAGTACCCGGGTGTATTGGGAAAAATTCTTATCCAAAAAAAACTACTCACAATGCCACAGATGCCAGACCTTCGGCCATACCGCTGCTAATTGTCGCCTCCCACCAAACTGTGTCAAATGCGCCGGGAAGCACCATACCTCCGATTATCAGAAGGACAACGAATCACCCCAAAATGTGTTAATTGTAACGGACAACACACCGCTAATTACAGCCAGTGCCCGGTGTTGTTAAAATATCTCGACAGACGAAACAATGCCACTAACTACAAGTCTCCTACTGGAGTCGCTTTCAACGCGACTCCTATTCTGCAAGACCTCCGCCCTAAGAACTCAAATCAACCTAGCCACTCTGGCCAAGGCCCTCGCACGTCTTCCTTCTCGCCGTCCTACGCCAACGTAGTCGCCGGTCCTCCACCTTCTAAACCCTACGTTGCCACTCTACCTAACACATATGAGTCTACACCTTTCCTTCCAAACCTTCCCAAAAATTCAAATAATCTAAACGTGATGACGGATTTGATAGATGCCATGCATGAATTAAATTCTATAGTAAATGTTGAACAAATGCTTGTCCTTACGCGAACACTTATCGACCGATTACGCCCTTGCCGTACCCTCGCCGAAAAATTTCAAGTCTTCTGGTCCCTCCTCCAGGGACTAAATTAATTATCAAAAATACTTCTCCCAATTATCTTACTATGGAACGCAGGCTCCCTTCCTGCCAAGCGAAACGAGTTTCTCCTGGCGGTGGCCAGACTACAGGTCGGAATATCTCTCATTACGGAGACATGGTTGACTCCGCAAGATACTTTTAATCTGCCTGGCTACACCGTGGTCAGAGCAGATCGTAATAACCGACGTGGTGGAGTAGCCATTCTTGTACACGACTCCATCAGCTTCACTACCTTCCAAACTTCCCACGTTTTCCCTTTCGAAGCGTGCTTTATCAAATTAAACTCCCCTAAAATTGTTCTGGGAGTGGTTTACATACCGCCCGGAGATTTACTCACCACTGGAATCCTCGACATTCTTACTAATCTGGGATCTCCTTTTATCATCGGTGGCGACTGGAATGCCAAGCACCAGTTCTGGAATAATTTTGCAGCCAACAAAGCAGGGAAAACTTTATATAACCACTGTCAAACTCATCGATATCGCATCGTCCACCCTGATGATTTTACCTTTCAATCAGGGAAATGCAGGCCGTCTACATTAGACTTTTTTCTCACTGATTACCACCAAAATTTTAATTGCAATATTACCGATGACTTTGACACCAATCATCGTCCTGTTACAATCATTCCTTCAAATCCTACGCATAACTTGCATTCCTCCACGGACTGGGACCGATACAAAAATTTGACACAGAAGTGGAAAATCGTACAGGCTGCTCCAACAAAACAAGACATTAACAGTGTTATAACTGAGCTCACCACCTTCTTACACGTTTGTCGAACTTGTGCCTCCTTTCCAACGGCAAACCCAAATCATGACGCTCATCATTACAACGATACTACACTTCAATCACTCATTAAACGTAGACGCACTCTCCGCAAAAGAGGGCAACATATGGGAGCTTCCGTTGTGGCAGATCAGATCAAGGATATCTCAGCAACAATCAAAAAACGTATTGCCTATCTCCGTGCATTACAATGGGACCGCACACTAAGATCTTTCAATAAGCCGGATCCCACCTTTTGGGCCACTTATCGCAAACTTTCAACGTCAGCGGCTGCAAAAATTTTACCACCACTTAAAAACGGACCCACCACTTTGACGGCCACCGCCGAAAAGGTAGAAGCCCTGGCGTCTACTTTCTCTAACATACACTGTCAAGCGACTCTACTCCACTCAAGTGAGGAACCAATCATCGAAAGATTCATCGACTCTCTCGAACATACTGATGACGATAACTACATCAATTTTCCTTTGACACCACGTTAAATTTTCACGTACATTAAGGACGCTGCTAACCGAAAATCGCCAGGAAGTGACGGGGTCACCGCTCAAATGTTAAAGCACGCTTCGAAGAAAGTCATCCTTCAATTATATTATATTTTCTGTTCTGCCATTTCACTTGGATATTTCCCTGACTCGTGGAAAATTGCCAAAGTCATTCCAATTCCTAAACCGACCAAACCACGCAATTTACTTTCCAGTTACAGACCCATAAGCCTCCTATCCATCCTAGGGAAGCTCTTGGAACGTTGCATCCATGCTTTCCTCACTGAACATCTATCTAAAAACGGCATTCTTGTCGACCAACAGTTTGGCTTCCGCCGGGGTCACTCCACTGTGCAGCAAATTCTGTGTATCTCTCAAACAATCACACACGAGCTGAATGTAAACCGTACCGTCGCCATGGTCCTGCTCGACCTCGCCAAGGCCTTCGATACAGGCTGGCATCATGCTCTACTGTACAAGTTACATTTAATTGGTCTTCCGCACGGACTTGCCAAGCTAGGCCCTCCTCTTACTTAACAAATAGAAAACTGTTCGTCCACGGCTGTGGCGCACGCTCAACCTTACATCTAGTTCCGACGGGGGTCCCGCAGGGATCCATACTCGGTCCCATATTCTTCAATATTTACATAAATGATATTCCAAACACTAACAGCTGTGATCTAGCGCTCTACGTTGATGACACGGCTATTTTCTCGTCATCCTGGCAGCTGTCCACTCTCATTCCTCGCTTACAAGCATACCTTAACGACATCCTAACCTACTTTGCAAAATGGAAGCTCCAAATCAACTCTGATAAAACAGAAACCATTCTCTTCACCACACGTACAAAAATCTTTTCAGCTAGGGATAAATTTAATTTACAAATTTCTGGTACCCCTCTCCCTTGGCTCGAACATGTAAAGTATTTCGGATTACTTTTACACCACAAGATGCTCTGGAACTCTGCGGTTGAAGACCGAATAACTAAAACGCTCAAGGTGGCCGCCCACCTATACCCTTACATCAGCTATAAATCCCCTCCCAACATCAACCTAAGACTCTGTATCTACAAGATATGCATCCGACCAGTCCTCACTTACGGTGCACAGATTTGGTGGTTTACCACCCCCTCTAACCAATCTAGAGTACAAATCACTCAAAACAAAATCCTTAGAACTATCATACACCCCCTCCCCCCGATAGATACCCTACTCTTGCACTACATGCAGATGCTAACATACCTCTCATTTCTGAATATATTGACTCTTTAATAACCAGGTACGATGTCACCAACCACATAAATCCTTTAGCTCGACAAACTGGCACTTATGACTTAGATAACATCCCCTACAAAACTAAAATCCTCTTTCCAATGGCTAGATGATCTACTCAGCCATACACTCGGCCTCACGCCGCACTACTCCTTTCTAAATTTACCTCACCACACCTACAATATTATCATTTGTTACACAGACCACAGTACTACCGCTGCTCTATCCTCCTTCCTCCCCTTGATCAACTTTCCATTTTACACTCACAGCACATCAACTCACTAGTCCACTACCTCCACGTCCTTTTATGTTTTGTGTCGTCCCTTTATTGCGCTTATCTGTTTCAGGCTAGCGGTTTTTTTGAAAATTGTCCCGCTCTAAATACATGACCATTATTAATCTACTTGCTGTCGGTAATACCTCATGACTATTTCAACCGGTAAATGGGCCCACGCTCACTGGAACGGTTAACAGAGGGCACCAAGATATATCCCCCCCCCCTCTACTCACACCATCATAAAAAAAGAGCTCAAAGGTCAGAGCTCTCCCAGCGATCTCTTGTAACACATGCTGTATCACTGCGTATTTTTGGATTCCACAACCTCCACGGCTTCTAGAGGAACGCGAGTGCGCCGACCTCTAGACGCAAGTGGATTCCCACTGTCAATCTTAGGTTCAGACGTTGTCTGTTCCGGAGGACATCCTATAGTCTCCGTTTCTCCCGCGGGTTTTACCCACTGGGCGGACGGGCTCAAGGCTTCCCGGACAGGGGCCATTGGTGGAGACAACAGCCAAGGCACCAGAACGACCACCACCCCCCACTCCTACCTCTACCGCCGGAACGCACCGCATCGCGACCGCGACCGCGACGCGCCGTCCGCGCACCGAACCGTGCACCGCGTCCACGACCGTGACCGATCCGCGAACCGCCGCGCTAGTTTAAGTCGTAGCCGTAAGTCTAGGGTAAAGTATTGACAATAATAGTCATTGTTTAGTTAAAAGTCTGGATTTTAATATTTTACTCTCTACCAACGAACCCCACCTATCCTACACTCGAGGGGACCTGTCAGCATTCAGTTGTCTTCGGGCAACCGGATGTTACAGGTTGGATATTTTTTGGTGACAGCGGTGGGATTGTTCGTTTGAGAAGGATATTAGAGTAGTTTCTTAGAATTTTTTTCTCCTTTCTTGGTAAATTCTTCAGAGGCTTAAAACTTCACAATGCCTGACACACTCGGTGAAAAAATGGCTAACCTAGCAATCAATACGGAGACTCAGGGAACTCCAGAGAATATAGACACACCAGAAATTATAGGAAATGAATACGTCCCAGGAACTTCAAATCCTCAAATTAATATGAATACAGCTACGAATACATATCCTCACCTACCACACATTAGCTTACGGGACACAGCAGACACAGTCCCTTCTTTTAATGGTAGGAATATACCGTTACACCAGTTTGCTAAAAGTTGTCGACATCAAACAACAGTAGATTATAGCAGCCGCGTATCCAATTTACTTTTACAAATCAAACATTGTAACACGATAGAAGTACATGAGCATGAAGCTCAATTTAATATAAACGCAGAACAAAACGCTGTTAAAGCCTTTCTAACGGGATTAAAAATCGAGATATATAGTAGAATACGCGAATGCACCTTCAGCAGTCTTGATCGCGCTATCAATTACGCCATTAAAGCAGAAGCAGAGTATAACGAATATCAAACAAGAACGAAAATAGCAACAGCAAGGAGTAATACAAACTAACCAATGTGCAAACCGTGTTGGATATGACCATGACGTCAACACCTGCAGTAGTCAACAAATCTCACGCACCGACTGACGACAAAAAAATTGTCAACATTGTAAAAAAACGGGACATACAATATAAGAATGTAGGAGCCGTATCAGAAATGAAACGTTCTGTGACTTCTGCCGAAGGCCAGGTCACATGACGCAAGATTGTAGAAACCGAAGTTACACGAACAAGGCCCCTCAATCTAACGAACACCGTAACAACTGCCGAAGACCAGACCACATTACGCAAGATTGCAAAATAACGCATATTGTGATTATTGTCTAAGACCAGGTCACACGATACAAGAATGTAGAAGTCGGAGGTATGCACAGCAACCAGAAATATACTGTGAATATTGCAAGTTTAGAGGCCATACAATAGAGCAATGCAGGAAAAAGATGTATTTCGATAAGAAAGAAAAAGAAGAAGCATAAATGGTACGCAGACAGGCTATACTTAGACTTAAAACAAAGCAAATAAGAAAACCTCCTAGTATCCTTCTCTCTGATGCAGGTTTCAACGGAAAATAAGCAATACTGATTATCGACACCGGATCTGATCTGAATATAATTAAGAGAAGTGCTACTTCTCCTGACATCCCAATCTTCACGGACACTCTCTTCGACCTCAATGGCATTACGGACGGTCTACTCAGTACCATAGGATACATTAAAATAAGGACTTTAAATACAGAAATCATTCTCCACGTCGTAGAGGACCTCCCTATCAAACAGGATGGAATATTAGGGACAGACTTCTTCCAAACCAATGGAGCAACTATCGACTACATGAATTCAGCAATAACTATTGGGCGAGAAACTATTTCATTCATCGACCCAGAGACGGTCACAATACCAGCAAGAACAAGGAGCCAAATATATGTACGAGTCCTTAATACGCAGTTTAACACAGGATACATACCAAAAATCCAAATTCACCCTAACACACATATGGGAAATGCAATTGTATCAAACAATAATGGTATAGCATATCTTTTCGCAATAAATACATCCACAAAAGATATTAAAATCCCTGTACCATCAGTCGAATTAGAACCATTCATAGAGGCTCCTATAGAAGAAGAAACGTTAAACAAATACAAGAAAACTAACAGGACACACCAATTACTCCAACAATTACGAATAGAGCATTTAAATCCAGAAGAGAGAGCTAGCGTTGAGGAATGAATCAAAGAACATGCAGACAGATTTTACCTTTCGGGAGAAAAATTAGAAGCAACAGATAAAACGTACTATAGAATTATAACAGAAAACGATGTCCCTGTCTTCACAAACCAATATACAGGGTGTCCGCGGGAAGACTGGACAGCGGGATATCTCCTAAACTATTGTAGACAAAAAAATAAAAAAATCATGGAATTGCATGGTTCGAGGGGGGCCATTTTTATAGCGTAGACAAATTTTTTTGTCGATTATTATTCTAAAAGATAAGATGGTCAAGTTCGGTTTTTTAAATGGAACTATTTTTTTGAAGAGGTGAGTTGATAGTGCGTTCCAAGACTAATTCAATAAGCATTAATGTATACACTTTATTTCCATTGGTTTTTGAGATATTGCACTTGCAAATTTACTGATTTTCCTTGGAAGAAAGCCCGCTGGAACAGCAAGGACCGGGGGCGGCCTTACTACCAACGAACCCCACCTATCCTACACTCGAGGGGACGCCGCTCTCCTCTCGGGAACCTGCCAGCATTCAGTTGTCTCCGGGCAACCGGATGTTACATGGTTTTGTCACTAGACCAATACTAATTTTTGACAACAACTATCGATAAGAATCATCCCCTTGCTGACGCATGTTGATCGTTAACTCATCATAATCAAATAATGTAGTCCATAAATTAACAGCAATTAAAGAACCGACATATTTGTTAATTTTATCATTTGATAATTGTACAAAAATTGGGTCTTCGTGTACAGGGGTAATTGAAGCAGATCACCAAATAAAAGAACGTGTTTTTGATCAAACCAACCGTCTTCACAATCATTGGTATCAAATATTTCAGACAATCGGAAATGTATATACATAAAAGTTAAATTTGATATCATTGACACTTCATCAATTACAAAAAGAACAACATCCTTGAGATTTGCTCATAAAACTTTTAATACATGATGAGATAATTGTTTATACTTTGGTGTTAGACCATGTTCAACGGGTAATTGAAGCAATTTATGAACTGTCAAACCGTCTATATTAAACGCTGCTATACCAGTAGGTGCCGCTACAGCGGTATCTTTATTGAGATATTGTTTTATCCAACACTTAATGGTTTTAATTAAAAAACTCTTTCCCGTTCCACCTTCTCCGCTAACAAACAATCGTAATATCGAATTATCTGACCTTACAGTATCAATGAATCTGTGGAATACTCTTTTTTGGTCGGCATTTAATTTTGCTATCATTTCAGACAAATCAATTTTTTCATCAATTTTATTACCAAGATCCCTAAAATCTTACATTGCTTCACCAGCTTCTACATTTTGAGCGCCTATCGGATTGTCAGGGTCATCCTGAGACACGTTTTTTTGTAATTCTTCATCTAATTGCCGAACTAACTCTTGTGCAGTTTCAAACGCTTTTTTCAATTCTTCTAGTTTTTTGTGATATTGTAATGCTTTCGTAAGATGTAGTTTTACATTATGAAATGCTTCCATATAAATATCACAACTATTTTTAAGATCCTTTAAGGGGACATTCTACTCTCTAGCCCGAAGAATCGGCCACTTTTTGGTGATAATTTTTATAATGAAATAAGCACTTAACGTTTTCGAATTTCTGGGGGTATATTCTACCACTCTTGAAATACAAGAAAAAATCTTTGTTGTTTGCTTATTTCATTTGTTTACATAAATATTTCGCCGTGAAGTTGGAGGCTTCAGAATTGGTGGCGGTTGAAATTTCGCACAACTGAATCATCGGAAATAAAAAAACCAAACATATTTCTAATTCGCAGGAGTATGGTTAATTTGCTTCCCACGAAAGAACAATTTTTAACCAAAATTACTAAAATGCCAGTCGATCAAAGTTGAAAATACCGAAAGTGGCACTTTTTTTCTACATTTAATTGATATAAAATGTGGGAAAATATTAAAAATCTTAAGATATTTGTGGTTAGCGAGATAGCCATACTCCAGTAAATTAAAAATATCTGGTTTTTTTCTTTCCAATGATCAAGTCGTCCGAAATTTCAATCGCCAGCAATTCTGAAGCTACCAACTTCACTGCGAAAAATTTGTGTAAACGAATGAAATAAACAAACAATAAAGATTTTTTCTTGTATTTCAAGAGTGGTAGAATATACCCCCAGAAATTCGAAAAGCTTAAGTGTTTATTTCATTATAAAAGCTATCACCGAAAAGTGCCCGATTTTTCGGCCCAGAGAGTAGAATGTCCCCTTAATTCCCGCCATGGTTTAAACATAAGCAATAAAGAAAAGAAATAATCTTCCGGTCAGTTATTAACATTATGTCTATAATGATTAATAAGACATCCACGTTGTCGCCGTTTAAGATAATGACTATTCTCTAATTTATAATATTCAATATTATTATTTTTCGGTTTGATTGTCGTGATATTATACCATTGTGCGAATTCATAAAGAGACACAGATTCTAATTCTCCAGATCTATTTGGATAATAATTATCTATTAAAGATGGACAAAACATATCTGTAGATTCACCATCAAGAGCTTCAATTTCTTTACGACTTTGCTTATAGATCGTAAAGCAAAATTCCAAAGAACACTTGCCAATGACTTATTTTTATTATTTACACTATTTGCAAAATCACAATCAGACAGTTCACTTTTCCCTGCTTTATTCAAATATTTAGTAACATACCAAGTGAGCAGTGTCGATTTTTCACCAATAAACTGTATATCCATATTGCCTGCCCACGCAGTAAGTATAACAGGATTATAATCATTAATATCAACTTCATTTTTTGTTCGAGGAAGATCGTATAATCTACTCTTATGTTTTAATTGTTTTCTACCTGCTATCGAAGTTGCCACGTCTCTCATATTTAGTGTGTCAGTAACAGGACGAGGAAACCCAAACGACACCTACGAATAACTTTAGATCCTACTTTTTTAGCACGAAGACAATAATCATTATGTTTGTGTCGTTGGTGCGTATTAAAAAAAACTGGTCGATATTTGCTTTAAAACAATATTAACTGTAAATCGGGTTGAAAACTGAAGTCATGACATCTGACCACCTCCCCCGAGATGCCGGGAGAAATGGTTTTCGTCGTTAGCAGGGACCACTCACATAATTATTCATGGAAAAATAACAAAGAAGAAAGTGAAATTATTTATGACTGAATACAACTGCAGATTCATTGATATTTAATTTGTTTACGCTAAACAAGTAAAGAACACATCAAAGATAAAGTGAACTACCTACTGGCGATTAGCAAGGCAAATGAATACAAAAGTGAATAAATAAAATAAATAAACAATAATAATAATAAAATAATGATAAAAAATAAAAATATAAATAAAAATAATAAAAAAATCATAACTCGACCATCTCTCCTTTCTGCAGCGAGAGATGGTGTTTAAACGGTGCCTTGGGAAGGCGTTGTGGATTGCCACTGATGTGGCCAGGGAAGGGACGCACTTTCAACGAATTGGACGGACACTTCTTTATTCAGCACGTGGGCGTCGTTCACACGGATGACGAACACTCCACAGAAATACAGCACGAACAAACACGACTCAACAACACGACGAATACACTTGACGGATACAATGTACAATACTATGTGCAGTGAGCGCAGGGCGCGAATGGCTCGAAGGGCCATTTTCCCGTAGGTTCAAATCGTGGGTCGCGGGGCGACAAAAGATCGTTATAATCGTGCGTGCGAGAGCGTGTTGATAACAAGAAGGTGTTCGAGGAACTAACTGCCGGATTCTCGGAAGCGCGCAACGCTCAAATCCAGGCAAAAAAAACGGGTGACTCACATACCGTCTTACCGAACGGTGTGTCCCCGTGTTTACACGCTCTCGCACGCACATTTAAATCCGCGTAACAGCTGATTGCTGGATTACGGCTGCAACAGATGGTCTTCTCGTTAGTTTTTAGAGGAAGAGTTAATATCGCTAAATACGTTGGCTGCATTGTCCCTTAATATCTCTACTATGTTATTATTCCCAAATATTAAACGAAAATAAACTTAGAACTATATTTTAAATACGATTTTGTACACCGTTGTTTGACAAAAGATGTTAAATGTAACCTCAGTTTACCTTTTATAGCCTGTAAATCTAGAAAAATACAGAAGGAACCGAAGTGACGCTATTCATTCAATTGTTTGGCTTCAAGAGAAGTAATTGGGCTGCACTTTAACGCGTTTTTACGTATAGAGTCTGAAATATAGCGACTCGACCAAGTCTCCGGCCCGACCGCGCCTCCCGGATTTACCCTAATAAAGTCTCACACACGATATACAACTATACCGCGGGGTGTCTAGTGAACATTTTCTCAGAACCATAAATGCATTATGATATTTTTAAACAATATCATCATCACTTAAGATTATTTCAGTTTGCTGAACCTTATACGTATCTGTTTTTTCTTGCGCTAAAGATACAATTTCATTTAATGTATTCAGATCAGCAGAATACAATGCTTTGTCCAGATACAACATTTTTTTATAAAAACCTTTAAGTTGATATATAAAACGTCTAATACTTCTTACTTTGGGGAAATGAGGCGACAATAACTGTATTGGAACAGACATCGCTTTACAAATGAATAAATCAATATAACAGCCATGCGTATGGCCTAATTTATCATGATTTGAAGTTTTCACGGTACACTCGTGAATGTTTTGCATAAGTTTGGGTAAATTCTTCAAAGTACATACATTTACAGCTTCTAGAAATTTATGATACCGGACAATTAGAAGCGGATCATTAATTGTACATAAAGAACTGCACGACCACGATTTTTTTGCTCGTGCTACAATGAAAGGTAATACATTTTCAGTCTGTCCTTTCATATTTATTATAAATGGCTCCGTTATAGTGACTTCAGATGAATTTATATTGGAATATATAGAATCAACAAAATAATTTTCAGACGAAGCTGTATGATTATATCTGCCACACAGCGCGCATAATTTGTCATCCGCCGTAGAACATTCTGCAAAAACAGTCAAACATGTTCCTGATTTGTTTTTAAGCAGAGTTAATATTTTATTCATATTACGAATATAACTATCTCTAATGTGTATACACCAGCATACGACTTTCTCAACTTCTAATCGTTTTTTAATATAATCTTTACTGCAATCTGTAATATTGAGCTTGTGTAAATATTTTTAACTATTACTTCCGCAGAATCGCGAATTTTCATAGAAATTCTGGACCGAAGAATAACATATTTTTTTCTAATATTTTTGGCAGTATTGTTCTTAGCAAGTGTTAAATTACTTCTTTTTTTATTCTGATAATATCGCTTATTGTAAAGCCTCTTAAAATCCTGTTTATATCGACGCCGAAATTTAAAACGGTTATCTTCAATGTCTTGTTGATATCGAAACCGTCTTTTAAAAAGAATATTCTCCCGTTTTTATTTTTTATATCGTTGTACTTGTTTCGCGCGATTATTTTCCAGATGTTTTCGATATCGAAACCGTCTTTTAAAAAGAATATTCTCTTGTTTTTTTTTTATATCGTTGTACTTGTTTCGCGCGATTATTTTCCAGATGTTCTTGATATCGAAACCGACTTTTACAAAGAATATTCTCCCGTTTTTTTTATATCGTTGTACTTGTTTCGCGCGATTATTTTCCAGATGTTCTTGATATCGAAACCGACTTTTACAAAGAATATTCTCCCGTTTTTTTTATATCGTTGTACTTGTTTCGCGCGATTATTTTCCAGATGTTCGTGATATAGACACCGTCTTTTAGCATTTCTTTTAGCATTATTGTCTAAATCTGGCTCATCAGATAGACATCGCTTTTTATTATTACTTCCTAAATTACAAATCGCTTTAGCCTCTTTTGTTTTTACTTCTGTTAATGAAAGCACATCCTGAGGAGCATCACAATTTAAATCTTGAGGAGAATGTCCAACAACATTGGTTTCAAACATTTGTATTAAACGTAGACGCATTAAGCTGTGGTCATACCTTACTTTGTCAGGTTTAATGTTAAATAAAAATGAAACTGCAAAGGCTATTGCGAAAACACCGCAATCGCTACTATTCGGTTGTTGTTGTACAGTAGGAAATTGAACAGGATTCTGGGTAAAATCATATGTTGGAAATAATTGTTTCAAAAATTCTTCCTGACACTTACTTAACCGTTTTATATTAAAAGAATCATAACTAAATATATTTTTTGTATCGTAATAACCAATGTATTTCCAACGATACAGAAGGTAATATAGTATTGTTTCCGTATGTGCTCGCTGGTTGGGACCGGCGTTGAGCTCCTATCGTGAACAGATCCCTAATTCCGAGTGTTCGTTTCTCGCTTCTTTCTGGCCGAAGGAGGGAGCGAGATGGAACGCTTTTCGTGCACGCGAGCGTGCGCGACGGGTGCGAGCACTCAGATGGAATCGTGATTGCTCGACGCATGCGCGCGACGGTCAGATAGCCAGGCACGGCACGAGTCTTTTTTGCGCCATAGGCGAACTTTTCAAATTACGCCCTTTATTATAATACATTTATTTGAGATTATTGACAACCTAACTCCGAATTTTTATTCGTAGTTTAATTCACTTATAGTACAACTTGTAATATTTAATTTTAAAGTTTATTTTCAACAATACCAGTAATGAAAATATCATTTTGCACCTCTTGTCGACTTTCCGCCCTAGGCAGTCGCCTAATTTTGCAGAGTAAAATCATAAATAATCTCAAATAAATGTATTATAATAAAGCGCGCAATTTGTCAAGTTCGCCTAGGGCACAAAAAAGACTTAAGCCGGACCTGAGTCAAGATTTTGCGACACGGTTCCCGTGCTCACCATAAGTGTTTGCGACCATCGCGCGCACGCAAAGGACGGAGTGTCACGGCGCCCGAAAGACGGAGGGAGACAAAACATCAACGCGTCGTCTGTCTCGTACCGTCCTCGCTCGCTTTCAGTGGCTCTCGCTCGCTCTCGTTCCATCTCGCTCTTGCCTTCGCCGGACAAGAGTGAGACAGAAGTGGTGGGGATAGCGACAAGCACGTATCGTGTGCACCAAACTGAGCACATACGGAGACAAAATATATATATATATAATGACCGTAGTATTCTTTATACTATCATTTATTGCTGCCGATGGGTATACACAGTGTCTATTTTGATTTTATTTTATACATACACATGAAAATATGCTTATTTCATTAACTCGTGCAGCAGGGTCACTTTCTCTTTCAGCTGTTGGAATAATTCTCTTCGTCTGCATCGGTAACTGAAAAATAGGACACATTTACTAATTATTTATAAATCATCACACGTGCTCATATGTCAAGATCATTGAATGAATAATTGCGTATGCAAAACCCTACCTGCAAATTTGTGCGCACATAGTCTAACGTAGATCACACTGCATCATCTTCTGCTTCGATTATCTATAAATATATAAAATCCACATTTTAGTTATTTTAGTTACAACTTAACATAGAACTTATATATAGAAATAGAGTGGCATTTTGCTACAGTGAGTTTAGCGACTACAAAATGTGTCCGAAGGAAGTGAGAGCGTATAGCAGAAAGTCTTGTTGCTGGAAATTTAAATGCTAATGGTAATAATTCAGCGAAAATGAACGAAGAGATCCAATATTTTCAACGCACAATTTATTGGTTTTGGAATAAAATTAATTTAGTATGTTTATTGGTGAATTGAAATATTGTTAAAGGGAAGCTAAAAAATTAATGAATTAATGAATGCGTGGCAACTACGGTGGATTTTATTAAAGTATTACGAATGTCTTTCACAAAAGATTAAAAAGCATCAAGGGAGATGCATTTTCAGCGTAATTTCTTCACTAATGTGACTTACTTTACATTGCAAGCAGTACGCCATAATTTTCTTAATTCTTAATGCTATGTCTTTTGACAAATTTTGTCGATTTACCTTATTTGACAAATTTCCAGAAACTTGTGCGAAACAAGATGATCTGCCTATCTATCTAATCTTCTCCGGACAACTTCCAAGCCTGTGCATCCCCTTCATTTCTATCCATCCAAGCCTGTGCACCCCCCTCAATTCTATCCAAGCCTGTGCGTCCCCTTCATTTTTATCCAAGTCCTGTGCGTCTCCTTCATTTCTATAATATAAGCTTTACATAAAAACTCTAAATTGCTGGTATAAAAATGGCAATTTAAATGCAATGCAATTTGTTACTACAATATATTATTTTGTACATGCATGGTACAAATTTCCAGAAACTTATGCGAAAAAAGATGCTTCTCTGTCGAACCTTCTCCGCACAACGTCCAAGTCTGCGACTCTACATAAGAAATCTATTAAAAAAATTTGGCGACTTACCTTGACGAACGAAGAACGAAACATGTGTTAGTTTCGTTTTGGCTGAAGGTGTGCGTGTAACGCGGATATACGTATTATGTTTGACGAAAAATTTTTTGGAGAAGGAGAAGAATCAAAAGAAAAATCTTACCGTTTCCGACTGATCCAGGAGACGATATTACGATATCTCTGTCATGCAGGACCGATTTTACTGAATTTGGTCATATTCGAAAGCTTATATGCGGTTAACATAAGAAAAAATGCCTTTACATTTAGAAAATATTGCAGGCATGATGAGATATTAATGAAATAAGTTTCAGGTTAGGTTGGATTAGCCGGGCGACGAGTAAATGATAGCGGTAGCGACAGTCGACATATACAGGGTGTCGCAACATGTACTTGGCGTCGAGAGGCTACCGCGTCTCTAGATCAGGTATTCGTCTCATTTTCTACACTTTGTTTTTATCGCCCTAACCTTCCATTTATTACAATGTACAAATTGAGACAAACATTTTTCTACAAAACGAGAGGATATGTTCTGTAATACACAAATAAATTTTACACTTTATTTTTATGTGTAAATGGTTAATGTGTAACATATTTGCAATCGCGCAATTCCAAGATTAGGTGTATAATGAAAATATACATATAGTAATATTTAAAAACGCTAATTAGTTCAATATAATTTCTGCATGTGTGCAATTACGCATTTTAAATATATAATTCGTATTTTTTCAAAAATTCAACTAACCAGTATTTTATATTTTCCAAAGCTCAGCAGAAAATGTTACCTGCTGCAATATTACACAATTATAATTCAGTAATATTTACACCACTTTTAATTGCTTGAGTGTGGACTATATACTTTTTAATTCTTAAATTCTTTCTTTTTAATACATTATATCCCCGAAAATAATTGCAATGTTCTTTATAAATACAGGTCCGCAGAAATTAAACTTATAAATCTTCGCGAAAAAAATGTAATAATGTACGAAGAGATTCGTGTAATAATACATTCAAACATTTTCTTCCATTTTTAATAATTTCATATGCCATTATTCATCTAGATAATGTTTTTATATATGACTGAATTGGTTTTAGCATTATTTATATCTTATTTATTATATCCTATTTATATCTTTTATTACGGAAATTAAACTAATTAGTCCTGTTAAACAAAGTTAAATGCGGCGAAATCTTTGAAACTAAATAAGATGATACCGGAAACTGATTTGCATAAATCATATAAAAGCATACACGTGATATTTAATCATGTAGACTGGTTTTAATTTAATTACATTAATTTAATAAAATTTTTAGGCACGCACAATTTTTCTCGAAAATGTACATTAAAATGAGTCAACAAAACGTACATAATACATATGTGGCACTTCGTCTTCCAAATACCAATTCCAGATGCTATAAAACTAAAGTGTCGCCCATATCTCTCAAGTTCTGTAAATCGGGCAAGCAGGCATCGGATTTTGATACAGCTTCCTTTGGGAATATACAATTTCAATTATAATTGAAAGCATATCTCTAATTTCTACCCAATAAGTGTGATACTTCGAATAAGATATATGTGCGGCTACTTTCGCAGGAAAATTAATGGCTAACTGTATTTAGAAATAGATTCCTTTACTGTGAACTAGTATTATAAAATATACACCTCTTAAATTTATGGCTAAACAATTTTGCACGTGTATTGTACTCAACACAAAAGAAACGAACATAATTAACGTAAATTAACAAAATGATTTGTTTCTTTATATCAAATGAACTAACAAGAAATTGGTGAATTCAGTAGGGTAAAGGGCCCAAAGTTCGTCCTCCATTTGCATTGGACCCTGAAGAGGATGTATAAAATATGAGAATGAGCTCGTAATTGGCATGAATTACCACTGAATCCTGCTCTATCATCTATGTAAATGTGTTTCCACGAATCAAAAAATGTAATCATGCCATGTCAATACGAGATAATAAACAAAATGTGAAATCTGAAGAAAGTGTTCTTAATTTCGTCCCCCAAGAAAATGTTCGTAAAACAGGAAATAAATGGAAAAATTCATTTTTTGATTCATGTATTAATTCACGTAGATGCAGGAGACCTTGTATGTAGATTACCTACGTGTCCAAGCATTTATTGCAAAAAAGAACTTCTTTTTGGCTGAGTGGCCGCACGCTTCGTGGAACCATATGATACACTTAAAGCATTGAATAAATTTTTCACCGCGCTTATCCTGTGAGAACCTTTTTTCACATACAGGACATGCAATGTTATCTTTGTTATCATCATCGTCAGTAGAATCGTGCTTGATGTCTACACTGCTTTCGCTGTGACTTGGAGCTGCCCACTGTTTCATGTTTCAGCCCTTTTTATTTCAAATAACACATTTTTAGAAAATCGCTCCCAATTTCCAATTGTTACGTACCGAAATATATAATTTAATTTTTTTTTAGTTTCTCATTGACTAACGTAGAGCGCATTGACAATGCTTCAAGTATTCTGGGAAAACCTCGTCGAGCGCACTCTTGCTTAATGAATAATATTAAATTATCCCCGAAAACAGATACCTCCGGTACTAGTACTGTCGTCGTCGCGACACTTAATCGCTGCGCGATACTCTGATCGTGGAACCGTGCTGACGCGTCAGCACCGTTCTCAGAAGACGTTCGGAAATGGTCAGTGGTTCTCATGTCTTGTAAAAGTCATCAAATGTAAGCGGCGGGGGTGCGGCTTAACAATGCTTCAAGCATTCTGGGAAAACCTTGTCGAGCGTACTCCCGACCGTCGCAAGAAACAAGATCTGTTAAGCATAAGAACGAATGATGGTGACGATAGGGAGTGGACTCCGTTTTGAAGTTATGATCAGAGTGGTTAGAAGATCAGTAACGTAAATGTATGATGGCGAACACCTAAAGATGTCTTGCATTGGTTGCTGGGGCAGGATTGCAGCGTCAGCTTATCTCGGAGCGGTCCTCGCGGCTGGACGCGCCCGAGTTCGCGAAGCGGAGATCACTCTTTGTCGTACAGTCGCGAGGTGCGTGACAAGGTGTCCGTGGATCGTAATTTCTTTCTTTAACTCAAAATTCTATTTCGAGCCAGAGATTCCGAAGTTTATAGTGAATGGACTCAACCTTCCACGTTAAATAGTATTAACTTCACCATGTTCAACCAAATAATCGTTTCCATGATTATAATTCTGCGTTTTATATTTGCTTAATACTTTTCACACTATCTTATTTAATCGCGTTGAGATCAACCTTCAGTTAGATCTCATTCCTTTGTGTTTAATTTTATTTTAACTATTGCTATTATGTGTAATCGCCAATATCGTGAGTGAGTGTGATTCTTTCTTTCCCAGGCACAGAACAAGTGTTCTATTGAGCGTTAACGAAATCCGTACAATATAAAATTGATCGATAGAGTGGGTGAGTTGCTCATTGTTTCCCCTAATTATATAATTTGTATGTCGATAGGCTAGCGCCGCCTCATGTAAAATTAATTTTAAACTTTGTTCAAAAACAAATGCGATTGTTAGAGGTAACGGAGGGTCAATATTGGCATTAGCCAATATTTTGGGTACGCTCTTGGCTCCTCAGCCTCTCTAACAACTGATATAAAAGAAAAATTGAATAAAAAGAATGATTATTCACTCTTGAACGTTCACGCTCGAGCAGTAGTTATTTACCGAGAAGCCTACAAAACCCTGATAGTCACTTAGTGCGAGTCCTGTATAGGACTAGATTTTAGATCCACAATACTAACAATCAAAAGTTTCCTTAAATATTAAATTGTACTGTAACGCGCGTAGAAATTCTTCCGATTAGATCGTCCTTAAATACCGTTTATCCGGACTCCACGCCTACCATCACTACCGAACGCGTAACAGAACTGGTGGCAGCGGTGGGATATAAAATCGTGCATTGAGTGATTGTTCGTTTCTCGAAACAGTGAATTTATCTATTTTGCTGGGTTCGAGTGTGACGTTCAATTGTCGGACATTTTGGTGGCGTTCCAAACCTTATTTTGAAAATACAATCATTTATTTTTTTTTGTATTTTGACATATTCGCTACTGTTTATTTGCCAATTTTGTATGTGATCTTGTGTTGGTAAACTTGGTACTCAAAATGACGGAAGCAGGTCGAACGGGTGCTTCGGGCACGAACGCGAATGTTTCTGGAAATAATACTGATCTAAATGTTTCAAACGCTATGATGACATCGATGGCGGAGTGCTTCACACTGCAGCACAGTACTTTAAACATTCCGTTTTACGATGGTAAAAACATACCTTTAAAAAACTTTTTGCAAGATATTAGAAATGGCGCAATCTTTGTTCCTCCCGCGTTGGAATCATCGTTTTTAAAAGCAGTGCTAGGTAAATTGCAAAAGGCCGCCAGAGATAGCACATGGGGCAAAACGTTCAATAATCTGGATGAATTGATAAAACATTTAAAAGCCAGATTCGGATCAGATAAAACCTATCCCGATTATCATCATGAAATCGAGAATATTAGGATGAATCGTGGGGAAACTGTTAACGACTTTCATGACCGACTAAATATACTGTTTAATGGAGCTAGAACGGTTTTAGAGGATAAATACCCCGAAAATGCGGGACAAATGTTAGAACCTATTAAAGAGGTAACTCTGGAAGCTTTTATTCGAGGGTTGCCCGATGAAATCACGCGAGCGGTAGACGCACGCGATCCCAAAAATTTGGAAGAAGCATTAAAATTTGCGCGAAGGGCAGAAATCAGAATCAGATCTGGAATATTGCCGTCAGGTGAAACTTCGCGTGTAACGTTTGCGGAAAATAATTATTCCACGAATTCTAGACCAATTTCTCCATCTTATTCGAATTCCAATAATCATGGCACTTCGAGACACTACCAGAACTATTCAATAACCAGACGTGAAGGAAATCGTTCGCGATCGCCATCCCCGAATCCAATTGATACACAGGATGTTAAATTAAAATCACCCAAACCTACACAATCTGAATACACAAACTATCCTCGATACCCGGATCGCCAACGCTTCGATCATCAAGGGCATCCAAGCTATTCATTTTACCCACCTTATTTTTACCCTCATATGGCATTTCCTCCATATTATCCACCTTATCCAGCATACCCTCATGATTTGAATAGTAGACCTCCAAACGCATCGAATCGACCAAGTTCGCCATATTTAAGTAGACCACCTTCGCCACATCCAAGTAAAATCAATTCAACTACAGACAGCAATAATTTAAACTCGCAGACGACTCGTCACGAAGACGCGGCGATGAGTCCTGTGTCAACAGAGCGTCACACAACCGCGAGGAATCTAAAGCGAACTCAGTAATGTTATCCGTAAAAACCGAATCCCCGGTGGTTAAGATGTCCGGAGACAAATTGCGGTCCGGACACGCACACTTCTTGGTAGACACAGGGGCAGATATTAATGTAATTAAATTAGACGCACTATTTGAGGACACGATAGTGGCACTTGACGAATCAGCAACCCTTTCAGGAATTACGTCGGGAACATCAGAAACATTAGGAACCACTTTTATCACATTGCAATTAGAACCGATTAGATTTCACGTTGTAAAATCTTGTTTCCCGATACGAGCTGACGGTATATTAGGAAAGGAATTTTTAAGACAGGAACAAGCGGAGATATCATTTGCTCATAACACATTAGTTACTCAGTCAGATCCAATTACACCTATACGTTTTGTGGGGGAGGAACCTTTAACAAAAAATAGATTGAATTATAAACCTCACATTTTACGAATTAGTGCTCGAGGCAGACAGCCAATTGCCATCGATGTCATAAATAGCGACTTGAAAGAGGGATATTTACCAAAGATCGATACAATAAACGGAGTTTATATCGGCGAAGCCGTTGTATCAGTAAATGATCAGGGCAAGTGCCATGTCCTAGCAATTAATACATTGACAGAGGATGTTGATATCGAAATTTCACCACAAGAACTAATTCCATTTGAGCACTATAGCTTGCCAGAGGAAAAAGATTTTGATTCGGATTCAGAATACTCAGAAATTGTAACGAACCGAGTAGATGAAATAGTAAAAAGATTACGTCTGTCTCATTTGAATGATGAGGAGGTAGGTCACGTGATTGATCTTGTTGAGGAATTTCCTGAATTATTTAATTTGCCCGGTGATAATTTGCAAGCTACACCGAATATGAAACACAAAATTCCTACGAATGACGATGTTCCGATAGACACGCGACAATACAGATTTCCCCCGGTACACAAAGAGGAAATAGCTAAGCAAATTTCCGCTAAATTGAGTAAAGGAATAATAGAATTCTCAAATTCTCCATTTAACTCTCCGCTTTTGATCGTGCCAAAGAAACCTGACGCGAAAGGTAACCTACGTTGGCGAATAGTAATAGATTTCCGCAAATTGAACGAAAAAACGATTGGAGATGCTTACCCATTACCCAATATTACGGATATATTAGACCAATTGGGAGAGGCGCGTTATTTTTCAATATTTGACCTAGCTAGTGGTTTTCAACAAATTGAAATGGATCCGGTAGATGGTTTGAAGACGGCTTTCTCAACGCCAAACGGTCATTACCAATATAAACGCATGCCAGAGGGTCTTAAGAACGCTCCGGCAACATTTCAAAGATTAATGGACCAAGTACTGCGTGGATTGCAAGGAACGGAGGTTTTCGTATATTTGGATGATATCGTAGTTTATACCAAAAATCTAGAAGAACACGGGAAGAAAATTAGACGTTTATTCAATAGATTGGCAGATGCCAAGTTGTCACTTCAACCCGATAAGTGCGAATTTTTGAGAACAGAAGTAGCTTATTTAGGTCATATCATCGGGCAGGATGGAGTCAAACCCGACCCCAACAAGATCAGGGCCGTGAAGAATTTCCCTCGTCCTCAAAATTCTAAAAATATTAGGCAATTCTTGGGTCTCGCGGGTTATTATAGACGTTTTATAAAGGATTTTTCGGCCATAGCAAAACCATTATCCGAACTATTGAAAAAGAATGCTAAATTTGTCTGGGGTAAAGAACAAAAAGATAGTTTCAGGAAACTAAGAAAAGCGTTATGCACTCGCCCAATACTGCAATATCCTGATTTTAAAAAGCAATTTACTCTAACAACAGATGCATCTGATTACGCAATTGGTGCAGTCCTGAGCCAGGAGAAAGACGGTCATGATTTACCTATAGCATACCTGTCCAGAATGTTAATAAAACCCGAACAAAATTATTCTACTACCGAGAAAGAATGTTTAGCGATACTATATGCAGTGCTACATTTCCGACCTTATCTTTATGGACGTAAATTCACTTTAGTTAGCGATCATGAGCCCTTGAGATGGATAAATTCTATTAATGATCCTGGTCAGAGATTAGTAAGATGGAGATTGAAATTGCGGGATTATGAATATGAGTTCGTTCACAAGTCCGGTAAATTAAATACAAATGCAGACGCGTTATCGCGAAATCCGGTGAATGAAACTTTGACAGAATCCTCTGACGATTCAGATGAGGGCACAAATTTAGAAAAGAAACAATTGTTTCCACTCAAAGAAAGTGAAAAGACCATAGAGTCACCAACACCTTCAGTGGCTCAGTCAACACCCGTTAGCCAATCAAAAATTCCAATATTGGGAAGACCAGTGGGATCAAAGGTGAGGGTAAAACGACCAATAGCACTTGATCAGAGTGCTATTGCTACTAGAACCCGCTCCAGATTACCACTGGCTACCAAACAATCAATCCCAGGACCTTCAAAATATTATGAACTTCCTAGCATGGCGATAACTGAACCCACTACCTCGTTGGAAACCGTGAACCCTTCAACCTCTTTGGACGAAGGATCGTCTACCGACGATCCTCCGATTCTCAGACAGCGAAAGAGTGTTTTTCCTAATCTGGAATACTATCCTGGAACAGGGATACTGGAAAATCCTAATGTTCCAGAGGAGGAGACCGCCGTCGCTGTTAATCCTTCAGAGGCACGGGACATCATAGTAAATGTACCTGAAATTCATGACGTTTCTGTATCAGATAAAACATCAGATTTTTCTATCGAATTAAAGGACCTTCTGGAATCTTTCAAAAGGTTTGATGAATCCATGCGAGAAAGAGGTGTCAGTTTCGTGGATGAAGAGGAAGATCCAATAGAGTTCCAAGAGGACTCAGTTGCAGGAGAAATTGTTTCAGAACCTGTAGAAGCGGTTTCGGGCGAATCAGACTCTTCCGATGATGAGGCGGAGGAGGATGCTGTTCGGAATCGGCATATTGAAGACTTAATACGAAATTCGAGAGGCATATCTTCTACTAGCAAATTCACGCTACAAGCACCTTCACTTAAAGTTATCCCGGAAGATACGGAATTGAATATAACTCCTCCCTCGAATAGATCAGAAATCATCAAACCAACCTATCAAACTACCATCCCCACACCTGTTTCAACAACTAGACCATTGGCACTTTCTACACCTTTTCCAGACCATTTAAGTAATCGATCTTCTAAGGAGGGAGGGAGAACTGCTCTAAAATCAAATATACCTATTCCTCGACGAATTATACCACAAAATTCACAAAATTTTCATTCAACTGGTATAACGATAACTGAAGATATACCACCGGATCTAGAAACTACCAAGCCCATAGATTTTCCTGAATTATCATACGGAGATAGTGAAACTGTATCTATGACAAGGGAAAATTTAACGTACTCTCGTTCTCATTATGTTCACTTTATGTCATCGGATTGCGAATTAATAACGCCAATTGGTAACTTGTTGTCTGATTTGGATATCATCAATTCAGATGATATGAAACTAGCAAAACCAAAAGTAGGGCAAGTATTAATTACGGAACGAGGGAAGCACAGGGTTTTTAGCGTAGTAGTAAAACAATTACATGGAGATAAAATTTGTGTAAAGAACTTAACATCAGGCTTACTGAACCTAAAGAATATACTAATTAAATCCAGTGTCCAGTCCTTTAGAATTTCACACTCAGGCGACTTTTTAGACGAGCTTCCTCAACATACTTTAACATCTTTACTAACACACATTTTCGAAGGCAGTGGAATTAAAGTAATCATTTGCTATGGAAATATTCGAGTGCCTCCGGAACCCATACGTCAGAACATTATCTCAGAATTTCATGAAGGATTAATTGGCGGACATAAGGGAGTAACGAAAACGTATCTTAGAATTAGAGAAAAATTTTACTGGCCAGGACTACGAAATGATGTCCAAAACCTTATCCGTAATTGCAATAGCTGTAAGAGTAAAAAATTAGTGAGAGCAAAAACTCGAGAACCAATGCTAATCACTGACACCTCGATAGAGGCTTTTGATAAAATAGCGCTTGACACTGTAGGACCTCTTCCGACCTCATCATCCGGAAACCGTCATATCCTCACTATGCAGGATAATTTAACCAAATACTGTATCGCTGTACCTATTCCTGATATCAAGGCGGAAACGGTAGCACATGCATTAACCACAAATTTAATATTGCAATATGGGGCGCCTCGAGTGATTTTAACCGATAGGGGTACTAGTTTCATTAATAAGTTAATGCAGCAGCTGGCAACGATTTTCAAAATTCGTCATGTTAGTACATCAGGATATAGACCCCAAACAAATGGAGCTTTAGAACGAAGTCATATAGTATTAACGGAATATATCAGTCATTATGTCAAAGGCTACGACGACTGGGATCGTTTGGTACCTTTCGCTATGTTTTCGTACAATACCTCAGTTCACGAAGCCACTAATTTTACACCATATGAGTTAGTATTTGGAAAACTAGCTCGTTCTCCAAATTCCTTTCAAGACGAAAATGAAAATCTACCAATATATAATTCATACTTGCAAGACCTAATAATACGCCTTTCCGAAATGCAAACATTGGCTGGCAATAATTTGATTAAAGCTAAGGAAAAGTCCAAATTATATTACGATAAATCGGCACGTCCGTTTAAAGGAAAGGTGGGGGACATGGCACGTGTCCTGGTAGAACCCAAAAGAGGAAAATTTGGTGAACGCTACCGTGGTCCATACAGGATTGTCGGAGTCTTAGAAGGAAGAGGCATTGTATTAAAGGACGACAAGGGAAAACTTTTTACCAAACACCCGGATAAATTGGTATTGGTCTAGGGGGAAACAATGGGCGACTTGCAGCTGTATCGGTTAAATTGGGTAATCATCTGGGCATGCCTTATAACCACGGGTAAACCTATGGTGGAGCCTGGTAACGGCCTGAGAGACTACCGAGTCACACGGATGCCTTCCAACCCGGGACTGTACTACGAGAGGGAAAGCAGCGTAGAATTCGCGAGAGCAGATTGGCGAGTAGCATTATTCATTGACACCCAACGAATTAGCAAAGATTGGGGACACGAGAATGAATCCTTGGACACCGTTTATCAAAATTGTTTATCGCTTGTTGTTAAAACGGAATGTACTTCACTATTAAGAATAGGGTATTTGAGGGGCAGAGTGACCGAGGTTTTGCACCTGCACAAAGAAGCAGAACAACTAATCTCTGAAATCACCGCATCACCTTCAAATAATGTAGAATCTCCGAAAACGATAGTTCGCCGAAGCGTTCCGCTCGGATTCATAGGTTCGTTGAGTCGTTCTTTGTTTGGTACACTGAACATGGAGGATGCCGAATATTTTGACCGGGAAATTGATAGACTGTATGATTATGAACGCGTTATAACTCAAATCGTTAAAAATCAAACTCACATAGTCATGAGTGATCTGCATCAAACGCATGAAGTAATAGAGCAACTAGCAAACAAAATTGATATTAACAGGCTTGAAATAAACAAAATAATTGAAGCACAGGGTGCATTCAAAACACTAAATTATTCGTTGGCCTTAATTCAATATTCTAATTCCGTAGAAATTTCTCTTAATCATTATATCAATGGAATCCAAACTTTTATGACGGCCATAGTAGCAGCTCGTCAGGGCAAACTGCATCCATCCTTGCTTGGTGGACCCAGACTGGGAACCGTTTTGCGGGAGATACAAGAATCTGTTACGGGCTACGAACTTCCTATGTATGTACGCAGAATCGAAGAATTGTCCAAATTAACTACGGTGGACTTAGGATATTATCACGGAAAGGTTATAGTCACAATACATATACCATTAATAGACCGGATTAAATATGAACTCTATCGTGCGTACTCCTGGCCGACTAAACAAATTATAAATTCAAATGTTACCGCATCCGCATACCTTGTGCCACGAGCAAGGAATATAGGATTGAGCACGGACCTCAGAACATATTTCCTCGTTGATGACGGATTCTTGAGTTCTTGTCTGAAACCACATGATCATTTCTTGTGTCAACCAGAAACACCTCTATATGAAGTACAAAATTCGAAATCCTGCGAACTTCAGCTGTTGCTGGGGACTGGGCGACAAGAAGATGTTTTCCAAAATTGTAATATTCGGATGACAACATATCACGAGCAATACTGGGAGAAGCTTAAAGTGTCAGGCGCTTGGCTATATTCTCTGGATCAAACAGAATCTCTTCAGGTAGTTTGCGTTGGAAGAAAAAGTCAAATTGTTATGATTGAGCACAGCGGAATATTAGAATTACATCCCGACTGCACCGCAAGAACGCGAACAACCACGTTAACGGGAGTGAGGATCGTTCAGGATAAGCACCAATATTATTATCAGCCAAATTTGCGATTAAATATCACGGAATTGGTACCATCCCTGGAGGAATATACGGCAACCCATGAGGTCATCAGGGGGCACCCGGAATTATTGCCATGGAAGATTGATACGGACAACTCACTCCGGGAAGTAGAGGAAAGACTAGAAATCATCGGACACCAAAGGCGTGAGAGGGAACATCATTTGCGTTTGACATATGGATCATACCTCGCTCAAATTGCAGTGGTTCTATTGCTTTTGCTCTACCTGTCACGTACTTACATCTACAATTTTATCATAAGATTCCGGAATAATTTCGTAAAACAGAAATATTCTCCGTCTGAGGCTACCCATGAGACAAACGAGCAGCCTTTGGAATCGATACAGATAATCAGACCTCCATTACCTCAGCAACAATAGCTGGCAAACTGGCTAGATGTATATACTGTGTGTCGTCCCATAATGCTTTTATGATGTTTATACGTATTGTATCATCTTCAGGTATATCATGGCTACAAGACCTAACACTCGTAGGATATTTGTGTCCCGTCTGGCTTCTTACACAAGGAAGGAAAACCTACTCAAGGTGTTCGAGCCGTTCGGCCCAATTCATGCGGTGGTCCGGAGGAAGAGCTCCGGGAATGTGGCGTTCATCACTTTCGCTACCCCGGAGCAGGCTATCCTAGTGGTGGAGGCTGCAGCTGCTCAACCAATCCTGTGCCATAAACGGAAGTTGAAGATCTCTCTCGCGGATCCTTGGCATGAGGCGCCGTTGATCTTTTCCAACACAGCGCCAGCTGATTCACAGGGTTCAGATCCCTTCGGGGGTTTGGTCATCAAGCCTTGGGGCGCGTCCGTGCTGCCGGAGGAGTGCGTGGCTATCATTGCGGCGTTGCTTCCGTACAAAGATCGAGCCAGGATGGAGCAGGTCTCGCGGCTGTGGAGAAGAGCGAGTTTGGCGTCTCACCGAGGAACGACGGCCGTCGACCTGGAGGATTGGAGGTGGAGCAACGAATGGAATAGAAAGCCCATCTCGACAGAGGCATTCTATTGGATGCTTCAGCGTTGCGGGCGATACGTAACGCACATCTCTCTTTCTGATCGAACCCTGGCTAACACCCTGAAACCTCAAGTGCTAGCCATAGCTTGCGATAGCTGTGTTAATCTTAAAACCTTAGATCTAAGAGCCGTAACGATTCGCCCATCGGCGCTGCGAGCTTTGGGGAAGGGGCTGACGCTGGAATCATTGTCGTTGGGGAGATGCGAGGGGCCCGTTGACCCATATCTGTCGGAATTAATGACCAGCCTGCGACAACTATCAATACAAAATAATAGCTTTACGGGGAAGTCGCTGGAAAAGGGTTTCGAGTTGAAAAATTTAGAAATAGAAAATTGTGAAAACCTCAAAGATGCTTCAATCTCCTCGGTATTAGCGTTGTACACGGATTTAAAAGAGTTAAAGATATCACGGTGCCCTGGGCTCAGATCCTCCGGCACACTTACAGCCTTGACAAGAAACCAGAAATTACCCGAAACTCTTAAACAGTTGACGTTTGATACCGTTAATTTTGACCAATCTCCGCTCATAGGTGAGACGGAAGAATTGGAGATGATATTTGTATCACCGGAACTAACCATCGCTGCCGTAAATTTCATTGCCAAAATTAAAAATATCACCTCGCTAAGCGTAGCCCTCTGCAGGTGGGTTGACGGCAATGTAGTCCAGGCCATGGGAGCTCACATGAGATCTTTAAAACGATTAAACGTGAGCTCTTGCATGTCTATAAGAGGCGCAGAGCTTGCACCCCTTGGGGAGCTCACGCAATGTGAGGAACTAATGATGAACAGCATGTACATTGACGTTGAAGCAACATTTCTGGCTCGTTTAGGCCAACTAAAACGGTTAGATGCCCGCGACAATTTGGGGGTCACAGACCTGGACATATGTGGTTTTCTGGAGCACGCCGTTGATGTTGAATATATCAATATCGAGGGATGTAACCGGATAACTCGGGCCACCGTAATATCAGCAGGGAATACTGTCCCCATCAGGAGCAGTAAATTGTATTTGTATCTCGGTGAAACCCAGGCGTACCCCGTAAAAAGGGACCGGAAGAACACCTTCTTAACAATAACGTATAATAGGATCACCCCGCGCGGATATTTCCTGGTGAATGACTCCTAGTGTGTGACAGTGCAAATTCTGCACTCTGGGAAACCCTCGTTACACGCTGGGGGGATCATCTCTCTCGCATACCGTCTCGATGGTTGGGTCGGCGGTGCCCCGTCGCTATCGCGTCGTCGGGACGACGACGTTTCTAAGGAGGGAGGGGTGTTACGTACCGAAATATATAATTTAATTTTTTTTTAGTTTCTCATTGACTAACGTAGAGCGCATTGACAATGCTTCAAGTATTCTGGGAAAACCTCGTCGAGCGCACTCTTGCTTAATGAATAATATTAAATTATCCCCGAAAACAGATACCTCCGGTACTAGTACTGTCGTCGTCGCGACACTTAATCGCTGCGCGATACTCTGATCGTGGAACCGTGCTGACGCGTCAGCACCGTTCTCAGAAGACGTTCGGAAATGGTCAGTGGTTCTCATGTCTTGTAAAAGTCATCAAATGTAAGCGGCGGGGGTGCGGCTTAACAATGCTTCAAGCATTCTGGGAAAACCTTGTCGAGCGTACTCCCGACCGTCGCAAGAAACAAGATCTGTTAAGCATAAGAACGAATGATGGTGACGATAGGGAGTGGACTCCGTTTTGAAGTTATGATCAGAGTGGTTAGAAGATCAGTAACGTAAATGTATGATGGCGAACACCTAAAGATGTCTTGCATTGGTTGCTGGGGCAGGATTGCAGCGTCAGCTTATCTCGGAGCGGTCCTCGCGGCTGGACGCGCCCGAGTTCGCGAAGCGGAGATCACTCTTTGTCGTACAGTCGCGAGGTGCGTGACAAGGTGTCCGTGGATCGTAATTTCTTTCTTTAACTCAAAATTCTATTTCGAGCCAGAGATTCCGAAGTTTATAGTGAATGGACTCAACCTTCCACGTTAAATAGTATTAACTTCACCATGTTCAACCAAATAATCGTTTCCATGATTATAATTCTGCGTTTTATATTTGCTTAATACTTTTCACACTATCTTATTTAATCGCGTTGAGATCAACCTTCAGTTAGATCTCA
The DNA here is from genome assembly GCA_944738655.2 of Andrena hattorfiana. Taxonomy (NCBI): domain Eukaryota; kingdom Metazoa; phylum Arthropoda; class Insecta; order Hymenoptera; family Andrenidae; genus Andrena; species Andrena hattorfiana. The sequence continues at coordinate 28,039,333 of OX122894.2, read as the reverse complement.
TTCCTTTGTGTTTAATTTTATTTTAACTATTGCTATTATGTGTAATCGCCAATATCGTGAGTGAGTGTGATTATTTCTTTCCCAGGCACAGAACAAGTGTTCTATTGAGCGTTAACGAAATCCGTACAATATAAAATTGATCGATAGAGTGGGTGAGTTGCTCATTGTTTCCCCTAATTATATAATTTGTATGTCGATAGGCTAGCGCCGCCTCATGTAAAATTAATTTTAAACTTTGTTCAAAAACAAATGCGATTGTTAGAGGTAACGGAGGGTCAATATTGGCATTAGCCAATATTTTGGGTACGCTCTTGGCTCCTCAGCCTCTCTAACAACTGATATAAAAGAAAAATTGAATAAAAAGAATGATTATTCACTCTTGAACGTTCACGCTCGAGCAGTAGTTATTTACCGAGAAGCCTACAAAACCCTGATAGTCACTTAGTGCGAGTCCTGTATAGGACTAGATTTTAGATCCACAATACTAACAATCAAAAGTTTCCTTAAATATTAAATTGTACTGTAACGCGCGTAGAAATTCTTCCGATTAGATCGTCCTTAAATACCGTTTATCCGGACTCCACGCCTACCATCACTACCGAACGCGTAACACAATAAACTGCCTAATTTCATCGCCGAGACGTAATTGGGACATCTCCAGGGGACGAAATTTGGAATTCGCGCTGTTTCAATATGATGATCGCTTTAACAGGCCACGCGACTCATTGTCATCAAAGTTATTGCATATAAGGAAACTAGAAAAGAAAAAATTTTAAAAATTTAAGAAAAATATTATTATCCAAATTCCTTGCATTGACAAAAACTGAACTTCGATAACTGGCATTAGCACCACACAAAACGATAAAAATGTTTTTCTTAAATTTTTTAAATCTTTTCTTTTTACTAAAATAACATTGAATTAACAAAAAAGTGCAACACTCATTCAAAAGCTGCCAGAACAAAAAGGGGGTTCGAAAAGAAACAAAACATAAAACAGGTGATTCTTCAATTTTTTCAGACCATATCGCATATTTGACCATCGAGAACATACAGAGAAGAATCTGATCGGTCCGGCCTTTTGCACAGTGTTTAAGGGTAGTTTTAACTCGCAGAAGACGTGGACACTTGAATGAATTCACGATTTTCCTTGAAGTGACATCATGTTTTCTAAGAAATGGTAAATATGCAATTTCTGGGAACATTTTAAAATGGATTTAATACGATTGAAAAAAAACTCATCAAATTGGAAACTAAAGGTTCTGAAGGGAAACTTTCTTAGCTTTCGAAACGCTCATGAAAATTTGTCTACGATCGTGAGTTCGCAAGTTATAGGTGCTCAAATTTAAAAATACCTACCTTTTTTGCTTTCATCGCGAATAATTAAGTCAATAAAAATTATACAATAAAACCAAACAAAAAACGAAATTAAAGAGAAATGTTTGCTCTATAAGAGCTCTTCGTTGAATTTATCGGAAAAATAATTGTTTGGCCCATACATACATTCAAACTAGGCAAAAATTTCTGAAACTTCGTTTCCTACGCTTCGTCTTGATAAAACAGTATGGATGAAAAAATTAGAGTCTTTTGTTCAAAAACTAAACACTTCAAGCGTTAAAATGCTTTTTTAAAATATTTTTTGCGACCATTTTTCGTAGAGATACAGCCATTTGGAAATGACTAAAATTGTCGAGAAATTATAGTGTTCCTTTAATTTTGACACGGAGTGCATAATGTAAGATCCGGACCGAATAAATAGGCTGAAAGCGTAACGAAAATGCGAGGATAAAGAAGATCTCGCCCGATGGCGGCGTGACGTGACCGACGGCACATTTTCTTAGTAGTGGAGGGCTCTGCATCGACGGGCACGTGGGGCTAGGACCGCGCGAAAAACAAAACGAAGCGAGCGATGGGAGCTCACTTTTTTCGTGTAATCGGCAAAGAGACGCGCATGTCACGGCGTACGAAAATATCAAAATAAAGTACCATAATACCAGTAACTAAAACCACGAGTTTTATCATCAGCTGTGCGACCCTGTTCTTCCTCGTTTCTTATCAATGGAAGTCACAATTAAATAAAGCGGCAAAGTAGAGTAATAACGAAAAGAATGGAAACGAATGTTAGGTAATCGTAGGGATAGAGAGGGTTAGAAAACCTGAATACAGAGATGAATAAAGTCTTTTTGTATTTTATTTGTAGCAGTCTTCATAAATTAAAATGTAAGACGCTCATTGTTAGTGGATACCTGTAGAGTAAAGTAATATGCGTTTATTTCAAAATCTACTATCCTTTATTTCATGTTAACAATGGGACAGTAAACATAACCGAAGCAATGTAAATTAAATTTTGTGACACTACTGCGCGAACGTGTCTCATATTAGATGGTGTCACAGTGATGTTTCCTTACGAAATAGAAGTGTTCTAGACGGGAACCTGTGGCTTGGCAGTGCCCTAAATTACGTTCATGAAATACTGTAAAATGTAGCGTCGAAAAAAGGCCAATCATGGTAAGTTATCCCACAATCGAATCTTGATCGGCCACAATCGTTTGAGCCGTGTGTACATTGTCACTATTGTTGCGTGGTCCTCTGGCTTGGCGATGATTCTAGGGGCTGGGTTGGTGCCCGTGGGGCGCAGAACCGCTCTGCTTGGTGCTGCACCGTCATATTAATGTGAATTCAGGTTCAATTGTACAGAGAGACTGCGTTCTTTGAAGTTTTAACTGTTTTATATAGAATCGTGGGACGCGGGACCAAACGCTTACCCCCACTATGACCTACCGTCGTCTCCCACTATGGCCTACCGTCGTCCCCCACTTTCTTCCCATCGCACTGCACACAAGCATATCCCTACCCCTGTCCGTGTACTCGGCAGCCCAACAGGCAGCTCACACGGACAGGAGTAAAAATATGCTTGTGTGCAGTGCGATGAGATGAAAGTGGGGGACGACAGTAGGTCATAGTGGGAGACGACGGTAGGTCATAGTGGGGGTAACCGTTTGGTCTCGCGTCCCACGATTTTGGCATCACTGGTTTTCATATTTTAGTCGCCTCAGCTCTCTTTTCATCTGAAACAGTAACATAAAAATTAAATTTTCTATTTCTACCCATACATATAGGTAATGGGTCCCAAAAATATTCGGACACAAACGGAATAACGGTTAAGGGGGTATTCTGGTCTGACGGGTACAAAATTTTTCTTGCATTTTCTACTGGTACATTATATGGGTAATACGTGTGCAAAAGGGTTTTTTCCAATTCGTAATGTTTGCAGCGCTATAGGGTGCAGAATAGGTAGGTATCTATACGGTTCGCTCACTGAGCGGGACGGACAGCATAACAGTTTTCTTCATGCAAGTGTATTTCGGCAAATTTTCGGCGGACTGTTCTTTCTGTGGGAAGGGGGAGGGGTTGTGCATTTTTGTACCTTTTAGAATACAAAAATCGATCATTTGGTTACAAACTTAGTTTGACTTCGAACGTTGAGTAAACTTTAAACGCGATTTTCTCGAAACCATGTTTTTCGAAACGGTGACCGTGATATTTCAAGATCGGCTGGACCAACTCAGTCCAAGTTTTGCATATATTATCAGCACACGTGTGGCTATCGTCCCTACCAGAATTATGATAAAATATTTTGTTGTTAAACTTTCACAGACCTTTAAATTTGAAAAAATGTGCGAAAATCGAAACTTAATTTTCAAACCGCCGCCACTTGCTTAATTTTCAATATTTTCGTATCATTCTGATAGGGACGATAGCCAAAGGCATACAAATAAAGAATCTCTTTACATTTTTTGTTTCTGATCACTAGAACCAGCCCAATCATGGTCACCATGACTCCATGTTTTTTTTCACCATTACTTTAAAGCAGCAAAATTTGTGAAGATAGTTTAAATATCAATAAGCATGTGCCAATAAACTAAATAATAATAGAACTTATGGGTTCTTCGTAAAAAAATTCCGAAGTAACGGAACGAAAACTTCTCTTCAGACCAGAATACCCCCTTAAGTCAGTTAGTTTCATTAAATGCAATGCTGTATTATTTTATTCATATTATTGCAACTCTTTGTAAGTCAAATTGATACAATATACGATAATATTTCGTTTCATTGAAACTTGTAAAATATTGATAAATCTCACATAAAGTCAAATATTATCGTATAGCACACTGTGCAACTCGTCTCCAACAGAGGTACATTATTACAAGCACAAGAATATAGTATTTAGTATTGCATATAATTACCCTATTAAATTCTCTCCGACAATTTCTCTCTTCTCTTCCTCCTTCCTCCCTTGTTTCTGACTACCTTACACTCCCTCCTTCCTCCTTCGCTTCCTCCCTCGCTTCCTCCCCCTTCCTCTCCTGTTCCTTTCCGGCCTTTTCGTGGGCCACATTTATTATTGCCCGGTGCATATGAAAATGAACTAATGAATGTATTATTTTATGGCAAATAGTATGATTGTTTGAACATACAGGGTGATTCTCTCGCTGACAGTACGTTAGGGTGGAGCGTAAATATATTTTTTTTCAGATATAATATTGATGTAGGTGTCAAAAATTGCCCAAGATGGTCCATAATCTGGGATTGAAAGGATTTTTTTTCTCGGACTTTATCTTCAGGTTGAGTAATGGCACCAAAGTATACAATTTCTATGAAATTTTCTATTTTTTATGAAAATTTTATTTGTTGCCGTTTCGACTTGCATCTTCTACGCGTCATACCTCCCTATGTTTTGTCTACGAACCAAGAGGATGAGCCCCCCCCCCCCCATGGTGTGTGGGGGGCGCACACGTGCCTTCTCCCTCCACCGGGTCCACGGGTCGTGTTCCCCTACCACTGACTCATCTCCACGCCGACGGGTCGCGTTTCCCCCACCCACCTCCCCCTCGCCCCGCTTCACCGCCTCGCCGTGCGTTGATCCAGAACAATCCTTATATATCTACTGCTAGGCAATTTTTTGAAGAGTTTCGAAGAGTTTTGGGAAAAAACTTTCGAAGAGTTTTGGGAAACATTTGCCTGCCAGATGTAGAATAGGGGGCAGTCGACATCGTGCCGTGTTTTGGACATCTCGATTGTCCTCGTTCTGAGATAATACTTTGATTGACGGTAGTAACAGGGGGCGAATGTAACACGCTAAATATCTAAAAACTTATAATAGACATTAACACCAATTTTGGATATATGATGAACAATGACATTTGGCATATACACATCCATGCCCTAGGAGTACAAATACGCAATAGACATGGATAGTGAACAAAATGAAGTAACTTTTTCTTACTGACATAAAATTGTAATATATACACTACCTTTGCAAATATTTGCTTGTTCGATTTTTTAATCTGTAATTGGACCTTTTTTTAAACTAGTATTGAGCGTTACTTAGCACTTTCAAGCGTCACGTTAGTCAAAATTTATAATTTAAGTTCGAGAGCATGATTGGAGGCGATTCTAACATCGGCATTCAGGGTCGGTTTTACCGCAACAGAACTGAATAGTGATAAAGACGGCAAATAATATTGTCTTCTTTGCATGGAATCCTATAGTATAGTACGAGCAAATCAAATAAAAAATGGGTGCGATATACTAAATGTAAGAATTGAGCAGATGAAGAATGCACTAACCAAAACGTTTTTTATTTCTGCCACAATTGCAGTACCACATAATTGGTCATAGATTTTCCTTTTTTCATTTATTATTATAATTTAAATCAATAAATATTTTAATTTTTTAAAGTTGAATTTGTGCTACTATCGACTACATGCAGTGTTACAACTGACCCAGGGTCAGGGACGGTTGTAACATTTTACACGCTACTCATTTTTTATTAATAACTTGGATATTACTTGACATATAACGAAACTGTTGTAACTCAATGATGTCAAATAAGTAAGTAATATTTCCATATAAGAGATTTTGTTGTAAATGTAACATTTGTTCATTGTTACAGTTCTTACGTAATCGTATTCCAAAGTCAAAGTGTTACTACCGCACCCGGTCTACCCTATACAGCAGATACCATGATAATGCGGTCATAAGCCGCGACCCTCTCGAAACGTTTTGGCCGATCACCGTGTTTAATTTTTGGCAATCAGGTATAGCAGATAAGTCAGCGCGTTCAGTTTTTACCTCAATGTGTCAGATGTGAGAAACACTATAGCAATTAAAAATAATTATCCACCATCAATACGCCTCGTGGAGACAGGACAGAGGAAGAAAAGGGGTAGTCCGCTGACTGCGCGTGGTCCGGCCTGGGTCGTATTACCTACAAATTGGAGACAGATCCCTTATCTCTCGAGTATAAACACGCACAATACATCACAATTTTCTTACACGAAATACGTCACCGCGGGCTTTTGCTTTCATATTCGTACGCGTGTTTATACTCGAGAGCTAAGGAATCCGTTTCGAATTTGAAAGGAAGACGACGCAGACGCAGTCACGCGCAATCAGCGATCACTTTTCTTCTTGGGTTCCCCCGCAAGACATTATGCCCGTTTGGAAAGTAGAAAGGTCGTGAATTTGGTAGCATGTTAAAACAAGCATAGGTATTTCGCGAGAGAGGACAAGGGAAGTGATCGAAATATTACGATGAAATTATAATAATTCTAACTTTGGATTCTGAAGTTCGTAAAATAGCATTTTGGCCAGGTTTTGGGTGGTTGGAACGTGGATGCACGTGTTAGCTCCTTCGTTCAAAATTGACCATTTATGACTTCTTCCTTTTACAACCTACCCTAACGAAACATAATATGTCACTTGCAAGTTAAGTTTTCTGTATCGCCCACTCCCTCAACTTAACGAATGAGAAACCAATTTTGGAAGATCCTCCTCCTTCACAAGAAATGTAATCATATTTAAGCAGGAAAGGTTCGCGATCATCGCATTTCGCTCATTGATTTGACAGTGTTCTGTTCGCGCGGTATATTGTTACGTATATTAGGAAAATGGAATGGAGCAATGAAGCCATTTTACATTTTATAGATTTTTATAAAATGAAAAAAAATTTTGTAGGACCCGAAACATCTACTATATTTTAACGAAACGAAAAAACAAGATGCGTGGAATGAAGTCAGTAAAGAAGTGGGATGTTGTGTTGAGAAGCTGAAGAGGAAGCTGGAGTGTTTACAATCATCATTCAGGAGGGAGCGGACTAAAGAGAAGAAAAGCTTTGGTACTGGAAAAGGTGGGTACTTTTAATTAAAATATTACTGCATTTACGCAGTGTTCACATTTTATTTTACAAACTGAGAGAATTGAATGAAATAGGTGTAATGTATCAAATGCTTATTACGTCATTACATTGAAAGTAACTACATTATATTACATTTACAAATACATGAACGAAATACCGTAAACTGGGGGAACATTGAGAGTACGGAGTAACATTGGCAGTTTAAGGTACATTCTCCTGTAATCGGTTAAAAAAAGGTAAGACTCTTTTCCAAGAAAAGTGTAACTCATTGGGTAAGAGGCCTTTTGATACTGATTTATACATATTTTAAGATGATTTAAAAAACAATATCGGTATCAGGTCAGTGTTATTAAAATATCGAGGTTATTCTTCCAAATGACCCTAGAGGCCGATCGACACGAGGTTTAAGGAGAGGGATGGGAAGGGTGAACCCTTTTTTATATCTAAAATTGCAGCTTCGATTTTTTAACTGAGATGAGCCTATCTTGAAATATCATGTTTTTATCAGCGTCAGAGTTATACCTACCTATTTATTCATGATTACATCGGCAAAATGACAATAAAATTGTTTTTTTATCACCTTAAAATATGTTTAAATGTATATCCAAAATTCTTCTTACCCTATGTGTTACAGTTGTCTTACAAAAGAATCTTACTTTTTTTAAGAGATTACACAGCAAATGTAAAAATGTTAATGTTTATATTACACAACAAAATGTTACAAAAACGTGGAAATGTTCCCCAGTTTACGGTATGTGAAAGCATTCACAATGAAAAATATAATACAATTTTTTCCTGTTTCTGTAGAAGCTGGCGAAGTATTTAAAAGCACCTGATTCGCGTATGAATCAATGGAGTTTATTGCGAACAAAAACACGCCTAATAATTTGAATGTCTTCGAGAATGTAGAATAAATTTGAATGTAATGAGGACATTAAAAAATACGTTACCCTTAAGCACAACTGTTTCCACGCGACCTTCTTTTAAAAAATAATCCGCCAATTCTTCGCGAACTTCTTTTGCTTTTAACGACGGTCTTCGCACAACCCTTTGTATTGGCAAAAACGACGCTTGATCGTCATTCCTGCTAATATACTGGTTATTCACTTCGTTAGTAAATATGCGGTCAAAAGTCCCTGGCGGAGCATAAATTGCTGCCGAATCACGACTTTGTTTCAAGAAATTATGTAAGTACACTGTGGCCATTACGATTGCTTGCGCCTCTTCTGGCTCCAAAGGCACGGTTTTTCGAAGTACCCGAAACACGGACGATAGTACGTCAAACGCACTTTCCACGATCCTTCGAGCTCGTCATAATTTATAATTAAATACTCGTTCTTTTGTCCCCATCGCGTGTTGTCGAGAATATACCTTGATAATATTCTCATTTAAAGGGAAGGCTTCATCTGCAATGAAGAAGTATGGTACTTTCTTCGACCTTCCGTTTAAGGATGCAAGATTTGGAAGTGATAAACAATTACTATTTAATAATTTACAAAATTCCGTATTAGAAAATACTCCGCTGTCCGAAATACTTCCCTGACAACCCACGTCAGCAAAAATAAAATTGTATGTTGCATCAACAACAGCCATTAAGACAATATTGAAAGTATTTTTATAATTATAATACTCAGTGCCGCTACTTATTGGACACAATAGCACAATATGCTTTCCATCTATTGCGCCCAACACATGCGGGAAGTTCCACAAATCATTATATATTGAAACTATAGAGAGTCACTTCTCTTGCGATTATGGTATCTAAAAAAGCAGTAATTTAGTTAAATAATTTCTGAAATAAACCTAGAGTAATATATTGTTTGTTTATTAAAAAAAATATGCCTTATAGTTAATATATTCCTGCATACTTTTGTAGATTAACAAAGAAACCGACGATATTATTAATATCGACCTCAGCGATGACATTTTGCAAGAGGAAAGTAGTAATATTGACAAAGAAGGAGCTAGAAATATTGGGGAACCAACGTCAATTCCAAAGAGAAGAAGAAATAACAGCAATGCGTTAGACGAGAAATTTAAAGAAGCATTTGATTCCATAAAAGCTTTTCCCTTAAAAAATGACGATTGTCAATATTTTGCCAATATGGTAGCGGAAAAATTGCGGTGTTTCAGCGAGGTTGAACAATATGCAATTGAAGCCGACATTATGCAGATATTTATAAGGGCCAAAAACGGCTATTACAATACAAACTATACTGATATGCAATCCCATGTGCCACACACTGTTCCACCTCCCGTTACCCCTCCGCTCACAGAAATATTGTAAACCCTATAAATTACCCTGCTTCCCCTTCATCTTCTACACCCTTTTCTCCTCCCAATATGCCACACACTATTCCACCTCCCGTTACCCCCTCCACTCACAGAAACACTGTAAACCCCATGAATTACCCTGCTTCTTCTTGGCATTCTTCACCCTTTCCTCCTCCCCAATCCCAACAATAGTTTTAATATGAAACATAGATACGTAAAAATTTTTCGTAACAAACCGGACATACTGTATAATTTTATTAAACGTGTATATGTAAATATAGTTGATCTTACCTGTACGTATTGTTGCAATCTCTTCACCAGCACTTCGCATACTTCTATCACTATTGTACTTATTGACTGTTTGGAGACTTTAAATAAATATTGAAGGCTAGTGGAAGAATCTCCAGTAACCAGAAATCGCAATGTAATGGGTAACCAATTAAATTTAATATCAATTCAAAGTCACTCGGACACATTCGCATAAAATTTTTGTAAAGTCCATTAGTAGTTTGAAACCGTAAGTCCGACAATAACGCGGTACCACTATAAATTTCTTTATTTGAAAATAATCGTCTCTGCCACCACCGTCGTTGCTGTCTCTGTTTTTTTTTATAAATGTAATACATGCAGATGTACGCAGCAGCTGCTTGATCTGTGGACATGGTGCTCGTGCGAACGGTGAAAATATTCTGAGAGTCCCGTCGATATTTCGAGCCGTAGGCGTAGGTACGCTTGGGAAAGTATGTGGGACACTCTTCGTTTATCACCAACTTATCTTGCTTCTTCGAACTTGACACCCCCAATTGCAAGGACGACAACAAGTCATGGTGGTGTGAGGGACAGGGATGCACCACTACAGGTGTTTATCCCGTGTGGGTGAGCTATTCCTTTGATGCGACGAGACTTTACCGACATCGGTTGGGAACAGCCCGAACATCGCGGCGAACCTGACTTTCCTTTGGTCGAGGATCCCGAGGTCCCTCCCTCGGTGTCATATTTCAGGCAAACCTTTGGTCTGCACTATTCTAAACACTCTCTGACTTTCAATCTTTAGTTGTCGCGAGCCACGAGACTCTGTCTAAACTGGCGAAGATCGCTAAAAATATACGTTCCATACGTAGGAGCGTGGCATTAGGGAGTGTCAAGTGGCGTTCGGTTCGGGGATCGGTTCAGATTTGGGCACGGTCTTACGGACACGACACTTCACTCGCTCATTCATCGCCGGCGAGCTCTTCGCAAAAGAGGGCAGCTTCTTCAATCGCAGGTGGTTGCCGACGAAATCTGGGACATCACGGCGACTATTCGGGAAAGGATTTCTCACCTTCGGATCCTTGAGTGGGACCGTATCCTGAGGGCCATCTCCAGACCCGAGCTCACCTTTTGGGGAACTTTCCATAAAATCTCCAGCACAGAGGCCACGAGGACTTTACCACCTCTCCTCTGTGGACAAACCTCCATCACAGCTGATGCCGACAAAGCCGAGATTTTGGCCTCCTCCTTTGCGAGGATTCACTTTGAAGCCGCTCGGCTCCCTTCTGGCATGGCGCAGACTCTTGAAGACTACATCACTTGCCTGGACTGAGTTGTCACAGACATGTCACCGGTTTTTCACTCTCCCCCGAACAAATTTTTAAATATATAAAAAGGATGGCTTCCAGAAAAGCCCTCGGTAGTGACGGAGTTTTGGTGCTCATGTTGAAGCTCGCGTCGTGTAGAATCGTCTGCCAGGTCTATTAAATATTCTCCTCCGCGACCGCGTGGGGTTATTTCCCAGACGCCTGGAAACTGTCCAAGGTCGTCCCAATACCCAAGCCAGGAAAGCCGCGTGTGCTGTCGTCTAGCTACAGACCAATTAGCTTGCTCTCAATGCTCGGCAAGTTTTTCGAGAAATACATTCACGCCTTTTCATCTGACTTTCTCTTAATCAACAACATCATCATCGACCGGCAGTTCGGCTTCCGCGTGTGTCACTCGACTATTCAACAGACCCTTCACATTGCGCAATCCATTATACATAAACTTAATGTCAATAGGGGAGTGGGAATGATGTTACTGGACTTATTCAAGGCCTTTGACTCGGTTTGACACGATGCGCTTCTATACAAATTGCATTCCATCGGACTCGCGCCTAGATTCATTAAACTAATTGCTTCCAATCTGACTGACAGGTAGGTGTTTGTCTGCAGCAGTGGGACGAAATCCACGCTGCACTGGGTCGCGGCTGGTGTGCCGCAGGGCTCTATGCTCAGTCCCATACTTTTTAATATTTTTATTAACAATTACCAACGATTATTAACACTACCAACTCTTGCGAACTTGCGCTTTACGCAAATGACACCGCATTATACACTTCCTCCTGGCAGCTTTCGACGCTGGTTTTACGACTCCAAACATACCTCGACGAGAAAAAACTCCGGGAAAACTCGGACAAAACAGAGGCCATTATCTTTTCTCACAATCCCATTACACTTGCCAAAAGGCGAAAGCATAACATTTTTATCAACAACAGTGCAGTGCCCTGGGACAATGAGGTCAAATACCTTGGTATTATCCTACACTACAAGATGCAGTGGAACGCGGCTATCCATGGTCGCATTAACAAGACATTAAAAGTCACCGGTTGTCTTCATCGGCATATTTGCCATAGGTCCTCCCTCAGCTTATACATCCGGCTACACATTTATAAAACGCGCATCAGGCCTGTGCTCATCTATGAGTCATAGGTGGAACACGTCAAAAGCTAACAAAACCCAGATCCAACGTATGCACTATAAAATCTTAAAAATCATTATTCATTGTCCAAGTAGATACCCCACCAGGGCATTGCACTCGGATGCCAACGTCCCGCTTATGCGCGATTTCATAGAGTACCTATGATCGAGTACCTCTATCTTTACGGTTCCTAATCAAATTTCGAGCTTGCTATCCGGAAAAAGGCGTTCCAATGCTTCCCTGTTAGCCCAGCTTGGCTCTACTTCCTCAGAAATCTCGGACCTGTCTCCAAAATCTAAAAGCATTCCTGCAACCTCCAGTGCCGAGGGTTTCCTCTGTCAAAAGAAGTCCAAAAGCGACAATAGCAGAAGGAAACTTTTCAAAACTTCTACTTCCTCTTCTACACGTACGCATAGCCCGATTCGGGGCTCTAGTCCCTCAATCCAGCTTCCTGTCGGTGAAAGCATTAAAACCGAGGCGATTTCTAACGTCGCCATTTCAAATCGATATTCGGTACTTGCCGCGTTCAAAACATCGAACGACCTCCATGATATTTCTTCTGGGACGGGGAAAAAAATCTCACCGGAAGTAAACAATTTGACTCTAGACCCTCCTAAGCCCACTTCTGGACAATCGCGTCCTGAGGGACTCTCGAGTAACGTGAATGAAACCTGAAAGGTTAAACCCCCCCACCCTCTACATCTCAAATTTTTCATATAGCATCCCGAGTGATTTGGGGAAATATTTCAGTATAACGAACGTACCTTGGAAACAAGATTCGCTTCCAATTCGATGACGTCGTATCTTTTAAAAAATTCAAGTCAGTCCGGAGTGAAGGCAACATTCCCTATTTTAACTTTTTCCTTAACTCTGAGCGTAGCCTCGGCATGGTCCTCAAGCCCTCCACCTCCCGATACCCCTCCCGGGGAAATCCTTGATGAAATTAAAAGCAAGGGACTAAGCCCCACATCTTGTGTGCCCCAGGCGGGTAACGGGCTAAAAAAGCATTCCAACTTTCAAATGTATAGAGTAAATTTCCTCCCGGGTACATCCCCGAATGAAGTAACTAAAGTCCATTAAGGGGGTAGACACGTGTAATGCAGCGCGCTGTATACCGACACAATCTGGCACGAAACATGAGTTTGGGATTTTTCGTTTTTTGTCCTTATATGAGCAGTTTTTGAGCTGGGTGAGGTCTCATTCGAAAGAGGAAAGTTCAGTGCGGAGCGATGTACTCACGATTTAACGAGATTGTGTTGATATGTAATAATATGAATGTCCAAAGTAGAGCAAAAGTTGACAAAATACACCCGAAGAATCCAAGCATTTTTCGGTCACTAAAAGAGTTTTGTGACTCAAACGATGAGCAGAGCGCTCCTCATTGAACCTTCCTCTTCTGAATGAGACCTCGCCCAGCCCAAAATCTGCTCATATAAGAACGAAAAACGAAAAATCGTGACTGCATTCCCAAATCAGAGTTCCGCCATATTGGCGATAATACAAAGCAAGTCACGTGACAAATTTAGTTCAGGTAGTGGATACGAGATGGCGCCTACTCGAGAGGACTGCTAACGTGGAATCATAGCAAAACTGAAGCGTTGGCTGGATACATGTGCCATAGTGAAAGCGTGATGCAGTCAATCTATGCATTTTCGGACGATTGTAGGTTAGGTTATATGCATTTTAGGCATACATTGACTAGGAACTGCTGGGAATTGTATATATTTACTAAATTAACCCTTTCACCGTAACACATACATCACTTGAAATCACTGTCAAGTTTATGTTATAGAAATTGAGGCAGTTAGAGCAACAACAGACTAACCCACATTAAATTTTTTTTTCCTATAGTATATGATTAGTAGAGCATATTGGAATACGTTATTGCTACTAACTCAATTTCGAAAAAAATGTGAGTTAGTCCGTTGTTGCTCTCACTGCTCAATTATATGGCAAAATACCAAAGATGGGCATTACTTAACCCTTTAGTGCCAAGCCACTTTTCCCGGCGGAAAAAAATTATTTATTACGATTAGTTTATTGAAAAATTGTGCCAATACATGCACTTCATCGTTCTTTTTCCAAAAAAGCCAGTGGAAGTATAATTTTCTAAATGTGACGTATACGTTACACTGGGCGTGTACGGAGTAAAATGTGGCTCAATATTTGAAATACAAAAGTTGTGTTTTAAATGCATGTTTACTATAATGTGTAAGGGATGTTACAAGTATAAATGAATAAAACACGAGTTCTTTTCTAAACATTTCTAAACGATATACTCGTGTTTTATTCATTTATACTTATAACATCTCTTACAAATGAAAATAAGAATATATATCTTCGTTATAAAATGTATAAGCGAAGTACAAAATCTTAATTTTTACTATGGTAATTTACAAAACAATTTCTTTTTGCACTCGAGCATAAGGGAATAGTGCAATTGATTGAACTTTGATTCAATGTGGCCAGAAGGGCAAAGTTTACAGCGCTGTCTGTCATTGTTGAACACGATTCAATGGTCAACATTGTCGAAACGCTGTAGATCCGAGGGATTAGAATTAGAAGTCGATGCTTGCCATGAGTTCTTTGCTAGTGGAACATTTACCGGGAGACGTCCGCGCAATAGAAACCATTATATGAATAAAAACAAATTTCGCTTTTTTAATCCGCACACGCCCAGTGTGACGTATACGTCACATGAATTTCAACATGTAATTACAAATTAAAAATTGATCAATTCAAACATTATAAGTAATATTCTTTTAGTATAATAATCAATTTACACGTATCTACCAAATAAAATGTAAGAAAAATAATTTTACTCTCAACTTTTTAAAGAAGACAAGAGCAACGTGTCAGGTTATCGAAAAATGTCCAAGATGCATTTGCCAGAAACGTTTCCATGGTTACTGTAAACATTATTTACAGCGGTAAACGCATCATTGGCTTGCATCTCAGAGCCATTTAGAGATCTGATCCGTTTTGGGACACAAAATTATTTACTATCGATTTTTTGTACACGTCTGAAACTGATGTGACTTATACGTCACACTGGGCGCTAAAGGGTTAAATAACTCGAGCCAATTTTTATTTGAAGTGCTATGATTGAATTAATTTAATAATGGGGAATTCAGTTGTTGGCCATGAATACTTTTCTCCTATTTATTCGTACTTTTTCGATTAAATTTATGATTCCTGACTAAAGTACGAATAAATACGAGAAAATTATTCATGGCCGACGGATGAAAGGCCTTCGAATACAAATATGATTGACTACATATATGATATATATTTGTTTATTATATAAAAATCAATTAAAATAAAAAAAATTTGGCTCCGCTTCCTCCTCTGCCTCCTCTTCCTCCTCTGCCACCGCTTCCTCCTCTCCCTCCTCTTCCCCCCTTCCTCCTCTTCCTCCTGCATATGTTAATTGCTGCAGCTCTTTTTTTAGCTCGTGCTACTGTAATATGAAAAATAAACATAAATCTTATCCAGAGACACGGTAGCGTCTCGCGTCAAGTATGTACAGTATTGTCTCCGTATGTGCTCGGTTTGGTGCACACGATACGTGCTTGTCGCTATCTCCACCACTTCTGTCTCACTCTTGTCCGGCGAAGGCAAGAGCGAGATGAAACGAGAGCGAGCGAGAGTCATTGAAAGCGAGCGAGGACGGTACGAGACAGACGATGCGTTGATATTTTGTCTCCCTCCGTCTTTCGGGCGCCGTGACACCCCGTCCTTTGCGTGCGCGACGAACGCGCGCGATGGTCGCAAGCACTCATGGTGAGCACGGGAACCGCGTCGCAAAATCTTGACTCAGGTCCGGCTTAAATCTTTTTTGCGCCCTAGGCGAACTTGGCAAATTGCGCGCTTTATTATAATACATTTATTTGAGATTATTTATGACTTTACTCTGCAAAATTAGGCGACTGCCTAGGGCGGAAATTCGACAAGAGGTGCAAAAGGATATTTTCATTACTGGTATTGTTGAAAATAAACTTTAAAATTAAATATTACAAGTTGTACTATAAGTGAATTAAACTACGAATAAAAATTCGGAGTAAGGTTATCAATAATCTCAAATAAATGTATTATAATAAAGGGCGTAATTTGAAAAGTTCGCCTATGGCGCAAAAAAGACTCGTGCTGTGCCTGGCTATCTGACCGTTGCGCGCATGCGTCGAGCAGTCACGATTCCATCTGAGTGCTCGCACCCGTCGCGCACGCAAAGCGTTCCATCTCGCTCCCCCCTTCGGTCAGAAAGAAGCGAGAAACGAACACTCGGAATTAGGGATCTGTTCACGATAGGAGCTCAACGCCGGTCCCGCCAGTTTCAATTGATTGATACGAAACTCTGGTTAAGAACATCGCGATACGAAGCTAATATTCTAGGCCCTAGAATCTTCGGTATTGCCAATAAGTATTGCAGTTAAAATGCGTGCCTGACCGTGTGAACACCTGAGACCCTTCAGAAGCGAGCGCTCGACAGCTGAGAAACACGGAGCCATAAGAGACATAGATAGCACAAGCCATTAAGAACGGAAATATGTGAAATGGGATTCTTCATCGAATCTGCACGAAAGTGATATCAATCGTCTCCTTGTGCTTTCCCGATGAAAATGATACCAAACCTGACATAATTTGAACTTTAATTAACGATATTAGGCATAAAATTAATTTGCAAGGTTGAAAGCCCGTTTCGTTAAAAGTAGTCCAATTTAAATATTTTTTTTGTCAATTTCATCGGGAGAATGCAAGGAATCCATTGGCGTCACTTTCATATTGATAGGACGAAAAATAAAGAAATTCCGTTTCTGTATAATCGATGACACATCGCTGAGCAACTCCGCGCAGCAGTTTACACGGGTGAACGATACAATATCGCTCGGCTTGAGAAGCCGGCGGCTTTGATCAAAGGCTCTCGAGGCTCGCCCAAAGTTATTTTAACTTCGAATAACTTTTGAAATAAAAGACGCCTGAAACGTAGAAAATCATTTCAAGCTTAAAATGAATTCCCGTCGAATAAAAAAATCATGCGTAGTCGTCGTATGAATCCCGTCGAATAAAAAAGTTATTTTGAGGCGCTTCGAATAAAAATTACCCAAAGTTATTTTTATTCGACGACTCTCGAATAAAATTTTTGTCTTTTATTCGAAATCAATTTTTTATTTAAAATAATTTGTTGCCCATCTCTGCCCTCCGCCCACTCCTTTGATGACGGGCTACACGTCCTTCTGTAATTAGTAGAAAATAATTAGAGTCACTTTTATTTGAT
Source organism: Andrena hattorfiana (assembly GCA_944738655.2). Lineage (NCBI taxonomy): Eukaryota > Metazoa > Arthropoda > Insecta > Hymenoptera > Andrenidae > Andrena > Andrena hattorfiana. The sequence goes on along the minus strand of OX122894.2, from coordinate 28,021,874 downwards.
CAATTATGTAAATATAATTAATTGTAAAATATAATTAATCTGATTAATTCTTATTATGAAAATCTATCTTAATTTATAAACTTGTCTCAATAAAATTCTGCAATGATTAATTTTCTACTAATTTTTCCCCTATTAAAAACTGCCCGGCATGTCAGCAAATCGATAAATATTATATATAAATTTTTGGCACGCGCAGATAAATAAAAAGGATCGCCTCCCCTGATATAGGCTAAAGTGAACAATTTTTATATTGTTAAAAGATAAAAAGATATCTAATTAAAGTATTAAAAATTAGTACCATGTGCCGTGGCTGGCCATCCCACATGCTGCGATGGTGGCATTGCTGGTGGTGGTCCTGGTGGTAGTGTCGGTGGTAGTGTCGGTGGTAGTGTCGGTGGTAGTGTCCGTGGTAGTGATGATGGTAGTGTCGGTGGTAGTGTCCGTGGTAGTGATGGTGGTAGTGTCGGTGGTAGTGCCAGTGGTGGTATCGGTGGTGTCGATGGTGTTGGTGGTGGCCGTGGCGTGCTTGTCCCTCCCAGTGGCAGCCAAATAAATCGCCCCCCACTCATATAGGCTAAAGTGAACAATTTTTATATTGTTGAAAAATAAAAAGATATCTAATTAAAGTATTAATTAAAATATTAACAATTCATACAGTTTGCCGTGAATTCCCTCAGCCTAGGCTGTGGTGATGGTAGCGGCACCGTACTTGTGGGGAATCCCACGGCTTCTTCGTGGCTGCCACTGCGAGTCATCATCACAGTATCATCATCGGAATCTGGAAAAATAAATTTGAATAAATGTATATATAAATGTTTATTATTTAATTTTTCTGTAAGTTTATGGTTAATGAAACTTACCTTTAAGTAGGGAGTTATTCTGCATTATTTACAAAAATGAATAAACAATTAGCAAAGAAAATAAAGAGTTCATAAAAGTGGCGTATGATAGAAGAAAGTTATACGTTAACTATCAGTGGAAGTAGACCGTAACTGTATAGCAAGTAATACCACAAGAAGATATTAGACGCGTTGAAGCATATTTTATTTTAACTTGTAACGCCAATGATTAGAAACATCAAACATATCTCAGTTGAACGTAAACGAACATGTAAACTACAACATTATGAAAGTCTTTGATAGGCACTTTGCCTACGTTAAGTATCAGTGTACGTAAACCGTAATAACTGTATAACAAGTAATACAACAAATAGATATTCGATACAAAGAAGAATATTTTAACTCAGATGTGATTCATATTTCTAATCGTTGGCATTACAAGTTAGAATATGCTTCAACGTGTCTAATATCTTTCTGTTGTATTACTTGTGTATACACTTACGGTCTACGTCTACTGATTCTTAACGTAGGCAAAGTGCCTATCAAAGACTTTCATAATGTTGTAGTTTACATGTTCGTTTACGTTCAACTGAGATATGTTTGATATAATTCTAATCGTTGGCGTTATAAGTTACAGTATGCTTCAACGTGTCTAATATCTTCTTGTTGGAATAAGAAGATAATGCTGTAACAAGAAGATATTGGATACATAGAAGCATATTTTAACTCAGATGTGTTTCATATTTGTAATCATTAGCGTTACAAGTTACAATATTTTTCAACGTGTCTAATATCTTCTTGTTGTTTTACTTGCTATATACAATTACGGTCTACTTCCATTTATACTTAACCTAGGCAAAGTGCCTACCAAAGACTTTCAAAATGTTGTAGCTTACATGCACATTCGTTAGTTTTATCTCACGAATCACGAATATATTTCTCACGAATAAAAATTAATTCTCATCATAAAACTAACGAATAAAGATAGCCGGACTAGAATATATGATTAATTAACAATAACTCTGCTATGCTATGAATACATGATATATGAATAGTATTTTTTTATTACTTACGTTTGAATTGTCGCTCACTATTGATACACTACTGTACGCACCAAAAACGAGAATGCGCGGGCAAGAATCAGCGAGATTCAGCTTCGCTAGATGGAGGAGGAAACACCTATAGGAGTGGTGGTAATGTGTGCATGAACTGCGCCTGCGCAAGTCACGCACACATTACCATTGCTCCTGTAGGTGTTTTCTCCCCCATCATTGCAAATGCATCGTTTCTAACCGTCCGCACACAGCGTCAGCGCCGTCTTAACAAATTGAACGCCCTGCCGCGGCATCATGTATTGAGGGAAAGATAGAACATGATGCGTTTTCTCACTGTCACCTGCGGTTCAATCCGCGCGGATCATGACGCAAGGATGCTCCAGAAAGAAATTTTTGTCTCCAAAATTGAAGAGAAAAAAGCATTTCAGCATATTTGATTGGCAAAGGCGGCCCTGCGCAGCGCGGGACGGTTAGGATGTCCTATCTAGCATTTTGAAACAACCGAGAAAACTGAAGTTTTACCATTTCCTTCAGTCTTTCTTCATTCAAATTAAAACATGTTGTCATTATTTCGTCAAAGAGGAGATATAATAAGAGGCATCACCCCCGGCGGAACCTTTGAAGTCCTTACTTGACCTTGGCATTTAAATTGGTTATCTATTCGAGCGGCATATTCAAATCGACTAAATGTATCTTACCGCAGTTTGCTGATTATTGCCAAAGTTTACCGATCATTGCCGAATGGGCATTTAACTTGGTTGTGTAGTGATTTTCCTAGTTTATTTCTGTCCTTGTCGAGTGACGCCTCTTATTATACATTTATATCTCCTCTTTGATTTCGTAACAACCTAATACAAGTTTTTGTAATAGGTGTACCAGTAGGTAATGTATCATTAACGTACCAATTAATTAATTGTTTTAAGCAGGATATTTTAACCATCTGGAAAGCAGTTAGGTTAAATACATTAGACTGTTTCTAGATCTCTATGAAACACGTAGGGTTTCCTAACTTTACTTAAAAGGTAAAAGGCATGTGGAACTTCAAATATTCCAACATATCTTGAAAAATGAAAAAATGCTAGATAGGACATTTTAACTAAGGAGGGCAGTACAGGAGCGGTGGTAATGTGTGCATGCCAACCAAGTGGCGTCAGTTCACGCAGACATTACCATCGCTCCTGTAGGTGTTTGTAGGGATGGGATCCGAAGCACTTCGAATCTGTCTTGTAAATCAGGCGACTAATTCGAAGCACTTCGAACATGATTCGAAGCTTAAAACTTTTGAGTCTTGATAGGTTTTGAAAGTCGTCGAAATTTGGAAGTCTTGAAAGTCTTGGAAATCTTGAAATTCTTGCTTCAAAGTCTTGGTAGGTTTCGGACCCGTATGTACGTCCACCGCCGACTCGCGGGACAATACAGTCATAAACCGCGACCCTCGCGAGACCTACAGTCATAAATCTCGACCCTGCCGAGACCCTCTGACTGATCAACCTGGCTGGTTTTCGGCAACCAGATGTTCATTTTCAAGACTTTCAAGACCTATCAAGACTTATCAAGACTTTCAAGAGTTTTAAGCTTCGAATTATGTTCGAAGTGGTTCGGATCCCATCACTACCTGTAGGTCCCTTTCCATCACTGCAAATGAATCGTACCTAACCGAGCGCGGGCCTCCTTGCCACGTCCAACGCTGAGGCGAGCTCCTCCGCACTCTTTTGTTTTTTAAGGAGCCCGCGTTTGGCATAGATACGGGGTGCGTTCCGATTCACGCATACTACGCATGAAGTGTAGAGACAATCGTTCCGTTTTAAGGTGTGTTTTAACGTGACACTAAAGTCATGACATTCGCTGTCGTGACTCTGTTGCGTGACCACGCGAACGTAGCTACGGAAATGTATATAATCGTTAAGTAAATCAGGAGCGAAACTTGAAAGCAGATGTTTGCATGTGATCAAGGAGAGTATTGTTAAGGATACATAATGCGGGTGGCATGCGTGGGAAAGATCTTAGGCAGAGTCACAATTAATAAACCCGAAACGAATCGTGAGTTTCTTCTAAGTCACGTAATTTTTTGAGATGGCCTTGTCCTTTGTCAGTCTTTACGAGTGTCGATTGATTCTAGAAATGTTGACGACGCTAAGGAAATCATAAATTTCCTTCAAGGGTTGTTTCCTCAATCCCGGAGTAGAGCCTACTTTCTCATCCCACGTGGGCACCCTGCTGTGTAACGGAAAAGCGTGGTTCCACCGAGTTTCCACCACCACCCGAAGACGGAGGTAAAGATGGACGCCGATTCGCGGGGGCGTATGGACATCCGAAGGACGGCCTACCGCTTGGATCTGATGCATCCTCCATCCTAATTGGACTACAAGGATCTATGGGAGGACTAGAAGGATTCGGCCGACGACTTCAGTAAGGACCTCGGAGGATACTTCGAAACGCTACACATTCTGTCTCTAACCAGCTTTATGAACAATCGAATAAACTCCAAAGTTTAACTTATAAATAGTTTCTTGTTTTTTGTTTTATTTGAAACTCCCACACTGTGACGAGCAGAGCGGTTCAGCGCTCCACGGGCACCAACCCGCGTTCTCATTTAAAATAACCGCTAAAATATGCAAGAACACTGTATTACAGCGTGAATAAAATGTTAAAACATCGTGACATCTATAAGCCGTGACGATGTTGTAACATTTGATTTACGCTGTAATACAGTGTCACCACAGCGAATCATGACTTTAATGTCACGTCAAAACGCACCTTTAGTTACTGCGCGTCATTGATGGTGCAGAGAATTCCCTAGAATCCTTTCACTTCCGATACAGCAAACGCCGAAATTCAAGACGGGAAACAGTCACTGCGCGCTCGCTGCATCGGAACTGGCATCGTATTGGTGACAAGTGAGAGAAATTTTAGGGAATCGTACGATGCCACCAATTTCATGCGCTCACTGCGTGAATCGGAACGTGTGATAGCACATTCGGTAACCCGCACTAGTGCGCACTGAGTGCGAACTTTTTCAGTGTGACTCCATGCCGCACATTCGGGTGAAACTAGAGCTGGCTCAGCTCTGTTCTGGTGGATTCTGGTTAGGGATGGAGATAGTGATTTTTTATCTTGAATGAATTTGCTTACTGAGTAGTAAGGGTAGGACAGTTCTAACCCAGGTCCTCTGAGGGGAGCGCGGGGGCGGGGGGGAATGAGGGCGCGCGGGGGAGCGCGGCGGAGAGAAACATGGGCGCGGGGCCTGCGGGGAGTGGAAGAGCGGTTGCGCGCGCACGAGCCGCGGAGTGGGGGAAGCCGCAACCGCGGAGGGGATCACTCCGGGCCGAGCCGCCTCGGAGACCTGACCCACCGTCCCCGAAATTTTTTAGAGGGAGGGAATGACCCCCGAAAAGTCTTTTTCAGGCTTTGGCCCACCCCGAAAAATTTTTCAGACCTAACCCAGGGAGGGGACGGCCCCCAGGATTTTTTTCAAACCAACATGCGTCGGAAATTGTTTAATAATTTATTTTTTATCCGAAATTGTTTCGGACGATGTCGGGAAAGATCGGGAAAGATCGGGAAAGATCGACGTTCTTTTCTTTTACGAACCACGTCTTCGGGACGGAAAGAGAGAGCAATACTTCGTTATAAATCTAAATTCGGAGGAGGGAGAGAGACAGCACTACATAGCGGTACAATCGCAGATATTCTAAAATTTATAACCAGCGATCTACCAAACCATTATGTAGCAAGCATTCTAAAGCTAAACAGTATTCTAAAGCGTTCCGATTTAACGTCGCAGCGTATCGCGCGATCGTGCGTAACTTGACTCCTCTGGAGCAGCCGTGCGGGATGATGTCATTTGGCGGCACGAAGAAGGCACGAACAAAATGCAATACTTTTTAGGAAACGTCGAATCTTAGAATTAGGTGGCGAGGAAAGGAGGAGGGTGAATAAAATTGATAAATAATATAGGTTTGAGAATATATATTGTTACAAACGAAAAATAATAATAATAATAATAATAAAATGAAATAGAAGAAAATATTAATAATAATAATAATACAATGAAATAAAGAAAATATTAATAATAAAATGAAATAAAAGAAAAACATGAAAATATAAAATAAAATTAAGAAAATACAAATTAATAAAAGGGGGCATGTGACGAATAATAATAATACAATGAAATAAAGAAAATATTAATAATAAAATGAAATAAAAGAAAAACATGAAAATATAAAATAAAATTAAGAAAATATAAATTAATAAAAGGGGGCATGTGACGATGGGGGCGAGGGTGGTGATGGGGACTGTGGAGCCAGCGATGGTGGCAGCTGCGGCGGCTCAAATATACGCACCATCGGTCGCCGTGGTCGCCGCAAGGCCCCCAGCGGCGGTGCATATGGCCGCAGCCGCGCGGCCCCATATATCGGCTCCTGCCGCCGCACCCGCAGGTCCACCGGCTGCTGCCAACCCACAGGCATCAAATCACGCCTTACTCGGGGTGGCGGCGAGCCCTAGAACACACAAACAACGATATAATATTGATACATTAAACATAATAAACATCAATCGTGCAAAACAATGCAAAGTATTATTACATACCTGTGGAGGAGGCGGCGACCGCGGCGGCGACGGTGGCGGCGACCGCGGCGGCGAGCCCCAATCTGAGGACCACGTCGGCGATGGTGGTGGCGAGTTCTAAAAGATAATTAGCAATATAATAATCGCACAAACGTCTGATTTAATAGCACTCGGTTTCAAATGTTAAACGCGATAAATGTAAAAATATTTAAATGTATATTTAAATGTATATTTAAATATTTACATACCTCGGGGTCACACTCCGGCGCTATCCTGCGTAATCCCATTGCACAAAAAAACTGTATCGCAGAAAAAACAATGAAAAGAAATTAGACAGCTCGCTATCACAGTTGAAGAGCAACTGGTCTCGCTGCATCTCCAAGCTCTCGCATATAAACTCCTATCATGAAATCGAGAAGTGCGTAGCTTTGCAAAAGTAAGATGCTGTTGTTCTTCGCCATCTTCATCACAGGCCACCTGCATTTTCGCTGACCATCCTCTCCTTATTCCCACGCATCTTCTTTCCCCTTTTTTCTTTGGACACATTATTCGATTAGATCATACCACTTTGAATGTGTATGGAACATGTATTGAGCCACTTTTATCGTATATCGAACGTGAATCGAACGTGAATCGTACCACTTTCAACATCAATCGAATCACTTTCAACATCAATCGAACCACTTTGAACGTGTATGGTACCACTTTCAACCACAATCGAACCACTTTCAACATCAATCGTACCACTTTAAACATCAAACGTACCACTTTCAACATCAATCGAACATCAATCGAACCACTTTCAACCACAATCGAACATCAATCGAACCACTCCGAACATGAATCGAACCACTTTCAACATCAATCGAACCACTTTCAACCACAATCGAACCACTTTCAACATCAATCGTACCACTTTCAACATCAAACGTACCACTTTCAACATCAATCGAACCACTTTCAACCACAATCGAACATCAATCGAACCACTCCGAACATGATTCGAACCACTTTCAGCATCAATCGAACCACTTTCAACCACAATCGAACCACTTTCAACATCAATCGTACCACTTTCAACATCAAACGTACCACTTTCAACATCAATCGAACATGAATCGAACCACTTTCAACATGAATCGAACCACTTTCAACATGAATCGAACCACGTTGATCGTGTATGGTACCACTTTGATCATGTATTGTACGTGTATGGTAACTTTCAACGTCTATCGTATCACTCTGAACGTGTATCAAACCACTTCTACATAATTATAACTATCGTCTTAATCTAGCATACATCATGTGGAGGCGATTAGATTGGAGAGGGTGAAGAAAAACATTTTATACATTAAAATTGATTATATTTTATTTAAGCATTTCTCTCTGGCGTTTAGACCACCAGTTGAATATTTTAAATACATTTTGCATGGCACAGTGCTTTGCGTGTCTGCCACATCGCAGAGTATTAATTACATTTAGCTTATTTAGAGATTTGATATCCTCGTAGTCAATGTCCAGCGTCTCAATGACCACGTCCGCTCTGGTATTTTCATCGAGGAAATTCGCAAGCCAGTCGCGTTTCTGCAACCCTTTAACGTATACGATATGGGATGTATCATCTTCTTCGTCGATCGCATCAGCTACAGCTTTCGTAATTATCTGTTTAGCCATACAGTATGGAACGACTCCATCGTCCCACCGTAGTCCATGATGTTTTACCACCAACCACCGAATGCTTGATTTGTCAGATTTCGTAAGAAGATATTGTGGCATCGAACTCCCAAAAATATAGTGCGAGAGAATTGTTCCCATTCGTAGGACAGCCACTTCCTTGACGACAAATCTTCCATCGACGATGAACCCTTGCAGGTCAACAAATGTTGGCACGGCCATTATCGATACAATTTAGAGGTCCGCTCACTTCCAAGACAGACGGGAGAATGCAGTCCTTCTCGTAAAGCATCTCGATTTTCACGATGAAATTTTGTATGAATTTGACACAGGAGAGGGCGTAGCAATTTAATTGATTTTGCGCACCACGTTTGTCAGCGGATTGTATTCAACCACCCGATCGTGTAGAATCAGACAGTAGGCCGTAGTATTTATCGGCACATTCCCTTTACACTCGAATTCAATGCGCACGTCCACTGTGCCATTCTTGATCGACTCATTTTGTCGCGAGCAATCAATTACCACGAGGGGACCAAATTGTAAAAATTCGGCCACGGTGAATAATGCCTCATTGCAACTATGTCCATAATACGATTTATGGAATTGCGTATACATATGATACAAGATGGCATGCTTATTCTTGTCAAAGTCCAAGTTCATGTCATCGTATGGGTAAAATTCCGAGTTGAGAAAAAGTTTTACATTGGTCAATTTGCAGTTGTTGAACCTAGTAACGCCTTCGCTCATCACATTCCTTCGACCAGTCTGTAGAGCAAGGATAATAACTCGCGGCTTCTCCAGCTGTGCAGATGCCTTCACGGCCCACGAATGCTTGGTTGTACTCTGTAAGAGAGGATACTCGTACAGATCCCACGATTGAAAACAAATGCTCAGGTTTTGCCCACGTTCCAAAGCACGTAGCAAGGATAGCTTATTAACGTCGTTCAGCGTCACATGAGGCATCCGCCACTGCACTTTAAGTAATTCAATTTCTGGTTCCAGCATCGGCGATCCTATTAGAGCATTATTGTCGTTGCGCGATCGTATTAAAATCAATTCGTGACGCACATTAATAATAATGCGTTTGTAGTTCTCACAAAATCCCAGCAAATATTTGAGTGGGATGCAAAAATTGAAATGATTTTTCAATATTGACCCATCGCGTCGTTTCAAGCCCCATCCGGCATTCTCCATATTTTTGTCTTCGCTAGATGTCATCGATACATAGTTTTTAAGCGTGCTAGTTATCCCAACGTTTCTGTTGCGATCAATCTCCACGCCATTCAGCTCGTATCGAATCTCATCAAATAAGAACGCCATGCAATTATTTCCCAACGTCACCGTTAATGCATCGTTTGTCTTATATATCTTCAATTTCCCCTCCACGTAGAGGAAACTTTCGCACGGCAATGTGTATAAATCCTGCTGTTGTATGGGTATTCTTATTTCATCGCTGTATCCAAACGTTGAGTTGACGTATGGGTTGTATATGTGGAGGCTTCCCTCCAATGCTTAGAATGTCAACCATTTTTTTCAACTTAACCGTGCACAATGAATACCAATGATTTCAAAAATGCAATGTTCGCAGCACTGAGCCTCTTCTTTTTAGCACAATCAGAGCTGTTGCAGTTGTTGCAGTTGTTGCAGTTGTTGTTGTTGTTGTTGTTGTTGTTGTTGTTGTTGTTGTTGTTGTTGTTGTTGTTGTTGTTGTTGCTGTTGTTGTAGTTGTTGTTGTTGTTGTTGTTGTTGTTGTTGTTGTTGTTGTTGTTGCTGCAAACAATTTCGTTTGGAAGAAACGGGTTTCTGGAGTCGTTCAGCACAAGCATCTCTTTCGATCACGTCACATGCATTATCGTCGTCGCCGTCGTACGTGCAATCTGATGGTAATCTCTTCACCTCGAAAATCGAGCAACCGTCCGTCTTGATCCACAACGCGTATCGTTAGATCCGTAATGACCCGTGCGGTGATTGGAAGGTAAATGATCTGCGCGGGCGTTTCCGATATCTTATATCCTGGTGGGACTCTCGGAGAAAATTCATGTATCGTATGTACGCGCTTCCCATTGTTGTACGCACCAGTGGTCACGCTGCATTCTATGCGAATAATGTTCACGTTCATGATATTAATTGGATCGTTCGATTCATGCCACCATCCTGGTTCTAATACCCGATTCGTCGAGAATCCCAGTAGCGATCCAATGTTATTGGACTTTGTAAAGTCCACGGCGAACGAGCAGTACAGCTCGCTTTTCATGGTGTTGTTGTTGGGGCGCAACACTATAGGATACACATCGTTGTCACCACCACCACCACCACCATCATTGATATCGGTGCCACCGAGATTTTGAGGATACCGCTCGAGTAATCACTGCTTCAAATACTTGGCAATGGCGTCTAGTTCGTAGGAGCCGTGGGGAATCGTAATGTATTCATGAGTGGTGTCGACGCTGTTGCTGATGTCATAGTTTACGACAAAGTAGAATTTATCGTTGCTCGAGTCGATGTTTGGTATTGTATGATAAGTTTCAAAGGTTGTTAGACCAAGCTCGTAATCATCGTCGCTCAAATCTATGGGTGGAAAGTAGCTTACCGCGAGGGTGCTACTCTTGCCGGTGAGAGTGAATGTTAACGACATATTCCGAGCTGTACGACTGGACTGGTACTGAATCAGAGTGGTGGGAAGTCAATCCTTAAATTTGATGCCAATCGTTTGTAGAAAGCGTAGACATAGTTGTCCACAATTGCTCTGATCGTACTTCTGATAAGCCGTTCGATTGTATTCGATTTTCACGACATCTTTGTCCAGATATTGTACCAATTCCTTAGGCGGTCGAAGATTTCCAAAGCTGTCGAAATATATAGCTCGACACCCTCCCTTCGCATACGCCACCCAATGAGTCCCCGGCCCCTCGACATTGTCCAAATTTACGATACCGCTCTCGTTTCGACGTACTCCTCCGGCTGGTAACGCGTTACGCATAAAAACACCTCTAAAGAATGGAATACGCATACGTTTTGTAAACTCCTCCAATTGTGCATCGGTAGTTACGCCGGCGGGCATTTTTAGTTTCTTTTCGACGTTTTTTTTTTCGTTTCGATATTCCCTGTCCGCGCTTGTATGGTGCGAGATGAAGTCCACGACCTTCCATGGAGCGATTATGACGTTGCATTTCCTGCAGCTGATGTTGCGCCACCTTATTATCGTTTACCGCCTTGGCTATCCCCGCCGCTCCGCCAGCTAACGATCCAAGAACACCTAGCAGCGGGAGAAGTGGTAATATACCACCCCGTTTTGCTATCGGAAGAATCCGCTTTTTCGGTGCTCTCTTTGGAATCCTTTTGCGCAATTTTACTTTCATCCCCATTCCGATTTTCGTCTTGGCCTTCATAGCTGCCAAAATGACTGTAGCAGCACCTCTTTCGCCCAGAGTCGAGTCTCGCGCAACGATGCGTTTTCGCGCTTTGTCAGCGAGTACGTTATCTGCCGCGTGCCTTTCGCCGAGGTCGTTGCTACGCGAATATGCAATATCGTGTTCGCGACACGCTGCTTCCAACGGATTGATGCCTTGATCACCTCTAGGCAATCGTTTTGTCAGATGCGTTCCTGGGCCGCAAAACTGGTACCCTGGGATATGTAATTCGATAGGTAGCGCGTTTATCGCCCGATTTAACAAACCACAACTTTTCTTCACTCGCATCGGCGACATTCACTACAGTTTTTAATCAATGGTGCTGGACCGTCGACATGCGTTCGCTGCCAAGGGCGATTATTATTATAATATTTTCCAGACACCGACGATACTGCTGAACCTCGGAATCGGCTTTTATATGCTCGGGGAGTCTGTCCCACAACTGATCAATGTATCTCTCGAACTCTAGCAGTAGAATAATCTTTGGTATATATTTCAACTGTTCAGAGGTTAGCTCTCGAATATCACAATTATCCGACAGGACCAGAAGCATTTTGAACACTGAGCTGTTTTGCTTCGGCGCGGACCTATAAATAGGGTGCGTCACCGCTTCGATGTATCAAAATCATTTTTCACAGTTCGCAGCGAGGATGCGCTTCGTGCGACAGCCTGTGACGATACGCGTGACAAATTTTGACGATAAATCACGAGTGATGCCCTCGAAAACAAAGCGCAAACATGGCAGCATGCTACCAAACACTATTCGGTGCCTCATTTGTGGCCCATCAAATTGTGAAAAGACCAACGTGCTGGTGAGCTTGTTGGAAAGTCCTCACGGTGTCCGCTTCGAGAACGTGTATGTGTACTCCAAGTCGTTGCAACAGCCGAAATACCAGTATTTGGAGAATTTATTCACTCCGATAGATGAAATTGGCTACTTTACGTTCTCGAATAACAGTGATGTCATCCCACCGAGCGAATCGCTTCCGACTTCCATTTTTATCTTTGATGACGTGGCATGCGACAAGCAAGATACAATAAGGAAATACTTTGCAATGGGGCGCCACTCGATCGTTGACTGCTTCTATCTCTGTCAGACGTATGCAAAGATTCCCAAACATCATATACGCGACAATGCCAATCTGTTGATTCTGTTTAAGCAGGATGGTACCAACTTGAAACATGTGTACAACGATCATGTAAATACTGATATGTCTTACGAGGATTTCTGCGCTTTGTGTTGTAATTGTTGGCAACGAGAGTATGGTTTCGTGGTAATAGACAAGGATAGCGCGATGCCCAATGGACGTTATAGAAAGGGATTTAACGAGTTTGCCGTACCGTGAGATGGTCAATTGTCGTCAACACGTCGGTGAGAAAGCAACGTCTGCTGCACAATGATGATTGATATCGATAGTCTGGAGATTAAGGATCGCGAGAGAATAGCGATGGAAATTGCAAAAACCAGCGAAGCCATTCGCAAGAAACATCAGGCTTTGAAGTCTGGCAAGATGGAGGAAGATATCGCGTTGGAGAGATACTTTAAACCTATCGTCGAACCCTTGAAACATATCGTGGAAAATACCACAGCGGCAGAAGCTGACACATCACCGCTGATGGGCATAGACGTTGAAGAGAATGAAACATTAACGCCTAAAACAAAAATCCAGTCGAAATGGAGCACATCGCGCAAGACAAAGAAGAAACGACACACATCATCGGAATATTCACTCATAACCTCCACACCAGTTCAATCGTAGCGAAAACGACAAAACGATTCCTCTGTTCCTCCCACACCAATAAATACATTTCCCAGTGTACAATTGCTTGCAACCGGGGATGATGATGACGACGTTTTCGAAACTAGTCCAGATGAGTCGTTTCTAACATCTATTAGACAGCAACTTCAAACATCCGAGGGACAAGAAACGTTTCGCGACCATTTCGGTCCGCTGGGGCAAGAATACATGAGCGCCATCCTAAGTAGGGATAAGGATACAGCATTTGACTATGTGTACGGTGTATACTTTGGCAATAGTGGAACGATGCTTGGAGATAAGGCTTTCGATATGGACAAGGATGATAATATAATCATCGGTGGTGTAAAATACAAAGGAACGCCCGGCCTTTACGAACTGATTTTCAAGAGAATTCCCGACGATGCCCTGTACACCGATGCTGATAAACAAAAATACAAAAGTATACTGCTGGCGACGAATGCCTACAGACGCAGTCATTGTGCTCAAAAACCCATATTGGGCAACAAGGGAGACAAGCACAAACATGTAATTGCACCACTAGTCCCCCGCGCATCAACGAGTAAAGCAGGAAAAGGTCTAAGGACACCACGAACTATGGTAGTAAACGATAACAAGATCGATTACGTGCACTGGGACGATCCCAACGAGTTGGTGGATCGATTGCGTTTGCTTGAAGCGTCGCGTCAGGCGGGTAACAACTCCCACGATCCCGAAATTCTATCTATTTACGAGGAACTCCGCGAGGTAGGCCTCATTATATAAAACCACATGCTGATGATGTGCGCAGTATGCATCGAGATGCCGATCAACAAATTTGGGGTGTCGCTCGAGAAGAGTGGAGCAGCTAGAATGGACTGTTACAAATGGAGCGGTTTGCTTCGAAATTATATGCGAGATAACGCTCTTTGCATGACCGGTGTCGACTTTGATGCAAAATCACGCAAGATACGACGCGTAGCTCAGCCGGTGGCCGATACCGATGCCGTCAATAAACTATACATGGAAAAGAGCATTAAACTTTTCAGAGAGCAGCAAGAAGAATTAGAGAGGAAGCTGGTCGTGTTTCAAAGAGATATGCTGACGTTGCAAAACAGCGTTCAAAAGTTATCGCAGTCGTTGAATTGTATCCCGCAGCAGCACTGCGAAGGAGAATCATGCGAGACGGTTGAACTTGTCCCCGGGCCGATTGGTAGCACTTAATGCATGTACATGATAATTATCGCATCATTCGTGTCAAAGACACCTCTGCGATCAAACATGCAGCCAGTATCGAAATCCAAGAGTAAAGAAAACCATGGTCCCAAGAAGCGACAACTTGTTGAGGAATTGCATGCTCCAGCTCGAAGATATTTCCCGCGGAGGCGCGTCATAGTGCATGGATACGACGATCTGTGGCAAGCTGACGTTGTAGAAATGCGTCCATACTCGCGATTCAACCAAGGCCACCACTACATACTCACCATCATCGATGTGCTCAGCAAGTATGCATGGGCGGTGCCGCTCAAGACTAAAAGTGGTGCTGAGGTGACTGAAGCGTTTGCAAAGATATTTAGAGATCGATATCCGAAAAATTTGCAAACCGATCAAGGAAAAGAATTTTACAACGCCGATGTGCAGAAACTCTTGACAAAACATGACATTAATCATTATTCGACGTATTCGGTGATGAAGGTCTCCGTCGTAGAACGTTTCAATCGAACTTTGAAGAACAATATGTGGAAAATGTTCACGCTCAATGGAACGTACAGATGGACAGATGCACTACCAAGTCTACTTACAGAGTACAACGCACGAAAACATAGAACCATCGGAATGCGTCCTCGCGATGTTACCCCTGCGATCGCCGACAAGCTGCTATCCACCGTATACAGCAACATAAAGATCGCTGCTCCGGCGAGATTCAAGTTGGGCGAGTTTGTGCGCGTGAGCAAATTTAAAACCATCTTCGATAAAGGCTATACGCCGAATTGGACAACGGAGGTGTTCAAGATAGCCAAAGTACAGGCAACTAATCCCGCGACGTATCTGCTCGTCGATTCCTGTGGAAAACCTGTTGCCGGAGGATTCTATGAACACGAGCTGCAACGCGTCACCGATCCTGATGTATATCTAGTGGAAAAAGTGTTGCGTAGAAAGGGGGATAAGGTATACGTCAAGTGGCTGGGGTTTGATAAATCACACAATTCTTAGATAAATAAAAATAATGTATTGTAACATAATAATACATGATTCAATAAATGCAATGATATACAGTGGGTCAAAAAAGTATTGGCACACCCAGTTTTCTTGGAATACATTTAAACTATAAAGTAATTTATTAATATTAACTATGTTTATTAGTGTCTTTTGACACACATAAATAGTATGTTTACTGAGAATTCTCAGTTATTTGGTATAAGGAAGTAAAGTAAAGAAATCGAAAAATCCATAGTCAAATAAGTATTGGCACACATACGATGTTATTGAGGAATGCACAATAATAAACAATATGAACAATATTGAACTTACCTAATATTTGGTGTGCATGCCTTTGGCCTTAATTACAGCCTGTAATCGATTAGGTATCGATTCGACCAGTTTTTGCGTAATTTCCGGTGAAATGTTAGACCACTCTTCTAAAAGTGTCGCTTTTAGGTCATTTTTATTTTTTATTTTCCTTTTACGGATTTTTAAATCTAAAATATGCCAAAGATTTTCTATCGGATTATTATCCGGCGATTGAGGTGGTGCTAAAAGATGCTAATTTGTCGAGACTGGTGTTGAGAAATTTGTACGAATCGATGAATCGCAATTTAATATAATTTCGCGAGTCTGAGTCAGCCGCATCTTCGACATTTTTTGTGAATGAAATATATTTTTCTTTAGTTATGGGTAATACGTCGACGTGACCTTCAAAAGCGGTAGCTATTTCCTCGATAATAAAATGCGAATCGTAGCCTGATAAATTATGAAAAACTATGGGGATGTAAAACGCATTTTTATCATTTAAATTGCACTCCGAATGTGCTGGACCTCTAAACCGTCCGGATAGATGACAATGATCGCGGACTCGTATATCGATAGCCTTGAATGGTTCTTCGCAAATATGACAGTGTGTTGCATCGCAAAATGCCGTTAACTGTTCGGCGGTTAAATCAGGCATGGGAACATTGCTGGTCAGGATGGGTTTGGCGAAATTTGCAAAATTTTTTAGTTCATCGACGAACCATGAAACGCAATCCGCGTCGCGGCGACATCGATACACCGATAGCGATGTATCGTACGAGCAATGCATGTAATAGGCTATACTATGAACTTCGTGGTGTTGATACGTGTGTAATTTATTATCATCACCCATTCGGTGGCTGTCCTCTGTTTTCTCGATGATGCACTCGAGATCTGCATATACCACGAAGGGGAGCCGCTCCTTCATGTTGTGGTTGTTGAACCTTAGGAGATTGTTTCCTTCGCTGGGCAGCAGGATGGCGCAGTCGTTCATCATGCCACAGTCCAGCGAATGAATCTCCAACTTCTCGACCGATCTGAAGTAGTGCATGCATCTGTAAACCCAAAAAAAATTTTTATTTAATTTTTTTTCGCGAGACATTTCATCATTTTTCATAATTTTCTATACGTACTGATCACAGATGAATTTCTTTCCATCATGCCTGCTCAACTGGGTGCTCACCAGCCGGGATAAGTTCTTGATCAGAACAAAGTGCCCTACATCTCCATCATTCGGTATGTAGAGCAGGTTGATGTGCCGATCCCTCTTTTGGCTGGTGAGGCGCAGCGGAAAGACCGTCTTCGTCTTCTCCGCCTCGAAGCTATAGATGTTGATCGAGATTTCATTTAACCGCTCAAACTTCCCAATTTGCTCCAGAGACATTGGGAACTCAATGCCCTGGAGATTTAATGCGGAAGCATATGGCGGATATGAACTTGGGCGCTCCGGATGTCTTTCCGCAGGATGGAGAGCGGCTACCACTGCCCACGCGAAACACGCATTGTCCGGGGATTGCACACTGATCGTTGCCTTCTTCAAAGATAATATCTGTGGCAACTTGTGATGGCACCCCGCGCACAGCGGACTGTACTTATTGACATTGACGGTCAGGTTGAGGATTCGCGTCAATGCCCATCCGCTGTCGCGTTCCTGGAACTCTTCCAGCGATGCCAGGGTCGGTTCGACGACGCATCGCTGGTACCACTCCTGCAGATCGGATGTACCGAAGAGTTCGCAGTTCCGGGTGTTGATGATTTTGCAAGCATGCTTGTCACCCGCCACAAATTCGCCGTTGAATACAGTGTTCACTTTGAGGTTTCGACGTTTTCTCAAAGCGCCCCGCACGTGCTCCAACACAATGGTCGCCGCATCCTGGAGGAAGTTGCGCGGCTCGATATAGTTCGAATTGAGCACGGCACCATTTAACACGCGACTATCGAACGCAGTGTCTATTTCGCGCCACAAAAGTCCCGTACTCGAATGTCCAGCACCTTCGCGCACGAAACGTCCGCGCAACGAATGTTTCAGTCCCTCGAGCCGCGCGGTTCGAGCAACCAACGATTGTTGAATACCGATCGATAATCGCCGGCGTTTCACTCGGCTGTGTTCTTCTAAAGATTCGATGCACTCGTTGCACCGTTCTTCCCACGCGAGGTATTCTTGCCGCGAACTCAATCGTGCAGATTGATCCCGTAATTGATGTTCTACTTGCGCGAATTCTTCCATGATCGTAAATGGAGTGTAAATGTAACGTCCTTTCCGCGCAACACGTTGCAACGATTTGAGGATTTGTGCAGTTCGGAGCGTGCTTTTATGACTGATACCACGATTTGGTATCTCTGTCTAACTCTTTTAGCGTACCCCCTCCCTCGAATTCACCGCATGCAAAAAAAACGACGATCCGTCCCAACATGGTTTTGTGCAGTTTCTGCCGATACAGCATAATTCTTTCTATGATTCACGCGTATGACGAATTAGCGCGCAAAAAATCATCCGACACAGTTTCTGCTGACACCGCATAATTCTAAGATTCTGCGCTTCCACAGGTATTATATTACATTCATCCTTGGGGGGTTGATTCAAATTACATGCGATCGTGCGACAGGCTGCGACGTTAAGATTGAAAAACATTATGGAAAAATTGGTAGCTTTAGAATAAAATGCGGTGTTGGGGGAAACAATTGCACCTCTATTTAAGCCAGTCTCCCGGTCGCTATTCCATCAATCGCATAGTAGCCTCGGTGACTTTGATAGACGAGATACGACTACAAAAATTGTGCAGTGCCGAAGCAAACGTTGAACGCATGAATTATTACGTTCCAATAATGCGAGATGATGGCGTAGCTCCATGTGGGGATAATACATTTGACAGGTAAGACTTAATTTTCACATATTCTCGAAATTTTTTTATGTTTATTCCTGATACGAGTGGAGAATTTCATAGCTTTGATTGTTCTCTTAGTCCGCGCCGAGGATCGCGTATCAGGGTCAGAAGATACGCGTTAACATCCATGGGCAGCAAATATTTGGAAATTGGAATCAACGTACGACCTATGGCCGATGTTGAAGTTCTTCTCGGCGATAATCATGGGAATCATCTTATATCATCATGGCATACATGGAATGTGCTATTCGACAGCCGTGAAACCATCGAAGAACGTGCACAATTACCTGAACCAGACTCGATGCGGATTGATGATTTAATGGTGGAATTTCTTCGGATCTTTGATTCATCGATTGTAAAGATGACGCGAGCTGATAATTCACTGTATTTCAAACTGAATACAGTATCATTTTTATATAATCTTGAGCCATGCATAAGCTATGTGTATCCGCGACTGCATCAAACTGCAGAGGATGTGAGAGTAAAATTTGAAACTTTTGTTAACGTGCTACAGCAGAGCGATGTTGCGTGTGAAACATTAGTTGCGCGCAGCGCTGCTAAAATAATACGTGATAGCGAATATTACGACGAGGATTATCTTGTAGATTGCGAACTGGTAGCATGCGCCATCGATATTCTAGCCCATGCTCGTAGGAAAAAATGTTAGATTGTATTTTTTAATTTTAAAATCTTTTCGTTTGTAACAATATATATTCTCAAAGCTATATTATTTCTCCATTTCATTTACCCGTCTTCCTTCTCCTTTCGCCACCTTACTCTAAGATTTGCTGACTTCGCATAATTCTATTTCATTCTTCGCGCCGCCAAATGACGTCATCGCACGCGGCTGCTCCAGAGGAGTCAAGTTACGCACGATCGCGCGATACGCTGCGACGTTAAATCGGAACGCTTTAGAATAATGTTTAGCTTTCGAATGCTTGCTACATAATGGTTTGGTAGATCGCTGGTTAAAAATTTTAGAATTTCTGCGATTGTACCGCTATGTAGTGCTGTCTCTCTCCCTCCTCCGAATTTAGATTTATAACGAAGTATTGCTCTCTCTTTCCGTCCCGAAGACGTGGTTCGTAAAAGAAAAGAACGTCGATATTTCCCGATCTTTACCGATCTTTCCCGACATCGTCCGAAACAATTTCGGATAAAAAATAAATTATTAAACAATTTCCGACGCATGTTGGTTTGAAAAAAATCCTGGGGGCCGTCCCCTCCCTGGGTTAGGTCTGAAAAATTTTTCCGGGTGGGCCAAAGCCTGAAAAAGACTTTTCGGGGGTCATTCCCTCCCTCTAAAAAATTTCGGGGACGGTGGGTCAGGTCTCTGCGGCGGCTCGGCCCGGAGTGATCCCCTCCGCGGTTGCGGCTTCCCCCACTCCGCGGCTCGTGCGCGCGCAACCGCTCTTCCACTCCCCGCAGGCCCCGCGCCCAGGTTTCCCTCTGCCGCGCTCCCCCGCGCGCCCTCACTTCCCCCCGCCCCCGCGCTCCCCTCAGAGGACCTGCGTTGAAACCCGCCTTGCTATACTACTAATAAAGTTAATATATGTGTTGAATATAATCCTCATATCACTACTAGCCACATCTTATCTTAACATGGCAGCAGAGCGTGGTTGTGTTGGTAGTGTTGGTTGAAGTGAAAACGCTGGACGTTAAGCAAGAAGAAAAGCCTGAAGACGAAGACAACTCTAAACACGAAGGAACGTTCAAGAATAAGAAAGGCAAAATGGAGAAGAAAGATATTACGATACCGGTGTTTGATGGGGAGGATTATAGTATGTGGAAAAGGAGAATCACAATGTTTCTGAAGTTTAAAAAGTGTGAAACAGTAATTACCAGGGAAAAAGCCACAACAGACAAACAAGAAGAAGGGGAAGAAAACGATTTAAAGGCAATAAATCTGATTTATAGTTCGATTTCAAATAAGCAATTGGAATTTGTATGTGAGGAAGAAACAGTTTACAAAATAATAAAGAAGCTAGATGAAATATACTTGAAAGAATCGAACGGCTTTGCAAATTGTGTGCAGAAACAGATTGGAAAAATTAAGACTGAAGTTTCTTCTGAATTTAAGTTAAATTCAGTGTTCTACTGCAACTACCGTAAGAAATTATAATTACCATTATTGTTATACGGCATATCACCTTCATCTATATTATTTTGTATTGTTAACGCTTATTGCATTTCATATTATTATTCTTGTATTAACGCTTATTGCTTTATATTATCATTTCGCTAACGCTCATTGCTTTAAATATATTTTGTATTGTTAACGCTTATTGCCTTTCATATTATTTTGATTCATATTATTATCTCGCTAACGCTCCTTGTCTTATATTGTTAACGTAGCAAATTCCTATTACTTTTCATACTATTTTCTTTGAGTTATACACATGTATTTCATGTTCATACACATATATTGCTGTTGATTACCATTTATATAAATGTTATGTGCTAATGCTTAATGTCTGACGCATTATTATGTTAACCACGCTAATACATTGATAGTGCGTATATTCGTGCTTAAAGTAATAAACCTCTTTGCTTTAAATCACGCTTCGAATTATTATGAATATCCTTTGGTTACGAAGGCTCCAAATCTAAACAGGCTACTGCAACAGCTGATTTCAGTTCGTGAACGCGAGACTTCTTACAGTGTTTACTAACGTAATTTTGCATAGGTCGTATACAGCCATATGTCTAGACATATTTCGCAGAAATATTACGTGTAGTTTCTTATGCGAATGCAACGGTAAATCCAATTACCAGACCAAAACAAAGTGTTCTAACGGGTGTCACCACCAAAGTGATTACTATTTAAACCTTCCCTGGTCGTTCAGTGCTACGAATCTGGCATTCGAGCCTGGCTTCCTCCAACTCTCAGTATTACGAATCTTGCATTCGAGCCTAACTCCCATTTATCCTCAGTGTTACGAATCTGGCATTCGAGCCTGGCTTCCTCCAACCCTCAGTGCTACGAATCTGGCATTCGAGCCTAACTCCCATCAACCCTCAGTGTTACGAATCTGGCATTCGAGCCTGGCTTCCTCCAACCCTCAGTGTTACGAATCTGGCATTCGAACCTGGCTTCGTCCAACCCTCAGTGTTACGAATCTGGCATTCGAGCCTGGCATCCATTAACCCCACATTGTCATCGTCCTAAAGACCTCCACCCGGGACGTGACATTGGTATGAATGTTTCGATGAGTGCATTATTAAATTAGCATTTGAGAGAAGTAATGTGGATCTCTGTTTGTATAAAAAAGGAAAATATAAAGACGAAATTTATTTATTAATTTACGTAGATGATCTACTAATCTGTAGTAAAAGTAAAGAAAACATACGAAATATAAAGAAAATGTTGTCTGACAGATTTAAAATGAAAGATTTAGATGAGATTAAAGAGTATCTTGGAATAAATATAAAATATAACTATCTAGAAAATGAACTTACTTTAAGTCAAACAAAATACATAGACACTTTAGCAGATAAATATAAGATAAAAAACATTAGATTGTATAGTACTCCTATGGAGACAAATTTGAAACTTGAAAAGGCTGAAAATTGCGAGTCAAACATAAAATATAGAAACTTGATAGGTACTCTGTTATATATGTATTAGCTCAAGTACAAGACCAGATATAAGTTACAGCGTAAATTATCTAAGTAGATATCAAAATAGTTATAGTGAAACACACTGGAAATATGCATTGCGAATCTTAAAATATTTATATTTAACAAAAGATTTAAATCTACTTTATAAAAGAAATGAAAAATGCGATATCATAAGCTGTTATGTAGATGCAGATTGGGCTGGCGATAATTTTGATCGAAAATCTACGTCTGGATATATAATAAAAATGTATGGAAATGCGATTGATTGGAAATCGAGAAAACAAAAATGTATAGCCAAAGCTTCGACATATGCAGAGTACATAGCATTATCTGAGATTGTAAGTGAGATAAAGTATATTAGAGAGTTAGTAAAAATATTTGACATAAATATAAATGAACCTATAAAAATTTACGAAGATAACTCAGGAGCGATAAATATTGCGAACAATGGTAATTTGACAAAAAACTCAAAACACATAGAAATACATTACCATTTTGTACATGAAAGTGTAAAAGAGAAATTGATTGATGTTTGTAAAATTGACACAAAGAAAAATGTGGCAGATATTTTTACTAAAGCGCTGTGTAAAGAGAAGTTTGAAAAATTCAGAAAAGATTTGAATGTAATATGAAATAATTATTATAAGTAAAACATACAGTACAAATGTAAGGAGGCGTGTTGAAATATATATAGTACATTTGTTCTGTCGCTCCGTGGTGTATGTATGTATGTGTGTGTCAGCTGACTCCGAGAGACGCAAAAACCGTACGACGCTCTAGCTCGCCTCTCGAGCCTGTGCTTTTACCGAGTACACAAGTATCGTCAGATTACGTTAAATAAACTTAATATATGTGTTGAATATAATCCTCATATCACTACTAGCCACATCTTATCTTAACAAAAGTGATAGAATTTACCATCGTGCCCAGCGTTTTTAGGAAATGTGTCAGCGTGTGTGGCGGTATATGTGTGCGAGACGGGAAACAAATCGACGCCAGCGCCAAGACAAGTGATGAATCGGATTCGTCGCTTTCAAATGTGTACGAATCGGATTCATGGCTGCCTTGGCGCTGGCGTCGATACGTTTCCCATCGTTCTCATCTTGGCGTTGATTAGTTCGACGGTCGCGGCGTCATTGCGCGCATGCGTGGACGCGGGTAGCCGGCCCCACTCTCATCCGGCTACCAGGCTTCGAAGGCGACGAATCCGATTCGTCACCTGGCTTACAAGGGAAGTTTGGCAACCCGGAAATTCAGAAAATTATGAAACTCGGTGTGCAAGTAGAGTAGTTCATCCGTAACACCTATTTTTTGTTGGTGTCATAATTCATTTTTAGGGGTGAAATCACCCCTTGAAAAAATCCAGAATTTTCTTTTCCATGAAATATCTCGAGAACGGTGAGAGATATCGAAAAGAAGTTTAAACAAAAGTTGCATCCTTCTTTTGTATCTACAAAACCGCGTAAAAATAATTTTCGAAAAATCCATATTTTTTAAGATACCCCCACCACTAACCCTTAAAATTAAGTTCTTGTATTTTTTAAATATACGCTGAAATACCTCTGGATAATCTCTTTTCATACACATAAATTTTTTTTGCAAACAAATAAAACCTCCATTACCGAATTTGAAATCCATTTTGGCAGTTTCCATTAATAACATGGTTTCTTAAAGCCATGTTTAGATTATTATTTATGTAAAGTTCAGACAGCTTTCAATTATTTAAGACACACGACGTCTATAAGCCATCTTTAAGACGTCTTGAAAGTCTGAAAGACTTGTCTGCCGAATGTGCTATGAGAGTCCGGCGCGGACTCTTTGAATTGTTGATTCTTAGGCTCGGTGCAGACGAGCGGTTTGCGACAGTTGACCGCCGCGGCAATTTGCTGCGCGCGTTTTAGCAGAACATAAATTTATATGATATAAGATATATATATATATATATATATATATATATATATATTATTGTAGTGTACTCGAATGTTTATTAACAATAGTGGATAGAAACATTAAAGATATAAACTCTTGACATACGCATTGCGCTATTGCACATTTGTGCTTAATAATAATGACTCTTAATACTCTTCGAACAAGTTACATTGTTACCGCTACTAACGTGAAGCAGTCTGCTCTTTTGAAAGTGACCGCTAGGTGGCGCCGATACATCACAATTATAATATATAAAGGGAAGAATTTTATAAAAAATAATTTAATCATGATCAAGAATTATGACCACAGTAAACAATTGATAATCGGTAAAATAACCCAGATGGCACACATGGTCTATAAGCCGTTTTTAAGACGTCTTTTAGACTTTCAAGACGTCTTAAAAACGACATATAGACCATGTGTGCTATCTGGGAATTGAATCTTCAGAAAAAGAATTGAGTAAAATCGCCCTTCCCTATTGACGGTTACGAACCCCGTTCCACTACACTTTTCGCCTGCGACGCTCACAACAGCTTATAAGCAAGTGGAATGGAAAATTCCTGCGATCGTGGGTGCGGGCGATTTGGGCTTAAGTGGAACGCATCCTTAGCTGTTGTAAGATCCCCATAAAAAACTTCAAAAAAGTAAAAAAAATTACGCCAAGTACATGAAAAAGTCGAGGACGAAAAAGAGAATTATTTGCATTTCTATATTAGATTTAGCTGTATGTAAGATCCGAACCGAATAAATAAGACTGAAACCGTATTCAAAAGGCGATGGTAAAGATCTCGCCCGACGGCGGCACATTTTGTTGGTACGAGGTGGGCTCGGTCTGACAGACAGGCACGTGGGCCTAAGTTCGCGCGTAAAGGCTGACGTTCCAATGTGCGGCCGGCGACTGCGGCCGGCGATGGTCCCACTACTGTAAGGGAGAAGTATGTATCTGTCTCTCCCTTGCACTAGTGAAACCGTCGTCCGCTACACATTGGAACGTCAGCCTTAAAGCAGAAAATAAACAAAGCGGACGACCAGAGCTCACGCATATTACGGCGTCTGAAATTCTTCTTCATTTCCTTACATGTAAGTGTGCTTCATCATTATTAATTAAGCTGTACGTATAATGAAACGAACATATTTTCAACGAATACGTTAGTGTTTCATTACGCGTGTATACAGATGTATGTGCAGTCAAATAATCGTCTGCGGAGATTTTTACTAACCTATTTCTTTATTGAAATGTGTACCTTTTTAGTATCAAGTCCCTTGGAAGGGCGTTTATTCTCCTTAGTAGGAGAAGCAAAAGCAAATATATTATATTTGGTAAGTGACGTTTAGATTTATTCATAATTATTTATAATAATACGTATGATATTAGTGTTTGTTACAAATTTCTCGTTTTTTACAGGTTGGACTATTCAACAAATAAATAAAATACACTCACTGAGCTGCTGTGCGCTGTTCTGAGTAAACTTTATGGCTGCATTGCGCCTTATATCTTATAACATCACTCGATAGACAGGCTGCATTGCGCGTGTCACGAGTATAACTTTCAAGAAAGTTCCAATAAGAGAAAATAAAAAATAATTTTAGTTCTTTCTACTAAAATGTCTATACAGGTAGAAAAGAAAGATGGAATATTGATGTTTACCGAAAAAAATAAAAATTAAATTTTTCGTTGTGAATGGTTATGGGATGATGATATGGATCGTTTCAACTGCCTTTTACAAAATCATTCCAATTATAGATCTGTTGAAACATGGCGAGTGAAATTACTTGATACAATACAACCCATGCCGACAAATGAAAAGCATATACAATTTTTATATAGTTCGTTGTCGAGAGATAATGCGAATGATAAGTGGTTACTGTACGGAAGAGGTCATTGGGTATGCAGCTATTATAACAGAAAAAATATATTTATTTATGATTCTTTGAACAATAAAAGGTTAGAGAAGGATCAAGAACAATTCTTGAAAAAATTGTTTCCAGCATATGACTTTATCCAGAATCCTGTCATAATTCCTACCGTGCAACAACAACCAAACGGTAGCGATTGCGGTGTTTTCGCAATAGCCTTTGCTGTTTCGTTATTATTTAATATTAAACCTCACAAAGTACAATATAATGTTTGAATGCAATGTTGTAGAGCATTTTCCTCAAGATTTAAATTGTGGTGCCCCTCAGGAAGTGCTTTCATTAACAGAAGTAAAAACAAAAGAGGCTAAAGCGACTTGTAATTCAGAAAGTAATAATAAAAAGCGATGTCTACCTGATGTGCCAGATTTAGACAATAATGCTAAAAAGAATGCTAAAAGACGGTGTCTATATCAAGAAGATCTGGAAAATAATCGCGCGAAACAAGTACAACGATATAAAAAAAAAAACGGGAGAATATTCTTTTTAAAAGGCGGTTTCGATATCAACAAGACATTGAAAATAATCGTTTTAAACTTCGGTGTCGATATAAACAGGATTTTAAGAGGCTTTACAATAAGCAATATTATCAGAATAAAAAAAGAAGTAATTTAACACTTGCTAAGAACAATACTGCCAAAAATATTAGAAAAAAATATGCTATGCTTCGGTCGAGAAATTTTATGAAAATGCGCGATTCTGCGGAAGTATTAGTTACAAATATTTTGCACAAGCTCAATATTACAGATTGCAGCAAAGGTTATATTGAAAAACGATTAGAAGCTGAAAAAGTCGTACGCTGGTGTATACACATTAGAGACAGTTATGTTCGTAATATGAAGAAAATGTTAACTCAGCTTAAAAACAAATTAGAAACATTTTTTACTGTTTTTGCTGAATGTTCTACGGTGGATGACAAATTACGCGCGCTCTGTGGCAGATCTAAACATACACCTTCGTCTGAAAGTTATTTTGTTGATTCTACATCTTACAATATAAATTCATCTGAAGTCACTATAACGGAGCCATTAATAATAAATATGAAAGGACAGACTGAAAATGTATTACCTTTGACTGAAGCACGAGCAAAAAAATCATGGTCTTGCAGTTCTTTATGTAAAATTAATGATCCATTTCTAATTAACTGATATTATAAATTTCTAGAAGCTGTAAATATATGTACATTGAAGAACTTACCCAAACTTATGCAAAACATTCACGAGTGTACTGTGAAAACTTCAAATAATGATAAATTAGGCCATACGCATGGCTGTTATATTAATTTAAATATTTGTAAAGCGATATCTGTTCCAATGCAGTTATTGTCGCCTCATTTCCCTAAAGTAAGAAGTATTAGACGTTTTATATATCAACTTCAAGGTTTTTATAAAAAAATATTATATCTGGACAAAGCATTGTATTCTGTTGATCTGAATACATTAAATGAAATTGTATCTTTACCGCAAGAAAAAGCAGATATGTATAAGCATCAGCAAACTGAAATAATTTTAAGTGATGATGATATTGTTTAAAAATATCATAATGCATTTATGGTTCTGAAAAAATGTTCACTAGACACCTCGCGGTATAGTTGTATATCGTGTGAGAGACTTTGTTATAAAAGAAGTGTTTCTAAAATTAGTAAACAGAAAATCCGGAGAGATAATCGAATTTGGAAAGATTTAATGGTGTATGTAGAGCAACAAAAAATTGATCTGCAATATATATGTAAGTATTGTGATCGAAAATTTCGTAATGGCTTGATGCCTGCTTGTATTCTAAATAATCTCTCGGTAAATGATGTGCTTGAGGTAATATCATCTCTTAACGAATTTGAGAAATTGCTTTTACAGAGAGCTAAAGCTTTTCAAACTGTTGTTAAAACGGGAACTGTTGTTAATAAAAAAAACACCTGCACGACAAAGGATACAAAAAGTTAAAGGTAGAACATTTCATTTACCACTTCCTTTACAACAGACTTTCGATAAGTTATGTTCTAACACTGATCCAATAAATTTAAATCTTGAACTTATTTTAGTTCGGAATGTTCCAACTAAAATAAAATAATCTGGGTAGATTTAGAGGACATTAAAAAAATTTTTAAAACTTTAATATGGTTGAAAAACAATAATCCTTTATATTCTGAAATTGTACAGCCCGATATTCATGATAAATTGTTTTTAGGGAATTTGGATAATGTAGAATTTGAAATGCAAAAATCAGAAAATGATGCAAGTGATGACTGTGAACCATTAAATAATTTTGAATTACTTGTGAAAGAGATAAAAGATCATGTAGAACTTGCATTGGACGATCAGCGCAAGGCAATGCTAACTCAAAAAGATAAAGATGATAGCTATTATGAGCAATATACTATACAGGGTGTTCCAAAAATGCTGCGATTCCTTGAAGGGGTGATTCGGGGGGTGATTGCAAACAATTTTTTCGTTTGCGAAAATGCTCTCCGATGTTTCGTTAACGAGATATTAACAAAAAGAACCGACCAATCAGAGCGCGAGTCTGACGGCCGAGTTCCCGCGCTAGCGTGGCTACGCGCCGCGCTGCGCCTTGTGAACAAGCAACTCGGCATGCAACGAAGAAAATTGCGTAGAATGGCAAATGAAAAAGACGTAAAAAATAAAATCGAACACGTTGTCATGGTTTGTTTGTTATTTAAAGTGAATAATGAATAAAGGATAAATGGATGAAAATCACGTGTAACGTAAAAAGACGAATACACAGTTTTTTTTTTAGAAGATTTGAAAATTATAATTATTTGAAGTGGGAGGATAAGGAATACGAAGATTTCCTTGTGTTAATAACGTAGCCACGAAAAGGTAATGTAACAGGAAATTAACGAAAAGTGATCGTAGTTCGTTATTGTGATAAACTGGGGGTAGAGGAAGTTGCTTGGAAAAAATCTTGTCAGTCAACTAGCAATCATGTCTCAGAAATGTTCACGGTCCAAGAATACTACAGGATGTTCTGGGTGTATGCCCGAAACAACGGGGACGCAAGTGCTGCTGTGCGAGAATTTGCGCTGGAATATCCTCAGATCCAAACGCCAAGCGTGGATACATTTCGCCGTTTAGCGTCGAGACTATTCTCGACGGGGTCCATGATGCCGCGAGGCTGCGAGGTGGGCACACCCGCAGCCGCGCGAAATCTGGGCATCGTCGAGAGAATCATCGACGCGGTTGAAGCCGATCCAACGATCAGTGTGCGCGTCTTGAGCCGCCGCCTAAAGCAAGTCACAGTTCAAGATAACTGCAGCAATTATTAATTAAGAAAAAAAAATGTTATCTAATAGTGGGTGTTTTTGCATTTTGTTCTAGTGTCAGCTGCACGACGGTGCACCGAATCGTCAGGGATCGCATGTTGCATCCGTACAAATATGTACGAGTGCAACATTTGCACGCCGGAGATTACATCCAGCGGATTCAATATTCCAGGTGGCTGTTGGGAGAAGTGCGAAGGAATCCGTCGTTCACCAAATACATATTGTGGACGGAAGCACTTTTCGACAGGGAAGGATGCTACAATTCCCACAATATGCATGTGTGGAGCGACGAAAATCCCCTAGGGCTTCGTCCACGTGCAGCACAAGTCCGTTGGTCGATCAACCTATGGGCCGGCATTTGTGGCGAATTTATCGTTCGGCCGTACATTCTGCCAGACAGGCTGGACGGCCCAGTGTATAAATATTTTTTAGAACATGTTCTACCGGATCTTATGGACGATATTCCATATGAGATCCGACAGAACATGTACTACCAGCAGGACGGAGCTGGGCCACATTACGCCGTGAATGTCCGCGCTTATTTAGGTGAAACCTTTCAGGACAGGTGGATCGGTCGCGGCGGGCAAGAGGCCCATGTTGCGTGGCCCCCACGGTCACCGGATATGAATCCGCTGGAGTTTTTCTTCTGGGGCTACCTGAAGGTAATTTGATTATTGCTGTTACTCTTTACTTATTTTTGTTGTAGGTATTCTTTTTTTACTTACGTTTTGTATTTGTTGTACAACAATCATTTCAGAATGAGGTGTATCGTCAGCCGGTGGATACCCCTGAAGAAGCAGTTGCGCTTATTCACGCAGCGGTGGCAAACATAACGCCGCAAACATTACAGGGCGTCCAAAGGCAGCTGATTCTCCGCGCTGAAGCATGCGTCGACAATGGCGGTGGTCACGTGGAGCAGTTTTTGAATTGATAACAACCGGCCCCTTTCGGGGCCACCAATTTTTAAAACGTAGGAACAACACGTTCCATGAAAAGTAAATTAAGTGATCAGTGTTAGTAGTCGTGCAGTGAAGTGAATATTCGGTACATTAACCTGGACGCACCTGACATTGCGACCCTTAACTTTGGATAGTGTCGTATACCTGGGACCAGCTGTGCATTGGGCTTGTCCATCGATGACCAGGATCGGTTCAGTGACCCAGTGACACAGGTTTTCAAGCTGCAGGTGAATTTTCGACAAAGGTGAGTTTTAGTTACTTTATTGGTGATCACTCATTTTTAAATTTAACGTAAGCTATGGCTTATTTCCGGCGATAATTCTCAAAATTCCCGTACGAAAATATTTATTCGGGCTTTTTAAACAGACTTATTCGTTATCAACAACAGTGCTGGCCCTTATTGAATTACGGATTTTTATCACAATAACGAACTACGATCACTTTTCGTTAATTTCCTGTTACATTACCTTTTCGTGGCTACGTTATTAACACAAGGAAATCTTCGTATTCCTTATCCTCCCACTTCAAATAATTATAATTTTCAAATCTTCTAAAAAAAAAACTGTGTATTCGTCTTTTTACGTTACACGTGATTTTCATCCATTTATCCTTTATTCATTATTCACTTTAAATAACAAACAAACCATGACAACGTGTTCGATTTTATTTTTTACGTCTTTTTCATTTGCCATTCTACGCAATTTTCTTCGTTGCATGCCGAGTTGCTTGTTCACAAGGCGCAGCGCGGCGCGTAGCCACGCTAGCGCGGGAACTCGGCCGTCAGACTCGCGCTCTGATTGGTCGGTTCTTTTTGTTAATATCTCGTTAACGAAACATCGGAGAGCATTTTCGCAAACGAAAAAATTGTTTGCAATCACCCCCCGAATCACCCCTTCAAGGAATCGCAGCATTTTTGGAACACCCTGTATAGTATATTGCTCATAATAGCTATCATCTTTATCTTTTTGAGTTAGCATTGCCTTGCGCTGATCGTCCAATGCAAGTTCTACATGATCTTTTATCTCTTTCACAAGTAATTCAAAATTATTTAATGGTTCACAGTCATCACTTGCATCATTTTCTGATTTTTGCATTTCAAATTCTACATTATCCAAATTCCCTAAAAACAATTTATCATGAATATCGGGCTGTACAATTTCAGAATATAAAGGATTATTGTTTTTCAACCATATTAAAGTTTTAAAAATTTTTTTAATGTCCTCTAAATCTACCCAGATTATTTTATTTTAGTTGGAACATTCCGAACTAAAATAAGTTCAAGATTTAAATTTATTGGATCAGTGTTAGAACATAACTTATCGAAAGTCTGTTGTAAAGGAAGTGGTAAATGAAATGTTCTACCTTTAACTTTTTGTATCCTTTGTCGTGCAGGTGTTTTTTTTATTAACAACAGTTCCCGTTTTAACAACAGTTTGAAAAGCTTTAGCTCTCTGTAAAAGCAATTTCTCAAATTCGTTAAGAGATGATATTACCTCAAGCACATCATTTACCGAGAGATTATTTAGAATACAAGCAGGCATCAAGCCATTACGAAATTTTCGATCACAATACTTACATATATATTGCAGATCAATTTTTTGTTGCTCTACATACACCATTAAATCTTTCCAAATTCGATTATCTCTCCGGATTTTCTGTTTACTAATTTTAGAAACACTTCTTTTATAACAAAGTCTCTCACACGATATACAACTATACCGCGAGGTGTCTAGTGAACATTTTTTCAGAACCATAAATGCATTATGATATTTTTAAACAATATCATCATCACTTAAAATTATTTCAGTTTGCTGATGCTTATACATATCTGCTTTTTCTTGCGGTAAAGATACAATTTCATTTAATGTATTCAGATCAACAGAATACAATGCTTTGTCCAGATATAATATTTTTTTATAAAAACCTTGAAGTTGATATATAAAACGTCTAATACTTCTTACTTTAGGGAAATGAGGCGACAATAACTGCATTGGAACAGATATCGCTTTACAAATATTTAAATTAATATAACAGCCATGCGTATGGCCTAATTTATCATTATTTGAAGTTTTCACAGTACACTCGTGAATGTTTTGCATAAGTTTGGGTAAGTTCTTCAATGTACATATATTTACAGCTTCTAGAAATTTATAATATCAGTTAATTAGAAATGGATCATTAATTTTACATAAAGAACTGCAAGACCATGATTTTTTTGCTCGTGCTTCAGTCAAAGGTAATACATTTTCAGTCTGTCCTTTCATATTTATTATTAATGGCTCCGTTATAGTGACTTCAGATGAATTTATATTGTAAGATGTAGAATCAACAAAATAACTTTCAGACGAAGGTGTATGTTTAGATCTGCCACAGAGCGCGCGTAATTTGTCATCCACCGTAGAACATTCAGCAAAAACAGTAAAAAATGTTTCTAATTTGTTTTTAAGCTGAGTTAACATTTTCTTCATATTACGAACATAACTGTCTCTAATGTGTATACACCAGCGTACGACTTTTTCAGCTTCTAATCGTTTTTCAATATAACCTTTGCTGCAATCTGTAATATTGAGCTTGTGCAAAATATTTGTAACTAATACTTCCGCAGAATCGCGCATTTTCATAAAATTTCTCGACCGAAGCATAGCATATTTTTTTCTAATATTTTTGGCAGTATTGTTCTTAGCAAGTGTTAAATTACTTCTTTTTTTATTCTGATAATATTGCTTATTGTAAAGCCTCTTAAAATCCTGTTTATATCGACACCGAAGTTTAAAACGATTATTTTCAATGTCTTGTTGATATCGAAACCGCCTTTTAAAAAGAATATTCTCCCGTTTTTTTTTTTATATCGTTGTACTTGTTTCGCGCGATTATTTTCCAGATCTTCTTGATATAGACACCGTCTTTTAGCATTCTTTTTAGCATTATTGTCTAAATCTGGCACATCAGGTAGACATCGCTTTTTATTATTACTTTCTGAATTACAAGTCGCTTTAGCCTCTTTTGTTTTTACTTCTGTTAATGAAAGCACTTCCTGAGGGGCACCACAATTTAAATCTTGAGGAAAATGCTCTACAACATTGCATTCAAACATTATATTGTACTTTGTGAGGTTTAATATTAAATAATAACGAAACAGCAAAGGCTATTGCGAAAACACCGCAATCGCTACCGTTTGGTTGTTGTTGCACGGTAGGAATTATGACAGGATTCTGGATAAAGTCATATGCTGGAAACAATTTTTTCAAGAATTGTTCTTGATCCTTCTCTAACCTTTTATTGTTCAAAGAATCATAAATAAATATATTTTTTCTGTTATAATAGCTGCATACCCAATGACCTCTTCCGTACAGTAACCACTTATCATTCGCATTATCTCTCGACAACGAACTATATAAAAATTGTATATGCTTTTCATTTGTCGGCATGGGTTGTATTGTATCAAGTAATTTCACTCGCCATGTTTCAACAGATCTATAATTGGAATGATTTTGTAAAAGGCAGTTGAAACGATCCATATCATCATCCCATAACCATTCACAACGAAAAATTTAATTTTTATTTTTTTCGGTAAACATCAATATTCCATCTTTCTTTTCTACCTGTATAGACATTTTAGTAGAAAGAACTAAAATTATTTTTTATTTTCTCTTATTGGAACTTTCTTGAAAGTTATACTCGTGACACGCGCAATGCAGCCTGTCTATCGAGTGATGTTATAAGATATAAGGCGCAATGCAGCCATAAAGTTTACTCAGAACAGCGCACAGCAGCTCAGTGAGTGTATTTTATTTATTTGTTGAATAGTCCAACCTGTAAAAAACGAGAAATTTGTAACAAACACTAATATCATACGTATTATTATAAATAATTATGAATAAATCTAAACGTCACTTACCAAATATAATATATTTGCTTTTGCTTCTCCTACTAAGGAGAATAAACGCCCTTCCAAGGGACTTGATACTAAAAAGGTACACATTTCAATAAAGAAATAGGTTAGTAAAAATCTCCGCAGACGATTATTTGACTGCACATACATCTGTATACACGCGTAATGAAACACTAACGTATTCGTTGAAAATATGTTCGTTTCATTATACGTACAGCTTAATTAATAATGATGAAGCACACTTACATGTAAGGAAATGAAGAAGAATTTCAGACGCCGTAATATGCGTGAGCTCTGGTCGTCCGCTTTGTTTATTTTCTGCTTTAAGGCTGACGTTCCAATGTGTAGCGGACGACGGTTTCACTAGTGCAAGGGAGAGACAGATACATACTTCTCCCTTACAGTAGTGGGACCATCGCCGGCCGCAGTCGCCGGCCGCACATTGGAACGTCAGCCTTTACGCGCGAACTTAGGCCCACGTGCCTGTCTGTCAGACCGAGCCCACCTCGTACCAACAAAATGTGCCGCCGTCGGGCGAGATCTTTACCATCGCCTTTTGAATACGGTTTCAGTCTTATTTATTCGGTTCGGATCTTACATACAGCTAAATCTAATATAGAAATGCAAATAATTCTCTTTTTCGTCCTCGACTTTTTCATGTACTTGGCGTAATTTTTTTTACTTTTTTGAAGTTTTTTATGGGGATCTTACAACAGCTAAGGATGCGTTCCACTTAAGCCCAAATCGCCCGCACCCACGATCGCAGGAATTTTCCATTCCACTTGCTTATAAGCTGTTGTGAGCGTCGCTCACGAAAAAATTGTTTGCAATCACTCCCCGAATCACCCCTTCAAGGAATCGCAGCATTTTTGGAACACCCTGTATATCCTCTACATGAAAAAAAGAAAATCAAACTGCGACTGCTTTATGTCAAATGTTAAAAATTGAGGACATACCTTTAGATAATCGTGAAAAGAATTTAGATTTGATGTGTTTTCCAGATTTATTTCCATTTGGTTCTAATGGACAATGTGATGATAGTAGACGATAGTTTTATTAAATGTCGCTTGACATCTAAGCAACCACAATTTAGATTAAATCAGCATTATTTGTTTTATTTATTAAATAACACAAATATTCGTCAGTTGCGTCGTGGAATTTATCATAAAATGAATATATCTGATACACGAATTCGTTACACAGTTGCGGAGTATTTAGAGGCTATGTCGAAAGGAGCGTTGGAGTCCGACTTAAATTCAATGTTTTCTTCACTTCGAAATACGGAACTATATTGGCGTAGACCGAGAAGTGAATTAAATTGTATGGCACAACATTACGGACCTGCGACATTGTTTCTAACGTTAAGTCCTAGTGAATGTTTATGGAACGATTTAGGTGAATATATTCGTGATGCAAATGGGTGGCAAGACTCTTCGTTAACCACTAGTTTACTTGTTGCTAAAGATCCTGTATCAACATCAAGATTTCTTAATAATAAATTTCGAGCAATGCTTGCTTTTATTTGTTCAGAAGATTCTCCGATTGGTAAAGTAACACACTATTTCTGGCGACGAGAATATCAAGGTAGAGGTATACAACATTTTCATTTATTAATATGGATTGAAAGTGCACCAATTTTCGGCGAATCTTCTACTGAAGAAGTCTCCATATTTATTTTACAATATATAAGCTGCAAAATGCCACATGGAAATATTTCGCCATTATTGCACAGACCTGTTAATACGCACCAACGACACAAACATAATGATTACTGTCTTCGTGCTAAAAAAATAGGATCTAAAGTTATTCGTAGGTGTCGTTTTGGGTTTCCTCGTCCTGTTACTGACACACTAAATATGAGAGACGAGGCAACTTCGATAGCAGGTAGAAAACAATTAAAACATAAAAGTAGATTATACGATCTTCCTCGAACAAAGAATGAAGTTGATATTAATGATTATAATCCTGACACTGCTCACTTGGTACGTTACTAAATATTTGAATAAAGCAGGGAAAAGTGAACTGTCTGATTGTGATTTTGCAAATAGTATAAATAATAAAAATAAGTCATTGGCAAGTGTTCTTTGGAATTTTGCTTTACGATCTATAAGCAATAGAGAATGTGGAGCTCTTGAGGCTGCTGATACATTGCTAGGTATGCCTTTATATGGAACTGATCGAAATACAACTACTAAATGGTTAGATGTTAATTCTATACGGCAGAGGAAATTAAAAAGTCTAAAGGAACATGAGGTTAATTCAGTTCCTTTATTAAAACACACAATAGTTCAGACTTGAGTCTCCTTATTTCTATGTCTTATAACAGACAAGACGTTTGTCCTTCTCAAGGTGTAGGCGATGACTGGCGTCTGCCGGACGCACAATTTTCCGGCAAGACGCGCGCAACAAGAAACACCTCCTAATTGGTTGACCCGATGCCGGTGTCAACCAATCGGTACTTTTCGTGTCCCAAAATCGCGCCACCTATTTCGCGCGTCTTCGGCGCTTTTTACCGTAACGGGGGTGAGATTTGGCGGGAAGAATACTCCTGCCAATGCAGCGGGATTTCCCCTAGGCCCCGAGGCGCGTGACGTGGCCGGTCGCAGGCCACCCGGCCTCGCATCGTGGGCCCTTCGGAAACTCGAGGTTTATGATACCCGCAATAACTATTGAGGCCGTAAACGAAAGTCTCGAAGGAAAACATGCTTTGTTCAAAATTCAATCACGAAAGGAACGAAAAGCGGCTTACTCAAAAATAGCTTTGCTGGCGCGCGTGTCATAAACCATGCCGACCATCTGCACGCCAAATGTCCGTACTTGGTCATGCCGATGGCCGCTACAAGTCGTAAAGAAATTGAAGCTCTTGATGGTGAATCTACAGATATGTTTTGTCCATCTTTAATAGATAATTATCCAAATAAATCTGGAGAATTAGAATCTGTGTTTCTTTATGAATTCGCACAATGGTATGATATCACGAAAATCAAACCAAAAAATAATAATATTGAATATTATAAAGTAGATAATAGTCATTATCTTAAACGGCGACAACGTGGATGTCTTATTAATCATTATAGACATAATGTTAATAATCGACCAGAAGATTATTTCTTTTCTTTATTGCTTATGTTTAAACCATGGCGCGAATTAAAGAATCTTAAAAATAGTTGTGATACTTATATGGAAGCATTTCATAAAGTAAAACTACATCTTACGAAAGCATTACAATATCACGAAAAACTAGAAGAATTGAAAAAAGCGTTTGAAACTGCACAAGATTTAGTTCGTCAATTAGATGAAGAATTACAAAAAAACGTGTCTCAGGATGACCCTGATAATCCGATAGGCGCTCAAAATGTAGAAGCTGGTGAAGCAATGCAAGATTTTAGGGATCTTAGTAATAAAATGGATGAAAAAATTGATGTGTCTGAAATGATAGCAAAATTAAATGCCGACCAAAAAAGAGTATTCCACAGAGTCATTGATACTGTAAATACGATATTACGATTGTTTGTTAGCGGAGAAGGTGGAACGGGAAAGAGTTTTTTAATTAAAACCATTAAGTGTTGGATGAAACAATATCTCAATAAAGATACCGCTGTAGCGGCATCTACTGGTATAGCAGCGTTTAATATAGACGGTTTGACAGTTCATAGATTGCTTCAATTACCCGTTGAACATGGTCTAACGCCAAAGTCTAAACAATTATCTGATCATGTATTAAAAGTTTTACGAGCAAATCTTAAAGATGTTGTTCTTTTTGTAATTGATGAAGTGTCAATGATATCAAATTTAACTTTTATGTATATACATTTCCGATAGTCTGAAATATTTGATACCAATGATTGTGAAGACGGTTGGTTTGGTCAAAAGCACGTTCTTTTATTTGGTGATCTGCTTCAATTACCCCCTGTACACGAAGACCCAATTTTTGTACAATTATCAAATGATAAAATTAACAAATATGTCGGTTCTTTAATTGCTGTTAATTTATGGACTACATTATTTGATTATGATGAGTTAACGATCAACATGCGTCAGCAAGGGGATGATTCTTATCGACAGTTGTTGTCAAGAAGTCGTATTGGTCTAGTGACAAAATCTGATTGCGAGATACTTGGGAATAGAAAAATATCTTTTACTGGGGATTCGTTTGAACTCAGATTAAACGAATTGTGCCAGTTTATTAATGATTTTCCGTTGGACATTGTTTGTTTATTGCCTACTCGTAATATGTGTGACGTTCTTAATGTTGCAATGTTAAATCGCATTACAGCAAAAGAGATATTATTAATTGCCGAAGATACGATTTACTGTATTCCATATGTGAGAAAGAAAGTATCAAAAGTATTGTCCAATACTGATGACGATAACTCTAAAACTGCTGGACTTTCAAAGGAAAATTGTAATTAAGATTGGAGCAAACGTTATGATAAGGCGTAACATTGATGCTACTTTGGGTCTTGTGAATGGTACCATAGCTAAGGTAATTTCAGTTGTACAAGATATGTCTACCGATTATGTAGAGAAAATTAAGCTCCTTCTACCACCAGGATTAGAGTATTTCATTGAAAGAGTAAGCATTAAATTTGAAGTAGTGGATAGAGCATTTGTTATTAGAAAACAATTTCCATTGTGTCTGAGTTATGGAATCACAATTCATAAAAGTCAAGGATTAAGTTTACAAAATGCTATTATGGACATAGGCAACTCTATATTTAATTGTGGCCAAGCTTATGCTGCATTATCATGAGTAACTTCTTCAGAAGGGTTGCATTTGATTAATTTTGATCCTTCGTCAATAATAGCTGACGAAAAAGCTATTAGGGAATATAATCGGCTAAGATCGAAGTACAAACCAGACGCAGACATAATTACTGTTTCAAAAAAACGCTATCCGAAAGTGGAAGATGTCCCATGCATATTGTTAAAAGTAATTGATTCTGTCCAAGAAAATTGTCAAACTCAAAAATTATTACAAAAAAATGTTTCTTGGGTTTTACATGGTTTTCAAAATACAGATAATGCTTCATATTATGCAAATGCAGTATTACAATGTTTAATGCATTTAAGTGCCATTAGAAAACAATTGTTCAATTGTAATGAATCATCAAATGTTTTGAAAATATTAATGCATCGATATGAAAATGAAATGCGCAATTTAAATACATATACAGTACGGCAAAGTTTAGGAGAATATATTTCAATAAACATAAAACGAGATGTATTCGAATTTCTTATAATCCTGTGCACAAAATATGATTGTATAAGACAATTGGTAGAGCATCAAGTAACTTCTACTATTCGATGTAAATCTTGTGATTATACAAAAAGAATTACTTCTGATAATTTAGTTGTTTCAATACCTATTAACAATTTGAAAAAAAAGAAGCTATAATCTTAACGATTTATTAAACGTTACAGTTTCACATTGGTATCAATCAGATAACGGATCATGTGAACAGTGTACAGGAAATGAAATTATGTTTAAGAATGAATTAATATTGACGAAAGATATAGTTATTATTCGTTTACTATTATTTTCATTACAAGATGATAAAATAGTCAAAGCAATACGTAAATTTAATATATGTACTATTTCCATAACCAAAGTATTAATAGCTGGACAATCATATAAAGTTATGAATGCTATATTTCATTGTGGTTCATGTATTGAAGATGGCCATTACACCAGTATATGTAAAGAAGAAGGAATGACTACTAGTTGGATTGAAGCTGATGACGTGCAAATTAAAAAAAGGCAATGGCTCAGAGGCGCTAAAGATCTTTATATTTTGTTCTTACAAAAAAATGATAGTAAATAAATAAGCCAACAAAAATTTACCACGCTATGGAATAGCGGAAAGAAGAATGCTGCCATTTGACACTTGTACTTCTTCTGTGGCGGGCTACATATTCTCCTGTAATTAGTATATACAAAATGTGTGAAATCCCAACAAAATTACCTTTTTTTAAAAAGGGGTACAAAAAAGTGCGCCAAGTATATAATCTCATCAAAAAGAATCCTATTTAAAAACATTGTCGTAAATTAATATAATCCCATTTAAAAACATTGTCGTAAATTAATAGCTTTACAAAACTAATGATATACACAAATTGCGCCAATTATCACAATGGCTATTTATACAAAGAAAAAATGTATTAAATAATATTAAGCAGATATATTTTAATACAAATCAATATTTTAATACGAATAAATATTTTATTCAAAATACTTGGCGCTGCGAAACCAAAAAAATGTTAATTGTCTTGGTTAATAAATAAAACAAGACAAAGCACCACTGAGACAAGAAAGAAAGAAAAAGATTTTAATGTAATTTATACATATTTATTCAGTTTAGCAACACCAATTCGGAGAGCAGCACCAAATATTTTGAATAAAATATTTATTCG
Organism: Andrena hattorfiana; assembly: GCA_944738655.2. Classification (NCBI taxonomy): domain Eukaryota; kingdom Metazoa; phylum Arthropoda; class Insecta; order Hymenoptera; family Andrenidae; genus Andrena; species Andrena hattorfiana. The sequence continues at coordinate 27,981,189 of OX122894.2, read as the reverse complement.
TATTAAAATATTTATTTGTATTAAAATATATCTGCTTAATATTATTTAATACATTTTTTCTTTGTATAAATAGCCAGTGTGATAATTGGCGCAATTTGTGTATATCATTAGTTTTGTAAAGCTAGTAATTTACGACAATGTTTTTAAATGGGAGTCTTTTTGATGGGATTATATTAATTTACGACAATGTTTTTAAATGGGATTCTTTTTGATGGGATTATATACTTGGCGCACTTCTTTGTTCCTTTTTTTAAAAAAAGGTAATTTTGTTGGGATATTAATTACTGCATAATGGCTAGACGTGTTCACACTTTCATGAGAATGTAAGAAATGTTTGCGTGAGATTGCCTACGTATCTACATACCTGCTTTATGTATCGAAGAGCCATCTCCATCCACTTATTGGAGGAGGATGGAGTCCTGCTGCTTCGACTCCGTCTTCGCGAATTAGTAGTTCGACTCTGTCTTGGGGACGGAGGCTCCCTGCTGGTTGGACTCCCTCCCCCAGACGTAGTCACTTCCTTTTCTCCTTTTGAATTCGCATCTTCTTTGTCAGACATCTAAAAACGAGTCGAAGAAAAATTGAAACTATTGAACGTAATTAAAATGGATTTGAAAGTGCAATAGAAGAGTCACAGTTGGGCAAAATGTAATCTAATTACAAATTACAAATTATGATTAAAATGTAATTGTGTAAGTGATTACACATTATTTTCTGTAATCGTTCATTTAGGTAATTGACCACAATTTTATCAACTATCTAAATTAACGATTGCAGAAAATAATTTGTAATCAATTACACAATTACATTTTAATCGTAATTTGTAATTAGATTACATTTTGCCCAACTCTAAGAAGAATACACGATTATCAAGTAGGTACATTTGTGTATAATATAGGCTTCCTTTAGCCAAGATTTAGCGCAGGAGGAGAATCTTCAGATTTCTAAATGCTGGAATTTCCAAGTTCAAAATCTTTAAAATTCAAACATTTCCAAAACTTGTAATTGCGAGGATATCAAGTTTCAAAATATCTGTATTTTTAAATGTCCAACATTTGTGATTTTAAAATTTCCAATTTTTCCACTTCTGATGTTTAGAAACTGTTTAATTTTCATCACTTGTGTTCAGTATCAACTAAAGGAAGTCTATATTGCACCCGAATGTATATACCTTTTCTAGACATTTCGCGGGCAAATTATAACAAAACATTCTTATTCTACGTGAGAATGAATACACGAATCTCTGAGCGTGAAACTGCGTATCGACATTGCGAGGATATCGCGCGAGGCACGTTTTGCGGAATAGAGAGTCTGGAGACTACCTCGATCATGATCACTTTGCGAGGCAGGCTTGTGCAACAGTCTCGCGCTACTTTCAGCATGATATTTGCATCGTCCGAGTCATGCGATATTTTATATTGGGGCCTCGAGGCACCTTTGAGCACGTCGAAAAATCAACGGCTGATGCCTCGTGAAGTAATCATGGTCGAGGTAGTCTCCAGACTCTCCACTCCGCGAGGTGTGCCATGCCAGGCAGCTTCGCAATGTCGATACACAACTTGAGAAACACGTGGACACTCAAACAATCGCAGTTCACGCGATAGATTTTGCACAAAAATTATAACAATACTATGACGCTAATCGGAAACTTTACCCGGAATATGTCTAATTACAGTCTTGGTTTGGAAGTACTAAAATATAGAAGTATGTCAGTTGTTATGAAAATGGCGTTGGTCGAAATTTAAAAAAAAAAGAAATTGTACTTTACGTTTATCATGTATCACGTTGATATAACACGTACAAAATAAGTGAAATGTAACAAACGAAAAATTTGGACTTGGACCACTTTCATAATAACCGGCACATATAGTGAAAAAGACAGGGATAGTAAGCGCGAAGGTACTTACGATCTTTACTGCTCGACAGTCGCATTTTTTCTGACGATCCAGCCTTTGCTACACTCGAGGGTGGACAGGGCCCAAACTGCCTTTCTCACTCCCTCAAGATTTTGTATTTCACTCGCATTAAGGACCGAGCGTGGCGTCATCGGCTCGCGTAAAAGTTCGAATGCGCAAAGGTTTGAAAACGCCGCGCGTGCCCGCGCATACTTGCGGGGTGATCCTTCATCACCGTTAGGCAAGTGGGAAAAGATAATGGTAGAATGAAATATGAATTCTTCGCTAATAAAGTCGGTGATACGTCAGCAGTATATGCACAGGATAATCAAAAATTCTTCCCTGTGCACATTTCTGTGCACCAAACAGTATTCCCGGAAGTACATACAATCTACGTAAATGTATCAGCATACCACCAATCCTAATAAGAAAGAGAGGAACAGGACGCGTATATCCGTCCCTTTCCCACTATCTTCTGTTTAGCCTCTTAGCATCTGTAACCAATGCAGCGACACCACTGGCTGATCAATTTCTTGTCGTTTACACTATAATGAAGACGCAGAAAGCAATCGGGTCTTTATTTGATGCGCGGATATTGATATATGGAATATTCAGAATTTGTGAACTGTTCCATTTCCGCGTGGTTCCTTACTGTAGTGTTGATAGTGATGAAGTGTGTGTGTGTGCGTATGCGTGTGCGTGTGTGTGATCATTCCAGTGCCATGGAATCAAAGAATAAGGCCGCAGATGCAAGAAACCAGCGCAATTCGAAGGGTGATATAAAAAGGAAGCGCCCTATGCTATCTGTGAAGCGTTTGTCCAGAAAAAAATAAAAAACGTCTAGAAAGGTAAGTTGCGTTTTATGGTACAGATTTGTATGAAGTCACACTTTGAGATGTAGTAGTAGTAGTAGTAGTAGCACGGTATTTTATTGTTTATAATACAGTATTATTTATATTCTTCAAATATGTATATCAAGAGCTATCTTTGACACTTTACGTACACATATTCTATTCTATGCGCACCGCGACGCATGTCATTACTTTATCCCTCTTGCCCCATTCATTCTTTTCCCATTCGTATGTTCGTCTTATTTAATTAATTAATAATCCGATTTATATCGTGTTTGGACTCATTTTCGTGTGAAAAATGTCAGCAGCACGTTCCTGCAATTTTCATACCGATGAGACGAAATGTAGAAATTTTAAATTTCGTCATATATATTATACAAACTATATGCGTTTTGTTAGTATAAAACGTTCAAACTACATATACCCGTTTCGTTAGATATGCTTCCTTTATAATGCAGTTGTGATTATTTCAATCGTTGTACGTAGCTTCGAATGGATAAAACATGCACTTTAGATTTTATTTATGTGATGTAGAAGATATGTTTAAAATTAGCAACAGTCGTCGATGATTTGCGATTCGATGTTCAGCATATGTAGTTACGTGTTGAATACGAAATACATAGTGCTTTTTCTTCTGTGGAATTTTGTCCGCAATATATACGTCCATGTGTACCTTCAGCGAAATTTTTTTATTGAAAAGCGCAGTCTTCGAAACATTCTCCAGGCCTCGCTGGCAACCTTTGTCCCAGCCCAGGCAATGTTTACGACATCTCAAGTACCCTGCAGTTGTGGATACTACTACGCGGAAAGCGAATTCTATTCCGTAGCAACATATTTTCACACAGATTTTCTCGTACACGTTACACGATGTAATTGTCGACATTGTATCATGTTTGCTCTCACCATAATCAGGAAAATGTTATGAATATTTGAAAAAAATATTTATACAGAAAAAATTAAAAGTATAAAAGTTGAGCCGTTATTGTTATTGAAAAATTGTTGTGTATCTGCAGGATTGCCAGTAACATTACGCAGGACCGATTATTTAACGGAGAGGAACACCTACAGGAGGGGTGGTACGCACACATTACTACCACTCCTGTAGGTGTTCCCCCTCCGCTAAATAACGCTGTGCCTCTGAATTAGCAACCGAGGCGCGGGCTTTATTTCTCGGCTGCTACGACCCCCGTTCTATCCTTCTCTTTTACGACCCATTGATAGCGACAAAGTAACCGCGAGAATCGGAGAATGCTGTTCGCTGAACACCTATACCTATATCGTACAAATTCAATTTCGAACCGAGGGACGCCTTTTATTACTTATCAACTACTCCAATAAGTGAAAATTGTTTAATATACATATTCCTGTTTGGTATCAGTTCCATTGGGCATAATGGTACAAACTTTTTCTTTATGAATGAGGTACTGGAAGCGATGTTAAGGTCAAGTTAGTTTTTTGCAATAGAACGGTATATTTTTTTTTATTGAGGTGTCACGGGATGTTATTTCGATTTCTCGCTATGTATCTATTTGGGGATTTCGCCCGGATAATATGTAATCGGTATCCCCATCGATGTGTAGGGTTGACTTTATCTAAAATAAACAAACTTAACCGAGATGTTGATCTCATTGAATGATCAATGAAAAATAACGTCTACGTCCCCGTAGAACGTTTGGTCCCGTTTCCTGGGAATATCGATCGTGAAATTTTCCATGCATTTCTGAGTACCACAACATCTATCCGGACGTAAGAAAACAATTATAATTTTTTTTACTCAAGCCAAAATCCAACTGACCCCAAGGGCCTTACAGGCAACAATTTTGCCCATCTGGGCTACAGGCAGGCAGCCCTTGCTGAAAAACCGAAAACAACGCTTCGCGCCCCCATCGATTCGGCTTGTGTGAGGGTAACGAAAGTCGAGGTCAGTCCCACGCTTTCGAAAAGCTATCTAAAGAGACAGGGTGATGCGCTGGAAAGCGTGCTCGTTGACGAGAACCAGACGGATCTCCAACACCGGCGCGGTCAAGTAGGGTTTACTTCGCGAAAGGCAAACGACACGTGTTTCTCGGATCCTTCGTTTCTTCGTTATTTTACAACGTTCCATAAAACGAAATACCACCCTGCAGCCCCTCGTTGAATTGTAGGAGGTACAACGTTAAAAATAGGATAATGATTTGGATTGCCGGTCTATCCCTTCTGCGTCGTATTGTCTGAGTGCAAAATGTTTGTTTGGAAATATTTTCATTCCTTCAGGTTATAATTTATTAGAAATATGGTCCTGTGTGTCATACACAATGTTGTACCATTTCAATTATATTATTACTAACTCTCTCTCCCTCTCCCTCTCCCTCTCCCTGTCCCTCTCTCCCTCTCTCTCCCTCCCTCCCTCCCTCTCTCCCTCCCTCCCTCCCTCCCTCCCTCCCTTCCTCCCTCCCTCCCTCCCTCCCTCCCTCCCTCCCACCCTCCCTCCCACCCTCCGTCCCACCCTCCCTCCCACCCTCCCTCTCCCCCTCCCTCTCCCTCTTCCCCTCCCTCTCCCTCTCCCCCCTCCCCTCCCCCCTCCCACCCCCTCTCTCTCTCTCTCTCGCTCTCTCTCTCGCTCTCTCTCTCGCTCTCTCTCTCGCTCTCTCTCTCGCTCTCTCTCTCGCTCTCTCTCTCGCTCTCTCTCTCGCTCTCTCTCTCGCTCTCTCTCTCGCTCTCTCTCTCGCTCTCTCTCTCGCTCTCTCTCTCGCTCTCTCTCTCGCTCTCTCTCTCGCTCTCTCTCTCGCTCTCTCTCTCGCTCTCTCTCTCGCTCTCTCTCTCGCTCTCTCTCTCGCTCTCTCTCTCGCTCTCTCTCTCGCTCTCTCTCTCTCTCTCTCTCTCTCTCTCTCTCCCTGTCTCCCTCTCTCTCTATATTTTCGCCGCATTCATACAAACACACTCTACAAGTTTTAATTTTAAATTTTGATTGCGTTAGTATTGTTTCAGACGCACACAGGTATTTAAACTTACTTCGTTCCAAGGCTTTCGCTTTCATCGAGACTTTACTGTACTATATCTTCTTTTACTATGCCTGCTTTTCTTTTCTAATGTATATTTTTCTTATTTCTATGTATGTACCACGTGTTACTGATTATTGACCCTTTACGTGCAGGCAACGATTGAAAACAGCAGCGTGCCTCACGGTAGGTCAGGGCACCGTGGCGGAAGCAGATACGCGTGCAGGAACCTCGTACGACGAAACACTTCCAAGCACATCTGCTGCGTATGATTTTCTTACGGACAGAATACACGAAGAAGACCTAGGAAATTTTCAAGACTTCCCAATTATCGAAGGAATTGTGGAACAAGTAAATTTCGATACGGACGCGGAAGATATTTTAAAAGAAATACATTTCAACGCGGCCGAAGAGGAAATTGTGGAACAAGTGCATTTTGAGTCGAACGAAGAAGAAATTGTACAAGAAATAGATTTGGACACAGACAGGGATGAGATACATTCCGTAAGAGACATCAACGAAGAAACGACTCAAGATGTTGGAAGTGATGCCGATTACTGGGTGGTAGAAAATGTAGAACCAGAACAGCCGGAAAATCAAATTTCAGAAGGAAAAGACTTCGTTGATTTTCCGTATGTTTTCGAACAAATAAAAAATCTTGGAAAGCATTCGACTATTGGCTGTGGCATCGAACATTTTGAAATAATTAGATGTCAACGGAATGGACTAGAAAATGTGTATTATGTAGAGTGCAAAATGTGCAAATACACAGAGCACATATCCTATCTTCGGAAGAGTGACGCCACTATGGATATCAACCGCGCCGTTGTTTCCGCAACAATGATGACGGGCGGCGGATATAATCAACTGGAGGACATACTAACTGCCGTGAACGTGTCCTGTATGACGAAAAGGATCTACGAGAAATGTCAGAATGACCTAATCGATGCCCTCGAAGTGGCCGCACAACGCGAAATAGAAGATGCTGGAAAAGAGGAAAAAGCATTAGCTATATCAAGAGGCGACGTACATGCAGAATCCAATCTACCGTTTATCCCAATTGTCGCGGATGGCAGCTGTATGAAAAGGTCCTACCGCGGAGGAGATTACAATTCTCTCTCTGGCGTAGGAGCCATCGTGGGATACCACACGAAGAAAGTGCTGTACATCAGCGTGAAGAATAAATTCTGCATGACTTGCCAAATAGCAGGTATGAAGAAGGAAGAACCGCGCGAGCATCGTTGCTTCAAGAACTGGGGTCGTAGTTAGTATCAGAGTTCAACTGGCATGGAGAGTGTTGCTATTGTCGAAGTCTTCAATTGCAGCATAGATATGCACGGCCTAATATACTCTATATTAGTTGCCGATGGCGATAGCAGTGTGTACAAGAAGATATTGGACAGTGATCCATATAAAAACTACCTTGTGCAGGTACGAAAAATAGAATGCACCAATCACCTGCTACGCAATTTTAGTAAAAAAATAAACGAAATCGCAACAAAAGGCCGCGATAAAGACCTAAGAGCTGTCGTAAAGAATAATTCTCTCCGCCTGCGTACTGGTATAAAGAAAGCTACAGAATACCGGTTGCAAGAAGAAATACCACTCGAGGAACCAATAAGAAATTTGAAGGAAGACTTGAGGCATGTACCGAGTCACGTTTTCGGTGAACACAAGGAGTGTCAGAAGTTAGCATACTTCTGTAAGAAATACTCTGATCCAAACAGAGAGGACTACGTACCAAGGTTGAGAGGAGCTGGTATTTATCAGAGTATCGAAGAAGCGATGCAGCCACTTTTCCCTAAAGCTGACAGTTTGCTGCGCGGTCTAAATAACAATGCTGTTGAAAGTTTTAATAATATCATTGCCAAATTCATCGGAGGCAAAAGGATAAACTTTGGACGAGGGGGCTCGTATCAGGGCAGAGTCACCGCTGCAGTTGTCCAATATAATACAAAAGAGGCGTTTAGCAGATTGAGTACGGCAATGGATAAAGAGCCACCAACCATGGTAAGAAAGCTGAAAGGACGTCGGAAGCGTGCAGCAGAAAAAGCAAGGGAATATAAAAAAGAAGCGAAAGCATCCTCCTTCCGAAATAAAAAACAATCGTGCGACCAGGATTACGGCCCTAACGCAGACAAACCAGATATGGAAGAGACAGTATACTCTTCCGAGTGTAAAAGGCACGCGGCTATACTCCATGACTGGCAAAGGATGCGAGGCGAGATCGAAGAGGAAACTCGCAATCAGGCGAATAGCGAAAAGTGGATTAGTTATAGAAAAAAATTATTAACTGCATCCAATTTCGGCAAGGTATGTCGATTACGAAACACTACATTACGGGCAAATACTGTGAAGAGTATAATGTACCCGCTACTTCCAAATTTGTCTGCTCTCCAGTACGGAAGGGAAAATGAGGCAAACGCCTTGAGACAAATGGAAGAAGAATTAGGAATCCATATTCTACCATGTGGCCGCTTCATCGATGACACTGTGCCTCACTTAGGTGCAACTCCTGACGGCCTCGTGGACCATGATAAAATCGTCGAAGTAAAGTGTCCTGAATCGGCCAAGGATTTATCACCTGCTGAAGCAATAAAGCAACTTGGTAATATACGGCGTATTTTCAAGGGTAATCAAATGAATAAAAATCATCTTTACTATTATCAAGTGCAAGGACAATTGCACATAACGAAAAGGCAACGGGCCTATTTTTGTTTATGGACGCTGAAAGGAATAAAGGTTACAACAGTAACGAGAGATGGTCGATTCTGGGCAACAGAGATGGAAGACAAACTGAGCAAGTTCTATGAGGACTGCATGTTGCCAGAAATTATAGATAGCAGATACAATCGACAACAGCCGATTAGAGAACCTCCGTATATACAAAAAGTAGGAGCAGGTACGAGTACACAAGAAAGTACATAAAACGATGGATGAAAACATCGCGATAGCACCGGCGAGTGCATCCAGCGCATATGAAGAGATGTCGAATAAGCAATTGCAATCCAAAGTCACTAATGCACCGGCGAGTGCATCCAGCGCATATGAAGAGCTGTCGAATAAACAATTGCAATCCAAAGTGACTAATGCACCGGCGAGTGCATCCAGCGCATATGAAGAGCTGTCGAATAAGCAGTTTACAAAGCGCAGGCACCACCTGAGCAACATGGAGGCGCCTGGAGTGCGCAGAGTTACTGAGCTGCGACGAAGGGATTTCGAGGGCGAACATCGTCGCAGAATGGCGGAATTCCCTATGAGAGAGAGAGCCCTGAAGAGTGGAGTTGTTTAGACAGGATGGGTCGTTCGCCGACCAAAGATCCAGGAAGTCTCTCGCTCGAGGAGAGAGTTTGAAGTTCTGAATGAATATTTTGAAGATTAGTCTAAGCTAATCTACTGGACTGGGCTGCGGAGGCTACCTTCGTAGCCCAGCTCTCTGTTTCTTTGAAGTGTTTCAGAGAGCACGAAACCCCACGACGAGGGACAAGGTGTCGGGGGACTGCCGCCGCGGCCTGGATACGCGTTCCCGAATTCCCCGCCTGTGCTACGACAGAGTAGCAGTCCGCAGTGGAGCACGGACATACGTGGAACCGCTTCTCTAGCCCTGTTGGCGTAGATCTTGGCTTCTCCCCGGTTTGTACAAACCAAGAGGTCCGCCTCAACAGGGTGGACAGCAGCCGGGAAATGACATCTCCAACCACCAGTCGGACAAGCGGTGCGACTGCTTGGATCGGCTGGAGGAGATGTCGCGGAGACGGGAGCGTTAACAGGACGCACAGGACGGTCCCCTGGGTCAGCACCAGAAGCCACGAAGAGGAATGGGGCCACCTGAAAGCCAAGGCCTGAAAGAGGGAGAAGAGGACAAGAAGTCCAGACGAAAGACAATGCAGACGAGCTGGAGTACTGGGCAGATTGATCGGGGAACGGGCCGATAACATGCTCATGAGCTGTGATCCTCTGTTATCGGTTCCGTCCCGCCTTTCCGTCTTCCCGGTTCTTTCAGCTCCAACGGATTCTGACAAATGAAAGTAAATGTTAATGCTTCTCCGTCTCTTTTGCATGGAATCCGGAGCCGTCAAGGGATTGAAGTGTCAAGCTCGTACGGCTACCGGAAGGACATCGAGGATGAGTCCCTGGAGGAGAGGGTCGACCGCGACCAAGGATTCGACGAGGAGGAGGGAACGTCGCCAAAGCAGTGGAGACGTCGTCGGACGTCCTTCTGGAGGAGGCTGCCAGCAAACGAGGCAGCGCTGGAGTCTGCACGGGGTTCCGGAGTCTGCACGAAAGAGGATGCAGCGTTGGAGCGTTGAAGTCGACGTGGGACGTTCCAGAGTGGAGTTCCAGGGACGTCGCGGGACAGGGACCAGGGGCGTTTCGTCGAGGGAAAATTTGAAGCCCCGCGGTACCCGTGCCTGGCTGCTGGACCCGGAGCTCTCCCTGGATTTCGTCGTGGGACACACGGAAGAGGAACGCGCCCGGAGCTCCGCGTGGATTTCGTCGTGGGACCAAGAGTCGCAGGGTTCCAGCGACGTCGTGGGACAAGGAGCTGCGGAGTTCCAGAGACGTCGTGGGACAGGAAGCTGCAGAGTTCCAGAGACGTCGTGAGACCAGAAGTTGGAGCGTTTCGTCGTGGCAGATCGAGAAGTCCGGTTGTACCCACGCCTTGCTCAGGGTTTTTCCGTGGGTTTCCTCTGAGTGAGAAGGCAAATGCCGAGGCGGATGTCTGAAGAAGCCACGGGGCTGCACGACCACTTCTTCAGCCAGGGGTACGAAGATTCCGAAGAGGATTCAATGCGGCCGAGACGTCCGCTCTTCCAGAGGGGAGAGCAGTGTTGCGACCACTGGGTATAGGTCCGTGCATAGCCTGCTGGTGCTCGTAGCTGAAGATAGAAGAAGGTCGGCCACCTTGGAGAGGACGATCGGGACGACGACCAGAAGACTATCTTGTACCGAACGCCACAGCGTTCGGACGTGTGGGTCGTGCTTTTGTAACCGATATTGCTTTATGTAACAATATAGTTCAGTCGTGTGTATGCCCTTTGCGTCGGGGTGGCCTGCGATGGTAACGCCCGACAATGGGGCACGTAACATAGGATTCGCGAAAAAAATCTCATAACTTCGGTGTTTCCCAATATTTTTTAGTATTTTTTTATATTATTTGTTAATAATCAACGGTATGGGCAGGAACATTAAAAGAATTGAAGCATCTTTAACAAATAAAATCGTAATAAACCCCGTAAACATTGTATTTCATAATTATTTAAACATCCAGTTCAGAATCCGTTCATGAAATCCGCTACTGAAAATGTGCAGGCTGGATGCGCGTGATTATTATGTGGTCGGCTCTTCGAAGTGACAGAAAATGTAACCTAAGTAAATGCTATATGACAACAAATGTTTAGTGGTTATTTCGTTCCTTTACGAAACATTTGTGAACTTTTTATCACCGTTTCAAAACATTATTATTACGCCACAACAGTATCTTTAGGAAATTGGGTATAGCATATAGGTTATATTTTCTGTCACTTCGAGGAACCGACCACATAATAATCACGCGCATCCAGCCTGCGCATTTTCAGTAGCGGATTTCATGAACGGATTTTCTCTCCTCGAAGTGACAGAAAATATAACCTAATTGCTATACTCGATTTCCTAAAGATGCTGTTGCGGCGTAATAATAATGTTTTAGAAAGATGCTAAAATGTTCACAAATGTTTCGTAAAAGAATGAAATAGCCACTAAACATTTGTTGTCATATAGCATAGAGGTTATATTTTCTGTCACTTCGAGGAACCGACCACATAATAATCACGCGCATCCAGCCTGCGCATTTTCAGTAGCGAATTTCACGAACGGATTTTCTCTCCTCGAAGTGACAGAAAATATAACCTAATTGCTATACTCGATTTCCTAAAGATGCTGTTGCGGCGTAATAATAATGTTTTAGAAGGATGCTAAAATGTTTACAAATGTTTCGTAAAAGAATGAAATAGCCACTAAACATTTGTTGTCATATAGCATAGAGGTTATATTTTCTGTCACTTCGAGGAGCCGACCATATAATAATCACACGCATCCAGCCTGCGCATTTTCACTAGTCCAATTCAACATCCAACACAATTTTATATATAATGTTTGTTCATAACTGCTTTCTGCATAGGACGTGTAATAAGTGTATTTCATGTTCTGTTTCGTTGCTTTGCTAATAAAAAAATGTCTAACCTAACAAACTTCATTTTCTTGGGACATCCCCTCATTTATTTTCCGTTTTCACTCATATTTCCTTACTGCTAACGTAGAATATTGTAGCATAAGCACATTTTAAGTAATTAAAATGTACAATGAATTTTCTACGTTTCCAGTACCAGCCAACTTTCCGTTTAAATTTTTATAAGTACAACGCAACAGCTGAGAATTTCTTTCCTTATTCAGAATAGAATACGGAAATAGCAAACAGCTCCCTCTCGCGTCACCAGGCAGCCGCGTATCTATGGGTATTACCATTTCTGTGCAGAAAAAATCTGCTGTAATACCGACCTGCCAAATCGGCCAGGTCACGTGACGTGTCTACCCCCTTAACTTAAATGGCTAAAAATGTTTCTCGCAACATTGTTTCTATCTCTGGAATAGGCGCACGAGTTCCGGGCCCAGCGACCGCGACTGTCAACACTCACAAGACAGGTGTGATAAAAAATAAAACAGCGCCTTCTCATCCTGATCCAGAACCTTCGATTCGTACATGTGTAAAAAAAGCTGTACGCAAAATTTGAGTCAAATTAATCTGCTCTCTCTTCTAGGTAGACGCCTTACGCACGGGCACAGACGAGGTATAGGATAGACCTATCAACCAATGTATTTTTCTGTCACCGGTTTGGGGGGTCCTAGGACCCCCTTACCATTTCAGTGTCGCATGCAACGTTACCGGCGAAGTCTCGAAACAGATTGTAACGCTACGCGTGGTAGGAATTAGAATTCCGCACGGGTATAACGTGGGTTATTTTTTTATTCGAAGCCCGCGATTTACAAATGTTTCTGTTAGAGTAACAATTTAAAAATCGTCTTATGAACATATTCCGTTCAACGGAAGAGAAAGGAGGATGAAAATAAAACGATACCACATTCGCCTTTTAGCTTTGCTGTCCTATTCCGGTTTATTTAATGCAAAAAAATTTAATTCGCTTGCAATAACGTAATTGGTGAAAAGAGTGCTATAATGTTTTTTAAGAGCACGTATTGCTGAATCCCACCCATTCGTCATGTGTTTGTGCATACAGTAATGATGGTGTATATGATATAATACAGACATATAATAATAAAAAATAATTTTGTTCCTTATTTAATCTACGACACTCAATTTTTTTTTAAGTCGGTGCCAGAGTTACGCAGTGCAAATAAATAAGGAATAAATTATTTTTTACTTTTTAGCGCATTTTAATTTTTTTGAAGCCGGTTTTAATTATGATTTTCCATTTCTTGGACCGATGCGCCATTATTGTAGCTTTTACACGCAGGGGCATAGCACAGCGGTCAACCCTGTCGTAGCTAAAAGTTTTGAAACTGAGACGGGTACGAGACCAGTCGACATTGTTTTCAAACCTCATTACAGTAATCTGGGGTGAGTGGTAAATCGATCATAAAAGCGGAGCGCGCAGCTCGCTTACCTGGGCCGGGAAATTCCCAATAGCTCTTTGCCACGTGAATTTGAAAGAGACCATCCCAAAATTTTCGAAGCTCGGGGATCACTGCTGTCCAGCGGTCGCTGGCAGCTCTCCGAAGAGATTGCCTTCGTCGGCCGCCGACCATCTCGTTCTTTTGTCCATGTCGACAGGCTCGACGTCGCGGTTTCAGCCACGTCCAACAATGCGTTTGCAGAACTCAGAATCTATTGTTCTGGTTTTCTTTTTCACAATTTTATCTTTAATGCAGTGTATGCATAGATAAGTCTTAAGGGGCAACTAATCAGACGTGTCTTTGATAGTAGCGGTGTCTTAATTTTTTTTCTAGAATTTTTGTGTCTGAATGTTTTAAACTTTTAGCTACTCAACGCCACGCTTATACCGGCTTCCATTAATGCCATTTTTTTGGAATGATGCGCCATTATTGTGGCTTTTACACGCAGGAGGCGAAAAATCTCTCCGTGCAGGTGTATACCGCCGCGGTCAACCTTATCGTATCTTAAAATTTTGACATTCAAGACCATTATACTCATTCATCTTTTTCCTTTAGTGTCGGATCTGTATTCGTACTCAGAAAATTAAAAAATCCAATGGCCACGACATTTTGGCTTTTCACTGTACGCTTTCTTGAAATCGGTTGAACGGTAACGCGTACCTTTTTTTACGACCCTGAGGGGTTCTTAGATAAAAGCTTTCAAACGATGCGGCTCGGGGGTCATAAACGCTAGAGTAGTGGCATAAGGATGGGCACCGTCTATTTAGACATGCGCGGAGTGCAGAGATTTGTGGGAATGTCAGTAACAGCGTCAATTTTTAATATTTTTCGACATACGACACGTGAAATTATTAGTTAAATGTTCCACTACATGTAAAATACTAACAATCAATTTCATCTTGCAATTTATAGTTTGTATAAGCTCTGAAGAAGTGCCATATTGCAGCGCCATATAGGCTCCTGATCACCGAAATAGATTTTCAGAGAGGAATCCCGCGTGAGTTGTTGACAAATCGAGCCAAAGCGTAGCTTAGCGAAAGCCCGCCCTCTATGTTAAACTCTGACTCTGAACAAGTCACATGTATACAAGCACGCACACATCTTTCAGTATTTCAATACATTTCAGAGTAGTTCTTGAGTTGGACGCTGTTCATGAACAGAGGTCGCTAAATTCAGTCCTCAAATTATGGGTCGGTAACACAGTTTGGGTGGTGACACGAAGTCCCATAAGGTGATAGGTCTATTCTATACCTCATCTGTGGTTGTATCCAATTCTCTGCTCTGTCGGTAAGGTAGGGAATGACATTGAAATGGTAAAAAAAAAATTTTCGAGTCGCCAAAAATCCTTTTCGCAAATGTTATTTTTATGCAACATGAACCTATTTGCAAAATTTCAGCCCAATCGGGTTTGACCGGTTTTCGGAAGTATAGCCTAGATAAAAAATTTAAAAAAAAATTAAAACCGACTTCAAAAAATAAAATTGCACTAAAAAGTAAAAAGTAATTTTATTTAATCTACGGCTCTCATATTTTTATAAATGATGAGGCACCGACTTAAACATGCTGAGGAGATATGCGCGTACGACATAAAATAATAATAATTAGGTGACAATAGTCTTTATTATTAACTAGAACTAGCAAAATATTGGACCAATGTTGATGCAGTGTAGGATGGGACCACCGCCCTCTTTCGAATAAAAAAAAAGATCATCAAAATCAGTCGAAATGCTGAGGGGAAATTATGATGGGACAAACATAAAAAAAAACATACATACGGGTCGAATCTATAATCTCCTCCTTCGTGAAGTCGGTTAAAAAAAGAATTACATTTACATTTTGTTTATATTGAAGTTGGATTCTTTTATTATTAAATCTGCGATATAATTTTTAGCGTCCCCTTCGGCTGGCGCCCTCATGCGGCGCATTAATTGCATAATGGGTTCCGCCGGTCCTGTAGGGAAGTGGAGCCCTGAAATTTAATAACATCCTCAAAATTATCGTGCCCACCTCTTCTCGTCACTATGTTATGAACGCTTTTTAGCAATGCAATATAGTTTGCAATGTTCTTTTAAATCTGATGATCAGTTAAAGATGCTTCTCACGTTCCCGAAAACTTTGTAACGATTTTTACATACAATCTACGTAAATATATCAGCATTCCACCAATCCTAATGAGAAAGAGTGGAACAGGACGCGTATGTCCTTCCCTTTCCCACTATCTTCTGTTTAGCCTCTCAGCATCTTTAAACAATGCAGGGACAACGCTAGCTGATCAGTTTCTCGTCGTTTGCACTACGGTGAAGACGCAGAAAGCAATCGGGCTTTTATTTGATGCGCGGATATTGATATATGGAATATTCATAATTTGTGAATTGTTCCATTTCCGCGTGGTTCGTTACTGTAGTGCTGATAACTGTGTGTGATCATTCACATTCATCATTGTCATGGAATCAAAGAAGGAAGCCGCAGATGCAAGAAATAGACGCTATTCGAAGGGTGATGCAAAAGTGAAGCAGCCTACGTTATCTGCAAAGCGTTTGTCCAAAAATACAAAGTGTCGAGAAAGGTAAGTTATGTGTTATGGTACAGATTTGTATGAAGTCACAGTTTGACATGTAGTAGTAGTAGTAGCACGGTATTTTATTGTATATAATATAGTATTATTCATATTCTTCAAATATGTATATCAACACAGCTATCTTTGACGCTTTACGTACACATATTCTATGCTATGCGCACCGCAACGCATGTCATTACTTTATCCCTCTTGCCCCATTCATTCTTTTCCCATTCGTATGTTCGTCTTATTTAATTAATTAATAATCCGATTTATATCGTGTTTGGTCTCATTTTCGTGTGACAAATGTCAGCAGCACGTTCCTGCAATTTTCATACCGATGAGACGAAATATATAAATTTTAAATTTCGTCATATATATTATACAAACTATATGCGTTTTGTTAGTATAAAACGTTCAAACTACATATACCCGTTTCGTTAGATATGCTTCCTTTATAATGCAGTTGCGACTATTTCAATCGTTGTACGTAGTTTCGAATCAATAAAACACGCACTTCAGATTATATTTATGTGATGTAGAAGATAATGTTTAAAATTAGCAACAGTCATCGATGATTTGCGATTCGATGTTCAGCATATATACCTAGTAACTTGTTGAATACGAAATACCCAGTGCTTTTTCTTCTGTGGAATTTTGTCCGCAATATATATGTCCACGTGTACCTTCAGCGAAATTTTTTCATTGAAAAGCGCAGTCTTTGAAACATTCTCCAGGCCTCATTGTCAACCTTTGTCTCAGCCCGGGCAATATTTACGACATCTCAAGTACCCTGCAGTTGTAGATACTACTACGCGAAAAGAGAATTCTATTCCGTAGAAAGATATTTTCACACAGATATTCTCGTACACGTTACACAATGTAATATCGGTTTCGACCAAAAATGGTCGACATTGTATCATGTTTGCTCTCATAATAATCAGGAAAATGTTATGAATATTTGAAAGAAATGTTTATGTAGAAAATATTAAAAGTAAAAAAGTTAAGCCGTTATTGTTATTGAAAAATTGTTATGTATCTGCAGGGTTGCCAGCGACATTATGCAGGAGCGCTTATTTAGCGGAGAGGAACACCTACAGGAGTGGTGGTAACGTGTGCGTGATGACGATCGGTGACGTAATAATGTTCAGTTTGTCTTTACTGTAGTTATTCGGTGCCGTCGCTGAAGGTTAAATCAATGTATTGCACATGGTTGTACAGATCGCGCATTATAACTTTGCCTCCCAGCGGCCACTGTGCAGGCCGTGCGTGCAAACATTGTAGTATCATACAGAGTAAGAAGATAGCGTGATACTCGGCTATGCCCGGTCGTCAGGGTCCGACCGTTAGCGTTCTTTTAATTCGATTCGAAAATCATACATTATTAGACAAAATTTTATGGTTACGCGACTTCTTTATGTGAAATACTATGTAACTATTAATGCTACCGAAATGTTAAGGTACCGATGGGCCGTGAGAATTTTTAGAACATGCTACATCTAACTATTCCATCAGGGATACTAATCTCCTTCCTCTGAGGATCCAAAGATCTTTTATCAATCATTTTTTAGTGTGGCATAAAATTTTAATAATTAGTAATCAGTGCCGCCCTTGGCACCGGACAGGATGTCCACTCGTTCCGAGCCCCGCGCTTAGAGGGCTCCACACGTTGATACATCTACATTTGATAAAAATTAAATGAATTGCATATAATCATCGACGAAGTATAGAATAGACCTATCACCTTATGGGACTTCGTGTCACCACCCAAACTGTATTACCGACCCATAACTCGAGGACTGAATTTAGCGGCCTCTGCTCATGAACAGCGTCCAACTTAGGAACTACCCTGAAATGTGTTGAATTGCTGAAAGGTGTGCGTGCTTGTATACGTGTGACTTGTTTAGAGTGAGAGTTTGACAGAGGACAGGCTTTTGTTACGCTACGCTTTGGCTCGGTTTGTCAGCGACTCACGAGGATTCACGTGGATTTTTCTACGAAAATCTATTTCGGTGATCTGGAGACTATATGACGCCGAAATATGGCTCTTCTTGAAAGCTTATACAAGCTATAAATTGCAAGATGACATTGATTGTTAGTACTTTACGTGTAGTGGAACATTTAACTAACATTTTCGCGAGTCGTATGTCGAAAAATATTAAAAATTGACGCTGTTACTGACATTCCCACAAATCTCTGCACTCCGCGCATGTCTAAATAGACGGTGCCCATCCTACGACACGTATAAATCATTGAGAACAAGAAATCCAAACGTTTTTTTTTAAATTTATATTCGTAGTTTTCGGTACCCGAGGACATTTTGCAATAGTTTATTTATTACTTGGGAACGATAGATTAGTAGTTAAAACTCTACGTTTCGTTACAAATTGATTGGCCCTTTCCTTATTAACTATTGTATGGATTTAAAAATTGTAAAGAACATCTCCGATGTAAGTACCCGAGCGTATCGCTTGCGTTAAGGTCTGTTTTCATTATTCCTAGATATGTACATATGAGAAAACAGTTATGGTATTTTTTAAAGCACAAATAAAAAAAGGTTCTGTTTTACGGACGTCGCGACTCGCGTGTGAGATAAAATGGGAGGGAAACGGCACGGAGGTCCTTTACGCGACAAACGATCATTCTGGCAGCGGCAACAAAGTATAATACTACATTGTCTTCTTGCATTCTCCGTGCGTCTGATTTTCGCATGTCGATGTCGGTCCACGGACAAGCTAGGCTACTAGATTTTACTTTCTTCTATAAATTCTGCAAAAGCCGTAATCAGTAGCTAAAAGCGGAAAACATGTATGTACACATGCTAAGCTAATCATAAGGTGAAATTTTTACATTCTCTGTTTCGGCTCGATTCGAGCATTTACGGCATATTAGTGAGATTTTTTTAATAAAAGGAAAATCAAATACGATGTGATTCGGGCAAGTAGGTATATACATATGTAGAGTTGCTATACGTCCTGTATATACGGGACTGTCCCGTATTTCACTGTTCCCGTGAAATATTTTACAGAGTAAAATAAACCATTACCTACCCACTTTTTTCATGTTTTATTTAATTTGCATTTAAATGTTCCGTATTAAAGCTTGACAATTATGGCAACCCTAAAAATAAATCACTACCTACCCACTTTTTTCATATTTTACTTGAATATATATTGAGACAAAGTATCAACGCACCGGCTGTTTCACGTCTGTCAGCACTCAACCGATGCACCAAACTATTCATTACTTAGGAAATACATACATACATACAGATGTACATACTTAAGAATGTTAGAGACGGTGCAATTTGAATTGTTAATATCCTGTTAAGTTTTAGCCATTTGCTTGCAAAAACTGTTATTGGCATATTTGGCTTGACAAGTGTTACAAACTGGTAAAGATTCGTTAAGAGCAAACGCCTGATTTAGCGAGCTCTGCTTGCAAGACATTTCAAGTCGCATTGATTTTTGCCTTCAGGTGTATCGCGTTTCTGGGAACGGCGTCTGTTTAAAAAAAAAGACGAACTTTTCGATGGCCTTGACCTCAACAATCGATGAGAAAAAGGCCGCACGTCTACTGAACGTTCGCTATCGTATTATTTTCTGGATTTTAAAAAAATATGTTATTATTTTTCCTCTTTCTGCACCAATTTTTTGCCGTACCTTCCTCATACCAAACTGCGTCGTAATTGGTTTCATTTTAGTAGACAAATCTGACATACAATACAGATGTTTGCATAATGATAAAAATATTGAAAAATTATTTTTCCATTAGAGGATACTGCATATTAATGGCCCTGTATTCCTTCCAAGCGCCGACCAACATGTTGTTATAAAGAGTCGGTAGCTTCTGAACAATTTTAGAAATCTATGTAAACCTGATATCTATGTTTTCATATTTAGAAGAGTGATAGGAACTAGAGGAAATGCTGTATTGCGTTGTCTCAAGCGTAAATGTTGTAAAACGTTTATAAGACCGACTCGAAAAATCCGATCTTACCATATTTTATGGAAGAAAGAAAGTCAGACAAGCATGTATTTAGCCGCGTAATATAACATTTTTAATAGTTTTCTTAGCAGGTTAGTCAATTGAATGTCAGGGTGGCGTAAAGTAATTATTTAAACATTTAAAGACAGTTCTTCGAAATATAAAAGAAATAATTACGGCTACAGTCCCTAGTAATAATCCCACTAAATATAAAGAATTTAATGAAATTTAATGAACTTTTTTCCCGCTTGGGACCGCAAGTCAAATTTTCCGCGTACCCAAGCTCAGAAATATCGTTCCAACTACCACTAATGTAGGGTGGGGAAAGTTCCCCTTTCATGCGGCCGGGGCCGCCCAGGCTAGGGAAAATGCGCAGGCTGGATGCGCGTGATTATTATGTAGTCCCCTTCTCGAAGTGACAGAAAATATAACCTATATGCTATATGACAATAAATGTTTATTGGCTATTTCGTTCCTTTACGCTACATTTGTGAACTTTTTATAACTTAACATCCTTCCAAAATATCGTTGTTACGCCGCAACGATATATTTATGAAATTGGGTATAGCATATAGGTTATAATTTCTGTCACTTTGAGGTAGAGGTGTGACTATCGAAATGTTATCGATATTTCGATAATATGGTTAAGATATCGTTGACGCGAATAAACCCAGATAGCACACGACTTATAGACGACGTGTGCTATCTGGGAAAGCAGCTCAGGTATACACGAAAAAAGGTCAGCACCGTAGAAAGCGTTGCTGGGCCCATACACGGCACTATCCAGCACCGAAAAACACCGTTGTGAATGGACGAAAATATCGGTGCTGAGCCCATTCAGTGTTTTTCAGTGCTGGACAGCGCCGTGAATTCAAATACAAACAAATAGATTCTGATTGACTTTATTATACAATTAATGCGTTGCATTCTAAGCGGAAAAAGGTCTGTACCGTTGGCAACGGTGCTCGAAAAGTGAGCACCGTAAAAACCGGTGCTGGGCCCATTCACGGCGCTATCCAGCACCGAAGAACACCGTTGTGAATGGGCGAAAACATCGGTGCTGAGCCGCTGAGTATCGAAAGCGATATCTTTAAAAGTATGAATATGTATCGTTGCTTTACAATGTCTTTAAAATTGTTATTTGCATCGTTGCTGCAACAAAGTGTGTTATATTCTAGAAGCCTCTTCTAGAAGAGGCGAATAGATCTATTCGTCTTAACGATATCTTAACGATATTGTCGATATATTGTTAAATATCAATAAGATATCGATAATCTATCAATAATCGATAGTCACACCTCTAATCAAGCATAGAAATCTGTAAACATGAGTCTAATAAAAGGCATGAATTTGGCAAACATAAACAAATTAAGCTAAAACTTATTATTTCGATGAAATGTACTAAAAAAATGACGTTATGAATAGGAAATTTTGATTTCTTAACCACGAATAATTACACTCATCGACTTCATAAATATATCGTTGAGGCGTAATAATAATATTTTGGAAGGATGTTAAGTCATAAAAAGTTCACAAATGTAGCCCAAAAGAACGAAATATCCAATAAACATTTATTATCCTGTAGCATATAGGTTAAGTATATTTTCTGTCACTTCGAGGACAGAAAATCCACTCTTCGAAGTGACCGAAAATATAACCTAACTAAGAGACTGTATAAATGTTTATTACGCGGTTGTATTTATATAATATTTATGATCGAAATTTATGGAAATAAGTGCAAATTAGGCTTCTATCAAAATGTATTAGTAACCGGAATTATGCAACATGTTTCTTGAAATTAGTCTTAACGTTCATGCCGTTTTAGATTTTAAACGTTTCCGATAAGATTTAATTTCAATTCCTACCACTCGTAGCATTGTAATCTTATTTTAGACTGAATCGATAACGTTGGGTGTGACACGAAAATGGTAAGGGGGCTCGCGAGCCCCCCGAGCGTGTGACACAAAATTACATTCCGTGATAGGTCTATTCTATACCTGGTCTGTGATATAATTAGCGAGGCATCCAGCTTTTAAACATATCTAAAAGCTTCTATGTCGTAGGAAAGATTGGCTAGTTTGACAATTACTGTCTGACGAACAAAAACCATGTGAAACTGTAAATTGCGATGATATAATTAATAATTTTGTACTACAAAAGGTGAGAAATATAAATTTTTTGAGATAATTGTACTTCACTGTAAGTTGTGAGATAATAAACATACAATACTTTATTTTGTTAATATTCAATCATTAATTCGTTATGTTTACTAACACTTAAAAACCTTGTAATATTATTGCAATAGATTTCCGCTAACAATAAGCCTGACTAGAGAAATCATGCGCTATATACAGTATTACTACCTGAGGGCTCGCTGGTTTGGGACCGGCGTTGTGCCCGTATCGTGAACAGAGCCCTAATTGCGAGTGTTCGTTTCTCGCTTCTTCCTGGCCGAAGGAGGGAGCGAGATGGAACGCTTTGCGTGCGCGACGGGCGCGAGCGCAAAGGACGGTGTGTCACGGCGCCCGAAAGACGGAGCGAGACAAAACATCAACTTGTCGTCTGTCTCGTACCGTCCTCGCTCACTTTCAGTGCCTCTCGCTCGCTCTCGTTCCATCTCGCTCTCGCCTTCGCCGGACAAGAGTAAGGCAGAGGTGGTGGGAATAGCGAAAAGTCCGTATCGTGTACACCAAACTGAGCCCATAAGGAGACAATACTATAGATCAAATTATCTGCTCCTAATTAGACGTTTTCAATATTATCGACTTTTTGTTCGAATTAAGTAAATTAATTCGTCCGAGCCCCGCATCTCAAGGGAGACTCTAGTTTCTGCGTGCCGCGTGTCGCGTGATGAAAAATCTGAACATCGTTGGTCGTTTGCGTCGCGCCAGCCAAAAACGGTTCGTCAGTAGACAGACTTGTTGCGAAGCGAACGTACGGTTTTCCAGATTGTATTCTTTAATTTTGTTAAAGCGTGCTTATTCCATTTTTTACAAAGTGTGTTTACGCAGCTTTCTACAAAGATTTTATTCTTAAAAAATGAAAGTGTACGCATACTTCATGTAGCGTGTGCCGGGAAATAAAGCAAATGTGTATGTCCACGTGTACAATGGATATTCATATGGCGAGGATAAACGTTGCAATGGTATTTACCGGTGCACCTCGCGAAGCGCACTTACGTGTAATGCTACCATCGTAAAAAGTAGTGATGGAACTGTGGAAGAAAGAGGAACGCACTGCCACCCACCAAAAACCACAGTGATCGAGGAGAAAGAAATGCGACAAGAGATGCTGCGTTCGTGCCGGGAAACGATGATGCAGCCAAAAGAGATATTCGACATGGTATGCCGACGGTAAGTCACTGTTCTGTATTTAAATATAAATAGAACATTTTGTGGTAAATCTGTAGTTGAAGGGATTCCATTTTGCATATGCAAGGTGTACAAGAATTACTGGTACAAGTGGAAAGGGAATGACTTTACATAAAAGAATAAATCGGAAATATACATAGAATAATATTATTTAAAATCGCGCTTCATTTTCAGGAAAATTGGCTTTGAATTTCGAACTTCAAATCTGAACACACGTTGTCTGATCGTTCCCTTTATATACTACTAGTCCACCGATGCATTTCCCTTACCTCGCGTGCCCCTCAGACGTTTAAGGCCGGGGATACACGAGCGTTAAAATGTCCTCTGGCACTATTTTCAAAAAGATAAGATGAAGATTGAAATTTTCGTCGTTGTACGTTACGAACATTGCACGGACGCAGCGGCTCAATTGAGCAGTCGTGCAGACGAAAGTTATTCAAGCCTCAAATAATTTATCGAATAAAGACGTGAATGAAGAAAAGATCTTCATCCGTCGAGTAAAAATTCGTTTCTCGTCGCATCGTAATCCGAATTATTCGAATCGATTCGTTATTTAAATAATATCCATCTCTACCATAAAGTTCAAAGCCAATTTTCTCGAAAACAAAGTATAATTTCAAAAAATTTTATTTCATGTTTTAGACGTATTCTTTTTTTATGTAGAATTCAGAACCGCTATTAGCACCAACCAAACGAGACACTTGCCCCGGTCCCCGTACTTAGGGGTCCTCGCACTTATTGCTTGTAACTTCCGCATTTTGTGAAAACTAAATGAATATAATAGTAATAAACAACATTCAATTTTTTAACATGCGTTCAGAAGTTATATCTCGATTGTGTGTTCGAGATAGGAAATTTAGTTGTCCCGGGCCCCACAAAATGTAAGGGTGACACCTTGTGTAAGCACAGACTATGGAACAGCAAAAATAAATCATGTTACACTTGACAGTCTAGTAGAGATTATGGTTAAATTTGAGACTCATATATTATTGGTTTTTTTTTAGAAATCCTACTGTAGGTCAAAAGCTGTCCTACAGGAGCATGAAGCCATCTCTTGATAGAGAAAGAGCAAAACAATGGCCAACTCTACCGCGATCGTTCCACGAACTTGGTCTCGCGCTATACGCGCCTCTACGAGAAACGTTTCGCTACATGATCGACGCGGAAGACGGAAACAGGATTTTGATATTTACGTCGGATGCATTGCTGGGTGCGTTGCAGCAATCCCAAGAATTGTACATGGATGGTACATTTTCCGTAAGTCGTTAATGTTATTAACATTATAACATAAGTCGTGTTGCACACAGGCCTATTTTAAACTATCTACATATATACGCCCGAGGTTGAGAGGTGTCGTAGGTTACACGTTAACTCTTACCGATCTAAATTCTTCTAAATTTAAGTTCCTCAGCATACCGTTTGTGCCACTCGCATAATGTGATGTTTGTTACTTTTAGGTTGTTCCAAGAGTGCCATCTATTCCGCAATTGTACACCGTTCATGTACGGTATATGGATGCGGTAAGATGCACATGAATAATACTACGTTTACTAAAGTTTTGTCATTCATATTTCTTGTGATTTTGAAAAGATGTATATGGTAGCATTTTCAAACAGATTCGTAATTTTTACATCCCACTCGAAAAATAAAAATATTAACGAATGTAATGACAGACGCGCCCTCCCGCCCCCGCGCAAATTTCGATAGATATGCCGTTGCTGAAGTAGTATGTATCTCACAAATAGCACTTTCGGTGATAATATAGTTACTAATTTCGTAGAGCTAAGTTTCAGTTCACATACCGAAATCTATATATGTATATTAAATCAGTAGGTATATTGTCGCCAGACCATCCCTTTAAGACACGGACGCGTCCCAACTGCAACATTAGGCTACGGTTGCAGTGGATACGTTTTCGTACGAATGATATTCTGACGAATACATACCTGTACGTCTGAACTGTTTCATCGTATGCGATAAAACAGTTGAAACGTATTCGTCAGAACATCATTCGTATGAAAACGCATCCACTGTAACCGTAGCCTAATGCGGTCGTGAATCCTTTGATTATCACGTACTTTGTACTAAGAAAAGTAAGTAACTGAAAATGTTGTGTAATGCAGGGCATCGTCACGATCTTTGCTCTGTGTGAAGCGCGGGCAAGGGCAACATATTGTGCTTTATGGAAAAAGCTAGTGGAACTTTGTCCTAGGTTGCGGGAAACAGTGCGTCACACCATGAGTGACTTTGAGCAGGCGACACTAAGAACCCTGCAGGAAACTTTCCCAAATGGAGAAGTTCATGGTTGCTGGTTCCATTTTAAGCAGGTATTATGCATTCTAACAAAATATATATCATCTTCAAGGAAAAAGTGTCAACGTGAAATGCCAAAGAAAAAGTTGAAGTCCACTTTTCTTTGGCTATAAACAAACTTTATAACATAGATATTTTGTGCTTGAACATTTGTAGTATTTTATTACATACATAATATCTATTTCATGTTGGCACGCATATATATTGAGGACACTATATATGTTATACATGTCTTTGTAGACCGTGTTACGTAAGTGGCGGAGTTTGGGCTTAACCCATGCTCCCCGCGATATTGTCAATGACAATGAGTTTGCCATTGGCCCCGGCGGATCGTTTCGATGATGGCCTGGCCATCATACATGACCTGGCCGACAATATAGCGGAGGCATATCCTGCCGTTTTATCATTTATGTCTTATGTGCAACGGACCTGGATATCGCGGGCTCCTTTAGTGAGCGTCCATACATGCCCTCTTCGCACGAACAACTTTGTTGAGGCCTTCCATGCCATAGCATGGAAGAAATTAGGCGGCACGCATCCAAACATATGGATTTTTTTATGTAAATATTATTAATTAACGATTAACCAGATTGAATGTGTCGTTAAATTTGTGGATAAGCTCGTATTTTAATTCTTTATAACCGTAGATAAGCTGCACGACCTAATAAAGGACGAGGAAATTAACTTTTCCCGACTGCAGCATGGCATCGTCGGTCAAGAGGATCGGAGGAGTAAATATATCAACCGAGATAAGGCAATTTTGAAGGCGCAAACGCCTTAACTACCGGAAGGTGACTGAAATCTTTGTTATAAGACCGCGTATTACTACTTTCAGTATTATCTTTAAATATAAATCCATCCTACTATTATCTTCTCTATTAAATATAAACGAAGTGTGATTTTTCTTTTTAAATTTATAGATTATCGCTGCGTGAATTCTTGCAGACCTTTAACCGCTTCTAAGAGGAATACACATTCCAGGAATTGGCCAGAAATCGCGAAGGTGAATCATTCTTTAGTAATACAAGTATCATCAAATTTATCTACGTGTAATTTCAACATTCATATATGTTTTAGTCGACAATAATGATTCTGACCCTCAAACGGCCGACCTGGAAGATCCGTCAGATAATCAGTCAGGTACGATATGTATATCACGGTATCAATAATTACAGCTAGTAATATATAAAATATTAAACGTTGTCGATTCTTATTTAGAATGGACATTTTCTATACGTAAATATTCTACAGTTGCTTGTTTTATTTCTACGGAACACTTTGTAACGTAAAAATTAATTTTTATTGTTTGAATATGGGCTAAAATACCCTGGAAGTTTGGAAAAGATCCGCTTAACAGTTTCTTAGAAAAAAATTCCCAAGAATCACCTTATTCCTAGCGTCCTAAATAGGGCTCCCCCCTTAAACATTTTACACATGCACTTAAACGAATAAGTGATGTGCATGCACGGTGTATCAGAAGTGATGGTACAGCCGAAAAGGGAGTGATTCTACATAAAACGATAAATCGATAATACCAAATATTTTTTTTAAATCACGCTTCGTTTCTGAGAGAATTGACTTTGAATTTCGACTCGGTTCGTGGTACTAGTAGAGTACGCGGGGGTACAAAGAACACTCGTTGTCTGAACCTTGTCTCCATCTACTACTAGTCCGACGCATTCCCCTTACATACCTCTCAGCCATATTAACCCGTATTTCAGTGCAAGCACACGACCCTAATGTTCCAAGTTAATTTTCTTGGAAACAAAGCGTAATTTCAAAAAATTTTATTCCATGTTTTCAACTTATTTTTTTTTACCACCTTCTCGGTTGTAACACCAGTTCTAATATACCCTGTATTTAGCTGGGATAAATAGAGCAAACGATGTGTATTTCTGTTGCTCAGAATTTGAAAAATGATAATGAACATTATCTTAAGAATAAGTGTATGTGCAACGTATCCAGGTACTGTTATCGGTGTTAGTGCCCTTCTTGCTTTTTAAATTTTTGGGTAGGGGAGACCGGGCCTAGTTGATACCGGGGCAGGTTGATACAGACTAATTATCTCGACACCGTATATATGTAACTCCATTTGAGCGAGATATGTGAAAATTGTTATTCAATTCTTTCCTACGATCCAGCGTACGTGTGTGTACCTTGACGTTAACAATCGTTTTTTAACTGTTTTCTTTTATATAGAGAAAAAGTAAATAGCTTTGATACATCCAAATTGATCGTCCAAATAACATAGTTTCATTCATTTTGTTTGTATTTTCTTAAGTTTTCGCTTACTATATATTAAAGAGGAAGGACCAAAGAATATTTTGGCATATTTGTAATTAAGTAATTAATTCAAACAAAAATGAAAAAATTGGAAACTGAAAAACGTATCAACTAGCCCCGGTCTTCCCTAGTCAATATCTATATGTGTTTCTATTGCTACATCGCAGCTGATATATTACCTCTTAAAAGGAACTATTTTGCACATGGTTCAGTTTTTGATTTAGTAAAGAGCGGTACCGGTATAAGATATGCTATAATAGCATTACAAAAAACAAACACGAATTCACACCGAGATGTACGATTTGTTTTTCCTTATCAGACGGGAAAGAAAATTCGGCAAAAGGAACTTTAGTAATCATATATCAGCTGCAGCGTATTACTTGAAAGACATACACAATATCACATTACCGGTAAC
This sequence comes from Andrena hattorfiana, assembly GCA_944738655.2. Lineage (NCBI taxonomy): Eukaryota > Metazoa > Arthropoda > Insecta > Hymenoptera > Andrenidae > Andrena > Andrena hattorfiana. The sequence continues at coordinate 27,952,868 of OX122894.2, read as the reverse complement.
TGCACGACTAAAATTCGATCGGATCAACTGCTGCAAAAAAATTTCTCAATGTACCGCGCGTTCATGAGCAAATGGCTAAGCAAAGGAATGCTTCTATCCAATGCATCAATCAGATAGAAAAGAGCCGAGTACTTCAAAACCCCTGTGCCGCCACATTAGCCTTCTTCTCATCAACGCGCAGTAGATATGTAGGCATTGTCGTTTTATGTATTTCATGCATACTATAAGCTTTTCTCTATTCCGGTATTCTATGTGCAGATGTAAATCCTGAACCGGCAGATATAGTCCCTGAATCGGCAGAAGAAGTATCTGTGCAGACACGCTCCCCTGTAAGCGGCCAAGAACGAGCTGCACAGCCACTGCGACGAGGTCGTCGAAGATGTCGCGGTCGTGCGCGGTCTTCACCTAATGCTGAAGACCAATCGACAGCCCGTGCGGTAGAGTCCGCAGGACCAGAGCGCCCACAAAATATAAGAGTTGAGCGAGGAGATCGCAACAGTCGAGGTTGGTATGAACGTGTTTCATACAGACAATTAGCAGCAATCGATTCCGGCTTATTTGAGATGTATTGATAAACACAAATTGGATTGCGTAAAATTGTTTATGCAAATTTCAAATGATTCAAACGAATACTAAAACTACTCCCGCAACGTCATGATACCAGCGCTTACTCCACTCACGTTACGGATATTGTAAAGTATCACATGTCTTTTTCGCCTGCCAGCATATTTTACATTAGTCCGGCAAGTGCAAAATGTATATCGCGATACAATTGAAAAGATTCTTATTAAATTTTAAACTTACCACAATTAGGTGATGCGTCCGAAGGAAGGACTACAGTCCATCGCGGCAGTGGCGATAGCGACGGCGGTGTTGCTGCCGATCATCGGACCAGCTCTGATCCGATGCCCAGCACACCTCGACCGGCGTTATGGACAGTATATAATTGCAATTATCATTGATTGTATTGTATCTTATTCCTGATGCAGTTGGAAGTACATAAAACACGCACAGAATCTCACTTGTCTACCTGAATAAGAATGACAATTATAGCATTTTAAAGACTACGAACATAAGAAGAATTTGAATAATTACATTTTATTATTAATATAAACGCATGCGTCGTAAAATTTAATTGGCGTATTTCCCACCAAAATTGTTTAACATACATGTCTTGTTACACCTTCTAACTGAAATATTAGTGGAAATGAGAATACGTTTTAAAAAATGAGCTCCCGGCGCCCATCGTGTCATCTCTCTCACAAGCTGCCGACAACTTTAGAAAACTTGTTTTGTTCATTTTTTTATACTGTACTTATAGAGACAAATTCCTTCGAAGGCGTACCTTTCGCTTTATATTTACTAGCTTCCCTAATTTCTTCGATTTCAATTCAAATTTAATACTTACCATTTGTTTCGCAGATGACGGCAACCGACCAAAAGGCGCGGGTGTGTGTTGCGTGTGCCTTTGTGTACAGGCGACACACGTATTTATTCCATGCGGGCATTTATGCGTATGCGCAGAATGCCTAACAAAATTAAAGCGGACAAGGTGCCCCGTTTGTCGTGCACGCTACGATACGGTTGTGAAAACGATCTCAACTTAATTTGACGTATGCCGTTTACAATACTTTCTGATGCGTATGTCCAGAACTGAATAGTTACCATAATATGGTATAACATCGTTGCAGGAAAATTTTTCAAACCATATAGGGCTTCGAATTCTAGTGGAATAGGCCTACTGGGGACACCACTTTAAAAAAAACGCATCGATGATAGTACCTCTAGGGTGATGTGGAAATCTATTTTATTCATGTGTAATACACACTGCCCGTTTGTTTTTGCCCATATAATTTCTATTTACACGTCCCAGAACTTCAAGCGTCTTTCGTCACTGTGAGCAGGGTACATTCATGACCACTTAGCCATCGCTTTAGGCTAGTTATATATATATATTAAACTGTTGCTTCAAATAAAAAATGACGAATATTAGTTAATAAATGATTATTCCTTAAGGTGGATTATTCCATTGTATTGCGTGCGAAACCAATCAATGTAAAAATGCGACTAACCAATCTATGACCACCCTATGGCCACCAAGGTCAGGAACAGCGCTAGACTATGCTTGCGAATCTATAGCGAAAAGTTGAAACTGTTCAAACGCTCATCGTAAGTCATAATTTATTAAAGAAATGCGTTTAATTCATATTGCTCCTTTTTCAAGTTGCTACTTTCCGAATTGTTTGTTACCAAACTGTGATCATCGTTTGTAACATTTAAATGTGTTTCGAATTTTGTGTGTATGCTGTTTTGATGTCTGTCAATGTGTACGCGCGCCGAATTTTAAATATACTGTAGGTTTAATTGCATACGCGCCATCTTGCATGCCACACTACTGTACGAAACCTTATTCAAATTATAACTACAATTAATTAAAATATTTCATGTGTTCCAAATTGTATGTGTCCTAAATCGCATGTGTTATAAATTGTATGTGTCCTAAATCGCATGTGTTATAAATTGTATGTGTCCTAAATCGCATGTGTTATAAATTGTATGTGTCCTAAATCGCATGTGTTATAAATTGTATGTGTCCTAAATCGCATGTGTTATAAATTGTATGTGTCCTAAACAGGGCCGGCACAAGGATGATTGGCGCCTTTATGCAAGAAAATTTTTGGTGCCCCCAAATTTTTGCTCCTGTTTTCTATTTAATATGTTTTGCCTTTACGAGGTACAATAAAAAAAGAATTACATTTACATTTTGTTTAAGTCTGCGATATAGTTTTTAGCGTCCCCTTCGGCTGGCGCCCTTATGCAACGCATTACTTGCATAATGGGTTCCGCCGGACCTGGTCGTAAATCGCATGTGTCCTAAATTGTATGTGCACTATAAATCGCATGTGTCCTAAATTGTATATGTTCTAAATCGCATGTGTCCTAAATTGTATGTGCACTACAAATCGAATGTGTTTTAAATCGCATGTGTCCTAAATTGTATGTGTCCTAAATCGCATGTGTCCTAAATTGTATGTGTCCTAAATCGCATGTGTCCTAAATTGTATGTGCACTACAAATCGAATGTGTTTTAAATCGCATGTGTCCTAAATTGTATGTGTCCTAAATCGCATGTGTCCTAAATTGTATGTGTCCTAAATCGCATGTGTCCTAAATTGTATGTGCACTGCAAATCGCATGTGTTTTAAATCGCATGTGTCCTAAATTGTATGTGTCCTGAATTGCATGTGTCCTAAATCACAAGTGTCCTAAATTGTATGTGTCCTAAATCGCATGTGTCCTAAATTGTATGTGTCCTAAATTGCATGTGTCCTAAATTGTATGTACACTATAATTTTAATGTTCTTTAAATTGTATGTGCACTACTTTCTGTGCACTATTCTGATGTGTCCTAAATTGCATGCGTATTTTTGTACTGTGTAGTTTTGATATGGAGCCGATCCTTCTGCTCCCTCTCTTTCTCTACCACGCCTTATCATTCGCTCCCCATTCTCTCTCTGTCTCTCTCTCTCTCTCTCTCTCTCTCTCTCTTTCTCTCTATTTTCGCGGCAGTCATACAAACACACTCTACAAATTTTAATTTTAAATTTTGATTATGTTATTATTGTCTCACACGCACACGGGTATTTAAACTTACTTCGTTCCGAGGCTTTCGCTTACATCGAGACTTTACTGTACTAAATCTTCTTTTATTATGGCTGCTTTTCTTTTCTAATGTATGTTTTTCTTATTTCTATGTATGTACCACGTGTTACTGATGATTGACTCTTTACGTGCAGGCAACGATTGAGAACAGCAGTGTGCCTCATGGTAGATCAGGGCACCGTGGCGGAAGCAGGTACGCGTGCAGGTACCTCGTACGACGAAACACTTCCAAGCACATCTGCTGCGTATGATTTTCCTACGGACAGAATACACGAAGAAGACGTAGGAAATTTTCAAGACTTCCCAATTATCGAAGGAATTGCAGAACAAGTACATTTCTATACGGACGCGGAAGATATTTTAGAAGAAATACATTTCAATGCGGACGAAGAGGAAATTGTAGAACAAGTGTATTTCGAGTCGAACGAAGAAGAAATTGTACAAGAAATAGATTTCGACACAGACAGGGATGAGATACATTCCGTAAGTATTACTGGGTGGTGGAGAATGCAGAACCAGAACAGCCGGAAAATCCAATTTCAGAAGGAATAGCCTTTGTTGATTTCCCGCATGTTTTCGAACAAATAAAGAATCTTCGAAAACATTCGACTACTGGCTGCGGCATCGAACATTTTGAAATAATTAGATGTCAACGGAACGGACTAGAAAATGTGTATTATGTAGAGTGCAAAATGTGCGAATACACAGAGCGCATATCCTATCTTCGGAAGAGTGATGGCACTCTGGATATCAACCGCGCCGCTGTTTCCGCAACAATGATGACGGGCGGCGGATATAACCAACTGGAAGACATACTGACAGCCGTGAACGCATCCTGTATGATGAAAAGGATCTACGAGAAATGTCAGAATGACCTAATCGATGCCCTCGAAGTGGCCGCACAACGCGAAATGGAAGATGCTGGACAAGAGGAAAAAGCATTAGCTATAGCAAGAGGCGACGTACATGCAGAATCCAATCTACCGTCTATCCCAATTGTCGCGGATGGCAGCTGGATGAAAATGTCCTACCGCGGAGGAGATTACAATTCTCTTTCTGGCGTAGAAGCCATCATGGGATACCATACGAAGAATGTGCTGTACATCAGCGTGAAGAATAAATTCTGCATGACTTGCCAAATAGCAGGTACGAGGAAGGAATAACCGCGCGAGCATCGTTGCTTCAAGAACTGGGGTCGTTATCAGAGTTCTAGTGGCATGGAGAGTGTTGCTATTGTCGAAGGCTTCAATTGCAGCATAGATATGCACGACCTAACATACTCTATATTAGTTGCCGATGGCGATCGCAGTGTGTACAAGAAGATAATGGACAATAATCCATATGAAAAGTATATGGTGCAGGTGCAAAAAATCGAATACACCAATCACCTGTTACACAATTTCAGTAAAAAAAAATAACCGAAATCGGAACAAAAGGCCGCAATAAAGATCTACGAGCTGTCATACAGAATAATGCTCTCAGCCTGCGTGCTGGTGTAAAGAAAGTTGCGGAATACCGATTGCAAGAAGAAATACCACTCGAGGGACGAATACAAAATTTGAAGCAAGACTTGACAAATGTACCGAGTCATGTTTTCGGTCAACACAAGGAGTGTCAGAAGTTAGCATACTTCTGTAAGAAATACTCTGATCCCAACCGAGTAGACTACGTTCCACGATTGAGAGAAGTATTTATCAAAGTATCGAAGAAGCAATGCAGCAACTTTTCGCTAAATCTGACAGTTTGCTGCGCGGTCTAAATAACAATGCTGTTGAAAGTTTTAATAATATAATTGCTAAATTCATCGGAGGCAAAAGGATAAACTTTGGATGAGGGGGCTCGTATCAGGGCAGAGGCACCGCTGCAGTTGTCCAATATAATACAAAAGAGGCGTTTAGCAGATTGAGTACGGCAATGGATAAAGAGCCACCAACCATGGTAAGAAAGCTGAAAGGACGTCGGAAGCGTGCAACAGAAAAAGCAAGGGAATATAAAAAAGAATCGAAAGCATCCTCCTTCCGGAATAAAAAATAATCGTGCGACCAGAATTACGGCCCTAACGCAGAAAAAACAGATATGGAAGAGACAGTATACTCTTCCGAGTGTGAAAGGCATGCGGCTATACTCCATGAGTGGCAAAGGAGGCGATGCGAGATCGAAGAGGAAACTCGCGTACAGGCGATTAGCGAAAAGTGGATTTGTTATAGGAAAAAATTATTAATTGCATCCAATTTCGGCAAGGTATGCCGATTACCAAAAACTGCGCCACGGGCAAAAACTGTGAAGAGTATAATATACCCGAAACTTCAAAATTTATGTTCTCTCGAATACGGAAGGGAAAATGAGGCAAACGCCTTGAGGCAAATGGAAGAAAAATTAAAAATCAATATTCTACCGTGTGGCCTCCTCATCGATGACACTGTGCCTCACTTAGGTGCAACTCCTGACGGCCTCATGGGACGTGATACCATCGGCGAAGTAAAATGTCCCGAATCGGCGAAGGATTTATCGCCTGCTGAAGCAATAAAGCAACTTCGTAATATAGGGCATATTTTCCACGGTAATGAAATGAATAAAAATCATTATTACTATTATCAAGTGCAAGGACAATTGCACATAACGAAAAGGCAACGGGCTTATTTTTGTTTATGGACGCCGAAAGGAATGAAGGTCACAAAAGTATCAAGAGATGATCGATTCTGGGCAACAGAGATGGAGAAAAAACTCAGCCAGTTCTATGAGGACTGCATGTTGCCAGAAATTATAAATAGTAGATACAATCGACAACAGCCGATTAGAAAACATCAAAACAGTAGGAGCAGGTACGAGTACACAAGAAAGTACACAAAACGATGGACGACAACATCGCAATAGCACCGGCAAGTGCATCCAGCGCATATGAAGAGCTGTCGAATGAGCAATTGCAATCCAAAGTGACTATTGCACCGAGGAGTGCATCCAGCGCATATGAAGAGCTGTGGAATAAGTAATGTACCAAAATGTAAGTAAGAAAGTATGTAGAAGATACATACGGAGAGTGAATAGAGGCGTCTATGACGGGGGTGGTGGGGAGCCTTTTCACACTCTCCTAATAATAAGTTCCTGTAGCTATTCTTTCATATCAAGTGGAAATGACATGTATAAAACCGTTAGTATGACTCATACTTTTGTTAGGCAAATAATTAAATTACTTGGAAATCATCATGGATGTTTCTCTTATATATATGAATTTGCTTTAGATATTTCCACCAACCAGTATCAAAGTTGAAAATCATGCTCTATGAAGCGAAGAAAGGAAGGCAGTCTTCTCCGCAAGCATAAAGGTAAGTAAATAACATACATTCATTTACATTTTTACTGCATTCAGATCGATTACAACTCGTTCAAACTTTTTATCACAGGTTCTATGACAACTAACTGTAATCGAAAGGGGTCAGTGCCAGTGCAAGAAAATATTTATGAGAAATAACAAGCAATAATAATGGATTCTTCAGGAAGTGTAAGTATCAGGTTTCACATTCAAGTGGTATAAACACAAAAAGTAATTGTTATTAAATTTATTTGTTTTTGGAGATCAAACCAGGTTGTACATACAGACTGTCCCAGGGAAGACTGGACAGCGGGATATCTCCTAACGTATTGGAGATAAAAAAATAATAAAAATATGTAATTGCATGGTTCGAGGGAGCCAATTTATTAGCGCAGACGATTTTTTTTCGATTATTATCTTAAAAGATACGATGGTCAAGTTCGGTTTTTTAAATGGAACTATTTTTTTTTTGAAGAGCTGATTTGATAGTGCGTTCCAAGGCAAATTCAATAAGCTTTAATGTATACACTTGATTTCCACTGGTTTTTGAGATATTGCGCTTGCAAATTTACTGATTTTCACTGGAAGAAAACTCGCTGGAATAGCAAGGACCGGGGACGGTCTTGCTGGCGCCACGGGTGGCCTTGCCTGTTGAAACAGATACCTACCTGCCAAAGGTCTACGCCAGGAATGGCAGGCCCAAAGGCTGGACAATTCTTTTCCGTCAGAAATGCTACTTAGGTAGGTACATTTGCGGTATCGAGAAGCGCACCGTTAAGGGGGCCGTCTCCGCGGGCCTCGAAGTGTGTGCGTACGCTCACACTACTTCACCGTACGTTGAAATAATAATGAATTTATGAATCGAAAACCGACAGAATGAGGTTTCAAGGCTTCTCCGTTGGTGGCGCCAATGGTGTACTCCAGCCACGTAACACCAGCGTGACGTATACGCAGGGCCGACGCGAGGTTAGTTGGCATCGTTATACAAGAGAATTTTTGGTGCCCTCAAATTTTTGCACCTGTTTTCTATTTAATATGTTTTGTTTTTACGGGGTGTACATTTCGTTTATGTGGGGGTTGGATTCCTTTATTATTAAGCGTGCAATATAGTTTTTTAGCGTCCCATTCGGTTGGCGCCTTTATGCGGCGCGTAACTTGCATAATGGTTCCGCCGACCCTGCGTATACGCGATGTAGTAAACAAACCGTAAATTACAAGTTTCGTCCTGGAATCGGCAAGAAGGAAGTTTTTCCGGGTTTAGTTGCCTTCAGTAAACATTCGTGCAGGGTGGTCTGGTGCGTTTGAACGCTAATAAGCACCATACGTTGAAATAATAATGAATTTATGAATCGTGTACTCAGGACAGCTCGAAAAATGACAGAATGAGGCTTCAAGGATTCTCCGTCACCGGCGCTGATGGTATATTTGTGCCATGTACCATTAGAACCGGTGGAAGTCCAAACTAGCCGATAAATGTAGGAAAGACATAGTTGCCGATACGTATCGAAAGTCGAATCGTGCTGTTGCCGCATTTCCCCTATTACTATTTTGTCGTCAGGGAGGCTTGAATGAGTCACGGCGATGCAGCTGGAGTACAGAGATGGGCAAAGATAATATCTGGATAAACCCAAATAACAGATACTTTATGTTTATCCGTTATGAACCGAAGTGAATTCATTCGACGGCGAAAGATAATTATTTTATTCGACTTTTATTCGAGGGCTTCGGATGACATTCGGCCGCGACTTTATCTGAACCGGCGCGATCTCTCTTCGAGCTGAGGATTTGGGCTACTCGGCGGCTTCTGATTTCGGTTCGAGAGGCATACAGTGTTGCTTGCGGTGGATTATGTATTAATAAAATGTAAAACGAGACGTTTTCAGTATTCAGTAACATGCTGTTGAGATATTCCAGATTAAAATGAGTTCAAACGCAGTATAAATCGAATTATTTCTACAACTGTACTTGGTAATTAAATATAAATGTAATCTAAATTCTAATCTAAAAATGCTAAAAATAATCCGATTTATACTGTGTTTAAATTTATTTTCATCTGGTAAAATCTCAGGACTATGTTACTGAAACGTGTACGCCGATAGATAGCGAATGTCGAAGTTTTACATTATATCAAAACATACAACATAAACAATCATTAAACAATCATTTTAATATATTTTCAATGAGTAAATATAAATATTGTCCCCCACGGCTATTTCCTCTCCATCGTCCTGGGGATTTTGTTCATATTGAAATATGTTAGAGACCATGTGAAAATAAGAAGGATTGAAATAATCATTTTGCCAAATACGAAAGGTAGTTTTCAAAACATTGATGAAAGTTGTGTACTTTGATGGTTTGGTTTTTTCAATTTTGAATGTGGCAAAATGTGACAACTTGAACCCCTCTTATTTTCACATGCACTATAACATGTTTCATTTTAAACAAAATCTCAGACATTGAGTGTTCAAAGTGATCCGTTTGGCATGGAATGAACCGTATATACACTGTCCATTCTAATCGAAATGAATCACTTTTATTTCTAAATAAAACCCATGACACTAATTCAGTACAAATTTTTTTTATATTTTTTTAATAATCTACTACATGTATATATAATTACCCCCCCCCCCGTGTCTTGCGCCTCCCCGGCGCCATCCTCCCCGCCCCCTCTATTGCCCCCTCGCCCCCCTGTTGCCCCCCCCGCCCGCGCTGATATTTCAGACACCTTAGCTCCCTTTTCATCTGAAACAGTACCATAAACATTACATTTTCTACTTTTACCCGTATACAGGGTATCCCAAAAATGTCGGAGTTCCTTGGAAGGGGTAACTCAGGGGGTGATTTGAAACAACTTTTTCCTTAGCGAAAATATTGTCCGAAGCTTCGTTAAGGAGATATTAACAAAAAACCCCGACCAATCAGAGCGCGCGTTTTCCGTCCGAGCTCCCGCGGTAGCGTTGGCTACGCGGTAGGCGACTGCGCTTGTACTACGAATGTACGAACAAGCAAGTCGGCATGCATCGAAGGAAACTGCGTTACACATTTTTTTTTTAAAGCAGAATCGTAAATAAGAATTATTTGAAGTGAGAGGACAAGAAGTATGTAAATTTCGTTTTTAAATAAGACATAAACGAAAAGGTAATGTAGCAGAAAATGTACGACATGTGATCGTAATTCGTTATTGAGGTAAAAATCTGTAGTTTAATAACGGCCAACACAACTAAATTTAAACAATAATATTAGGTGTATGAATAAATTCTTTCCGACTGGATTTACATAATCAGTACAAAGCTACTGAATTTCTATCGCGGTGGTATTCATAAGCTGCCAGAAAAATGGCAAAAGGTAATTAACAATAATGGAAATTATTTCGATGATTGAGTTGTTTTCATATTTTTTAAATCGAACTGTTATTGTACCCTAAAATCGGAAAGAATTTATTTCTACACCTAATAATCACCAATAAATTAAATAAAACTCACCCATTCGGACATTCCTTTCCTTCCTATTCGGAAACCTGTGTCACTGGGTCACTGTACCGATCCTGGTCATCGGTGGACAAAAAGATTTATGGTAGGGTAGCGCCCAGTGCTCAGCTGATCGCAGGTATTCGCAGGACACCACCCGAAGGTAAGGGTCGCAACGTCAAGTGCGTCCGGGTTAATGTACCGAATATTCACTTCACTGCACTGATACTAACACTGATCACTTAATTTATTTTTCATGGAACGTGTTGTTCCTACGTTATAAAAATTGCTGGCCCCGAAAGGGGCCGATTACTGTTAATTGAGCAGTTGCTCGATGTGGCCACCCTCAGCGTCTATGCACGCCTCCGCACGTACAACCAGCTGCCTTTGGACGGCTCGCAATGTTTGTGGCGTTATGTTTGCGACCGCAGCATGAATGCGCACGACTATGTCTTCCGGTGAATCCACTGGCTGACGGTAAACCTCATCCTGAAATGATTGTTGTACAACAAATACAAAACGTAAGTAAAAAAAGAATACGCGCTCGAATTTCAAAACAAAACACGCGTCGACGTATTCGGTGCGAAAGAATTGAAAGGCTCTCTCGCAGACCAAATCGTCCAACTCGTCAGACGATCGTCGACCGAATGTTCTTTTTGATTCCTTCTCGCCCGGGAAGTCACGCCGCGCCGTGGACCCATTGTTTTCGTTGCGTCTCCAGACGCAACAATGTATCGTCTTTCGACTGATCATCGCCGGGATCGTCGTGACAAATTATTACCCACCGCGCACCGTCTTTTAATCCAATCGAGGGCAAGCGACGTTAAAATTTGCTCTCACTCCGAGCGGCCACTGAGTAGGCCATGCGAGCGGGAGAGACGGACCGTCGGCGTTCTTTCAATTCGATCAGAAAAACATAATATCGCACACGGACGAGTATCATACAAAGCAAGAGGCGATCGTATAGTTTTTGAGATTGAATCGAATTAAAAGAACGCTGACGGTCGGACTCTCTCGCACGTACGGCCCAGTGTTGGGCAAAATGTAATTTAATTACAAATTACGTTTAAAGTGTAATTGTGTAATTGATTACACGTTACTTTCTGTAATCGTAAATTTAGGTAGTTGACGACAATTTTGTCGACAAATTTACGATTACAAAAAATAATGTGTAATCAGTTACACAATTACATTTTGAAATTACGTGAAATTTGCATCTCTACTCCAGACGTCTGTTCGTTTGGAAAACTCTGCAGGAGCCGTCCGCGTGCCGAAGTCACGGGCCCAGTTGGATTTTCCGCACCCCTCGTCCCTTGAAAAACTTTATGATCGGCAAAGGCGTCCTTGCATTGGGGTCATCACAAAGCTGCCGTTCCAATGCGCGGCCGGCGACAACGGCTGGCGACGGTCCCACTAGTGCATGGGAGAAGTATGCATCTGTTTCTCGCTTGCACTAGTGGGCAGAGATGGGCAAAAAATTATTTTAAATAAAAAATTGATTTCGAATAAAAGACAAAAATTTTATTCGAGAGTCGTCGAATAAAAATAACTTTGGGTAATTTTTATTCGAAGCGCCTCAAAATAACTTTTTTATTCGACGGGATTCATTCGACGGCTACGCATGATTTTTTTATTCGACGGGAATTCATTTTAAGCTTGAAATGATTTTCTACGTTGCAGGCGTCTTTTATTTCAAAAGTTATTCGAAGTTAAAATAACTTTGGGTGAGCCTCGAGAGCCTTTGATCGAAGCCACCGGCTTCTCGAACCGAGCGACATTGTATAGTTCACCCGTATACACTGCAGCGCGGAGTTACTCGGCGATGTATCATCGATTATACACAAACGGAATTTCTTTATTTTTCGTCGTATCAATATGAAAGTGACACCAATGGATTCCTTGCATTCTCCCGATTAAATTGACAAAAACAAATATTTAAATCGGACTACTTTTAACGAAACGGGCTTTCAATCTTGCAAATTAATTGTATGCCTAATATCGTTAATTAAAGTTCAAATTATGTCAGGTTTGGTATCATTTACATCGGGAAAACACAAGGAGACGATTAATATCACTTTCGTGCAGATTCGATGAAGAATCTGATTTCACATTTTTCCGTTCTTAATGGCTTGTGCTATCTATGTCTTATGGCTCCGTGTTTCTCAGCTGTCGAGCGCTCGCTTCTGAAGGGTCTCAGGTGTTAACACGGTCAGGCACTAGGTTTTTAAGTGCAGTTAAACTAGACGTCATTACAATCATGCACAATTCATTAATTATAACTACTTACTAGTTGGCCAATCCATTTATTTTTCAATTGATTGATACGAAACTCTGGTTAAGAACATCGCGATACAAAGCTAATATTCTAGGCCCTAGAATCTTCAGTTAAAATGCGTGCCTGACCTTGTTAACACCTGAAACCCTTCAAAAGCGAGCGCTCGACAGCCGAGAAACACGGGGCCATAAAAGACATACCTAGATAGCACAAGCCATTAAGAACGGAAAAATGTGAAATCAGATTCTTCATCGAATCTGCACGAAAGTGATATCAATCGTCTCCTTGTGTTTTCCCGATGAAAATGATATCAAACCTGACATAATTTGAACTTTAATTAACGATATTAGGCATAAAATTAATTTGCAAGACTGAAAGCCCGTTTCGTTAAAAGTAGTCCGATTTAAATATTTGTTTTTGTCAATTTGATCGGGAGAATGCAAGGAATCCATTGGTGTCACTTTCATATTGATACGAAGAAAAATAAAGAAATTCCGTTTCTGTATAATCGATGACACATCGCCGAGCAACTCCGCGCTGCAGTGTATACGGGTGAACGATACAATGTCGCTCGGCTCGAGAAGTCGGCGGCTTCGATCAAAGGCTCTCGAGGCTCGCCCAAAGTTATTTTAACTTCGAATAACTTTTGAAATAAAAGACGCCTGAAACGGAGAAAATCATTTCAAGCTTAAAATGAATTCCCGTCGAATAAAAAAATCATGCGTAGCCGTCGAATGAATCCCGTCGAATAAAAAAGTTATTTCAGGCGCTTCAAATAAAAATAACCCAAAGTTATTTTTATTCGACGACTAATAAAAATTAAGTCTCTTTTATTTGAGACGTTATTTAAATAACTTTTTATTTAAATGATGCCCATCTCTGCTAGTGGGACCGTCGCCGGCCGCACATTGGAACCGCCGCTTGCACTCATCGCCGTAGCCGTTCCACCGTAAATAAACACTAAACAGACCCGAGATGCAACGACCAGCCTTCTCCGCACAGCGTCGAATTATCTTACACAAGGCAAGATATCGAAAGTTAAAGAAGTTATGAAACTTTGGGCATACGTATTAATACATACCTATACAGGGTATTACTTACTGATAATCAAGGATATTCTAGGGGGTGATTTTACAGGCGAAAATAAGACAAAAATGAAGAGTGGCGAAATAAAGAATGTTTGTTTCCGGTTAAAAAATCGTTTTTACAATAATGACAATTATAAAGAAAGATTTATTTAACGAATTTAGGCTGAAGGTCGCGATTTTAAAAATTCGAAAAAATACTACCACATTCGGCGAAGAATTTTGTATAAAATAAGTCTATCTCTTGTTGGTAATTTACATATTGAACGTCGTAAGAACTTAGGAAGCTGTTAAGGACAGCGGCGCGCCCCGTTTCAGGTAAGCGTGCCGTGCTCTCCATTATTACGGTTGGTTGACCGTACTACTCGCACCTTCTATTACATCAATCAGGTCTAACAACGGTAGAAACAATAACGACAGCTCACGTACCCATCACAAGGGTGTCAGTTATATCTGCAGAAGAATTTTACTAACCCACAATTTGAACGTATGCACGGGTTTGGTATTTCGATTAGTACATGACACCTCCGCGTCACCTTGTCCGCTCGGATTTAACTGCAGGTTAAAGGTTCCCCCAGGCCAACGCGGAACTTTTCCGCTGCGGTTCCCGATATATCGCGTTGGTCTGTGGGACCCTTTAATCGTCTTTCGCCCCTACGGCGTAGGACCTATGCGGATATACCTGTGCTATTACCAATAAAGTAATAAAACGTTTCGAACCGATCGTAGCAAAGTTAAATGACTTGCCAGGATTATTTCTTAAGGACCTCCGCTGAATTGTACGTGTCTTGCATTTTTTTGGCCGAAGCTATTAAACACGACCTTTCGTTGGAAAAAGAATTTCAACCAACGAGACGCGTACTTTCGTCGTAATATTTCTGTCAATTCCCTTCTCCCAATATTCGAAATGCGTTTCTTTTAACAGGCTAAAGATTTTACGGTCTCACTGGTAGCATGATGCATTCAAGATACCTCGCGGAGGTACACAGGATCGAAACGGGAAGTCCGCTGACTGCGCGTAGAAATTTGGTTTCCTGCGCTTCATCTTCATAAAACATGAATATTCTGTAACGGCCAACGGCACGACCAAATACGAACATTTGGCGTGCAAATGGTCAGCACAATTTATGACACGCGCGCCAGAGAAGCTATTTTTAAGAAAGGCGCTTTCCGTTCGTTTCCTACTTGAATTTTGAACAAAGCATGTTTTTACCCTTCGAAACTTTCGTTTACGGCTTCACTGGCAATTACGGGTATCATAAACACTGAGTTTCCGAAGGGCCCATGATGGGATGCCTGGCGGCCTGTGACCAACCTCGTCACGCGCTTCGAGCGTGGAAGAAATTCCGCTGCGTTGCCAAATTTTCACTAGGAGTGTCTTCAAGTGAGTGGAGATACGCTTTCGAGTGTATACAGTGTATATGTACATACTTAGGTCTATGTGACATCATGTTATCTCAACGCGAAGAGATCGTGTCAACCCTGTCGTCCCTGCCTTCGGCCAACCCTGCCTGAGATCGCTCGTTAAATCGAAGTAAACTCTGAAGGAACAAGCATCTCTGATTTTGAACAGTGCTTGTAGTTCGAGTTAGTTTCTTTTTTACATTATATACTTACTTTTTTAATCCTTTTTATACTTCGTATTAGTGTTTTGTTATATATATTTGAAAATCGTGGTATCACGGCGCGAACCACGTTTCAATTCTGGACGTGCATTGTCCACAATTGCCAATTACATTGTCTCGCAAAAAATATAACTAATTTGCGTTTCAACATCTGGTAAGTACCACTGCTGATAGATCATCTCAAGTATATAGTTGGATATACTACGGTATGACCCAACCAACGGAATGAACTGAAATTTTGAGGGGTTGGGTGGGAGGGGGAGAGAACCTCTAATATAAAATTTCAGCTGCGGGTAGTTGTTAGTTTCTGAGATATTAATAAAAAACTTTCGGCATAATACATTGAAATCTACCTACATATACAGACGTTACTAACACAACCATCTTCTTCGTTTCACAGTCGACAATACAATGTACGATATTGACCTCATCGCGCGATGCTTGTAACTGCATCAGTTTTTAATCCCAATACTATAGTATAGTAATACTAGAGTATTCCCAAAGTCACATCGGTTTGGTACCATGCTTTACGAGCCCACAAGCGGGCGCGCCCACCCGGCCCCCTATCTAACCCAAACCAATACTAATACCCGAGAGAAATTGGAAAGTCGAATGCGTTGTCTGGGAATAAGTCAACAGCAATAATGTATGAGTTCGTACGCAAAACCTAACTGAAAAGTAAATCTGACAGATTTTGGAAATGATCGACACGTTTTGATTAACATACATTTATTTATACACTTTGCTTGCGTCCAGTTTCTGTTACCGTATTCCTATACATTATATCGTCGACTGCGAAACAATCGACGGCGACGAGAAGATGGTTGTGTTAGTAACGCCTGTATAGGTAAATTTCAATGTATTTTGCGTAGGTTTTTTATTAATATCTCAGAAACTAACAAATACCCGCAGCTGAAATTTTATATTAGAGGTTCTCTCCCCCTTCCGCCCAACCCCTCACAAATTTCAGTTCATTCCGTTGATTGGGTCATACCGTAGTACAGCCATATAGTTTTTAACAAATTGTTATAATTAATTTCTCATTTGTGTATGAAATATGTTCAGGTTATTATGGCGGACAGAAAACGTATTAGGAAAGACTATAGTCTATGTTCTGATAGACATCAAAGGAGGAGAATTCAGCAATATTTGAAGGATATTGAAAGCCAAAGAAATCAATCTGATGCGGAATTGACAATTGATGAGCTTCCTAGCTCTTCACAGTACTTAGAATGTAAAAATTCTGAACTAAATAGTTCGCAGGAAGTGTACGAGTCTTGCGATGAAATACCGTGCACTGACAATGACAATTTCAGGAATATACACAACAATGATATTTGTGAAAGTGATAAAGAAGAAGACACTCATTCATTATTTGATGATAATAATGAATACTGGATTATGACACATCCGATGATGAATCAGCGAATGATATTGTTGATTACAATGAACCGGAGAGCCCTGCGACATTAAGACAGGATTTGTCCAACTGGGCACTACGAAATAATATTACTCATAAAGCCATCAACGAACTGCTGAGCATTTTTTTATCGTACGTGCCCAAATGCTTACTACCGAAAGATGCCAGGACATTGTTTTACACACTCCCCGTGCAAGTAATTGTACCAAAATACAAGGGGGAGATTACTTACATCTTGGTGTAGAACAGATGCTAAAATCTTATGCTGAAATGTACGTTGAGGCAAATATTAGCGTACAATATATAGATCTGTCTTTAAATATTGATGGCTTGCCGTTGTCAAGGGCCTCCTCCAACAGTTTCTGGCCCATATTAGTATCGGATACAATTTTGAAACGAATACAGATTGTTGGAATCTATTATGGGTATAAGAAACCAGAGTCATCCAACGAGCTGTTGGAAAAATTCATTGATGAAATAACATATTTCATAAACAATGGGTTTATGTATGATAATAATAAACTTTCTATTAGGTTAACAAAAATTATCTGTGATGCTCCAACGAAATCGTTTGTATTATATACAAAAGGCCATACAGGCTTTTCGAGCTGCTCGAAATGTACAATTGTTGGGAAATCAGTTAACAGAACTACGTGTTTCCCTTACAGCGAAGTGCCTGATACACTGAAAACAGACGAAGATTTTCTACGGCAAACCGACGAAGATTACCATGAAGGTACAAGTGGTTTGTTAAAAGTGCCAAATATTGGGTTAGTATCAAATGTGCCCCTAGACTATATGCACTTAATTTGTCTGGGAGTTATGAAGAAGCTCTTGCTATTGTGGATTAAGGGACCGTTAAACGTAAGGATTGGTGGACAAGCTAAGAACTTAATATCGGAACATCTAATATTGGTTGGAATTTCTATACCGCCTGAGTTTTCGCGAAAACCGAGAAGTTTGACGGACCTCAATTACTGGAAAGCTACGGAATTTCGGCAATTTCTACTGCACACAGGTTCTATTGTACTCAAGTGTGTACTAGCGAAAAATATTTACGAACATTTTTTAACACTGCACGTGGCTATCAGTGTGTTAGTTAGCCCTATGTTAATTAATAGTGAAGAGAATATTAAATATGCTGAGGAATTATTAGAATACTTTGTTGAACATTTCGAGGTATTGTATGGGAAACAATATATTTCTCACAATGTCCACAACTTACTCCATTTGTGTAATGACGTTCGAAAATTTGAAGTGTTGGACAATTTTAGCGCATTTCCTTTTGAAAACTTTTTAGGTAGTTTGAAGAAATTAATAAGAAAATCGGATAAACCATTGCAGCAATTGGCAAGACGTTATGGAGAACTGCAGCGGGGATCGGTTCTAAAATCATCACCAATACTGGGAAAATATATTTGTAAAGGTTCCCATCACAATGGACCATTATTGCCCATTTTCTCAACCAAAACTGTGACACAGTACAAAAAATTGGAAAGTGATGGATATTATATACATTGCGATGACAATAGAAATAATTGTTTCATGCTGAAGGATGGAACGATCATTCGCATTGTAAATATAGTGCCAATACGGAGGGAAGAGGTGTACAATGTAATAGGTCACAAACGGAAAGTAGCTGCCGATAATCTGTTTGAGAAACCCTGCCCATCTTCAGTTTTAAAAGTTTTTATTGTTTCCGAAGGGACGCGATTATGTTATTGGCCGGTTTCACAAATAAAATGTAAAATGTGGACTATAAAAAGAAACGAAACCCAGGATTACGTTATGCCCTTGCGACATAAGCATGACTAAAGGCGAAGAGAGGATCTATTCTCGTCGTCGCACCACGCTGTAAAGTGCGGTACCACTGATTCTGTCAGTGGTCACATGTGCCTGCAATGGCATTTGTACTCGCGGAACGTAGAATCACGTGAGTCGATCCACACCGGCGCAAGTTTAACAAGATGAAAAAGGAAGTTTGTATATTTCATAATTGCGAAGACAAAAATTGTTTGTAAAGGTACTTTTCGAACAACTGCAATAAATAAAACTCATGATATACATTTATAAACACCACTTTTTTTATTTTTCTACTCTGTCATAAAATTCTGATACAGATAAAAATTCCCCCCTCGGCCGCTCCCTCCTTGCCCCCCCCCGGCCTCTTCCACCTTGCCGCCATCCACCCCGGCCTCTTCTCCCTTCGCCCCATCCTCCCCGGCCTCTTCCTCCTTGTTCCCATCCACCCCGGCCTCTTCCTCCTTGTCCCCATCCACCCCGGCCGCTTTCTCCTTGGCCCCATCCGCCTTGGCCTCTACCGCCACCGCGCCTGGCACCTCCACTGCCTCTGCCGGTTTGCGTATCGCGCCGGTACGCGAGGCGTTTCATAGCCTTATACATCTGAAACAGTACCATAAAAATTACATTTTCTACTTCTACCCGTACATATAGTGAATCCCAAAAATATTCGGACAGAACCGAAATAACATACGGTCAAGTCAATTTCATTAAATGCAATGCTATATTATTTTATTCATAATATTGAAGCTCTTTGTGAGACAAATTGATACAATATACGATATTTCGTTTCATTGAAAATCGTGAAATATTGATAAACCGTAGATCTCACATGAAATTAAATATTATCGTACAGCACATTGTTCAATTCGTCTCCGACAGAGGTACATTATTACGAACAAAAGAATATAGTATTTAGTATTGCGCATAATTACCCTCTTCATTTCTTTCCGGAGTTTCTCCATCCCACTTTCTCCTTCCACCCTCATTTCCTCTTGCCCTCTTGCCTGGTTTTTGGCCTCCTCCTTCTTCTTCGTCTCCTCTCGCTCGCTCTTCTCCTCCACATTCACCAGTGCAACCTGCATCTGGAAATTAAATAATGAATGTATTATTTTATGGAAAAAAGTAAGATTGTATGAACATACAGGATGATTCTCTCGCTGGAGTCCTCAAACGCGATGCTGTCGATAAGCCGCACCTCGCTAACAAGGGATGTTCGGCAACTCGGTAATTCAAAAAGTTATGAAACTTGGTGTGCGAATAGAGATAGTTCATCCGTAACGTAACCCTATTTTTAGCCGACTTCAAAAAGAAAGAGGTTCTACGTTCGATGTATATGTATGTATATATGCATGTAACATTGTTTAAATGGGTTGGCATTTTGTTAGTTAAACTTTATTTACTTATCTGAACCTACTGACCTAATTTTGACCATGTATATATTATATTTGTCCGCAAATTTATCCGTAACTACTGAACCGATTTTCGTGAAATTGATTGCATTTAGTTTAGCTTCAATCAACTCAGGTCATGGAGAAAAAATTACATAGTACAACAAATTTTGACTTTTTTTCGGACTTGTAACATTCAATAGCCGTTATTTATAGGTTTTCGTGCCCTAAAAACGAATCCGCAAACCGTTTGTCGCCATCACCCTCAGTTTTTGAGAAAACCGATTTTGAAAAAAACTGCAAATTTTCAGCTTTGAACATCTTTGTTGTCGAAACGGTAATAGTTATTCGATTGTTGGTTGCGTCAAATTATTCTATGAACCCTTCCGAATACAACGATGTAAGTAATTATTGCATTATGAACATTTAAATATGTTTAAGCAACGATCAAAGGGAAAAGGACACCCGAAATGCACCAATTTTTGCAGATATATTTCAATTTATTTCCAAAACTAAGTTCTGTGAGAAAATCTGACCATTCCACGCGATGCAGCAGATAGTTTTCCTTGGGAAAGCGTCAACAGAAGTGGTAAATCTCGTTTTGTTTTCAATACAGAAGCGAAATAGTTTGGCAATACGTGCGGAGCCGACAGTGGTAGTCAACGGCGGCGCGCGATCCACTGCCGCTCAGCGTAACACAATCACTTAACGCGCGTGACTACCACTGTCGGCTCCGCGCGTTTTGCCAAACTATTTCGCTTCTGTATTGAAAACAAAACGAGATTTACCACTTCTGTTGACAGTACCGTTCGGGTGGAGCAAAAATATATATTTTTTTAAACATAATATTTACGTAGGTGTCAAAAGTTGCCCGAGGTGGTCCATAAGCTTGGTTTGAAAGGATTTTTTTCTCGCACTTTATCTTCAGGTTGCGAAGTGGCAACAAAGTATACAGTTTCTATGAAATATTCCATTTTTTATGAAAATTTTATTTGTTCCCGCTTTTCTTCTAACCGCTTGTAATGGGTATAATGATGATTATTTATGCTAAAAATATGTGCGTACAATATTCGATCTTTCAAATGTCTATAATTGCAGAGGAAATAATATTTAAAAAGTATCACGTATTGCTTTTAAGCGAATAATGTACGCAGACATATTTTTGTGCGATGAAATCAACGAAACTCAGCGAGCCGGGAGAATCACCCTGTTTAATAGTATACAATTTTAATACTTACATTTGACATATCGTACATTTATCACTTTGCGATATACACTTCCGCGTAGCGAGCTCCGCAACGAGTCGAGGTAATTCGAAGACTGACTTTCCTCGGTCAGGAAAGTCCCTTCGTCGTCGTTTGCGAAAAGTCCGTAAGGACCCTAGACTAATTTGTGATCAGGGCCGACGGAACCCATTATGCAAGTTATGTGCCGCGTAAGGGCACCATCCGAAGGGAACGCTAAGAAAATATACCGCACGCTTAATAATAAAGGCTCCCACATAAACAAAATGTTAATGTAATTTTTCTTTTGTACTCCGTAAAGGCAAAAAGTAGTATAGCTATGGGGATTCTAACTCAGGTCCTCTGAGGGGAGCGCGGGGGCGGGGGGAAGTGAGGGCGCGCGGGGGAGCGCGGCGGAGAGAAACATGGGCGCGGGGCCTGCGGGGAGTGGAAGAGCGGTTGCGCGCGCACGAGCCGCGGAGTGGGGGAAGCCGCAACCGCGGAGGGGATCAGTCCGGGCCGAGCAGCCGCGGAGACCTGACCCACCGTCCTCGAAATTTTTCAAAGGGAGAGACCCACCCCCGAAAAGTCTTTTTCAGATTTTGGCCCACCCCGAAAATTTTTCAGACCTAACCCAGGGAGGGGACGGTCCCCGAAATTTTTTTTCCAAACCAACATGCGTCGGAAATTGTTTAATAATTTATTTTTTATCCGAAATTGTTTCGGACGATGTCGGGAAAGATCGATGTTCTTTTCTTTTACGCACCGCGTCTTCGGGACGGAAAGAGAGAGCATTACTTTAAATCTAAATTCGGAGGAGGGAAAGAGAGAGAGAGCATTACTTTAAATCTAAATTCGGAGGGTGGGAAAGAGAGAGCATCACTTTTAAAGCTAAATTCGAGAGAAAGAGACGGCACTACATAGCGGTACAATCGCTTTCGTTCTAAAAATTTTCAAAATGATTTTAAATCTTAGCGTCGCAGCGTATCGCGCGATCGTGTGTAACTTGACTCCTCTGGAGCAGCCGCGTGCGATGACATCATTTTGGCGGCGCGAAGAATGTAATATAATTATGCGACGTCAGCAAATCTTAAAATTATGTGGCCAGGAGAAAGACGGGTAAATAAATGGAGAAATAATATAGGTTTAAGAAATTTATTTCAAATATAAAGAATATAAAAAAAAAGAATATAATAAAAAAATTATCGTTGTGGTGGTGGCGATGGGGACTGCGGCCGCGGCCGTCGCAGTGGCGGCGCCATTGGGCGGTTCGGCACCCATGGGCGCCGCAGCCGAGCCGCCATCGCAGGACCAATGACTTGTTGTAGGTCCTAGAACATATACACAAGCATTGATATAATATTTGCATATAATAAACAGCAAATGTATAAAACAATGCAAACTACTACATACCAGCGGAGGTGGCGGCGATGGAGGTGGCGACGGCCAGTGAGGTGGTGGGGGAGGCGACGGTGGTGGCGAGTTCTGAAAAAAAAATAGAAATCGACGATATAATATTGACACAAACGTCTGATTTGATCTCGCTCGATTTCAACGATTAAACGCGATAAATATAAAAATATTTAAAAGTACATACCTCAGGGTCACACTCCGGGGCGATCCTCTCCAATCCCATTTTTTCGCGTCAAAAAAAAGTGTCACAAAACTTTCAACTGTTGTCGTCAAAGATTTGAAGACAACTGGTCTCGCTGCATCTCCAAGCTCTCGCGTATAAACTCCTATCATGAAATCGAGAAGTGCGTAGCTTTGCAAAAGTAAGATACTGTTGTTCTTCGCCATCTTCATCACAGGCCACCTGCATTTTCGCTGACCATCCTCTCCTTATTCACACGCATCTTCTTTCCCCTTTTTTTTCTTTGGACACATTATTCGACTAGATTATACCACTTTCAACATGAATCGAACATCAATCGAACATGAATCGAACCACTTTCAACATGAATCGAACCACTTTCAACATGAATCGAACATCAATCGAACATCAATCGAACCACTTTGATCATCAATCGAACCACTTTCAACATCAATCGAACATGAATCGAACCACTTTCAACATCAATCGTACCACTTTCAACATCAAACGTACCACTTTCAACATCAATCGAACATCAATCGAACCACTTTCAACATGAATCGAACATGAATCGAACCACTTTGAACATGAATCAAACCACTTTGAACATCAAACGTACCACTTTCAACATCAATCGAACATGAATCGAACCACTTTCAACATGAATCGAACATGAATCGAACCACTTTCAACATCAATCGAACATGAATCGAACCACTTTCAACATCAATCGAACCACTTTCAACATCAATCGTACATGAATCGAACCACTTTCAACATGAATCGAACCACTTTCAACACCAATTGAACCACTTTCAACCACTTTCAACCACTTTCAACCACAATCGAACCACTTTCAACATGAATCGAACATCAATCGAACATCAATCGAACCACTTTCAACATGAATCGAACCACTTTGATCGTGTATGGTACCACTTTGATCATGTATTGCACGTGTATGGTAACTTTCAACGTCTATCATACCACTTTCAACGTGTATCATACCACTTCTACGTAATTATAACTACCGTCTTAATCTAGCATACATCATGTGCAGGAGATTAGGTTGGAGAGGGTTAAGAAAAACATTTTATACATTAAAATTGATTATATTTTATTTAAGCATTTCTCTCTGGCGTTTAGACCACCAGTTGAATATTTTAAATACATTTTGCATGGCACAGTGCTTTGCGTGTCTGCCACATCGCAGAGTATTAATTACATTTAGCTTATTTAGAGATTTGATATCCTCGTACTCAATGTCCAGCGTCTCGATGACCACGTCCATTCTCGTATCTTCATCGAGGAAATCCGCAAGCCAGTCGCGTTTCTGCAACCCTTTAACGTATACGATATGGGATGCGTCATCTTCTTCGTCGATCGCATCAGCTACAGCTTTCGTAATTAGCCGTTTAGCCATACAGTATGGAACGTCTCCATCGTCCCACCGTAGGCCGTGATGTTTTGCCACCAACCACCGGATGTTCGATTTGTCGGATTTCGTAAGAAGATATTGCGGCATCGAACTCCCAAAAATATAGTGCGAGAGAATTGTTCCCTTTCGCAGGATAGCCACTTCCTTGACGACAAATCTTCCATCGACGATGAACCCTTGCAGGTCAACAAATGTTGGTACGACCATTATCGATACGATTTAGAGGTCCGCTCTCTTCCAAGACAGACGAGAGAATGCACTTTTTCTCGTAAAGCATCTCGATTTTCACGATGAAATTTTCTTTTGGTAGGAATTTGACACAGGAGAGGGCGTGGCAATTTAATTGATTTTGCGCACCACGTTTGTCAGCGGATTGTATTCAACCACCCGATCGTGTAGAATCAGACAGTAGGCCGTAGTATTTATCGGCACATTCCCTTTACACTCGAATTCTATGCGCACGTCCACCGTGCCATTCTTGATCGACTCATTTTGTCGCGAGCAATCAATCACCACGAGGGGACCAAATTGTAAAAATTCGGCCACGGTGAATAATGCCTCGTTGCAACTATGTCCATAATACGATTTATGGAATTGCGTATACATATGATACAAGATGGCATGCTTATTCTTGTCAAAGTCCAAGTTCATGTCATCGTATGGGTAAAATTCCGAGTTGAGAAAAAGTTTTACATTGGTCAATTTGCAGTTGTTGAACCTAGTAACATCTTCGCTCATCACATTCCTTCGACCAGTCTGTAGAGCAAGGATAATAACTCGCGGCTTCTCCAGCTGTGCAGATGCCTTCACGGCCCACGAATGCTTGGTCGTGCTCTGTAAGAGAGGACACTCGTACAGATCCCACGATTGAAAACAAATGCTCAGGTTTTGCCCACGTTCCAAAGCATGTAGCAACGATAGCTTATTAACGTCATTTAACGTCACATGAGGCATCCGCCATTGCACTTTAAGTAATTCAATTTCTGGTTCCAGCATCGGCGATCCTATTAGAGCATTATTGTCGTTGCGCGATCGTATTAAAATCAATTCGTGACGCGCATTAATAATAATGCGTTTGTAGTTCTCACAAAATCCCAGCAAATATTTTAGCGGGATGCAAAAATTGAAATGATTTTTCAATATTGACCCATCGCGTCGTTTCAAGCCCCATCCGGCATTCTCCATATTTTTGTCTTCGCTAGATGTCAACGATACATAGTTTTTAAGCGTGCTAGTTAGCCCAACGTTTCTGTTGCGATCAATCTCCACGCCATTCAGCTCGTATCGAATCTCATCGAATAAGAACGCCATGCAATTATTTCCCAACGCCACCGTTAATGTATCGTTTGGCTTGTTTATCTTCAATTTTCCCTCCACGTAGAGGAAACTTTCACACGGCAATGTGTATAAATCCTGCTGCTGTATGGGTATTCTTATTTCATCGCTGTATCCAAACGTTGAGTTGACATATGGGTTGTATGTGTGAGTCTCGAGCTTGACGATGCGATCGTCAAACGTCGGCTTCCCTCCAATGCTTAGAATGTCAACCATTTTTTTTTTCAACTTAACTGTGCACAATGAATCCCAATGATTTCAAAAATGCAATGTTCGCAGCACTGAGCCTCTTCTTTTTAGTATAATCAGAGCTGTTGCAGTTGTTGTTGTTGTTGTTGTTGTTGTTGTTGTTGTTGTTGTTGTTGTTGTTGTTGTTGTATACAATTTCGTTTGGAAGAAACTGGTTTCTGGAGTCGTTCAGCACAAGCATCTCTTTCGATCACGTCACACGTATTATCGTCGTCGCCGTCGTACGTGCAATCTGATGGTAATCTCTTCACCTCGAAAATCGAGCAACCGTCCGTCTTGATCCACAACGCGTATCGTTAGATCCGAAATGACCCGTGCGGTGATTGGAAGGTAAATGATCTGCGCGGGCGTTTCCGATATCTTATATCCTGGTGGGACTCTCGGAGAAAATTCATGTATCGCATGTACGCGCTTCCCATTGTTGTACGCGCCAGCGGTCACGCTGCATTCTACGCGAATAATGTTCACGTTCATGATATTAATTGGATCGTCCGATTCATGCCACCGTCCAGGTTCTAATACCCGATTCGTTGAGAATCCCAGTAGCGATCCAATGTTATTGGACTTTGTAAAGTCTATGACGAACGAGCAGTACAGCTCGCTTTTCATGGTGTTGTTGTTGGGGCGCAACACTATAGGATACACATCGTTGTCACCGACATCGGTGCCACCGAGATTTTGAGGATACCGCTCGAGTAATCGCTGCTTCAAATACTTGGCGATAGCGTCTAGTTCGTAGGAGCCGTGTGGAATCGTAATGTATTCATGAGTGGTGTCGATGCTATTGTTGATGTCATAGTTTACAACAAAGTAGAATTTATCGTTGCTTGAGTCGATGTTTGGTATCGTGTGATAAGTTTCAAAGGTTGCTAGACCAAGCTCGTAATCATCGTCGCTCAAATCTATGGGTGGAAAGTAGCTTACCGCGAGGGTGCTACTCTTGCCGGTTAGAGTGAATGTTAACGACATATTCCGAGCTGTACGACTGGACTGGTACTGAATCAGAGTGGTGGGAAGTCAATCCTTAAATTTGATGCCAATCGTTTGTAGAAAGCGTAGACATAGTTGTCCACAATTGCTCTGATCGTACTTCTGATAAGCCGTTCGATTGTATTCGATTTTCACGACATCTTTGTCCAGATATTGTACCAATTCCTTAGGCGGTTGAAGATTTCCAAAGCTGTCGAAATATATAGCTCGACACCCTCTCTTCGCATACGCCACCCAATGAGTCCCCGGCCCCTCGGCATTGTCCAAATTTACGATACCGCTCTCGTTTCGACGTACTCCTCCGGCTGGTAGCGCGTTACGCATAAAAACACCTCTAAAGAATGGAATACGCATACGTTTTGCAAACTCCTCCAATTGCGCGTCGGTAGTTACGCCCGCGGGCATTTTTATTTTCTTTTCGACGTTTTTTTTTTTCGTTTCGATATTCCCTGTCCGCGCTTGTATGGTGCGAGATAAAGTCCACGACCTTCCATGGAGCGATTATGACGTTGCATTTCCTGCAGCTGATGTTGCGCCACCTTATTATCGTTTACCGCCTTGGCTATCCCCGCCGCTCCACCAGCTAACGATCCGAGAACACCTAGCAGCGGGAGAAGTGGTAATATACCACCCCGTTTTGCTATCGGAAGAATCCGCTTTTTCGGTGCTTTCTTTGGAATCCTTTTGCGCAATTTTGCTTTCATCCCCATTCCGATTTTCGTCTTGGCCTTCATAGCTGCCCAAATAGCTGTAGCAGCACCTCTTTCGCCCAGAGTCGAGTCACGCGCAACGATGCGTTTTCGCGCTTTGTCAGCGAGTACGTTATCTGCCGCGTGCCTTTCGCCGAGGTCGTTGCTACGTGAATATGCAATATCGTGTTCGCGACACGCTGCGTCCAACGGATTGATACCTTGATCACCTCTAGCCAATCGTTTTGCCAGATGAGTTCCTGGGCCGCAAAACTGGTATCCCGGGATATGTAATTCGATAGGTAGCGCATTTATCGCCCGATTTAACAAACCACAACCTTTCTTCACTCGCATCGGCGACATTCGCTACAGTTTTTAATCAATGGTGCTGGACCATCGATATGCGTTCGCTGCCAAGGGCGATTATAATGTTCCAGACACCGACGATACTGCTGAACCTCGGAATCGGCTTTTATATGCTCGGGGAGTCTGTCCCACAACTGATCAATGTATCTCTCGAACTCTCGCAGTAGAATAATCTTTGGTATATATTTCAACTGTTCAGAGGTTAAGTCTCGAATATCACAATTATCCGACAGGACCAGAAGCATTTTGAACACTGAGCTGTTTTGCTTCGGCGCGGACCTATAAATAGAACGCGTCACCGCTTCGATGTATCAAAATTATTTTTCGCAGTTTGCGGAGAGGATGCGATTCGTGCGACAGCCTGTGACGATACGCGTGACAAATTTTGACGATAAATCACGAGTGATGCCCTCGAAAACAAAGCGCAAACATGGTAGCATGCTACCAAACACTATACGGTGTCTCATTTGTGGCCCATCAAATTGTGGAAAGACCAACGTGCTGGTGAGCTTGTTGGAAATTCCTCACGGCGTTCGCTTCGAGAACGTGTACGTGTATTCCAAGTCGTTGCAACGGCCGAAATACCAGTATTTGGAGAATTTATTGGCTCCGATAGATGAAATTGGCTACTTTACGTTTTCGAATAACAGCGATGTCATCCCACCGAGCGAATCGCTTCCGAATTCCATTTTTATCTTTGATGACGTGGCATGCGACAAGCAAGATACGATAAGGGAATACTTTGCAATGGGGCGCCACTCGAACGTTGACTGCTTCTATCTCTGTCAGACGTATGCAAAGATTCCCAAACATCTTATACGCGACAATGCCAATCTGTTGATTCTGTTTAAGCAGGATGGTACCAACTTGAAACATGCGTACGACGATCACGTAAACACTGATATGTCTTACGAGGATTTCTGCGCTTTGTGTCGTAATTGTTGGCAACGGGAATATGGTTTCGTGGTAATAGACAAGGATAGCGCGATGTCCAGTGGACGTTATCGAAAGGGATTTAACGAGTTTGCCGTACCGTGAGATGGTCAATTGTCATCAACCTGTCGGTGGGAAAGCAACGTCTGCTGCACAATGATGATTGATATCGATAGTCTGGAGATTAAGGATCGTGAGAAAATAGCGAAGGAAATTGCAAAAACCAGCGAAGCCATTCGCAAGAAACATCAGGCTTTGAAGTCTGGCAAGATGGAGGAAGATATCGCGTTGGAGAGATACTTTAAACCTATCGTCGAACCCTTGAAACATATCGTGGAAAATACCACAGCGGCAGAAGCTGACACATCACCGCTGACGAGCATAGACGTTGAAGAGAATGAAACATTAACGCCTAAAACAAAAATCCAGTCGAAATGGAGCACATCGCGCAAGACAAAGAAGAAACGACACACATCATCGGAATATTCACTCATAACCTCCACACCAGTTCAATCGAAGCGAAAACGACAAAACGATTCCTCGGTTCCTCCCACACCAATAAATACCGATGTACAATCGCTCACAACCATTGATGACGACGTTTTCGAAACTAGTCCAGATGAGTCGTTTGTAACATCTATTAGACAGCAACTTCAAACATCCGAGGGACAAGAAACGTTTCGCAACCATTTCGGTCCGCTGGGGCAAGAATACATGAGCGCCATCCTAAGTATGGAT
This sequence comes from Andrena hattorfiana, assembly GCA_944738655.2. NCBI lineage: Eukaryota > Metazoa > Arthropoda > Insecta > Hymenoptera > Andrenidae > Andrena > Andrena hattorfiana. The sequence goes on along the minus strand of OX122894.2, from coordinate 27,923,277 downwards.
AAGGATACAACAATTGACTATGTGTACGGCGTATACTTTGGCAATAGTGGAACGATGCTTGGAGATAAGGCTTTCGATATGGACAAGGATGATAATATAATCATCGGTGGTGTAAAATACAAAGGAACGCCCGGCCTTTACGAACTGATTTTCAAGAGAATTACCGACGATGCCCTGTACACCGATGCTGATAAACAAAAATACAAAAGTATACTGCTGGCGACAAATGCCTACAGACGCAGTCATTGTGCTCAAAAACCCATATTGGGTAACAAGGGATACAAGTACAAACATGTAATTGCACCACTAGTCCCCCGCGCATCAACGAGTAAAGCAGGAAAAGGTCTAAGGACACCGCTAGCGATGATGGTAAACGACAACAAGATCGATTACGTGCACTGGGACGATCCCAACGAGTTGGTGGATCGATTGCGTTTGCTTGAAGCGTCGCGTCAGGCGGGTAACAACTCCCACGATCCCGAAATTCTATCGATTATCGAGGAACTCCGCGAGGTAGGCCTCATTATAAATTAAACCACACGTCGATGATTTGCACTGTATGCATCGAGATGCCGATCAACAAATTTGGAGTATCGCTCGAGAAGAGTGGAGCAGCTAGAATGGACTATTACAAATGGAGCGGCATGCTTCGAAATTATATGCGAGATAACGCTCTTTGCGTGGACGGTGCCGACTTTGATGCAAAATCATGCAAGATACGACGCGTAGCTCAGCCGGTGGCTGACAGCGATGCCGTCAATAAACTATACATGGAAAAGAGCATTAAACTTTTGAGAGAGCAGCAGGAAGAATTAGAGAGGAAGCTGGTCGTGTTTCAAAGAGATATGCTGACGTTGCAAAACAGCGTTAAAAAGATATCGCAGGCGTCAAATTCAATCCCACAGCAGCGCTGCGAAGGAGAATCATGCGAGGCGGCTGAACTTGTCCCCGGGCCGATTGGGAGCACATAATGCATGTACACGATAATTATCGCATCATTCGTGTCAAATACACCTCTGCGATCAAACATGCAGCCAGTATCGAAATCCAAGAGTAAAAAAAACCATGGTCCCAAGAAGCGACAACTTGTTGAGGAATTGCATGCTCCAGCTCGAAGACATTTCCCGCGGAGGCGCGTCATAGTGCATGGATACGACGATCTGTGGCAAGCTGACGTTGTAGAAATGCGTCCATACTCGCGATTCAACCAAGGCCACCACTACATACTCACCGTTATCGATGTGTTGAGCAAGTATGCATGGGCGGTGCCGCTCAAGACTAAAAGTGGTGCTGAGGTGACTAAAGCGTTTGCAAAGATATTTAGAGATCGATATCCGAAAAATTTGCAAACCGATCAAGGAAAAGAATTTTACAACGCCGATGTGCAGAAACTCTTGACAAAACATGATATTAATCATTATTCGACGTATTCGGTGATGAAGGCCTCCGTCGTAGAACGTTTCAATCGAACTTTGAAGAACAATATGTGGAAAATGTTTACGCTCAATGGAACCTACAGATGGATCGATTCGCTATCGCGTCTTCTCGCAGAGTATAACGCACGAAAACATAGAACCATCGGAATGCGTCCTCGCGATGTTACCGCTGCGACCGCCGACAAGCTGCTATCCACCGTATACAGCAACATAAAGATCGCTGCTCCGGCGAGATTCAAGTTGGGCGAGTTTGTGCGCGTGAGCAAATTTAAAACCATCTTCGATAAAGGCTATACGCCGAATTGGACAACGGAGGTGTTCAAGATAGCCAAAGTACAGGCAACTAATCCCGCGACGTATCTGCTCGTCGATTCCTGTGCAAAACCTGTTGCCGGAGGATTCTATGAACACGAGCTGCAACGCGTCACCGATCCTGATGTATATCTGGTGGAAAAAGTGTTGCGTAGGAAGGGGGATAAGGTATACGTCAAGTGGCTGGGGTTTGATAAATCACACAATTCTTGGATAAATAAAAATAATGTATTGTAACATAATAATACATGATTCAATAAATACAATGATATATATATATATGTAAATGAGTGAACAATTTTTTTTATTTTTACACATTAATTCCACCATTTATAATTTCTATGCATGAGTGAACAATTTTATATTACACAATTCCACTATTTATAATAAATACAATAGTTTTTTACAATGGTATTTTATAATGTCCCCAGGGCAGAGTGTCGGTCGAATCGGGTACGATATGCCGCTTGTCGTCGTACGGATTTAGAGCGATTTTAGATTCCGAAATGGTGTACACTTTGTGCAATTTAGACCGTATGCACGATTGTCTGCGAACCATTTCGATCTCCCTTTGCAAACACTGCGCGTAGTCGTCGAAAGTTATCGTTCTGGCTATGACGTTGGTCTTGACGCCTTTCGCCTTTTTCGTATCTTTTTTGCCGTCTACGCGGAGTGCATACATTTTCGCTCTAAGACCTACGAACTCGGTCATTATCGCACCGTTATTTTCATCCTTCATCAGCCCTGGAACCTTCTTATTTAAGTGGGGCATATTATATGGATTGTTGATAGGATAATCGCTTGTGTCGAATCTATCGATATCGCGTTTCATGGTCTCGTAGATATCGTCGCATCGAATGTGGTAAATGAGACTGTCCGTGTCTGTGTATAGAATTTTACAACTTAGTCCGTGCAGGGGAGACATGTACTCGTGATGAAATTCGTGCAAACAAATTTTTGATATGTCCAGAATGCACATACCCACGTATATCGGTTTGTTGAATTTCACCTCGAGTGTTCGCAATTCAACAGCTATTAAATTATCCGAAAAAACACTTCTGCTATGGAAATTCGGTTTCGCGATCATTGCCTCCGCGCCATATCGCCCTTCCCAATGTGTCAAAAGTTTTACGTCCACGTGATTTCGAACATTTTCCATAATTTTACCAAATACCGCGTTGTTCATCAATTTGTACAAATTTTTTTCAAAGTCGTTTGTCGCGCCTGTTCTAAACCGTGTATTGAGTTCGATGTAATCGCGGAGCCAGGGAGATTGAGCGAATTGAAGCACGCGGTGTATCTTTGTAATACGAAGACCGTGACGCGTGCACTGCTGCAGGTTGCGGTAATGGATGACGTAACGCTGCTTATCGTATACCGTCGCGAGTAACTTGTCCTGTCTGCTGCCAGGTGGTTTGGCACGCGTCGGGCAGAACGGTAGATCGGCATGAGCGTCGTGCAGACGTTGTGGATATTCCAGATCTACCTCGAGAATGTATCCCGTGGGCGAATCGACCGCGATCGAAGACACGTCAAATTTTTCAACATCTTCGACCCATTGAAATTTAGCATATGGCAGAGGCTGACACATTGCCCATCCATACAAATTGTTCACGTCAAAGTACATCAAGTACGATGACTCTTCCGATGCGTCGTAAGATGGCATGTACTTGTTATTGGCATGTGCGTATCTTCCGGAACATTGACTCAAACCCCCACGTATACCGCGTTCGATAAACATGACCATATCGACGTCGGTGAGCAATTCGAATGTAATTTTGGTATGTTTTAGCATGGCATCCCATGTGAAACCGGGTAAAGTATAATAATGCGCCGAATCTAGTCCGTAACTCTTGATTCAACTTTCGCGAAAATTTTCAAAAATATCTGCCAATAACAACACATCTGTTTTCAAATACAAATCGCTGTATTCGCCCAAGGTTCTAATGCCGAAACGCTGCCAGACAGTCTCGGCGTGCGCGTAATCACTCTCGGATACAGTCTCACCCGTTAACGAACTGTAGAATGATTCGCGCGGTGGTAAGCATGGGTCCTGCAGCTTGTTCGCGCAATCAAGGTATTCGTACGGAAAGACACCCTTTCGCGTCAGTAAATTGAAATCCTCGACGGATAATGTTTCAAACTTGGATCGTAAAATTTTTAATTGATCTGTGCTAAGAAAAGATGCTAATTTGTCGAGACTGGTGTTGAGAAATTTGTACGAATCGATGAATCGCAATTTAATACAATTTCGTGAGTCTGAGTCAGCCGTATCTTCGACATCTTTTGTGAAAGAAATATACTTTTCTTTAGTTATGGGTAATACGTCGACGTGACCTTCGAAAGCGGTAGCTATTTCCTCGATAATAAAATGTGAATCGTAGCCTGATAAATTATGAAAAACTATGGGGATGTAAAACGCATTTTTATAATTTAAATTGCACTCCGAATGTGCTGGACCTCTAAACCGCCCGGATAGATGACAATGATCGCGGACTCGTACATCGATAGCCTCGAATGGTTCTTCGCAAATATGACACTGTGTTGCATCGCGAAATGCCATCAACTGTTCGGCGGTTAAATCAAGCATGGGAACATTGCTGGTCAGGATGGGTTTGGCGAAATTTGCAAAATTTTTTAGTTCATCGACGAACCATGAAACGCAATCCGCGTCGCGGCGACATCGATACACCGATAGCGATGTATCGTACGAGCAATGCATGTAATAGGCTATACTATGAACTTCGTGGTGTTGATACGTGTGTAATTTATTATCATCACCCATTCGGTGGCTGTCCTCTGTTTTCTCGATGATGCACTCCAGATCGGCGTACACCACGAAGGGGAGCCGCTCCTTCATGTTGTGGTTGTTGAACCTTAGGAGATTGTTTCTTTCGCTGGGCAGCAGGATGGCGCAGTCGTTCATCTTGCCACAGTCCAGCGAATGAAGCTCCAACTTCTCGGCGGATCCGAAGTAGTGCATGCATCTGTAATAAAACAAAAAATTTTTTTATTTAATTTGTTTCGCGAGACATTTTAACATTTCATATGTTTCTATACGTACCGATCACAGATGAATTTCTTTGTCCTATGTCTGCTCAGCTGCATGCTCACCAGCCGGGACAAGTCCTTGATCCATACAAAGTGTCCTACATCTCCATCATTCGGTATGTAGAGCAGGTTGATGTGCCGATCCCTCTTGTGGCTGGTGAGACGCAGCGGAAAGACCGTCTTCGTCTTCTCCGCCTCGAAGCTATAGACGTTGATCGAGATTTCGTTTAACCGCTCAAACTTCCCAATTTGCTCCAGGGACATTGGAAACTCGATGCCCTGGAGATTTAATACGGAAGCATATGGCGGATATGAACTTGTGCGATCGGCATTTCTTTCCGTAGGATGGAGAGCGGCTACCACTGCCCACGCGAAACACGCATTGTCCGGGGATTGCACACTGATCGTTGCCTTCTTCAGCGATATTTCCCGCGGCAACTTGTGATGGCACCCCGCGCGCAGCGGATTGTACTTATTGACATTGACGGTCAGGTTGAGGATTCGCGTCAATGCCCATCCGCTGTCGCGTTCCTGGAACTCTTCCAGCGATGCCAGGGTGGGTTCGACGACGCATCGCTGGTACCACTCTTGCAGATCGGATGTGTCGAAGAGTTCACAGTTCCGGGTGTTGATGCTTTTGCAAGCATGCTTGTCACCCGCCACAAATTCGCCGTTGAATACAGTGTTCACTTTGAGGTTTCGACGTTTTCTCAAAGCGCCCCGCACGTGCTCCAACACAATGGTCGCCGCATCCTGGAGGAAGTTGCGCGGCTCGATATAGTTCGAATTGAGCACGGCACCGGTTAACACGCGACTATCGAACGCAGTGTCTATTTCGCGCCACAAAAGTCCCGTACTCGAATGTCCAGCACCTTCGCGCACGAAACGTCCGCGCAACGAATGTTTCAGTCCCTCGAGCCGCGCGATTCGAGCAACCAACGATTGTTGAATACCGATCGATAATCGCGGGCGTTTCACTCGGCTGTGTTCTTCTAAAGATTCGATGCACTCGTTGCACCGTTCTTCCCACGCGAGGTATTCTTCACGCGAACTCAATCGTGCAGATTGATCCCGCAATTGATGTTCTACTTGCGCGAATTCCATGATTGTAAATGGAGTGATTGTAAATGGACTGTATATGTAACGTCTTTTACGCGCAACAGGTTGCAACGATTTGAGAGTTTGTGCAGTTCGGAGCATGCTTTTATGACTGATACCACGATTTGGTATCTCTGTCTAACTCTTTTGGCGTACCCCCTCCCTCGAATGCACCGCATGCAAAAAAAAACGACAATCCGTCCCAACATGGTTCTGTACAGTTTCTGCCGATACAGCATAATTCTTTCTATGATTCACGCGTATGACGAATTAGCGCGCAAAATCATCCGACACAGTTTCTGCTGACACCGCATAATTCTAAGATTCTGCGCTTCCACAGGTATTATATTACATTCAACACGTGTCGAGACTTTTATCCTTGAGGATGGGGATTAAATTACATACAATCGTGCGATATGCTGCGACTTTAAGATTGAAAAACATTATGGAAAAATTGGTAGCTTTAGAATAAAATGCGGTGGTGGGGGAACCAATTGTACCGCTATTTAAGCCTGTCTCCCGGTCGCTATTCCATCAATCGCTCAGTACCCTCAGTGACTTTCGACGGAACAAATAGTGCTCTGAAAAAAAAAATGTGCAGTACCAGTGTCGAAGGAAACGTTGAACGTATGAATTATTATGTTCCGATCGTGCGAGATGATGGCGTAGCTCCATGTGGGGATAATACATTTGACAGGTAAGACTTAATTTTCGCATATTCTCAAAATTGTATTCCTGATACGAGTGGACAATTTCATAGCTATGATTGTTCTCTTAGTCCGCGCCGAGGATCGCGTATCATGGTCAGAAGATACGCGTTAACATCCATGGGCAGCAAATATTTGGAAATTGGAATCAACGTAGGACCTATGGCTGATGTTGAAGTTCTTCTCGGCGATAATCATGGGAATCATCTTATATTACCATGGCATACATGGAATGTGCTATTCGACAGCCGTGAAACCATCGAAGAACGTGCACAATTACCTGGATCACCTTCGATGTGGATTGATGAATTAACGGTGGAATTTCTTCGGATCTTTGATTCATCGATTGTAAAGATGATGCGAGCTGATAACTCACTGTATTTCAAACTGAATACAGTATCATTTTTATGTAATCTTGAGCCATGCATAAGCTATGTGTATCCGCGCCTGCATCAAACTGCAGAGGATGTGAGAGTAAAATTTGAAACTTTTGTCAACGTGCTACAGCAGAGCGATGTTGCGTGTGAAACATTAGTTGCGCGCAGCGCTGCTAAAATAATACGTGATAGCGAATATTACGACGAGGATTATCTTGTAGATTGCGAACTGGTAGCATGCGCCATCAATGATATTCTAGCCCATGCTCGTAGGAAAAAAAAATGTTAGATTGTATTCTTTTAATTTTATAATAAATTTCTTAAACCTATATTATTTCTCCATTTATTTACCCGTCTTTCTCCTCGCCACATAATTTTAAGATTTGCTGACGTCGCATAATTCTATTTCATTCTTCGCGCCGCCAAAATGATGTCATCGCACGCGGCTGCTCCAGGGGAGTCAAGTTACACACGATCGCGCGATACGCTGCGACGCTAAGATTTAAAATCATTTTGAAAATTTTTAGAACGAAAGCGATTGTACCGCTATGTAGTGCTGTCTCTCTCTCGAATTTAGCTTTAAAAGTGATGCTCTCTCTTTCCCACCCTCCGAATTTAGATTTAAAGTAATGCTCTCTCTCTCTTTCCCTCCTCCGAATTTAGCTTTAAAGTAATGCTCTCTCTCTTTCCGTCCCGAAGACGTGGTGCGTAAAAGAAAAGAACATCGATCTTTCCCGACATCGTCCGAAACAATTTCGGATAAAAAATAAATTATTAAACAATTTCCGACGCATGTTGGTTTGGAAAAAAAATTTCGGGGACCGTCCCCTCCCTGGGTTAGGTCTGAAAAAATTTTCGGGGCGGGCCAACGTCTGAAAAAGACTTTTCGGGGGTCATTCCCTCCCTTTGAAAAATTTCGGGGACGGTGGGTCAGGTCTCCGCGGCGGCTCGGCCCGGACTGATCCCCTCCGCGGTTGCGGCTTCCCCCACTCCGCGGCTCGTGCGCGCGCAACCGCTCTTCCACTCCCCGCAGGCCCCGCGCCCATGTTTCTCTCCGCCGCGCTCCCCCGCGCGCCCTCACTTCCCCCCGCCCCGCGCTCCCCTCAGAGGACCTGAGTTAGAATCCCCATAGCTATACTACTGGATTCTACACTTCAAAAAACATACAGATACCAGGTTTTAGCCAATTATTCATACATAAGAGGACTTTTCCGTTTTCTCGCACGCCTCAATAACATGAGTAAAATATGTCCATTGCAGATACAATTTTCAGGATTTTTTATTTACTATGAGTACTTTCAAAAAATATATTCCAAATCGAGAAACTTCATTCACTATAAGTGAATGCTTCTTTGTCAGCAGGAGTCTTTAGTGGACCTTTGACTATAAGACAATCAAAGGCTTTGTTGAAATATATATTTGACAACAAAGGAAAATGAGATTTACCGGAGGTATTGAAATATTCGTCTCGTTGAAGTAGTAGGGTAAAACGGAACATCCATTTGAAAACCATGTAAACGTACAAAATCTTTATTTTTATGATTTAAAAAGTATTCATTTATGTAAAAAACTATAAATATATGTTTTAGGTACAACTATTATAGATAAAATGTAACAAAAATATATATTATACGCATAAGAAAAAATATTTTACCAGATAACATGATTATTACTGAAAATAATCAAATACACATCGATTTTTACATGAATATCAACAGGTGCATGGGGAACATATCTGCATTAAATGATTATATTATTTATTACAATTTAAACTAACAGTTTGATCGAATGAAAGATGTATCTCATACATCATAATTTTTCAAGTATACAAAATCAATTTTCTTGGAAACATGGATAGTAATTATAATTTTAATCTGCAATCTAATAATTAAAAGAAAAAATAAACACGCACTAATAGGTGTTCCGTTTTACCCCACGCAAAAGTGTTCTGCTTTGCTCCACATGAAGTAATATAGTAAACATTTCATATTTACACTTCAGCGTGAGGTAAAGAACTGGGTAAGACGTCAAAATGTAGTGTAAGGACTATAGAATACAACGGTGTTCTTGCCGTTACAAATTTTCTAAATCTAAGTGAAGAAAAGTGGTCGAAACAACGTCATAATATCGAAACTTCGATATCGAAAGTTTTTACAGCACTGTTAATCGAAAAGTAACGTGCGTGCGGCTCTATGGTCTGTCACGAAATGCTGTGAGGACAGTTTGGTTCCATATCACATGACACCAACTCATTCGCAGCTCTTGTCTAAGAAAAACATTGATGTTCCGTTTTACCCACCCGTTCCCCTTTACCCTACTCTCCCCTACATTTGAAATTTTTTAACATCTACTGCGTAGCCACTTGATATTATTTGTAAAATCACATGAAATCAGGTTATTTCTGCAGATACAACTGAATTTTGAAAATACAAGCAGCTGTATTCCCGTCATTTGTATTTCCTTATCCGGGTTTCGGGGAATCAACAATAAGATTTGCCTAACTGAATCTTGAACTCTTCTTGAATTTTCATTTTACGCTCTTTAACAGCTTTTTTATCTTCTTCGGACCATGTTTTCTTCAAACTGAATCCACATATGTAACGAAGATATTCCAAATTGTAGATTCGGTAAACTTGTCGAAAAGCTACCTCCTCACCGATTTCAATGACCTTGACATATGTTGTCAAAGTCGTCATTCTGTAACCGTGAAACCCAGAATTACCGGTGAAACGGTGGAGGTACCGTATCGCCACCTCACGACGGTTGTGCAGGGCCGTCCATCGAATGACTGTACGCCCAGGTAAGGTAGAGTACGAAAATTTATTCGAGACTAAAGCTGTGTACAGAATATCCCGGCCAGGTCTATGCTGCCACACAGTGGGAGATCGGCTTAATCTATCGCGGGTCATGATGTGTATCGCGGCGCGTGGCGCGGTCGTCGGCAACGGTTCGGCGAAATGGAGGGTGGGGGGGGGGGGGACGGCTTGACCGTTCGGTGTCCTGGCGGGCCAGCCCTGGCACTGGATCCTGGTCGGAGAGTCTGTGATCCGGTTACCCAGTGGGCACAACCCGTGGGTGAATCGGACACTGTGGGAAGACTCTCGAGAACAGAGGTGAATCTGTTTAGAGGATGGCTCACGCTGTCCTTCTGGGAACCGAGGAAGAGGAGTGTTCAAAAAGGCGCAGTGACTCAGCCTGTCGTCACACAAGGACTGGTGCTTACAAGAGAGCTTTATATTTCACAAGAACTAATGTCAGCACCAGAAGGTGGAATCGCACAGGAGGTCTCTGGGGCAGGCGTACTGATCGTACTAACGCTCTAGGCGGTGTCTGCCAAATAGGCCTTTGCCCCGGGCTATATGTCCTCTTCCGCGGATTTTCGGCAGCGAGAGAGTAACTCGGTGCGTGACCCTCTCGCGCCTGTTCTCGGTAACAGCGGACGAGTGGTGGGGGACAAGACCGTTGGTGCAGCGCGGTACTCGCTACTTCGATCGGACGCGTGGCGGGGGTAAGATCGTCGTCCCACCGACGTAACTCGTTAGAATTCTGAACCACATTTCCATTTGAAATTGTGGCGGTAAAGTTTGCGTATGATGGCAGACCTAAATCATATTCATTGGGTTTATCCGATGCAACAGATGAATCCTTACTTGTAGAATATAGAGGGGTAGACTTGTCGCCGATACAACTGGATTGCGTGTACATGATCTGCGCAAACGAGTGACGGGTAGGAGGAGGCTTGCCAGAAATAATGGGCACGTGACGTAGTAAGGAGTAATAGAGGATGAACAGCTATTGGAAGTGGAAACTCGTGACGTAGTAGGGAGTAGTAGAGGGGGCATGTATGGAGTTATATATACTAATACGACTTGTGCACACACCATGCGAGGATTCCTCCGCTGCTACTCTCTACTACGTCACGAGTTCCTACTTCCAATAGCACTTCCCTCTCTACTACCTCTTACTACGTCATATGCCCGTTACTTCTGTGAAGCCTGTGTAGGAGATACATAGAGTAGGAACGTTTCCCCTCCCACACTTTCTGTTTTTTGGTGGGGGAAGCGTTTCACTTTTCGTGGCGTCTGAGAAAACTTACGCTACCGAGGCTAAAGAAGTTTCACTTAAAGAATATTGCGTTTATTTATGCATCAAATGCCCATATAATATATAAGATACACGAAACATACTACATAAGATATAAAATGTAAGAAATATAACCCCCTAATACATAGATTTTTAATTCAGATGGAAAAATGAAACTGGTCTAATTTGTAGATATAGTAATAATAGTAAATAATAGTAAATAATAGTAAATAATAGTGAATAATAGTGAATAATAGTGAATAGTAGTGAATAGTAGTGAATAATAGTGAATAATAGTGAATAATGTTGAATAAAATGGTGAATAATGGTGAATACTGGTGAATAATGGTGAATAATGGTGAATAATGATGAATAATGGCGAATAATGGCGAATAATGGCGAATAATGGGGAATAATGGCGAATAATGGCGAATAACGCAGATGCGTCTGTAATCCTCGCAGAATCCCAGTAACGCGTTCAGAGGTGTACAAATTGAAGGTTGTACTATTAAAAGCGTCTTTATCGTATGCGATGGTATTGTCCCAACCGGCGATCGTCGACGCTTTGCTTCTGTCGATGGTCAACGACGCGCAATATTTCAGCGCGATGGTTATTCCCGGATTTTTTAAACGATCGATCTCCACGCCGTCCAATTCGTATCGAATCTCGTCAAACATGAACGCGACGCAGTTGTTGTCCAGAAAAACGGTCTTTCTCGTTCCAAGGGAAGTATAGTCGTCACGCTCAGTATGGTAGACATCGTGTTAGACGCGCGTGTATGTGTGTATGTAAGTGGTATGTTAGTATGTTATGACGAATCCACAGGGAGCGTAGGAAACGTGCGTTTCGATGAATCAACGGCTTTCCTCTTCTTCTTCCCCTTCCGTTCCCCGTCTTTATTCGTATGCCTGTTGGTGTTCTTGTTGTTGGTGGTGTTTCGCTTTGACCATGACGCGTGACACAGACGAGAGGAGTAGCAGCAAAAGCGACAGTGAACGATGAGTTAGACGTGTGATCGATAACCAACATGTTATGTGCTCACGTGCGCGGTCACGTTATCTTACCGCGCGGACGCCGTTGCAGGTGCAAGCGAATCGTTATTTCTTCTTGGCGAAAATCTATGGGGCGATGGCTTTGATCAACCATGCATACCGTTAGATCGCGTATCGCTCGTGCAACGATCGGCAGGTAAATGATAAATGGTGAATCGTGTGTACCGGTTTGTCATTGTTGTATGCACCGGTAGTGACGTTGCATATTATTCCGATCGCATTAACGGTTATAATGTTCACGGATTCGTCGGTCTCGTGCCAGGTTCTCGGTGCCAAACGCGCATCGCCGAGAATCCCAACAGCGCGCTCACGTCGTTCGGTTTCGTGAAGTCCACGACGAAGGAGCATAACAGCTCGCTTTTTATGGTGTTGTTGTTAGCTCGTAGCACTAAAGGATACTTGTCGTCGTCGTTGTTGTCGTCGGCGGTGTTAGATGCATTGCTGTTTTTGCAATCGCGAGGATGTTGATCGAGCAGTCGACGCCTTAAGTGCTCGGCAGAGACGTAAAAATTATTTCAAATATAAAATTGAGTTCGAATAAACGACAAAAATTATATTCGAGACTCGTGCATAAGAATAACCAAAGTCAATGTTTAATCGAAGCGTCATGATTATATTAATTTGATCATGGGGATTCAATTGTCGACCATGATTGAATTATTTCAGTCATGGAAATTCAATTATCGACATGAATAAGTTTCTCGTATTCATTCATACTTCAGTCGATTGATTCTCGACTAACTTTGATGAGCCTCGAAACTCTCGAGAGCCTTTGATCGAAACTCTGCGAGACCCAAGACAAGCGACATTGTATCGTTCACCCGATTAAACTGGCGCTTGCAGTTGCTCGGCGATGAGTCATCGATTATACAGAAAGTGAATTTCTTTATTTTTCTTCATCATCAATGGATTCCTTGCATCCCGTTTAAATGGGCAGAAAAAATTTAAAGCGGACTACTTTTAAGGAAACAGGGCTTTCAATTCTGCAAATAAATTATATGTGTAATATTGTTAATATTATAGTTCAAATTATGTCAGGTTTAGTATCATTTTCGCCGGGAAAACACTGTCGTGCAGATCCGATGAAGAATTTCACATTTTTCCTTTCTTAATGGCTAGTGCTATCCTTGTCTTTTATGGCGCCATGGTTTTTGGCGATCCATGTCGAGCGCTCGCTTCTGAAAGGTCTTACGTTCTCAGTAAAGAAAGAATAGTATTGAGGATGATTTTCGAATTTGAATCAGCTTAACGAGCACTACTTACACATACATACAAATCTCTGGAAACAATCGTACATAGTAGTTTAAAATGCGATTCCAGTTAAAGAAAATTATTTGTGTCATTAGTTTTTCCTGTACGTATATATACTTTAATAGTATTTACTCATTTTTTATTTTTAGTGTTTGTTTACTTATTCATGATTATTTTTTGCATGTTTTGTGTGTAAGTAAAAATACAGGTGTTCTCGATAAAACTTCATATTTCCACCCTTATAATGTTGTTTCTAGCATGTAATTAAATTAGGCGTCAATAAAATCATGCACTTTTCTGCACTGGGTATTTTATCTGGCTCGTCGGTTTCATTGCTCTCGACTGTCAACGGGCGGTTTACTACGACCCGAAGGTCCTCGCTCGCAGTGAAAAAGCAAAACGGTGGGGTGGGTAGGTATTTCCCGATAATCCGAACCGAAAGACTTTCCAACAATCGGAAGACTGTATTCTTTTTTATACTGGCGCCGATGCGCGCAACTATTTGCGTACGCAGCTTCATGTTGCATGAGGTCCCTCGTTGCGCATCCACAGTCTATACACTAAAATCGACCCTTTCAAGCGTGTTCTGTACCGCGCAATACACATGTTTATAACCGTGCCTTAATAGCGGAGCGAGCGGCCCGCTTACCTGCAACGGGGCGCACCGCTGTTTCACAGCTTACTGCGACGTTGAACATGTTACCAACTTATTTTATAGAAAACACTTCAGCGGATATGGTAGTATTTTTATCCGATGTTTAAAATCGGGAGCTTGAGTCGAATTGAAAGCCCCGCTTCGTTAAAGGTAGTTCGATTTAAATTATTTTCTGTCTACTTAATAGGGAGAATGCACAGAATGAACCACAGAATGTATCCATCATGTTTGGCTCATCTGCTATTATCTCATCTGATCATATTATAAACCTGGGGGTGACTCTTGATTCGAAATGGAGTTTTGAGCAGCATGTTATGAAACTTTGTAGATCGGCATATGCTAGGCTTCGTATCCTTTTTCCATCAAGAAATATTCTTTCCACTTCCCAGAAGCTTTCCCTATCACAGTCTCTAGTAATCTCCTTGTTTGACTTCTGTGATGTGGTTTATGGTCCCTGTCTTTCTGTATCCAGCGTGTGCAGAATTATTGTCTTCGTTTTTCATATTGTCGTAGGAAGTTTGATCATGTATCCCCGCTATATGTGGATTCCGGCTGGCTCAATATGCGTCAGAGGTGGATCCTCCATTTGTGTTGTCTTGTTCACAAAACACTTTCCAGTCGTACTCCTCCTTATCTCTATTGTCTTCTTCCTTCCAATTTATCATTTCACTCTGACTCTGCCCTGCCCACCCGTTTTCAATCAGCACTGTCTATCCCTTCTCATCACACCGCCAAATTTTGGGCCTGTTTCTCATACACTTCTGCATCATTTTATAACTCTCTTCCTGCTGATGTTCGCTCTATTCAATCTGCTTCCTCCTATAAATGTGCTGCCACAACTTTCATTCTTAATAAATATTCTTAGCTTTAGTTTCAGTCTTTACTCTAGTCTTATGTTAATGGATAGGTATACAGCAGCGTTTACGCTGAACCTCGCCTTTTGCACTGTTGTAACTGTATCGGTACTGTGGAAATAGTACCTGCCTGTAAATATAGGCTATATGTATGTATATATGTAGACGCAATAAAGACGTAATAATAATAATGCAATATTCCACTGGTCTCACTTTCATATTGATACAATGAAAAATAAAGAAATTCGCTTTCTATACAGTCGATGACACATCGTCGAGCAACTCCAGGCGCCAGTTAGAACGCGCCGGGTGAACGATAGAAAGCCTCGGTTCGGGCCTCGCGCGGCTTCGATTAAAGGCTCTCGAGAGTCTCGAGGCTCACCAAAGTTAGTCGACCTTCAATCCACTAAAGTACGAATGAATACGACAAACTTATTCATGGCCGACTATTGAATTCCCATGATTGAAATAATTCAATCTTGGCCGACGATTGAATCCGCATGATTAAATTAATTTAATTGAAAATTAATTCATGACGAATAAAAATAAAGTCTCTTTTATTTGAAATAATACCCATTATTTTAATGCTCAAATATTTAAATAAAAACCATTTCTGGTGCTTGGCGATATCGTCTAGTTCGTAGGAACCGTCGGGAATCGTATTGTATTCACGAGCTACGTCGACGTTGGGGATTGCGGCGTCTTTGTTCGCGACGAAGTTAAATATATCGTAGTTCGAGTCGGTGTTCGATATCGTGTGAAACGTCTCCAAGTCGGCGAGTCCTAGTTCTTATTGATTGTGGCTCAAATCTGTCGGTGGAAAATAATTAAACGTGACCACGCTGCTACGACCTGTTAACGTGAGCGGGTGCGACATAGTACTACCACCCACTACCGGGTAGGCTAGTGAGACAGAGAGAGAGGGGGGGAGGGGTGGAGAGGGAGACGTACGATTGTAATGTCGAGGCCAAAATTCCAAAGGCTTTTGTCGCAGAAATTGCACATACAAACGACCGCAATTCTTCTCGTCGAAACGCTGAAAGCGGTCGTGGTTGTACTGGATCTCAGTCATCGCCGTTTCTCGTCCGAAATTGTCGATCAGTTGTGTGGGTGGTTGCAAATTCCCGAAACTGTCGAAATAGAGCACGCGTAATCCGCGTTTCGCATACGCGACCCAGTGCGTGCCATCGCCGCGATTGTCGTCTAGAATCGGGATACCGCATTCGTTCGGTCGTATGTGTGTGGACAATGTGTCGCGCATACACACCCACCGAAAGAATGGTCTAATTGCAGGTTCGCCATAGGTTGTTGTTGTTGTCGTTGTCGCGTTATTGCCGCAGTCGCCGCCACAAGCCTGGTCGATTGATGTGTACTATCCTCGGTCGCCGCCGTCGTCGCCTCAGGTTCAAGTCGGTGCCGCGCTTGTATGGTGCCACGTACATTCCACGCCCTTCCATTGCCCGATTATGACGCAACGTCTCTTCCAGCTGCTTTCGCGCGGACTTCGCGTCGTTGACCGCTTTGGCGATACCTGCCGCTCCACCGGCTAATGCCTTGACAGCTGACAGAGCGTGCAGCACAAATGGAAGAAGCGGAAGAAGACCTCCGCATTTCGTCACTGATAGGCCACGATGCCGTAGCGAATGTTGTCCTCGGGGCTTCCGTTTCCTTCCTCGTAGTTCTTCTTCTTCTTCTTGCTTTCATACCCATGCCAAGCCGCGTCTTAGCTTTTATTGTGGCCCACACTCCAGTTGCTGCTCCCTTTTCACTGAACGTCGCGTAGTTTAGGAACACTCGTTCTCGCGCTCGTTTTTACCACGTCCAGTTGCTGTGAGTCCGCGATATCGTGCTCTCGACAAGCGACGTCTAGCGAATTTATATCTTCGTCGCCGCGAGCCTATCGCCTCAGCAAACGTGTTCCCGGTCCGAGGAACTGATAACCTGGAATGTGTAGCTCTAAGGGTTTATGATCCTGTTCACGAGACCCGACCCTGTCTTCGCCAACTTCTTCTTCTTCTTCGATTTGCACGTTACCGCAACCATACCTGTGAAAATGTAGATACACGGGGCTGCAAGGACAGTCGTAAGCTGCCGGTTCTTCAATAGCGATCGGTTCAACGAATGCTGCGATTCTGATTACCTCGAATGGTGCCGTAGGTATAAATACCCGTCGCGATACAGGACCGGCGAGGAGAAAACATGCGATTCGCGGAAACAGCCAAACGCTATTCATGTGAACGTGGGCACGACGTTAGAGGATTTGGCGTGGGATAGGAGTCGATTGCGCAGACACGGTTTTTTGTTGCCGAACAGCGTGCAACCCGTGATCTGCGGTCCGTCCGGGTACGGGAAAACGAACGTGCTTCTCAGCCTGCTGGAGAATTTTCTCGTGAATTTTCTCGTGTTATTCAAACAGGACGGAACGAACTTGCATCGCGTGTGCGACCTGTGCACGAGATGTTGGAGACGACGATTCAACCTCGTGGTCATCGACAAGGACAGTTCTATGTACGATGCTCGGTATCGACGAGGATGTAACGAGTTTGTGGTAGCGCGAGGACATCGGTAGACCACGAGTCTTTCTTCGAGTAACACGGGGATGGCTAATGAACCAGCCACGGAGACGACTAGCCGTGTCAACATGGAGGTCACGCAACAGCAACAGTAGCAATAGGGAATGAAACAGAAACGGCGTCGTAGACAACAGCCGCGAGACGTCGAGACGGAAAAGAAAATTGCTAAAATCAACGACGCTATACGAAAGACATATACGAGCCTGAAAATTGGTAACTTGGCGACGAAAGCTGCCGCTGAGGAAAACGCGCGTCCGATCTTCGAACCGTTAAAACACTTGGTCGAGAACACTGCAGTGCTGAAAATAAGCAAACCGAAGCTACAAGTAATGCTCGTCAAGGGGAAACATCAGCAACAACAACAACCACAACATAGGTTGAAGAAGAAACGATTATCCTTTACTACGTCCACAGCCGAAGCGACGATACGGCCCGAAACGACTCCGCTTCCGGATTCGAACGACGACGATGACTACGACCACGATGGCCACGACGACAAACTCCACCAACACCGTACATGCTTCGAGTGCATTTCGTGTGCTTTCGAGAACCTGGTCCGGTATCTGCTGCGGGTCGTGGAACGTTATCGTCATCATCGCTATGGGCACGAGTAAAGAGCGAATACAATTTGTCAACCAACTGCACGCTCCCGCAAGACGAAATTTCTGCTGCGACGCGTCGTGACTAGAGGCTACGATGATCTGTGGCAGGCACACTTGGTGGAAATGCGCGCCTACACGAACCACAATCGTGATCACAACTACATATTCACGATAATCGATACGTTCAGCAAGTACGCGTGGGCCGTGCCCGTGAGAACGAAAGGCGGGCGCGAAGTTACCGAGACATTCGCGTCCGTTTTGCGACGGAGCGGCAGATGCCCGCGAAACCTACAAACCGACATGGGAAAGGAGTTCTACAACGCGGAGTTTCAACTATGCGTCACATCTCGCGGGATCAACCACTATTTGACGTACAGCGTGATGAAAGCGTCGATCGTCGAGCGTTTTAATCGTACACTGAACCTCATGTGGAAACATTTCTCCTTGGACGCGTCCTATCGTTGGTTGCATCTGTTACCAGGACTCGTGCACACCTACAATCATCGCAAGCATCGCCCGATCAACGCGGGACCCGTCGACGGGACTTCCGCCACTCGTTTCCGTTCAACGCACGTGAATCGTCCGTGTCGTCAGGTTTCGAGCTACGACCACGAGGACGACGAACGAAATTCCACGTCGGCGACAAAGTACGCGTGAGCAAATTCAAGACGATCTTCGAGAAGGGATACACGCCGAACTGGTCAACCGAGATGTTCGAAATCACCGCGGTTCAACGAACGCGTCCGGTAACGTACACTCCGATCTCGGTCGCGAATCCGGACGTCTATCTGGTCGAGAATATTGTTCGACGCAAGGGGAATCGAGTGCACGTGAAATGGTTGTGCACGGTATGGCTACTACCGCTACCGCTACCGCTACCGCTACCGCTACCGCCGCCGCTGCCGCTACCGCTACCGCTACCGCTACCGCCGCCGCTGCCGCTACCGCTACCGCTACCGCCGCCGCTGCCGCTGCCGCTGCCGCTGCCGCCGCCGCTACCGCCACCGCCGCCGCCACCGACACCGCCGCCACCACCGACACCGCCACCGCCACCGCTACTGCTACTGCTACTGCTACTGCTACTGCTACTGCTACTAATAACAACAATAATAACAACAATAATAACAATAATAATAACAACTCCGCGTGGGCCCCGGAGTAAAAGAATAGGCCAACGTAATCCCCGCGTGTCAGAAAAGGCGACTAAAAGGGAAACCACTTCAAGGGCTAACCACCCACAAGTGTGTAAGCTGGTTTCAATCACAAGAAGCCAAGCCTCGGACGAGCGATGTGACGGTCGGAAACATCGTGCGAACAGAATGCCCGACCACAATGGTAACAACCCGGCCAGCCAAACGGAAAACAGCACAAATCCAAATAGAGATGTTTTGCAGGACATGCTCTCAGCAACCACTTTAGGAGGAAAACATAGACAGAGTATGAGATGGTCAGATGAAGTAAACCGACACCTTATGTTCTGTTACTACCAAACCACAAATCTCGAAACTAACAAAACAGGATATCGATCACAACTGCATACAGCATTCACCAAGAGATACCCAGAACTTAACTTTTTAACAGAGCAAGGATTAGCAGATCAGGTACGAGTAATAACTAAAAACAGTAGAATACATTAAACTAGAACACATTAAACAACAGGTACAACAATTACTACAACAACCTCCAGAACAAAATAATGCACAAACAGAGGAAGAGGCAAACATACACAACATAGAACAAACAAACAAAGAAGCGAAAACACAACCACCCAATCAGCCACAAGGAAACCAAAACATAGAACAAGAGGAGCAAATACAACCACAACAGGAATCAGTACACACAGACATAGACGAAAAGTTTGAACTAATGTACATAGAATACCAAGATACAAGCACAGGCGGTAGACCATACATACAAAAACTACCGGATAAACCACAAATTAAAAGAACAATAGCCCATATCAACACAATTATACGTTATAAAATAAACAACAACACAACCATGGAAGAACTCTAGCTACTCTTCTATACAGGAGCACTCACTACAACAAGAATACACACCAAACAGAAAGAAGAAGCATCAATGAACAGCAAAACAAAACCCACGACATAGGCATGGCAACATAGACTAGAGACAAAAATAGAAAATCTAAGCAAAAGTATCGGGAAACTAACACAATTCACACAACATAAATTATCAGATAAAAGCCAAAATGCCTTAGGAAATATATCAAAACAAGAAGCAATAGAACAGTTAGCAGGGAAGAAACAGAAACTACAAGCACTAGCCAAACGACTCAGACGATACAAGAAGAGCGAAAATAAAAGACAAAACCAGACATTCAACACAAACCAAAAGAAATTCTACCAGACATTGGATGGCACAAAAATCACAATTAAGAACCCACCAAACCTAGAAGACGTCGAACATTTCTGGAGCGACATATGGGAAAACCCGGCATGACACAACCAACACGCTCAATTGATACAAACAGAAACAAACAAATACAATACAATATGTCAAATGCACGATATGACAATTACCCCTGAGGAAGTCACTAAAGCAACCAACGCCACACACAGCTGGAAAGCACCCGGAAAAGATAAAATAATGAACTTCTCGTTAAAGAGATTCACATCAACACACGCAAACATAGCCGAACTGTTCAACAGATACATTGCATACCCACACACAATGCCACACACACTCACACAAGGAATAACGTACCGGAAACCTAAAGACCCAGCAGACACAGAAAACCCAGCAAAATACCGTCCCATCACGTGCCTACCAACAATATATAAAACACTGACAGCAATCATCGCACGGAAAATAACCACACACATAACACAAAACAATATAATCAATGAAGGACAGAAAGGGTGTTGCAAAGAGGCACGAGGATGTAAAGAACAATTGATAATAGACACAGAAATAACATACCAAGCAAAAATCAAACATAGATCGCTACACTACGCATACATCGACTATAAAAAGCGTTTGACAGTGTACCCTACTCATGCCTAATACAGATACTACATATATATAAAATAGACCCGACTCTAATACAATTTCTGGAAAAGATAATGAAGACATGGAGCACTATCCTAAACATACAAACAAACATAGGTGGTACCACATTACGACCTATACAGATAAGACGTCGGATATACCAAGGCGACTCACTAAGTGCCCTCTGGTTCTGCTTAGCTCTGAATCCGCTATCGAATATGCTGAACAACGCAAAATATGGATACAACATCACTGGAACATACCCACATAAAATAACGCATCTACTATACATGGACGATCTCAAACTATTAGCACCAATCAACCACCAACTCAACTACTTGCTCAAGATAACCGAAACATTCAGCACAGACATAAATATGACTTTTGGAACAGATCAATATAAGAAAAACAGCACAATCAAGGGAAAACAGATCAAACAAGAAAACTACACATTAAACAACAATAGCAGTATACAAGCAATGGGAAGTACAGGGTTATCCGTTAAAACTGCAACCTACGCGCGCGCGAACAGACGAAAATGGCAACACCGCCTCACGGACGCATTCCACTACAACCATGCATCGGCCCGGCGTTCGGAGGGTTGCCAGCGACCGCTGGGCAGCGGTGATGTCCGAGCTTTGAAAATTTTAGGATGGTTTCTTTCAAATTAACGTCACAAGGAGCTATTTGAAATTTCCCGACCGGGATTGAAGAATTTGGGGCTTTTTTCGTATAACTTTTGAATTATAAAAGATATCAGAATGCAATTTGCGCCGAAAAATGAGGAAAAATTATTCCCTCTTAATGATGGATAATACAAAATATTTTACGTTTACTTAATTTTTCTTTTATGAATTTTTTAACCATAATTGTTGTGAAAAGCTTTTGCAAACTGTTTATTTAATACCGTATTTAATGCTCTTTTTAAAAATCATGATGTTGATAAACAATACGCTAGTTATTTCTGTGTCATTACAGTATTGTCTCCGTATGTGCTCGCTGGTCGGGACCGGCGTTGAGCTCCTATCGTGAACAGATCCCTAATTCCGAGTGTTCGTTTCTCGCTTCTTTCTGGCCGAAGGGGGGAGCGAGATGGAACGCTTTGCGTGCGCGGCGGGCGTGCGCGACGGGTGCGAGCACTCAGATGGAATCGTGACTGCTCGACGCATGCTCGCGACGGTCAGATAGCCAGGCACGGCACGAGTCTTTTTTGCGCTCTAGGCGAACTTTTCAAATTACGCCCTTTATTATAATACATTTATTTGAGATTATTGACAACCTTACTCTGACTTTTTATTCGTAGTTTAATTCACTTATAGTACAACTTGTAATATTTAATTATAAAGTTTATTTTTAACAATACCAGTAATGAAAATATCATTTTGCACCTCTTGTCGAACTTCCACCCTAGGCAGTCGCCTAATTTTGCAGAGTGAAGTCATAAATAATCTCAAATAAATGTATTATAATAAAGGGCGCAATTTGACAAGTTCGCCTAGGGCGCAAAAAAGATTTGAGCCGGGTCTGCATCAAGATTTTGCGAAGCGGTTCCCGTGCTCACCGTAAGTGCATGCGACCATCGCGCACGCTCGTCGCGCATGCAAAGGACGGAGCGTCACGGTGCCCGAAAGACGGAGGGAGACAAAACATCAACGCGTCGTCTGTCTCGTACCGTCCTCGCTCGCGTTCAGTGGCTCTCGCTCGCTCTCGTTCGATCTCACTCTTACCTTCGCCGGACAAGAGTGAGACAGAAGTGGTGGGGATAGCGACAAGCACGTATCGTGTGCACCAAATTGAGCACATACGGAGACAATACTGTACTTTCATAAATTGAGAAATTAAATTTTTATTCAATTATGTGTTAGTTCTGCAGACCTCAGAATCTATTGTTCTGGTTTTCTTTTTTATAATTTTATCCTTATATGCAGTGCATGCATAGATCGGACGTAAGGAGTAACTAATGAGTCGTGTCTTTGATTGTAGCGGTGTTTGAATCTTTTTTCTAGAATTATTGTGTTTGAATGTTTAACCTTTTAGCTACTCAACGCCACGCATATACCGACTTCCGTTAATGTCATTTTTTGGAACGATGCTTAATTATTGTGGCTTTTACACGCAGGTGGCGAAAAATCTCTACGTACAAGGGTATAGCGCCGCGGTCAATCCTGTCGTAGCTAAAATTTTTGAAATTAAGACGGGTACGAGATCAGTTGACATTGTTTTCAAACCTCATTACAGTAATCCGGGATGCGAGTGGTAAACCTATCATAAAAGCGGAGCGTGCGGCTCGCTTACCTGGGCCGGGAAATTCTGCACAGCTCTTTGCGGCCTTAATTTGAAAGAGACCATCCTAAAATTTTCGAAGCTCGGGCATCACTGCTATCCAGCGGTCGCTGTTAACCCGCCGAACGCTGGGCCAGTGCATGGTTGTAGTGGAATGTGTCCGTGAGGCGGTGTTGCCATTTTTGTCTGTTGGCGCGCGCGTAGGTTGCAGTTTTAACGGATGACCCTGTACAGACAATTACAAATACCTGGGATACAGACAGAAAATAGGAATAGAAAACGCAGAAATAAAAAAAGAATTAAAACAGAAATACAAATAGAGACTAACGGAAATACTGAAGACAGAGTTGACAGCAAGAAACAAAACGAGAGCAACAAACACATTCGCAATACCGATACTAACATACTCAGTAGGGATAGTCAAGTGGAGCGACATAGAGTTGGAAGCTCTCAACACATTCGCACGATCACAATGTCACAAACACCACATACACCACATACACTCAGCAAAAGAAAGATTCACATTAGACAGAAAAGATGGGGGGGGGGGAGGATTCATTGACATTAAAAACCTAAACTACAAACAAATAGACAATCTAAGAAAATACTTAATAGAACGGGCCGAAACCAGCAGTATTCACAAAGCAATCGTACATGCAGACACATCAATCACACCATTACTGTTTCGTCTTAAAGGACAAAAGCGGGCTCAGGGAGAGGCAAAAATTCAAGTCTTTTACGGTGGGCAATTGTTTGTTCTCGAAGCGTTCGTTGGGAACCATTTGCCTACCAGATGACTAAGAGGCAATCGACATCGTGCCTTTTTTTCTGGTGTTTTCGACTACTTTCGTCCTGAGATAATCCGTTAAATTGCTCTGTCAGCGAGGGTACACGGTTACCTCGGACCGGTACCTGCCGTCGTCCACCGCTGACTCACGGAACAATACAGTCATAAACCGTAACCCTGGCTAAACGCTCCAACCGAACAACCTAGCTAGGTTTGTTAGCCAGATGTCTGGTTTTTCCTCCGCTACGTCACCAAGAAGGAGAAGCCTTCCTCCTCCACCATCAAATCGCGGAAGGAAGGTTCCTCCTCTTCGAGGAAGGGCTAGCCAATCAGCAATTTGACACCTCCCGAAAATCTAATGTCTTGTCTACTTTCGACGCCGAAAGGCAAGACGAGTTCAGAATTCAATCGTCTCTCGAGCGAACGCATCTCTCTCGTGACAAAATCTCGATCAGCACTCTAACGATATAAACAACGAGACAGTGGACTCTAGTGAGCTAGTCAAGCATTCGTGACCAGACTCACAGGTCAGCCGATTTTCGGACTCTAGTCATCAGACGGACTAGTCCGATTGGTTTAATCAAGCATTCCTGATTAACACCACTCAATCAAACTGTCTTACTCAAGTCATCGTTCGGACTTGAGTAATTAGTCTAATCAAACGTTCATGATTAAGACCATTGTTCAAACATTCGTGTTCTTGTTTATCAATCATCCGGACCAGCATGTTCATTTTGTCGCATAAGCAAAACAGTCACTTAAAATTAATTTGGCGAGTGATAAAGCCACCGGCACCGCGTACCACGGAGTCTCTTGGGCCTTACAACCCCAAGAGGAAAAAACAACTTTCGCGTGTGTGTCGGTCGCAACAATTACAATTTCACAACCAAACATACAACCCAATAGGCTACATAACAACAACAGATAGGAAGAAGGAAAACTGGAAACAGAAAACACTACACGGGAAACACCCACACCTCTTAACCCAACCACACATCGATCAGCAGGCATGCAATAAATTGCTAACAAAAGGTATATACGACGAAACAGAAGGATTCATGATAGCAATACAGGACCAATAATCAAAACCAAGTACTACAGCAGGCATATCATCAAAGACCCGAATACAATAACGGACAGATGCAGACTATGCAAACAACAAATAGAACCAATAGATCACATCATAGGAGGATGCACAATACTAACAAACACAGAATACACCAGAAGACACAATAACGTTGCAAAGATCATTCATCAACAACTAGTCATACAATACAAACTTGTACAACATCGTACACCACATCTAAATACATACCACAGAGAGTATTAGAGAACGACAAGCACAAATTATATTGGAATAGAATCATCACAATGGACAAAATTATACCACACAATAAACCAGACATCATTATTATCCACAAACAAAACAAAAAAAACACAATTAATTAAAAAAAACAGGTGAGGAAATTGAGAAATACATCAACCTAGCTGAGGAAATTAAAGATATGTGGCATCAAAATGAAGTAGAAATAGTACCACTAATACTGTCAAGTACATGAGTCATACCACACAACATTCACCAATACACCCGCGCATTACTACTCCCTGCAACCACATACATACAGTTACAAAAATCAGTAATTATCGATACATGTACAATGGTCTGAAATTTTTTAAATGCACCATAATTCAATTACTGACATAAAGAAAGTACGCTTGACTGAGGTCCGCGTGCTTTCTAAGATCGTCCAGACACAAGTCTGAGAAAAAAAGGGAATAATAATAATAACAATATCCATAACAATAACAATAATAATAATACTAACAATAAGAACAGGAATAGGAATAGGAATAGGAATAGGAATAGGAATAGGAATAGGAATAGGGATAGGGATAGGGATAGGGATAGGAATAGGGATAGGAATAGGAATCGGAATAGGAATAGAAATAGCGACAGCAACAGCAATAGCAAGAGCAATAGGAAGAGCAAGAGCAATAGCAAGAGCAATAGCAAGAGCAATATCAAGAGCAATAGCAAGAGCAATAGCAATAGTAAGAGCAATAGCAAGAGCAATAGAAATAACAGTAACAATAACAATAACAATAACAATAACAATAGCAATAGCAATAGCAATAGCAATAGTGTGATGTACCGCGCGCCGATTAAATAGGAATCTATATGTAAGTACAACACAAATCATGTATTGCGAGAGTCACACTTCCTCAGTCATACGCCGGTGCTCAATCAGAGCACCTGTGTAAATAGGTGTCGGCTCCATTAATAAACTATACTTGTGTTAATTAGGTATTTATAAGTCTATTCACTTGTTCACCATCTTGCCCATTCATACAATATACAACAAATAGCAATAGCAATAGCAATAGCAATAGCAATAGCAATAGCAATAGCAATAGCAATAGCCATAGCAATAGCAATAGCAATAGCAATAGCCATAGCAATAGCAATAGCAATAGCAATAACAATAGCAATAACAATAGCAATAACAATAGCAAAAGCAATAAGAATGATAACGATGATAACGATGATAATCATGATAATAATGATAATAATGATAATAATGATAATAATGATAATACTGATAATAATGATAATAATGATAATAATGATAATAATGATAAGAATGAGAGTGAGAGGGAGAGTGAGAGTGAGAGTGAGAGTGAGAGTGAGAATGAGAATTAGAATGAGAATGAGAATGAGAATGAGAATGAGAATGAGAATGAGAACAATAATAAGAATAGTAATACGAATAATAATAGGAATAATAATAGGAATAATAATAAGAATAACGATGACGATGACGATGTCGATGTCGATGACGATGATGATTATAATGATAATATCCGCCGTGTCGCAGATCGGGGGGGGGGGGTGCTTACCGCGGAGGATTGCGCCTCGGCTCGGCTTGGCTCCGCTCGCCTCGCGACGCTTCATCACAAATTAACTACATGTATATATAGATACATTATACACTTATATCGTTATTCTTTTATTTGATTCTTTGCATTATGAAATAAAAAAGAATATATATATACTGATAATTTTACAATATATTGGTACTTTTATAATATGTTTGTCATTACTCTATGCTACGTCGGTAATAGTATATTTTTACGTGAAAAATATCATACGGGAGATTGATGAAAGGTATATACATATGTTCATGCACACGCGCGTGCACGCACGCACGCACGCACGCACACGCACACATTACATCACGAGACATTCATACATGAGTCACGTGTCGCTGCCGTTATCGTTGTTATTGTCATCGCCCCCGGGGAAGTCGATAGTGACCCCACGGAAGAGTGCTGACCTGATTGGGTAATACAGGGTGTCCCAGAATTGAGGGACATCCCGGAACATGCAATATCCTGATGCAAAAAGACATTGAAAAGTCTTGTCTGTTGTTGCCTTGTGAAGGCGTTGTGGATCACCACTGGGGTTGGCCAGGGAAGGGACGCACTCCAACGGATTGACGAACACTGCTTTATTTGTCGAATGGACGTCGTTCACAACGCGGACGAGCACTCCACAGAAATACAACACGAGCAAACACGACTTAACACACGCAATTAACACGAAACAGAAAGTATGTACAACTATGTACAATGCGCTGGGCGCGAGGGCTCGAAGGGCCGTTTTCGTGTGGTTACGTAAACCGTGGGTCGCTGGGCGACAAAGACTTTTAACAGCTGTGCGTGCGAGAGCGTGTGGTGGTGTCTCAGGTGTTCGTGGAACTAACGGCCGAATTCCCGGAAGAGATCCCCGCTCGAATCTCCTGCAAAAACGGGTGACGCGCGTAACCGTCCGAACGGCGGCGTGTCACCACTGTTTACACTCTCTCGCACGCACATTTAAATCAACGCGAAGCGGCGCGCCGGATCTCGGCCGCAACATTCCGCCCGCTTCGGCTCGGAGGACCGAGCCGACCTTTGGCGGACGCCGACACAGGGCGTCCGCCCGCCGTGACACGCATTGACGCTACAAGGTGGGTGGTACTACCGGAGTGGTGCGTTACAATTATGGCGAGGTGGTACAGGCATTGTTCCCGTCGTGGTCTCCGTCAGCAGGAGCGGGGGAACACGGGAGCAAGACGACGCGAGTGATCGGCCGCACGGATTCGCCCTGTGCGGTGCGCACCGCCACTACTCGAACGCGACCGTCTGGACCAGGGTGGACGCGCGAGACGCGCCCGAGTCGCCACCGCGCCGGCGGGGCGTCATCGCCCTTGAGGACGACCACGTCGCCGACGCAGAGACTCCTCTCTGGGCTGGTCCACTTACGTCGCGGCTGAAGAGAGTGGAGGTAGTCCGCGCTCCATCGTCTCCAGAAGTGGTCACGCATCCGCTGCACGAGCTCCCATCGGGCCCGGAGCGACGCAGGACCGGTCGCCGACGCTAACGGGGGCAGCGCCAAGGGAGGGGCACCGGTCACGAAGTGGGCTGGGGTGATCGCGAGGTCATCATCGTCACCCTGCGTGGGGACGGGAGGGCGCGAATTGAGGCACGCTTCGACCATGCAGAGCACCGTCGTCAACTCCTCGTACGACAGGGTGTGGTCTCGCACAACTCTGTGCAGGTGGTGCTTCGCGCTCCTCACCCCTGCTTCCCACAATCCCCCGAAATGCGGCGCGGACGGGGGAATGAAACTCCACGCGATATTCTCAGTGTCGGAGAACGCAACGAGGGCCGGCGAGCTCACCGCGCCGCGGATCGCGGCACCGAGATCCCGCGCTGCGCCCCTGAAGTTCGTGCCGTTGTCGCTGTACACGCACTGGGGCCGCCCGCGGCGGGAGACGAACCGCTGAAACGCGGCGAGGAAAGTCGCGGTGATGTAGTCCGACACCAACTCCAGGTGCACGGCCCGCGTCGACATGCACACGAAAAGGGCGATGTATGACTTGTGCGCTCGGTACCCGCGGCCCTTCGCCGGTGGCGCCATGATGGGCCCCGCGTAGTCGACGCCTCTCGAGCGACGACGTTTCTCGAAGGCACGCGACGGCGAGACTCGCGCGGCGGGAAGGTCAGCCATGATTTGCGTCCCGGCGGCGGCCCGGAACCGGGCGCATACTGTGCACCGATGCACGATCGCGCGAACTCCCTCCCTCGCGCGCACCACCCAATAATTATTCCTCAGGACGCTGAGGGTGAGCTGGGGCCCACCGTGCAGCGCCCTGAGGTGCGCGTGTCTAATTATCAAGTTCGAGACGTGATGGGCTGGGAGAACAATCGGATGCCGAGCATCGTAAGGGAGGGGGGCTTGCTGTAACCTTCCCCCCACGCGAATCAAACCGTCCTCGTCCACGTATGGGGCCAGCTGGCGGAGCGGGCTGGCTCGTCGGACTGGTTCCCTTTTCCGAATCGCGGCGATGTCGTCCGCGAACGCCGTGCCCTGGAGCCACCGGAGCCACCATATACGCGCCCGCTGCACCTCCGACAGTTGCGGTCCCCCACCCTTCCGCCCGGTTTCTCGACGGCACAATCGCGCGAAGGCTAGGACGCGGGCCGTGATTCGGAGGAGTCGCGGCCAAGAGGAGACGCTGTACGGCAGCGGATCTAATGGGCAGGGCGCGAGTGACGCCGTGACGTGGGTCACCGTCCGTCTCTCTTCCTCCTCTACCGGTCGCGAGTCCTCCGACGCCGGACACGCTGGCCACTCCGATGGTGCCAGCGGGAGCCACTTCGGCCCCCTCCACCAGAGCTCGTGGAGGACCAAGTCGCGCGGGTGCATGCCTCGCGAGGCGCAATCGGCCGGATTGTCCCGCGTTGGAACGTGATGCCACGTGGATGCCGGCAGCGAGGACTGGATCTCCGACACGCGGTTCGCGACGAACACGGTCCAGTGGGAGGGGTGACGTTGTAGCCACGCAAGCACCACGCGAGAATCCGTCCAGGCGTACACCGTCGAGAGCGGCCATAGGGCTTCGGATTTGATTTTCTGGAGGAGGCGCGCAAGGAGAACGGCGGCGCTCAGTTCGAGGCGAGGAATGCTCATGGTTTGGACCGGCGCGACCTTCGTTTTGGCGGCAAGGAGTGGGACGTGCGCAGCTTCCCCGTGTCGGCGAACGATCCTGGAGTAAACGACCGCGCCGTAGGCCCTTGAGGATGCGTCGGCGAAACCGTGCAGCTCACAGACGGCGACGGAGGCGTCGTGTCCGCACCAGCGCGGGATGCGCAACGACTCCAGGAGGGGGAGGCACGAGACGTGGTCCTGCCATCCTTGCAGCACATCCAACGGAAGCGGGGCATCCCAATCCGAGCCTCGCACCCACAGGTCCTGTAATAAGATTTTTGCGACTACCACCGCGGGCGATATCCAGCCGAGCGGGTCGTACAGACGCGCAGCCACCGACAGGATGGTGCGCTTCGTCGTTGCGGGGGTGGATGGGGGGCCAATCACGTAGCGGAACGCGTCCGCCTGGGGAATCCAATGAATTCCCAGAACCGACTGGAGATCCGCGGCCTCCGGGGCACAGGGGACCGGCGACTCGGAGGTGGCCGAAGTCGCGCAGTCCGGAAGAAGGGACGGGTGATTGGCCGCCCATTTCCGCAGCACGAACCCTCCCCGTGCCAGCAAAGCGCAGAGCTCATCCCGATCCGCGAGCGCCGACGAGACCTCGGCCGCCCCAAATAGTACGTCGTCGACATAAAATTGAGTCTCGAGGACTCGTCGCCCTCGCGGGTATCGCCCTCCTTCGTCGGTAGCCAGCTGCCGCAGGGCTAAATAGGGCGCGGAGGCGGTGCCGTAAGTAACGGTCCGGAGCCGAAAAGTGGTGGGCGCGCTATCGGGGTGACGGTGCCACAGAATGCACTGGAGGTTGGCGTCGCTCGGGTGCACTAGGATTTGCCGGTACATCTTTTCGATGTCGGCTTTGAGGGCGAAGCGAGGGAGGCGCCACTGGAGAAGCACGGCCATGATGTCACGCTGCAATTTCGGGCCGGTCAGCATATGGTCGTTTAGGGAGGTGCCGTTCGACGTCGGGCTCAACGCATTGAAGACGACGCGGAGCTTCGATGCCGCACCCGGAGCCCGTTTCACGACCGCGTGATGGGGTAAATACACCATCCGGGGCGTCGCGTCGGCCCTCTAAGGGCTCCCGACCTCTTCCATGTGTCCGAGCGTTTCATATTCCGCGAGGAATTCGCGATATGACTTCTCCAGAGTCGCATCCCTCGCGAGTCGCCGATCGAGTGAGCGCAAGAGCGTGGTCGCACGCGCCAGGGAGTCGCCGACATCGAGCGGATGTCCGGCCTTCAGGGGGAGTCGCACGATGTACCGACCGTCCGCCCGCCGTGAGTGCGTGCTCGCGAAATGTTGCTCGCAGCGCGCGTCGTCCGGGGCGAGGGTTGTTGGCACGGTAACCTCTTCGACCTCCCAGAACTTCCGTAACAGGACGTGGATGTCGTCCTCCGCTGCCACGGGCTGGGCCGTGATATGATGCAACGCACCGGCGGCGGGCGAACGACCGGTTGGTCCGGACACAATCCATCCGAATATGGTCTGTTGGGCAATTAGGGCCGAGGGGGTGCCGCGACGCAGCCCGGGGAGCAACAGGGCTCCAAAATAGTCGGCACCGACGATCAGGTCAATCGGGCGACGGGTCGACGGATCGGGATCCGCGAAGTTCAGGCCGGCGAAGTCCTTCCGCTGCGTGGTCGGGGTCCACTCGGGCACGTACGACGACACCTTCGGCACGACATGGGCTGTGATGGTGATGGCAGCTGGGGGGGCTCCAGCAGGCGGCGACAAGGTCAACCTCACCGTCGCCTGCGAGGCGCCCAATTTGCCGTCCAGGGCGCCGATAAGGTTGGTGACGTGTGAATGGCGGGGGAGTCGCAGGGTCTGCACAACGGACTCCGACACGAGGGACACCTGGGCTCCCTGGTCCAGTAATGCTCGGATGGTCAACAAGTCGCCGCCCGATGACTGAACGCCGACAATCGCGGTGGCCAGCAGCGCTGGCGCTCCATCCGTACTCGCGGGCGACGCGACGGAGTTGACCGCGGCCGCCGGGGGTTGATGGTCGCCAGCCGACGGGACCGCGGTGGCACCGTCGGCGCCGTTTGCCGTTTCGGAATTCGTGGGATGGAGTAGCGAGTGATGCCGTCGGCCGCACCGCGAACACGTGGATGTGACTGGGCATGACGGGGCCATGTGGCCGGGCGCGAGACAATTGAAGCAGACGCGCTTGTCCGCCGCGACTTCGCGGCGTTGCTCGAGCCGGAGAGCCTTAAGTGCCGAGCACCGATATAATGCGTGTCGCGCCCGACACACCGGGCATTGGGACTTCTTACCGAATGACGAAGGGCCTGGCGCAGGGTTCGTGGTGCATACCCGAGCGACGGAGCCGCGCGATGATTTCGCCGATTTGGTGCGATCGGGCGCAGCGGCGTCTTTCATGAGTCGCGCGGCCTCCAGTGAGCGAATTCGTGCCTTCATAAATTGGTCTAGCTCCGCGTAAGAGGGGGGGTCGGTGCTGGTGCCAAGCGAGAGCTCCCATTCCCCCATCAACTCGGGATCGAGCTTCATCGTCGTCAAAGCGACGATTATGTCATCCCAATGTTCGGTGGGGCGGCCCAGGTTCGCGAGGAGGGAGAGCGCTCGGTTGGTGGGGGCACGCAACCGTTTCAGCTCCTCGGCTGACGCACCCGCCATCGGCGGCAGACTGAGGAGATCTCGCAGATGCGCCGAGACGATCGCCCGCGTATTTTCGAATTCCTGGATCATAAGTGCCCACGCGGGGCCGAAATTGGCATCGGTGATGGTAATGTGGGCGATCGTCTCGGCGGCCTGACCCTCCACCGCCGACTGCAGATACTGCAGCCGCGTCGTGTCGCTGAGAGTCGCGTTGCTGATGACCAACGACTTGAACAAATCGCGAAAGCTCGGCCACTCCGTGTACGCACCTGAGAATTTGGGCAAGTCGATGTGTGGAAGGCGCGCAAGACCTGTGTTGGATCCCCCGCTGCTCCCTTCAGACGATCCCGATGTAGGCGGTGACTGGAACGTCTTGATGACTTCTCGTAGGAAGTCCCGGGCAGCCCAATATTCTTCCTCAGCCCGGACGAATTCCTCCTGCGCGACGAACGGGCACGCCGACCTCTCGGCGTCCGGGAGCAGGAGCTCCAGCTCCAGGTTAAGAGCCTCGCACCGAGCCCAAGTCTCGTTCAGCTTGGCCAGACGATCCTCGGCGTTTTCCTCCGTGAACTTCGCCCTCCCCATTTTCTTGAAGTTCGCGAGGAGGCGAACTGACCCTTGCAGCAGCAGTCGGATTTCCTTCACCAACGACTGCCATCTTGGAGGCGATGTCTGGGTGTCCTCGTTGTCTCCATTCTTAGACGTTGGAGCCATCCTTCACGGCGCTCCGGCTCGAAGGACCAATGTTTAAAATGTTGCCTTGTGAAGGCGTTGTGGATCACCACTGGGGTTGGCCAGGGAAGGGACGCACTCCAACGGATTGACGAACACTGCTTTATTTGTCGAATGGACGTCGTTCACAACGCGGACGAGCACTCCACAGAAATACAACACGAGCAAACACGACTTAACACACGCAATTAACACGAAACAGAAAGTATGTACAACTATGTACAATGCGCTGGGCGCGAGGGCTCGAAGGGCCGTTTTCGTGTGGTTACGTAAACCGTGGGTCGCTGGGCGACAAAGACTTTTAACAGCTGTGCGTGCGAGAGCGTGTGGTGGTGTCTCAGGTGTTCGTGGAACTAACGGCCGAATTCCCGGAAGAGATCCCCGCTCGAATCTCCTGCAAAAACGGGTGACGCGCGTAACCGTCCGAACGGCGGCGTGTCACCACTGTTTACACTCTCTCGCACGCACATTTAAACGGCGCGCCGGATCTCGGCGCGCCGGATCTCGGCCGCAACAAAAGTCCTTAACCGTTTTGGGATCCGGGGTTTTGTTTTCGAGATATTAAAAAAAAAACTCGACCAATCAGAGAGCGAGTCTTCCGCTGGAGCTCCTGCGCTAGCGTGGCCGGGCGCCGGGCCGCGCTGCGACTACGTACAAGCAAAGCGGCATGCATCGAAGGAAATTACGCAGAATGGCAAATGAAAAAGACGTAACAATAAAATCTAACCTTTTGCATGGTTTGTTTGCCATTTAAAATGAATAATGAATAAAGGAAAAATTAATGAAAATCATGTGTAACGTAAGAAGACGAATACACAGTTGTTTTTTTTTAGAAGAATCGAAAATAATAATTATTTGGAGCGAGAGGATAAAGAACACGTAAATTTCACTCTTTAATAACGTACAAACGAAAAGGTAATGCAACAGGGAACGAGTGAAAAGTGATCGTAGTTCGTTATTCTCATAAGAATCAGTAGTTCAATAACGGCCAACACTGTTGTTGCTAACGAATAATAATAAATCGGTTTAAAAACTGCGAAGAAAAATTTGCGTACGGAAATTTGGAGAGTTATAGCCGGAAATAATCCATAGCCTACGTTAAATTTAAAAAATTTTAGTCGCCAATAATGTAATTAAAACTGACCCTTTCGGAAATTGACCTGTAGCTTGAAAACCTGTGTCACCAGGTCACTGAACCGATCCTGGTCATCGACAGACGCGCCGAGTGCACAGCTCATCTCAGGTACACGACACCATCTAAAGTTGAGGGTCGCAACATCAAGTGCGTACGGGTTAATGTACCGAATTCACTTCACTGCACGCCTACTAACACTGATCACTTAATTTATTTTACATAGAACGTGTTGTTCCTACGTTGTAAAAATTGATGGAAATGAATTTTTACTTGGCGTTAGGAGTCGTGGGTATTCCCGCACAAATACTCACGCTGCAGCACTTGCGTCCCCGTTGTTCGGGGGGTAAACCCAGAACATCGCGTAATACTCTTGAGCAGAGAACATTTCTGCGACGTGATTGCATTCTAACTGACAAGATTTTTTCCAAGCGACTTCTTCTACCCCCAAATAGTTTCTCTTGTTCCATTATGAGTTGACCCCCACCAGGCCAAGAGGAATCAGGTAAAAAGAAGCCAGCACATTTTCGAAACACACGTGCTTCGCAGAAGTGCAACGAACGGGCTATCGTGCTCTTTTACAAAAGTCCGCGTTCTGTCCTTTTACTGCCAATGTACCCATTGTTTCGAGGTAGGCAGCAGACACCACGTGCTTCGGTTCGAAAGGGTCCGAAGAGGAGAGAAACAGAAAGTCTTCGAGTTGCTATAAAGAAGAAAATGCTGTTTCCTGTTTCCCTTTTCCGGTACCCTGAGTTCACGTCTGCTACGAGGCGGAACCAACTAAGCCATAAATTTCCCAAAACTCTAGGCAACCGTTTTCTACCGTCGACTAGTGGGACAATACGGTCATAACCCGCGACCCTAGCGAAATGCTCTGGCTGATCAGCCTGATTAATTTTTGGGAACTAGCAATAAAAAAGTATTATTTAACATCAATACGGCTCGGGAAGAGATACAGGAAGAAAGAGAGCATGTAGTTCACTGACTGCGCGTAGTCCCGCCTACTTCGTCCTACCTTCAAATTAAACACGGATTCCTTATCTCTCGAGTATAAACACGCGCTCGAATTTCAAAACAAAAGCACGCGTCGATGTATTCCGAGCGAGAAACGGTGGGCTTGAAGTCCTGTTGACCCTAATCTAACCAATCTGCACTGCATCCCTCCCAAACGGCCACTGTTCTGAAGAGGCCCTCTTCATAGCAATATCTCCTCCCCAAGGCCCACCTTCTCTCGCATGGAATACGTCGACGCATGCTGTTGTTTTGAAATTCGAACGCGTGTTTAGACACCAGAGATAAGCAGGGCCGATTGATTAGTTTGGAACCAATCGAACTTCAAGCCTACCTTCTCTCGCACGGAATACGTCGTCGCGTATTGTCCCTGAATTGAGGGACAAGCCGGGGCATGCATTATCCTGATGCCAGACTACATCGAAAAGTCTTTTACCGTTTCACTTCGAGGTCGTGATTGTAAAAATCCAAAAATATACTACCACATTCTCTGATATGTTTTCTGTAAATTAAGCTTATTTTTCTAGAGTAACGCAGCTGATATTAACGTCGCAGTAAGCTGTTAAAGACAGTGGTGCGCCTCGTCTCAGGTAAAGCAACCGCGCGCGATTACAGTCAGCTGACCGTACCGCTACCACCCCATATTTCTTCAGTAAGGTAAAAAAACAGATCGACAGAAGAATTGTAGGAGAATTTTACTAACTCACTATTGTCCAATGACACTGTTTTTTAAAATAATCAGGTTTGTAAGTTCTAGGTTGTCCTTATTTTGATTATTTGTTGAAAAATGTCATTGCTCAATGGAAATCACGAGAAGGTGGTGGGCTTTTTCCATCAGGAGAGGTTAAGGATGGGTCAGGAGGATGGCATGGATAAGAGTCAAATGACGGGGTTAGCGGTTGGAAGGAAGAAGTCAGTCGAAAGTACTTACATCGTGTCCCAATTTCAATAAAATTCGAGTCATGGAGAGAAAGCAGTGATCGATTTGCCGTAGAAGTATCTTAGTGTATGTTACTCACTTCACTAAAAACAAGCACTCACTCACTGGCATTATTAATGTACATTCTGTTGCACTACACTGCTCAATCTCTCACTCACTCACTCACAGGCATTATTAATGTTCACTCTGTTGCACTACACTACTCACAATAAATGTTCAAACAGGTCTCCTCCTGTCTCTACGCACTTTTGAAACCTTCTGATGGAGGAATTGCGAACATTCTCGCACAACCCTTGTTCTTTAATAGCTTCAAATACCGCGATTATCCGTTGTAGTAATGTTTCTACGGTATCAATTTCAATGGAGCAGACCTTTTGTTTTATATACCCCCAGAGGAAGAAGTCCAAGGGAGTAAGATCTGGAGATCGTGGTGGCCAATCTATTGAACCATCACGGCCTATCCAACGACCCGCGTAGGCATTATTTAAAAAGTCCTTCACAATATTCGCATAGCGTGGTCCAGCTCCATCTTGCTGGTACCACATGTTCTGCCGCACATTCATTGCAACATCTTCCAAAAGAATCGGCACATCGTTCTCCAAAAAAATTAAATACGCTACACCTGCCAATCTTGTTGGTAGAAAGAAAGGGCCCAAAATGTGATCACCAATTATCCCAGCCCAAACGTTGAGGGTCCACTGAGTTTGATAACTTCTGATGGTGGTTGCGTGTGGATTTTCATAACTCCACACATGTTAATTTCTTGTGTTAAAAACACCTTCTCGCGTGAACGTACTTTCGTCTGTCCACAGAATCCTTTTTAAGATGTCTGGATCTTGTTCATACTCGTTCAAGAGCCATTGACAAAACGCCAATCGAACTTGCATGTCGCGAGGTAGTAGTGCTTGTACCCGGCGCAAGTGGTATGGATACAATCCTTCATCTTGTAAAATTCGATGTGCCGTCGATTTCGGTATTCCTGATCTTCTTTCAATGTCAAGCACACTTATAGTTGGATTTTCTTCCACGAAATCAATCACGGCTTCCTCATTTTCCACGGACTCATTGCTTCTTGTTCTTCCCCTCGTACTGTTATCAGAACGAAATTGACCATTCCTTCTTACGTTCCATATCAACCCCGATGAACGCGGAATGGGAATAATGCCGCGAGAGGCAGAGGTCCCAATCGCGAGAACGGTTAAGACCACGCGCTTTTTGGTATTGATCCTGATCGTAATAAAATTTACTACTACGGTTGTTTGTATGATAATCTTATTTCCAACCTGATTACCTACATGTATATGGTATATGTATATAACCTATATAACCTTATAAATATCAATTTAAACTTTATAATCAATGTAATATGCACTTAAAATGAATGTAAAATATTCTACATTAAACCCGCTTTTAGAAAAATTGAAAAATACAGGACAAAATTGCACTGTTTGATTATTATCAGTAGTAGAACTAGGAGAGTTCTAACCCAGGTCCTCTGAGGGGAGCGCGGGGGCGGGGGGAAGTGAGGGCGCGCGGGGGAGCGCGGCGGAGAGAAACATGGGCGCGGGGTCTGCGGGGAGTGGAAGAGCGGTTGCGCGCGCACGAGCCGCGGAGTGGGGGAAGCCGCAATCGCGGAGGGGATCACTCCGGGCCGAGCCGCCGCGGAGACCTGACCCACCGTCCCCGAAATTTTTCAAAGGGAGGGAATGACCCCCGAAAAGTCTTTTTCAGACGTTGGCCCACCTCGAAAATTTTTTCAGACCTAACCCAGGGAGGGGACGGACCCCAAGATTTTTTTCCAAACCAACATGCGTCGGAAATTGTTTAATAATTTATTTTTTATCCGAAATTGTTTCGGACGATGTCGGGAAAGATCGGGAAAGATCGACGTTCTTTCCTTTTACGAACCACGTCTTCGGGACGGAAAGAGAGAGAGCATTACTTTAAAGCTAAATTCGGAGGAGGGAAAGAGAGAGAGCATTACTTTAAATCTAAATTCGGAGGGTGGGAAAGAGAGAGCATCACTTTTAAAGCTAAATTCGAGAGAGAGACAGCGCTACATAGCGGTACACTCGCAGATATTCTAAAATTTTTAACCAGCGATCTACCAAACCATTATGTAGCAAGCATTCTAAAGCTAAACAGTATTCTAAAGCGTTCCGATTTAACGTCGCAGCGTATCGCGCGATCGTGTGTAACTTGACTCCCCTGGAGCAGGCGGGCGGGATGACGTCATTTGGCGGCGCGAAGAATGAAATAGAATTATGCGACGTCAGCAAATCTTAAAATTATGTGGCGAGAAGGAAGACGGGTAAATGAAATGGAGAAATAATATGATTAAGAGATTTATTTAAAATTAAAAGAATATAAAAATATAAATAGAAATGTAATATAATTTAACATTTTTTTCCCTACGAGCATTAGCTAGAATATCATTGATGGCACATGCTACCAGTTCGCAATCTATAAGATAATCCTCGTCGTAATATTCGCCATCACGTATGATTTTAGCAGCAGGACGCGTATCTAATGTTTAGCAGGCAGCATCGCTTTGTTACAACACGTTAACAAAAGTTTTAAAGTTTTTCCTCACATCTTCTGCAGTTTGATGCAGCCGCGGATACACATATGTAGCATATACATGGCTTAAGATTAAATAAAAATGATACTGTATTCAGTTTGAAATACAAAGACTTCTTATGTAGTGTCGTCTTTACAATTGGAGGCGAGAATCATAGAAAGAATTATGCAGAGTCGATAGAAATTGGTGAGGAGTGAAGGAGGCAGACAGACAAGTAAATAGATTGTAATATATGTAAAATGATTATATATTGTTCCATTAATTAAAAAATAGAAATATAAAAAAAAATATAAAAATAGAATATAAATAGTGTCTCGGCAGAACCATCTCTCTCCCCCCCCCTCTCTCTCTCTCTCTCTCTCTCTATCAATCTCTTTCTTTCTCATTCTCATTCCTTCTCTTTTTCTCTTCTTCACATCAATCGCAAGACAACTTGAACATTCTCGAACAGCTGATGGACTTCCTATTTACTTTTCGCAACATCATACATACATACTCTTCCCACAACACCTCGTATAAATTCATACACACTCGCGCTCTCGTGACCAACCCGAGTGCTCAGTTACACAGAACAGTAAATAACTCGACTATATTCGCCGAAACTGTTACGTATCTATTGTATCGCCTCAATTCTTTATCTCTAAATAAATCGCACTATTCTCAACATTTTTTAGTTCTCTCTATACAAATAGGATATCAAAATACAATATAAAAAGAAAAAATATAATAATAATAATAATAATTTAATTTAATTTATTGCCACTTTCGTGTTACAATTTAACGATCAAATAATCTTTCCATTTCATTCCCATGATTGTGTCAGTGTAAGTCCCACCCTTCTAATGTATCCTGTTGTCTTTTAACAATTTTTTCTATTTTACAAGTGTTTCCTAATCTGTTCTATGTTATATAATCATCTTTTATCACTATCTCCCGTAGAATAGCCAAGTTTTTCCTTTCTCCTCTATTTACCTCTGCACAATTCCTGCCACTCTCTCAACTTACTTCACATGTTTCAATCGCATGTTTCACTGTTTCTTCCTCTTTCTTACATACCCTTTCTTCTTTCATTAGCCAATATTTGCATGTTCTTGTTTCACTATCCTGTATGAATCTTTCTATCCTTTCTAATTCTCCTCTCCTTTTTTCATTTCCTCCCATAAGCATTTCGGCTTATCTCCTGGTTTCCTTGCCACCTCTTTTAATTCTCTTAGGAACTTTGACTCTTTCATCTGTCTTTCTTGTTCTTGGATGTCAATTACTTATCTGTTCTAATTTTTAATCCACACTTCTTCCCCATTTAATCTCCTTCTTTTCCATCCTTCGTTTGACCATCCTCTCCCTTCCAAGAATTTGATTCGCATGTTGATGTTGATCTCTCCAATTTCATTATCCATCGTATGTATTTCGCCCGCAATTTTTCTATTTCCTCATACCTTCTCCATCCCCATATCGCTGCTCCATACGCCACGGTGTTCCTAACTAGCGCATCAAACAGTTTCATTCTTCTTTCAGTCATCTCTGAATAATCTTTCTCCAATCCCCCCATACTTCTCCTAGTATCATATTCGCTTCCCTAACTACCTTCTTAATATGGTATTTATCCTCGTTGTTTTCTCCCTCACGTTTTATAATCTAAATATTTCAGTTCTCTTACTCTTTCTTCTTCATTCCAACGGAATCTTTCCTATTTTCTTCTTCCTCCTGCTTTCCTGCATATCATTATCTTAGACTTTTACACATTTAACTCCAAGACTTTCTTCTTATTCTTAGGTCCCTGTGCATTATTTACCATTAACACATCACCCGCGTATGAAATTGTTAAAATTTTCCTTCTACCTATTACGACTCCTCCTGTTCTTTGCTCATTTCTTCTTTCCAGATCTGCAAATGCGACATCGAAAAGCTTAACGGGCACCCTTGTCTAACACCCTTTCCTGTTAAAAAAAACTTTCCTATCAGTTCCTTCTTCATTCCTAAAGCGCATATAGTTCTGTCGTGCATTTCCTGTATCCGTATTCTTAGTTGTTCGCCTACTCCTTCTTCATAAAGTCTTTTCCAAATTTCTTCCCTTTCCAATCAATCAAATGCTCTCTTCATATCCGTGAAAAACAGATATAGTTTCCGTCTTTCTTTTGAGGTTTCTATATCTATAACCATTTTAACTACCGCTATTGCGTCTACTGTTCCTCTCCTTCTCCTGAATTCCATATGCGTATCGTTTAATATCCCATTTTCCATTTGTTCTTCTAATTTTCTCCTTAGAATTTCCACGCATATCTTATAATCCGTGTCCATCTAAGTTATGCCCCTATAGTTCTTAACCATTTCCCTTTCTCCTTTTTTTTTTTTTTTTTTTTTTTTTTTAATACAGAACTTACTATTCCTTCTTTCCATTCTTCCGGAAAGTCCCCTTTCTTCCATGTTCTGTTTATCACCTTTGTTTGATTACCTATATTTATATTTATGAAGATGATTGCGACCTCGATGTTGAATTAAGATATAATTTAAATGCAGGAGTTTAAATTTTAAGTCTGTTCGACTTTTAATATCTTACATGATTTGAGTTGAAATGGACGTGAACGAGATCGGTTTCTATCTATATTTACCTAATAAATTTTTATACAAAAGGACTTAATTTGTAAATTATTTTTTGGTATATTCAATAAAAATTGGAATTTTATGTTCATTAAGAATAGGTGTTTACCCTGTGATAAT
Organism: Andrena hattorfiana; assembly: GCA_944738655.2. Taxonomy (NCBI): domain Eukaryota; kingdom Metazoa; phylum Arthropoda; class Insecta; order Hymenoptera; family Andrenidae; genus Andrena; species Andrena hattorfiana. The sequence continues at coordinate 27,881,370 of OX122894.2, read as the reverse complement.
TGTTGGTTGGGCTTCAAATTCTAATTATTCAATATTAGGACCGATTGGGTCAATTTCACAATCAGTTTCTTATGAAGTAAGTTTATTTTTAACAATATTTTCTGTAATTTTATTAATTGAAAATTATTCATTATTGGATTTATATAAATTCCAATATTATATTAAATTTATTTTAATTTTAATTCCAATACTACGACAAGAAAATCGCGGATAGTTCTTTTAAAATCGGAGACCAAGTGCTACTGCACGACAAGACGCGAGCGGTCAAAAACTAACACCTGCGTGGATAGGCTCTAACACGATTCAAAACACGCACGATAATAATAATTACAGTATAGAGGGCGACGAACAATCCGCGTTCAGACAAACACTTCATAGAATAGGGCAGTAATAGGGAAATGGTCACAGTTTTGAAGGAAAGTAACGATACACTAACAATTACATATAAGGATAAGACTAAGAAAGGTAATTTGTTGAAAAAGATGGTAAATAAGCGCACAACTAGGCGTCGTCGTCCCAGCCACGTAGGGCGCAGTCGGCCTCCAATAACGACCACAGTCGAGGCCGCGGATCAGGCCCAACGAAGATGTCCCCATGACGTTCTACACAAAAAAAAAAAAAAAATTGCAAGACTATTACTACACGCACGGAAATAGAAACAATAAGCAGATCTACAATTCCCGATGCAATAAGACACTCACCAAATAGGACCCTCAGACCTCATGAGTCTTCGTTATCCTCCCAGAATTCTGCATGCTGGAAGAATCGGTGCCGGTGCACCCGATACTCCCTAATTGCCACCATGTAGGCAATGCTGATACAACCCGACGGGCAGGGCACTGGAAACGCTAGAGGGATAAACGGATAAATAGGATAATAAAATAACACACACGAAGAACAAACAAACAAACATCACTCGCACGTACAATTAGAGCAAACATAATGTCTCGGGGCACGTCTAAAATGGCCGACAACATCTTTGTCCAGGAGATCGCAACGAAATAAGAAGCGACTAAGAAAATCGAGACCCATTTGCCCTAACTTCTCACTTCTACTCAAGCCCGGACGAAGAAGATAAACTGTACTACGTTCGCAAAAAATTTATCACACACACACACACACACGCGCGCGCGCACGAGGAAAGACTCTATGAAACGCCAACTACACCTCGGCATTATAATTTACAGGATTTTTGTCCTACAAACGACGATACCACTCGCAGGAGGAACAACCCCCGACATAGATTTCACTATAAAAGAATTCCAACACCACCCCGACATTTACTTCGAAAACCTAGGCGATTTACAAATTTATCGAGATAGCTGGAAGTTAGTATTACATGTAAACATATCTTACATCTACCGACGCGAAGCAAACCTCCAAGCTGCACTATATGATATACTTGCGCAATGTAAAAAACCTTGTACCGACAACTTACAAAAATTTTGTCAAACATTCACCGCGAAAATCCAAGACAAGGTAGACCGCATCGCCAAAACTCTTTACCTACGTCCAGTAAACTAAAAGCTCAGCACAAAACAGCGTCGTGCACAAATAGACGGATTAGGTTACATAGGCAAATCACTCCTGGGGCTAATGGATTCCGGGGATAGAAAGAAAATCGATGATTTTACTAGACCTTTTCAAAACACAAGATAACAGACTTTAAAAAAAAAAAAGTAAAACGCAATCAAGGGACAAATGCAAATTTTAAGAGCAAATACCAAACTTCTCAACGAGACTATACATGACATACGAGACAACTATAACACACTCTTAAACGCGACGTGACAAATTCAATACTTACTCCAACAGACAGCCAACATTACTAAATTTCGAGAGACAGTAGACGAACCCCTCATACTAATAAACGGCCTCGCAGAAACACTATTGCGCGACACGCAAGTCTTGTTAGAATTCATTATGGATATAAAGAAACGAGTCCTAAACCTACGATTAATACCACCAGCACAAATCATAACGTACCTCACTTCCGCATTAGCACATATTTCGAATGGACTAGACTTCACAATTGGAATAAAATTAGAAAACTAGCCGCCATTATCAAAATCCTCAAGCTCTCCACATTTTCGGATACCAAATCAATTACTGTAGTACTAGATATTTCATTGTTAAACGCGAAAAAATTCTAATTGAGCAAGGTACGCCTGATACCCACGAAGATAAACGAATCGTTCTACGCGTATAGAACCCCTCGACTCGTACGAGGTACGTGACACCTTGGTGCAAGATTACATACAACTAAGCAAACAGGGCCTAGCAAAATGTAAGACAATAAACGATCTGTACCTCTGCACCTCTAATCACTCGATGTTCAAAGCGATACCATACAGACCGTGCGAAGTACAATTGTACCCAAAATTAACAAACACATGTAAAATGCGAATTATGACACTGAATCACACATTCCAGATAGAATTACAACTACCAGGCACGTGGATTTATATCGCACCGAAACCGATACAACTAGCAGTATAATAACAATAAGTAACAAATGTACAATCACTACCACCAAATTCACAATAGAAACTAGAAAACAATGCGGATTAGAAAGAACGTGGTACTACTTACCTGACCACAATTTTTTTGTCATCAGATGAAATCACACTTTCACAGCCTACTGTAAGTTCGTACGGAAACACAAATTTCAAGCTTAAAAGGATAATCGAACACCCCGAAGAATTAAATAAAGTTAGCAAACAAATTAGAAGAGTTACAAAAACGATTTAGAAAAACCCGAAATTATACCAACCGAGTATCACCAATCTTCTTTATACCATCCACAGTAACGGGATTTATCACATGAGGACCCATGCCCAAAGTTGCATACGTTGCAAAGTAGGATGCCTTCGTTCTTCACCTTCCTCTTCACTGACAATCCCCCTTCCTCCTTGCACTAATCTGCTTCGAATTCTTCACAGATCATCCTCTCATTCTTTGGCCTCATAATTTGACTAAACCATATCACTTGATCGTGCATCGAACGTGAATCGTACCACTCTGAACATGTATTGAACGTCTATCAAACGTGTATCATACCACTATCAACGTCTATCGTACCACTTTCAACATCAATCGAACATGAATCGAACCACTTTCAACATCAATCGAACCACTCCGAACATGTATTGAACCACTTTCAACATGAATCGAACCACTTTCAACATCAATCGTACCACTTTCAACATCAAACGTACCACTTTCAACATCAATCGAACCATTCCGAACATCAATCGAACCACTTTCAACCACAATCGAACCACTTTCAACATCAATCGAACATCAATCGAACCACTTTCAACATCAATCGAACCACTTTCAACATCAATCGAACATGAATCGAACCACTTTCAACATCAATCGTACCACTTTCAACATCAAACGTACCACTTTCAACATCAATCGAACCACTCCGAACATCAATCGAACCACTTTCAACCACAATCGAACCACTTTCAACATCAATCGAACATCAATCGAACCACTTTCAACATCAATCGAACCACTTTCAACCACAATCGAACCACTTTCAACATCAATCGAACATGAATCGAATGTATTGAACGTCTATCAAACGTGTATCATACCACTATCAACGTCTATCGTACCACTTTCAACATCAATCGAACATGAATCGAACCACTTTCAACATCAATAGAACCACTTTCAACATCAATCGTACCATTTGGAATACATAATGTGCTCGACACGACCGTCCTATGCGAGCGACTACAGGAGACCAGAGATGGCCAACAAATTATTTGAAATAAAAATTTCGTACAAATTTTTACGTAAATTTTTCGTAAAAATTTGTACGAAATTTTTACGTAAATTTTTCGTAAAAATTTGTACGAAATTTTTACGTAAATTTTTCGTAAAAATTTGTACGAAATTTTTATTTCAAATAATTTGTTGGCCATCTCTGGTCTCCTGTAGTCGCTCGCATAGGACGGTCGTGTCGAGCACATTATGTATTCCAAATGGTACGATTGATGTTGAAAGTGGTTCGATTGATGTTGAAAGTGGTTCGATTCATGTTCGATTGATGTTGAAAGTGGTTCGATTGTGGTTGAAAGTGGTTCGATTGATGTTGAAAGTGGTTCGATTGATGTTCGATTGATGTTGAAAGTGGTTCGATTGATGTTCGGAGTGGTTCGATTGATGTTGAAAGTGGTACGTTTGATGTTGAAAGTGGTACGATTGATGTTGAAAGTGGTTCGATTGATGTTGAAAGTGGTTCAATACATGTTCGGAGTGGTTCGATTGATGTTGAAAGTGGTTCGATTGATGTTGAAAGTGGTTCGATTGTGGTTGAAAGTGGTTCGATTGATGTTCGATTGATGTTGAAAGTGGTTCGATTGTGGTTGAAAGTGGTTCGATTCATGTTCGATTGATGTTGAAAGTGGTACGATTGATGTTGAAAGTGGTTCGATTGATGTTGAAAGTGGTTCGATTGTGGTTGAAAGTGGTTCGATTGATGTTCGATTGATGTTCGATTGATGTTGAAAGTGGTTCGATTGATGTTGAAAGTGGTACGTTTGATGTTGAAAGTGGTACGATTGTGGTTGAAAGTGGTTCGATTGATGTTCGATTGATGTTGAAAGTGGTTCGATTGATGTTCGATTGATGTTGAAAGTGGTACGTTTGATGTTGAAAGTGGTACGATTGATGTTGAAAGTGGTTCGATTCATGTTGAAAGTGGTTCAATACATGTTCGGAGTGGTTCGATTGATGTTGAAAGTGGTTCGATTCATGTTCGATTGATGTTGAAAGTGGTACGATAGACGTTGATAGTGGTATGATACACGTTTGATAGACGTTCAATACATGTTCAGAGTGGTACGATTCACGTTCGATGCACGATCAAGTGATATGGTTTAGTCAAATTATGAGGCCAAAGAATGAGAGGATGATCTGTGAAGAATTCGAAGCAGATTAGTGCAAGGAGGAAGGGGGATTGTCAGTGAAGAGGAAGGTGAAGAACGAAGGCATCCTACTTTGCAACGTATGCAACTTTGGGCATGGGTCCTCATGTGATAAATCCCGTTACTGTGGATGGTATAAAGAAGATTGGTGATACTCGGTTGGTATAATTTCGGGTTTTTCTAAATCGTTTTTGTAACTCTTCTAATTTGTTTGCTAACTTTATTTAATTCTTCGGGGTGTTCGATTATCCTTTTAAGCTTGAAATTTGTGTTTCCGTACGAACTTACAGTAGGCTGTGAAAGTGTGATTTCATCTGATGACAAAAAAATTGTGGTCAGGTAAGTAGTACCACGTTCTTTCTAATCCGCGTTGTTTTCTAGTTTCTATTGTGAATTTGGTGGTAGTGATTGTACATTTGTTACTTATTGTTATTATACTGCTAGTTGTATCGGTTTCGGTGCGATATAAATCCACGTGCCTGGTAGTTGTAATTCTATCTGGAATGTGTGATTCAGTGTCATAATTCGCATTTTACATGTGTTTGTTAATTTTGGGTACAATTGTACTTCGCACGGTCTGTATGGTATCGCTTTGAACATCGAGTGATTAGAGGTGCAGAGGTACAGATCGTTTATTGTCTTACATTTTGCTAGGCCCTGTTTGCTTAGTTGTATGTAATCTTGCACCAAGGTGTCACGTACCTCGTACGAGTCGAGGGGTTCTATACGCGTAGAACGATTCGTTTATCTTCGTGGGTATCAGGCGTACCTTGCTCAATTAGAATTTTTTCGCGTTTAACAATGAAATATCTAGTACTACAGTAATTGATTTGGTATCCGAAAATGTGGAGAGCTTGAGGATTTTGATAATGGCGGCTAGTTTTCTAATTTTATTCCAATTGTGAAGTCTAGTCCATTCGAAATATGTGCTAATGCGGAAGTGAGGTACGTTATGATTTGTGCTGGTGGTATTAATCGTAGGTTTAGGACTCGTTTCTTTATATCCATAATGAATTCTAACAAGACTTGCGTGTCGCGCAATAGTGTTTCTGCGAGGCCGTTTATTAGTATGAGGGGTTCGTCTACTGTCTCTCGAAATTTAGTAATGTTGGCTGTCTGTTGGAGTAAGTATTGAATTTGTCACGTCGCGTTTAAGAGTGTGTTATAGTTGTCTCGTATGTCATGTATAGTCTCGTTGAGAAGTTTGGTATTTGCTCTTAAAATTTGCATTTGTCCCTTGATTGCGTTTTACTTTTTTTTTTTTAAAGTCTGTTATCTTGTGTTTTGAAAAGGTCTAGTAAAATCATCGATTTTCTTTCTATCCCCGGAATCCATTAGCCCCAGGAGTGATTTGCCTATGTAACCTAATCCGTCTATTTGTGCACGACGCTGTTTTGTGCTGAGCTTTTAGTTTACTGGACGTAGGTAAAGAGTTTTGGCGATGCGGTCTACCTTGTCTTGGATTTTCGCGGTGAATGTTTGACAAAATTTTTGTAAGTTGTCGGTACAAGGTTTTTTACATTGCGCAAGTATATCATATAGTGCAGCTTGGAGGTTTGCTTCGCGTCGGTAGATGTAAGATATGTTTACATGTAATACTAACTTCCAGCTATCTCGATAAATTTGTAAATCGCCTAGGTTTTCGAAGTAAATGTCGGGGTGGTGTTGGAATTCTTTTATAGTGAAATCTATGTCGGGGGTTGTTCCTCCTGCGAGTGGTATCGTCGTTTGTAGGACAAAAATCCTGTAAATTATAATGCCGAGGTGTAGTTGGCGTTTCATAGAGTCTTTCCTCGTGCGCGCGCGCGTGTGTGTGTGTGTGTGTGATAAATTTTTTGCGAACGTAGTACAGTTTATCTTCTTCGTCCGGGCTTGAGTAGAAGTGAGAAGTTAGGGCAAATGGGTCTCGATTTTCTTAGTCGCTTCTTATTTCGTTGCGATCTCCTGGACAAAGATGTTGTCGGCCATTTTAGACGTGCCCCGAGACATTATGTTTGCTCTAATTGTACGTGCGAGTGATGTTTGTTTGTTTGTCCTTCGTGTGTGTTATTTTATTATCCTATTTATCCGTTTATCCCTCTAGCGTTTCCAGTGCCCTGCCCGTCGGGTTGTATCAGCATTGCCTACATGGTGGCAATTAGGGAGTATCGGGTGCACCGGCACCGATTCTTCCAGCATGCAGAATTCTGGGAGGATAACGAAGACTCATGAGGTCTGAGGGTCCTATTTGGTGAGTGTCTTATTGCATCGGGAATTGTAGATCTGCTTATTGTTTCTATTTCCGTGCGTGTAGTAATAGTCTTGCAATTTTTTTTTTTTTTTTGTGTAGAACGTCATGGGGACATCTTCGTTGGGCCTGATCCGCGGCCTCGACTGTGGTCGTTATTGGAGGCCGACTGCGCCCTACGTGGCTGGGACGACGACGCCTAGTTGTGCGCTTATTTACCATCTTTTTCAACAAATTACCTTTCTTAGTCTTATCCTTATATGTAATTGTTAGTGTATCGTTACTTTCCTTCAAAACTGTGACCATTTCCCTATTACTGCCCTATTCTATGAAGTGTTTGTCTGAACGCGGATTGTTCGTCGCCCTCTATACTGTAATTATTATTATCGTGCGTGTTTTGAATCGTGTTAGAGCCTATCCACGCAGGTGTTAGTTTTTGACCGCTCGCGTCTTGTCGTGCAGTAGCACTTGGTCTCCGATTTTAAAAGAACTATCCGCGATTTTCTTGTCGTAGTATTGGAATTAAAATTAAAATAAATTTAATATAATATTGGAATTTATATAAATCCAATAATGAATAATTTTCAATTAATAAAATTACAGAAAATATTGTTAAAAATAAACTTACTTCATAAGAAACTGATTGTGAAATTGACCCAATCGGTCCTAATATTGAATAATTAGAATTTGAAGCCCAACCAACAATTATCACAGGGTAAACACCTATTCTTAATGAACATAAAATTCCAATTTTTATTGAATATACCAAAAAATAATTTACAAATTAAGTCCTTTTGTATAAAAATTTATTAGGTAAATATAGATAGAAACCGATCTGGTTCACGTCGATTTCAACTCAAATCATGTAAGATATTAAAAGTCGAACAGACTTAAAATTTAAACTCCTGCATTTAAATTATATCTTAATTCAACATCGAGGTCGCAATCATCTTCATAAATATAAATATAGGTAATCAAACAAAGGTGATAAACAGAACATGGAAGAAAGGGGACTTTCCGGAAGAATGGAAAGAAGGAATAGTAAGTTCTGTATTAAAAAAAAAAAAAAAAAAAAAAAAAAAGGAGAAAGGGAAATGGTTAAGAACTATAGGGGCATAACTTAGATGGACACGGATTATAAGATATGCGTGGAAATTCTAAGGAGAAAATTAGAAGAACAAATGGAAAATGGGATATTAAACGATACGCATATGGAATTCAGGAGAAGGAGAGGAACAGTAGACGCAATAGCGGTAGTTAAAATGGTTATAGATATAGAAACCTCAAAAGAAAGACGGAAACTATATCTGTTTTTCACGGATATGAAGAGAGCATTTGATTGATTGGAAAGGGAAGAAATTTGGAAAAGACTTTATGAAGAAGGAGTAGGCGAACAACTAAGAATACGGATACAGGAAATGCACGACAGAACTATATGCGCTTTAGGAATGAAGAAGGAACTGATAGGAAAGTTTTTTTTAACAGGAAAGGGTGTTAGACAAGGGTGCCCGTTAAGCTTTTCGATGTCGCATTTGCAGATCTGGAAAGAAGAAATGAGCAAAGAACAGGGGGAGTCGTAATAGGTAGAAGGAAAATTTTAACAATTTCATACGCGGGTGATGTGTTAATGGTAAATAATGCACAGGGACCTAAGAATAAGAAGAAAGTCTTGGAGTTAAATGTGTAAAAGTCTAAGATAATGATATGCAGGAAAGCAGGAGGAAGAAGAAAATAGGAAAGATTCCGTTGGAATGAAGAAAAAAGAGTAAGAGAACTGAAATATTTAGATTATAAAACGAGAGGGAGAAAACAACGAGGATAAATACCATATTAAGAAGGTAGTTAGGGAAGCGAATATGATACTAGGAGAAGTATGGGGGGATTGGAGAAAGATTATTCAGAGATGACTGAAAGAAGAATGAAACTGTTTGATGCGCTAGTTAGGAACACCGTGGCGTATGGAGCAGCGATATGGGGATGGAGAAGGTATGAGGAAATAGAAAAATTGCGGGCGAAATACATACGATGGATAATGAAATTGGAGAGATCAACATCAACATGCGAATCAAATTCTTGGAAGGGAGAGGATGGTCAAACGAAGGATGGAAAAGAAGGAGATTAAATGGGGAAGAAGTGTGGATTAAAAATTAGAACAGATAAGTAATTGACATCCAAGAACAAGAAAGACAGATGAAAGAGTCAAAGTTCCTAAGAGAATTAAAAGAGGTGGCAAGGAAACCAGGAGATAAGCCGAAATGCTTATGGGAGGAAATGAAAAAAGGAGAGGAGAATTAGAAAGGATAGAAAGATTCATACAGGATAGTGAAACAAGAACATGCAAATATTGGCTAATGAAAGAAGAAAGGGTATGTAAGAAAGAGGAAGAAACAGTGAAACATGCGATTGAAACATGTGAAGTAAGTTGAGAGAGTGGCAGGAATTGTGCAGAGGTAAATAGAGGAGAAAGGAAAAACTTGGCTATTCTACGGGAGATAGTGATAAAAGATGATTATATAACATAGAACAGATTAGGAAACACTTGTAAAATAGAAAAAATTGTTAAAAGACAACAGGATACATTAGAAGGGTGGGACTTACACTGACACAATCATGGGAATGAAATGGAAAGATTATTTGATCGTTAAATTGTAACACGAAAGTGGCAATAAATTAAATTAAATTATTATTATTATTATTATATTTTTTCTTTTTATATTGTATTTTGATATCCTATTTGTATAGAGAGAACTAAAAAATGTTGAGAATAGTGCGATTTATTTAGAGATAAAGAATTGAGGCGATACAATAGATACGTAACAGTTTCGGCGAATATAGTCGAGTTATTTACTGTTCTGTGTAACTGAGCACTCGGGTTGGTCACGAGAGCGCGAGTGTGTATGAATTTATACGAGGTGTTGTGGGAAGAGTATGTATGTATGATGTTGCGAAAAGTAAATAGGAAGTCCATCAGCTGTTCGAGAATGTTCAAGTTGTCTTGCGATTGATGTGAAGAAGAGAAAAAGAGAAGGAATGAGAATGAGAAAGAAAGAGATTGATAGAGAGAGAGAGAGAGAGAGAGGGGGGGGGGGGAGAGAGATGGTTCTGCCGAGACACTATTTATATTCTATTTTTATATTTTTTTTTATATTTCTATTTTTTAATTAATGGAACAATATATAATCATTTTACATATATTACAATCTATTTACTTGTCTGTCTGCCTCCTTCACTCCTCACCAATTTCTATCGACTCTGCATAATTCTTTCTATGATTCTCGCCTCCAATTGTAAAGACGACACTACATAAGAAGTCTTTGTATTTCAAACTGAATACAGTATCATTTTTATTTAATCTTAAGCCATGTATATGCTACATATGTGTATCCGCGGCTGCATCAAACTGCAGAAGATGTGAGGAAAAACTTTAAAACTTTTGTTAACGTGTTGTAACAGAGCGATGCTGCCTGCTAAACATTAGATACGCGTCCTGCTGCTAAAATCATACGTGATGGCGAATATTACGACGAGGATTATCTTATAGATTGCGAACTGGTAGCATGTGCCATCAATGATATTCTAGCTAATGCTCGTAGGAAAAAAAATGTTAAATTATATTACATTTCTATTTATATTTTTATATTCTTTTAATTTTAAATAAATCTCTTAATCATATTATTTCTCCATTTCATTTACCCGTTTTCCTTCTCGCCACATAATTTTAAGATTTGCTGACGTCGCATAATTCTATTTCATTCTTCGCGCCGCCAAATGACGTCATCCCGCGCGCCTGCTCCAGGGGAGTCAAGTTACACACGATCGCGCGATACGCTGCGACGTTAAATCGGAACGCTTTAGAATACTGTTTAGCTTTAGAATGCTTGCTACATAATGGTTTGGTAGATCGCTGGTTAAAAATTTTAGAATATCTGCGAGTGTACCGCTATGTAGCGCTGTCTCTCTCTCGAATTTAGCTTTAAAAGTGATGCTCTCTCTTTCCCACCCTCCGAATTTAGATTTAAAGTAATGCTCTCTCTCTTTCCCTCCTCCGAATTTAGCTTTAAAGTAATGCTCTCTCTCTTTCCGTCCCGAAGACGTGGTTCGTAAAAGGAAAGAACGTCGATCTTTCCCGATCTTTCCCGACATCGTCCGAAACAATTTCGGATAAAAAATAAATTATTAAACAATTTCCGACGCATGTTGGTTTGAAAAAAAATCTTGGGGTCCGTCCCCTCCCTGGGTTAGGTCTGAAAAAATTTTCGAGGTGGGCCAACGTCTGAAAAAGACTTTTCGGGGGTCATTCCCTCCCTTTGAAAAATTTCGGGGACGGTGGGTCAGGTCTCCGCGGCGGCTCGGCCCGGAGTGATCCCCTCCGCGATTGCGGCTTCCCCCACTCCGCGGCTCGTGCGCGCGCAACCGCTCTTCCACTCCCCGCAGACCCCGCGCCCATGTTTCTCTCCGCCGCGCTCCCCCGCGCGCCCTCACTTCCCCCCGCCCCCGCGCTCCCCTCAGAGGACCTGGGTTAGAACTCTCCTAGTCCTACTACTATTATCAGCTAAAATAAACTGGTAAAAAGTTACATGTAAGCACAAAAGGTTTTGTTTCAAAAGCCGCCTAACCAACTCCCCCAACGCCAACTCTCTGACATTAGTCTTTCCCAAATGGTACATATACCGAGCGTCACACGCACACACACACGCACACACGCACACACGCACGCAAACGCACGCACACACACACACACACACACCGTTGTCAAACATCAACGCATAATAATTATCGGATGATGTCGGGCAATGTCAGCTTTTTACGTGCAACGTCTTCGGGGGTGGGAAAGAGACAGAGCATTATTTTAAAGCTAAATTCGAAAGACGGAAAGAGCGTAAGGCAAAGAGGAAACCACACACGTCATCGGAATATTCACTCGTAACCTCCACACCGGTTCAATCGAAGCATAAACGGCAGAATGCTACATCAAACGATTCTCCGGTCCCTCCCACACCAATAAATACATTCCCCAGTGTGCATTCGCTCTCAACCAATGATGACGACGACGTTTTCAAAAGTGGTCCCAATGAGTCGTTTACAACATCTGTTAGGCAACAACTCCAAACACCCGAGGGACAAGAAACGTTTCGCAAACATTTCGGCCCGCTGGGGCAAAAATACGTGAGCGCAATCCTAAGTGATGATAGGGATGGAGCAATGGACTATGTGTACGGTGTATACTTTAGCAATAGTAGAACGATGCTTGGGGATAAGGCTTTCGATATAGACAAGGATGACAATATAATCATAGATGGTGTAAAATACAGAGGAAAACCCGGTCTTTACGAACTAATTTTCAAGAGAAGTCCCGACGATACCCTGTACACCGGTGTCGATAAACAAAAATACAAAAGTATAATTGCACCGCTAATCCCCCGCGCATCAGTCAATAAAGCAGGGAATGGTCTAAGGAGACCGCAAACCATGGTGGTAAACGATAACAAGATCGATTACGTACACTGGGATGATCCCAACGAGCTGGTGGATCGATTCCGTTTGCTGGAAGCGTCGCATCAGGCGGGTAACAACTCTCATGATCCTGAAATTCTATCGATTGTCGAGGAACTCCGCGAGGTAGGCCTCATTATATAAATTAAACCGCACGCCGATGATGTGCACTGTATGCATCGAGATGCCGATCAACAAATTTGGGGTATCGCTCGAGAAGAGTGGAGCAGCTACAATGGACTATTACAAATGGAGCTGTTTACTTCGAAATTACATGCCGACTTCGATGCAAAATCACGCAAGATACGACGCGTAGCTCAGCCGGTGGTCGACACCGATGCCGTCAACAAACTATACATGGAAAAGAGCATTAAACTTTTGAGAGAGCAGTTGGAAGAATTAGAGAGGAAGCTGGTCGTGTTTCAGACAAATATGCTGACACTGCAACACAGCGTTCAAAAGATATCACAGGCGTCGAATTCTATCCCGCAGCAGCACTGCGAAGGAGAATCATGTGAGATGGTTGAACTTATCCTCGGGCCGATGGGGAGCACTTAATACACGTACCCGATTTTTATCACATCATTCGTGTCAAAGACACCTCTGCGATCAAACATGTCGCCATTATCGAAATCCAAAAGTAAAGAAAACCACGGTCACAAGAAGCTACAACTTGTTGACGAATTGCATGCTCCAGCTCGAAGACATTTCCCGCGGAGACGGTTCATAGTGCATGGATATGATGATCTGTGGCAAGCTGACGTTGTAGAAATGCGTCCATACTCGCGATTCAACCAGGGTCACCACTACATACTCACCGTCATCGATGTGTTGACCAAGTATGCATGGGCGTTGCCGCTCAAGACTAAAAGTGGCGCTGAGGTGACTAAAGCGTTTGCAAAGATATTTAGAGATCGATATCCGAAAAATTTGCAAACCGATCAAGGAAAAGAATTTTACAACGCCGATGTGCAGAAACTCTTGGCAAAGCATGAGATTAATCATTATTCGACGTATTCGGTGATGAAGGCCTCCGTCGTAGAACGTTTCAATCGAAGTTTGAAGAACATTATGTGGAAACTGTTTACGCTGAATGGAACCTATAGATGGACCGATGCGCTACCGCGTCTGCTTGCAGAGTATAACGCACGAAAACATAGAACTATCGGAATGCGTCCTTGCGATGTTACCCCTGCGATCGCCGATAAGCTGCTAGCCACCGTATACAGCAACATAAAGATCGCTGCTCCAGCGAGATTCAAATTGGGCGAATTTGTGCGCGTGAGCAAATTTAAAACCATATTCGATAAAGGCTATACGCCGAATTGGACAACGGAGGTGTTCAAGATAGCCAAAGTACAGGCAACTAATCCCGCGACGTATCTGCTCGTCGATTCCTGTGTAAAACCTGTTGCCGGAGGATTCTATGAACACGAGCTGCAACGCGTCACCGATCCTGATGTGTATCTAGTGGAAAAAGTGTTGCGTAGAAAGGGGGGATAAGGTGTACGTCAAGTGGCTGGGGTTTGATAAATTACACAATTCTTGGATAAATAAAAATAATGTATTGTAAAATAATAATAATACATGGCTCAATAAATACAATGATACATGTATATACATGAGTGACCAATTTTATTTTTACACATTATTTCAACCATTTATATGAACGAGATAATATATACAATGATACATATGCAATAATTCCACTATTTATAATAATTTCCATACATGTGCGAAGAATATTATATTATACAATAAATACAATAGTTTCTATTTTACATCGATATTTTTTTTACAACGGAATTTTATATCGGTATTTTATAATGGAATTTTGTAATGTCCCCAGGGCAGAGTGTCGATCGAATCGGGTACGATATGCCGGTTGTCGTCGTACAGACTTAGAGCGATTTTGGACTCCGAAATTGTGTACACTTTATGCAATTTAGACCGTATGCATGATTGTCTGCGAACCATTTCGATCTCCCTATGCAAACACTGCGCCTAGTCTTCGAAAGTTCTGGCTACGACGTTGGTTTTGACGCCTTTCGCCTTTTTCGTATCTTTTTTGCCGTCTACGCGAAGTGCACACATTTTCGTTCTAAGACCTGCGAACTCTGTCATTATCGCACCGTTATTTTCGTCCTTCATCAGCCCCGGAACCTTCTTATTTACGCGCGGCATATTATATACATTGTCAGTAGGATATCGCTCGTGTCGAATCTATCGATATTGTGTTTTATGGACTCGTATATATCGTCGCATCGAATGTGATAAATGAGGCTGTCTGTGTCTGTATATCAAATTTTGACAACTTACCTTATTTCACACTCGCCAGGTTATAACCTGACTGTAAGCTGTCAAAATTTGGAGCCGATTACATAGTGAAGATCAAAATTTGGAGTCGATTGCATAGTGAAGCCATTGAGGAACGAAACATGTATTAGTTCGTTTTAGCTGAAGGTGTGCGTGTAACGTATAGTATACGAATTATGTTGACGAAAATTTTCTTGGAGAAGAAAAATGAGAAGAAGAATTTTACCGTTTCCGACAAATCCATGAGACGATATTACGATATCTCTGTCATGCGTGGACCGATTTTATTGAATTTGGTCTTATTCGAAAGCTTATATGCTGTTTACCTGAGAAAAATGCCTTTAATTTTAGAAAATATTGCAGGCGTGATGAGATATTAATGAAATAAGTTTCAGGTTAGGTTAGAATAGCCGGGCGACGAGTAAATGATAAGACAGTCAACATATACAGGGTGTCGAAACATGTAATTGGCGTCGAGACGCTACCGCGTCTCTAGATAGTAATAGTCGATTCTGTTGCCAAGTAAGAATAAATGAATGTCAGTCGTTCCAAGCCTATTGTCATGGAATGTCGACGGAATGAGTTTAAGGCTGCCGTCTCAGCGCGCCTTGAGTGTGTGCGTATGCTCACACAAGCTAGGAAAAGCGTATACGCGTGTAGTAAACAAACCGTAAATTACAACTTTCGTCCTGGAATTGGCCAGAAAGAAGTTTTTGCGGGTACAGTTGCCTTCAGTAAACATCTGTGCAGGGTGGTCTGGTGCGTTTGAATGCTAATAACCACCGTACGTTGAAATAATAATGAATTTATGAATCGAAAACTAACAGAATGAGGCTTCAAGGCTTCTCCGTTGGTGGCGCTAGTGGTGTACCGCAGCCACGTAGCACCAGCGTGACGTATACGCAGGGCCAACACGAGGTTAGTTGGCGGCCTTATGCAAGAAAATTTTTGGTGGTCCCCAATTTTTGCATCTGTTTTCTATTTAATATGATTTGTCTTTACGGGGTGTACATTTCGTTTATATGGGGGTTGGATTCCTTTATTCTTAAGCGTACGATATAGTTTTCTAGCATCCCATTCGGCTGGCGCCCTTATGCAGCTCATAACTTGCATAATGGTTCCGCCGGCCCTGCGTATAACAAACCGTAAATTACAACTTTCTCCCTGGAATCGGCAAGAAGGAAGATTTTGCGGGTATAGTTGCCTCCAGTAGATATCTGTGCAGGGTGGTCTGGTGCGTTTGAGCGCTAATAACCACTGTTCGTTCAAATATTAATGAATTTATGAATCGTGTACTGAGACAGACTCGAGAAATGACAGAATGAAGCTTCCACGATTCTCCGTCACCGGCGTTGATGGTATATTCGCGCTATGTACCATCAGAACCGGTGGAAGACCAAACTAGCCGATAAATGTAGGAAAGACATAGTTGCCGAGACGTATCGAGAGTCGAATCGCGCTGTTGCCGCATTTCCCCTATCACTATTTTGCCATCAAGGAGGCTTGAATGAATCAAGGCGAAGCGGTTGGAGAACAGAGACGGGCAAAGATAATATCTGGATAAACTCAAATAAAAGATACTACAGTATTGTCTCATTACGGGCTCGGTTTGGTGTACACGATGTGGACGTTTTCACTATCCCCACCACTTTCGTCTCACTCTTGTCCGGCGAAGGCGAGAGCGAGCGAGAGGCACTGAAAGCGAGCGAAGACGGTACAAGACAGACGACGCGTTGATGTTTGGTCTCGCTCCGTCTTTCGGTCGCCTGACACTTCGTCCTTTGCGTTCGCGCCCGTCGCGCACGCAAAGCGACCCATCTCGCTCCCCCCTTCGGCCAGAAAGAAGCGAGAAACGAACATTCGGAATTAGGACTCCGTTCACGATACGGGCTCAACGCCGGTCCCGACCAGCGAGGACTTGGGCTGTTCGGCGGCGGCTTGTAATCTCGGTTGGAGAGGCATACATAAGGTTGCCACCCGTACTTTAAAATAAAGTATCTTACGTTATTATAGGTAAATGTACTCTATACTTTTGAATAACAATAAACTACGCGAAAATACTTTATTTCACAATTAATGATATTACGTGAAACGTAACGCAATAATATTATCTTCTATCTGTTCCCGCCACTTCAGCATTTACTGAGAGAGTTTTCTCTGTCATGAATGTGAAGTGGCGGGATGAAATAAATAACACCTCTCTCAATCTAATAAAAAACGAATGATTTATATATTTCAATATGAATATTGAGTGCAACGACGCCATTGAGATATTTCAAAATAATAAAAATTTACTCTGCAATGCTAGAAGCAATAGAAAATATGTTTGGAAGAAATAAAAACTAATAAAATTAAAATTTACTTTTAATTTGTTGAGAGTACTTTTTTGTATACCCCACAAAAGCAAATGTACTTTATTTTTCTGTAAAAAAAAGGTGGCAACCCTAGGCATACAGTGTTGATAAAATGTAAAACGTGACATTTTCAGTATTCAGTAACATACTGCTGAGATTGTCCAGATGAAAATGAATTCAAACACGGTATAAATCGGATTATTTCTAGAACTGTACTAGATAATTAAATATAAATGCGTAACATTTCTAATCTAATAATGCTAAAAATAATCCGATTAATACCGTGTTTAAATTCATTTTCATCTGGAAAATCTCAGCAGTATGTTACTGTAACGTTTATGCCGATACGGTAGAAAATGTGGAAGTTTTACATTCCATTAGAATAAACAAAATGAACAATCATTGGACAATCAAAACGTTATATATTTTTTAATTTTAATAATTATTAATAATGACAGTTTTGCCGCGTCCTCCACGGCGGCCTCCACGGCGCCCTTGTCCATATTTTAATCGTTTCAGCTCCTTTTTCATCTGAAACAGTATAATAAAAATTACATTTTCTAGTTCGACCCGCAGATATGAGCCGTTATTTTTGAAAGTGGTATAAGTACATTTATTCATACATTGAGATATTTAAGGGTTTGCGTTTGAATCAACTTAAAAATATTCGCATTCGTTAATCAAATCGGGTAATCTTTTTAAAATTATAAACTTGTTAAATTTTATTATGGAATAACAATCAATAAAAATGTTGAAGAAAATAAACGATTTTTTAGCTACAGATCGACTTATGCTACTTTCAAAAACAACGGCTCATATAGTGAATTCCAAAAATATTCGGACCCAAAAAATATTCGCCGTTCATACCAAACAAACTTCAGAGAAACACACACACATTGAACATAACTTACTTTCGCTATATCCTTCCTCATTTTTTCGGCCTCCTCCTCCTTCTCCTCCTTCTTCTCCTGCTTCTCCTCCTTCTCCTCCTCCTCCTTCTCCTCCTTCTCCTTCTCCTCTCTTTCTTTCATCTCCTCATCCTTTTCCCACGCCCATGTCGGGACAGTATCTGTCATCTGGAAATGAAATGATGAATGTATTATTTTATGGCAAATAGTAAGATTGTACAGCGTGATTCTCTCGCTAGAATCCTCAAAGACAATAGTCTAAGAGCTGGCTACATAGGGGTCAACATGACTCGATGCAGTCACAGTTCTTATTGTTGGATTAGTGTTGCCGAATACGAAATCGCCGGTCTGCCGCGTCAGTCCGGGGAACTAACGCGGGGCTAGACGGTCAAACAGGTAAAATTTCTAGCGTAATAACATCATTCTTGTAGTTCTGAATTCTCATATTGGAACGGCAGCCGTACGGCAGCATTTAGGGCCGTTCCAATATGCGACCGGCGGCGGTCCCACTACTTAGTGTAAAGAAGAAACAGATGTATACTTCTCCCTTGCACTAGCGCGCGAGCCACATATCGCGCTTTTCAACGACGTCTGCCAGGGTCTTATCCCCCACTTAGTGGTCTGCCATTTTGCATATCGTTCATTAAATGCGTAAACAATAAATATATGAAATTTCAGAACTGCAAGAATGACGTTATTGAGCTAGAAATATTACCTATTTGACGTCCACCCCCGGTTAGTTCCCCGGACTGACGCGGCAGACCGGCGATTTCGTATTCGGCAATACTAATCCAACATTTTTAAATAAGAACTGTGACTGCATTGAGTCACGTTGACCTCTATGTAGCCAGTTTTTAGACTAGTACATATGGACCGTTATTTTTGAAAGTGGTATAAGTCTATTTATTCATACATTGAGATATTTAAGGGTTTGCATTTGAATCAACTTAAAAATATTCGCATTCGTTAATCAAATTGGGTAATGTTTTTAAAACTATAAACTTGTTACATTTTATATGGAATAACAATCAATAAAAATGTTGAAGAAAATAAACGATTTTTTAGCTACAAATCGACTTATACCACTTTCAAAAACAACGGCTCATATAGTGAATTCCAAAAAAATTCGGACCAAAAAAATATTCGCCGTTCATACCAAACAAACTTCAGAGAAACACACACACATTCAACATAACTTACTTTGGCTATTTCTTTTCTAAGATTTTCTGCCTCCTTCTCCTCCTTCTTCTCCTCCTTCTTCTCCTCCTTCTCCTCCTTCTTCTCTTCCTTTTCCTCCTCCTTCTCTCTTTCTTTTACCTCCTCTCCCTCAGGCAAGACAGTGTCTTTCATCTGGAAATGAAATGATGAATGTATTATTTTATGGCAAATAGTAAGATTGTACAGCGTGATTCTCTCGCTAGAGTCCTCAAAGACAATAGTCTAAGAGCTGGATACCTAGGGGTCAACGTGATTCGATGCAGTCACAGTTCTTATTGTTGGATTAGTGTTGCCGAATACAAAATTGCCGGTCTGCCGCGTCAATCCGGGGAACTAACGCGGCAGACCGGCGATTTCGTATTCGGCAACACTAATCCAACATTTTTAAATAAGAATTGTAACTGCATTGAATCACGTTGACCCCTATGAAGCCAGCGCTCGGTCTACAATGCCGCCAATAAACCGCGCCTCGCTGAGTTTCGTGGAAGTGACGAATTCCACGTTCTGCATTTCTCAACAGATCTTTGCGAAAATGACGTCAATCGATGTCGTGCCGATGAAAATGACCCCACGCTAACTTCGTTAAAAATAGTCCGATTTAGATGACATGATTTTAATCAGGAGAAGACCAGGAATTCATTGGTATCACTGCCATATCGATTCGATGAAGAATTTTTTAATACGTCGCAGTGACGTATTTACGCGAGCGTCGAAATTCACGAAACTCAGCGAGGCGCTGCTTATTGGCGGCATCGGCTTTGAATACTCTAGCCAGAGAATCACTCTGTATAATAGTATACAATATATTACTTACATTTTCCTGATTCTGCAACGATCAGTTTCGGTCGCTTGCAACGGATTGACTGTCAGGGATCGACGAGCTCCAGCTACCGCTGATGGAGGGAGAAACACCTACAGAAGCGGTGGTGTGTACGTGAACTGTGCCTGCGTGCATCAGTCACGCACACATAACCACTGTGGGTGTTTCCCCCTCCATCAGCGGTAGCTGCAGCCCGTCGATCCCTGGCCGTTGCTTGGTTTGTAAAGCGTCATTTGTTCCAGAACGCACCACAGACGAATCTTCGGATTCACGTTTCACGTTCACGGTTCGCGTTTACGTGTTTTGTAACGGGTAGAAGGATTTTGAGTTGTGGTGCGTTGTATTGTGTTTGTGTTTGTGTTGTGTTTTCAGGGGTAGTGTAAAATGAGTATCATTGGAAATGTGAACATGCAGGACGTGCAAGAAGATATGAACAATAATTCTCCGTATCGTCCGCGAAAATTACGTCCGTACGCAAAGAGATTATCGAAGCGGAAAGTACATCGCCAAAAGAGAAGGTCTTCAGCCCTTCAGAAGAAACAAGAAAACGTAAAAACGGCAGACGACACTGCCGTAGGACAACGTCCAGAAGAAGTGGCCGAGGAGCGTATAGTAGAGGAACCATCAACATCCGATGGACGAAACCATACGCATCAAGAGATAATGTGCTTGCCATGTGATGAAGATACTTATACGGCCAGTTCGGAAGAAACGGAAGAGGCGCTTGAAGACTTTGATATAGAAAGCAACGAAGAAGAAAACTTCGTTATAGAAAAAGTTGCGAAAAACGAGCCGCAAGAGCAATCGCGTCTCCTAAATAGCAACGACATAATGAATTTTCCAAATGTGCTTGCTCAATTGCAAAAAATAGGTAAGCATGCAAAAAAATAGGGAAGACTGTGGCATTGAACACCTACGAATAACTGGTGTGAAACGGCGTGGCTTTAAGAGCATCTTCAGCGTAATGTGCACTTTATGCCATTACAAAGCTGAAATCCACAATCAATCGGACGAAGCTGAAGAAGTGGATAGAAATCAGGGCGCCGTTAATGCAACAATTTTAAGTGGAGGCAGCTATGCCCAATTGGAACATACTTTTGCAGGAGTCAACATACGTTGCATGTCGAAGAGAGACTTCGTGAAGAATCAAGATGAATTCGTCAAGTCCGCAATTGCCGCTGCAGAAGAAGAGATGCTAGCAGCAGCTGAAGAAGAAAAACGTTTGGCGATCGAAAGAGGCGACGTTCTTCCCGGATCAGGAACCCCTCACATCCCCGTTGTGGCCGACGGAAGCTGGATAAAGAGATCCTACCGCAGTGGATGTTACGATTCTGCGTCTGGAGTCGGCGTGATAGTTGGCTATCACACGAAAAAAGTTTTATTTTACGGCGTTCGAAATAAAGTTTGCAGAATTTGTCGGATTGCTGCGAAAAACAAGAAAGAACCCGAAAAGCACACATGCTTCAAAAACTGGAACACATCTCGAGCATCGACTGCTATGGAAAGCGATGCTATAGTAGAAGGATTCAATACTAGCGTAGAAAAACGTGGGCTCGTTTATTCTACTCTGATTGCTGATGGGGACAGCAGCGTGTATAAGAAGATTATTGATGCTGACCCATATAAGAGACAGATCCGCGTAAAAAAAAATTGAATGCACGAATCATTTGTTGCGAAACTTCTGCACAAAAATGAAAGCGATTGTGAAGAAGACTACACCTGGACCATTGAGGCAAGCTGTGGAAAGTAGCATTCGCCGGATACGCACGGACATCGTAAAAGCCGCAAAGTTTAGATACGAGCAGAATGTATCAATCGACGAAAAAGCGAAGAATTTGCATGGCGACATAGAGAATGTTCCGAGCCACGTGTTTGGTGAACACAAAGAGTGTGCACATCTAAAATATTTCTGCGATGGAAAGAACAAAGAGAATGAAAGAAACATCGTTCCAGAATTGATGAAAATTGGAGTGTACCAGTACGTAAAAGAAATACTACGTCCACTGTTAGCTCATGCGGAGAGCTTACTCTATAATACTACTAATAACGCTGTGGAAAGTTTGAACGGACTAATTGCTAAGTACATCGGCGGAAAAAGATTAAATTTTGCCGAGAGAGGATCGTATACAGGAAGATGTGCTGCTGCTGTCGTGGAGTACAACAGTAACCAAGTGCACTCGCGATTGAATGCGATAATGAAGAAGAAAACGCCCGAGGTTGTGCGCCAAATGGAAGAAAAGAAAAAGAAAGAAAAGGAAAAGAGAGCTGCAAAACAGAAGGAAACGAAGGCTGCACGATATGTACGCAAACAATTGCCCTCGCAGAAAGATTCCGATTATGGACCAAATGCACAGAAGCCAGACATGCCATCCGAAATGTATTAACTGGAGCGGGAAAAGCATATGCAAATGCTCAGTGATTGGCAAAAGCAAAGACATGTTATTGAAGAGGAAACCATCGGACAAGCAAAGAACCGCAAATGGTTGCAGTACAGGTCTAAATTGTTGACAGCATCCAATTTTGGAGAAGTGTGCCGTCGCCGACCTGACACGCTTTGCGCAAAGGCAGTGAAGTCATTTCTGTATCCGAGGATAATTAGTGCACCCGCGGTGGAATATGGGAAAGAATGTGAGAAAAGTGCTCGCGAAGAATTGAAGAAGCAATACGCAGATATTGCGGAATGTGGAATTTTCATCGACAGCTGCATCCCCTTCTTAGGAGCTTCACCGCATGGAACCATCGGTCAAGAGGGTATTTTGGAAATTAAATGCCCCAAATCAGCGGAGAACTTTACGCCGGAAGAAGCTCTGGAAAAAGTACGCGTTGTCCAGCGCATGTTCACATGTAAAGCAGGTATTTCAATGAGCAAAACGCATCACTATTATTATCAAGTACAAGGTCAGTTACATATTACTGACAGAAAGTACTGTATATTTTGCGTTTGGACCCCGAAGGGGCTGAAATCTATAAAAGTAGAGAGAGATGATGCGTTTTGGAAAATAGAAATGGAGCCAAAACTGGTTCAATTTTATTTAGAATGCATGCTACCTGAAATAATAGATAGTCGGTACAATAGGTGCATGCCTATTCGGGAGCCACAATTTATACTAGCAGAGAGAGCGAAAGAAAACCCGAAAAGCTTGAAAAAGCGAGAAAGGTCTCCCTCCAAAAATAGTGAAACTATTGTAACGGTCCGGCGTCGCACCGCGGTGTAAAGCGCGGTATCACTGACTCTGTCAGTGGTCACAAGTGCCAGCAATGGCACTTTTAATCGCGGATCATACCATCACGCGAGTCGATCGACGCCGCCGTCACTTTGCCAAGAAAGTGACGAAGGAAATAATAAATTTGATCGGTCCGGCGTCGCACCGCTGACTCTTGTCAGTGGTTACAAGTGCCAGCAATGGCACTTTTAATCGCGGATCATACGATCACGCGAGTCGATCGACGCCGCCGTCACTTTGCCAAGAAAGTGACGAAGGAAATAATAAATTTGATCGGTCCGGCGTCGCACCGCTGACTCTTGTCAGTGGTTACAAGTGTCAGCAATGGCACTTTTACTCGCGGATCATACGATCACGCGAGTCGATCGACGCCGCCGTCACTTTCCCAAGAAAGTGACGAAGGAAATAATAAATTTGATCGGTCCGGCGTCGCACCGCTGACTCTTGTCAGTGGTTACTAGTGTCAGCAATGGCACTTTTACTCGCGGATCATACGATCACGCGAGTCGATCGACGCCGCCGTCACTTTGCCAAGAAAGTGACGAAGGAAATAATAAATTTGATCGGTCCGGCGTCGCACCGCTGACTCTTGTCAGTGGTTACAAGTGCCAGCAATGGCACTTTTACTCGCGGATCATACGATCACGCGAGTCGATCGACGCCGCTGTCACTTTCCCAAGAAAGTGACGAAGGAAATAATAAATTTGATCGGTCCGGCGTCGCACCGCTGACTCTTGTCAGTGGTTACAAGTGTCAGCAATGGCACTTTTACTCGCGGATCATACGATCACGCGAGTCGATCGACGCCGCCGTCACTTTCCCAAGAAAGTGACGAAGGAAATAATAAATTTGATCGGTCCAGCGTCGCACCGCTGACTCTTGTCAGTGGTTACAAGTGTCAGCAATGGCACTTTTACTCGCGGATCATACGATCACGCGAGTCGATCGACGCCGCCGTCACTTTCCCAAGAAAGTGACGAAGGAAATAATAAATTTGATCGGCCCGGCGTCGCACCGCTGACTCTTGTCAGTGGTTACAAGTGTCAGCAATGGCACTTTTACTTTCCCAAGAAAGTGACGAAGGAAATAATAAATTTAATTCACCCTTTAATTTTTTCAGACACATTTCTAAGTTCACAGGAGCAGACAGACGGAATCCGGTTCGGTCAAAGTGCGCCAGGCTGATACATACGGGCGTCGCAGGTATGCATGATGTTCGACGAATTATTGAAACAAACTTTTACTTTTATACCAAACTTACCGAAATGTCTGCGATCATTTGTTACAGGCGGACTTTTTACCAAATTACTGCAAACATGGTGTACGATACAGTAATGCCAGGACAAATGGAATAATAAGTACCATATTTCAGGTAAAGTTTTAACAGCTTATAAATCTACAGTAAAATTTTGTACGCTTATAAAACAAGTATTAAGTATTTCCTAATGTATTTCATAATGTGTTACAGATCCACACTGCCTACCTCATCTTTCGTTATGAGCGACCTGGCAAAATTGTAGGAAGACCGTCACTGGAGAAGAGGAATTACTCAGAATGAGAGAAGATAATATTATTCTTCGAACATTATATATTATATATTATATATATTATATATTATTATTCTACACTTTTTTATCTGTAATTGTCCATTTCAAGGGGGCGAAAGCTTCAATGTTGTATTTCAATTCTCCAATGAAGTTGGATTGATTTATTGTGATGACTGTAACTTGATTAGAGACAAAAAAATATATAAAAAACTGTTCTGTTAAACGATTTTATCAAAAAGGCACTAACAACTAAAAAATAATTCTATTCTTGTACTACAATTTCGATGGTGTTTTTTATCTTTAAATAAAAACGTGGAGCAGCATATTTCATAACAGAATATGAATCAATTTAGTACTTACAGCATCAATGAGTTTGTTGCGAGATATCCTGTTCCACGATTGTATTTAAAGTGAAAATACATCATCGAAATTGTAGTATAAGAAAATAATTATTTTTTAGTTTTTAATGCATTTTGAATAAAATCGTTTATTATAAATTGTTTTATTTTCTAGTTTTTAGTGTTCGTGGATTTACATTTCACAGCTCAAACTTCTTTACAAATATCTTGTATTGCTGTATGCAGTTTAACAGTTTGCTTGAACCCTATAGTGCTAAAAGTTCGTAAAGAACGCGAGTGGTTGATTTTAAGTCGATTGGATTTGTGGTTATGGGTTATTATTTATTGGTGACTGTTTAATTTTTTCACCCCCTTGGAGTTTTTTTCATAATTTTGTATTGTCATTCAAACTACGCACCCCTGCAAAGTTTCAAGACAATTGGATGATTGGAAGTGGATTAAAATTGAGTTTCCAGATTTGAATCAAACATACAAACAAGCAGGGGATCGTAGCTGAATAAAATCGTTTAAAGAGACATTCCAAAATATACGTATTGTTAGTACTGATCTCTAGTTTATATTGATAAATTTTTACAATCGTGGAATAACAGTTCCGAAGAAAAGCATGTACAAAGGTATTGAATTTAAATATACTTTTGTCCAAATTGAAGTTTTAAAAAATGATTGTGTTATTCAATTTGTATTTAAACAACAGACAATTCTTGTTGATAAAAAGGAAAATTTGATGTATAGTTAGATAAAAAAGAAAGCGTCATATGCTTTTAGAAGAATTATAGCATTTATAGATTTCATTACGATCGGCGTGTTACACTTCGGTGATGTACCTTATTCAAATTGTATGCTTTGAAATTGCACATTGATTATACAAAATATTACATCCTTCTACGTATAAATAAAAACTATTGTAACAGGGGTTTAAAACAGTTATGATATCGGTTTCGGTTCTTGAAACAGTTATGAAGAACCGATATTCTGAATAACTGTTATAAGGAACCGAAATTTCTGACTATATCGATTTCGGTTACGGTTCTAGAACCGATATTATATCGGTTATAACGGTTCTAGAACCGTTATTTTTTCGGTTCTATATCGGTTCTAAAACGGTTCTGGGTTTATTTCGGTTCGTAAATAGATTCTTATATTGTTCCTACGAAATTGTTATATGTTTTAACTCTCCGATGGCTGTGCTTGACTGTGAAAGTGTGAAAGCTTGCGATTGTTTCAAAGTAATCATGTGGCGCGGATGCGGACGAATGCTCCTATACAATGTGTAGGTAATTTGATCCGCACGCGTAGCGCGGACGCTCCGCTGAACTCTGAAACGGGCCTAACGTAAACAATTTTTAGCTTAAACCAATCATCGCGAATTTAGATGTTTGGAGAAGCTCTTGACAAAAGAAACCCATGCACGGCCATCCGAGAGTTGAAACAGCGCTATAAAATAGAAACATCATTTCTGATTTGGTTGTGGCAGGATACACAAGTCTCATTTGTGAATTGCATTTTTAGAAGCAACTACAATTAGAAATTTTAATAATAAGTATAAAATTACTAGTCGGTAGTAATTATTTTATTAATATTAGTAATAATAACTATAAATATATTATATTATAAAATTAATAGTTTTTGTTAGCGTTGGTATTAAGGTGCGTTTTAGTGTTAATAGTAATTATCGAATATAAATTTTAAAAAAAACAATTATTATAATGGGTAGAAAGAAGTGCGACATCGTTCGAAAATATTTTAAAATCTCTGATGACGGAAAGAAACTACAATGTGTAATTGAACACTGCTCTTCAACAATTTCGGTGTGTATAATTAACGTGTATATTTTCAACATGTAGTTACTTTTTTGTTTATGTCACAAACAATTGTAAAACCTCAGCCTTTTTGCAAAATTTCTAGCCCTTTTACAAAACGCCGCTTTTTGTAACGAGCCCCATTTTATCTCACTTAGACTGAGTAATCATAGAATTGTTGCAATGCAGCTGGATACATGCAGCCTTAATGTAATGGAAACTTGACAACAAAAAGGCTATCTACAAAGAGTCTAGATTTCAGTCGCTTTTTAAAAATGCTAGAAATACAAAATGGCTGATTTTACAATTATCCTACGGCATCTATATCATTATGTTTTTATTTTATTATTTTAAATGAAAAATGCATATTTTTAGGACCATTCCACAAATTTGCAAAAACATTTAGAACTTAATCATCCAAAAAATCGAGAATGAACGGAAACCTGGTTAATGATATATTAATAATACGCTTAAACCATAAAAAAATTGTACATTATTGAATTTCTTAGAACTATTTCTTCAAAATAAATTTTTAATATGTAAGCGTAATATCTACTTATTTTAATTCCTGTAAAATCGATGCGAGAATCAATTCCAGAACCGTTTTAGAACCGTTTTAGAACCGATATAGAACCGAAAAAATAACGGTTCTATAACTGTTATAACCGATACAATATCGGTTCTGTAGAACCGTAACCGAAATCGATATAGGTTCTGTAGAACCGTAACCGAAATCGATATAGTCAGAAATTTCGGTTCCTTATAACAGTTATTCAGAATATCGGTTCTTCATAACTGTTTCAGTCAGAACCGATATATAACTGTTTGAAACAGTTATTTTCGGAACCGTTTCAATCCCTGTATTGTAACGTAAATTAGTATTGTTTCATTGATATGTTTCCTAACCCAGACCTAACCTCTCTATCTTTCATTATTGCTATCCTCCTTTACGTTCAGCGAGGCTCTGACGCTAGACGCAGCTCTCGTGCCGTATTCCTTCAAGACTTCTCGATAGAAAGAGCTGTGGCAACAGCGCGATAGAGACAGAGAGAACAGAAAATTTGGCAACTATGCGTAAAAAATTCGTCTACATAGAGTAACTAGAGATGTCACCTCTGTAGAAGTTCTTTTTATCGACCGCAGTAGTTTCATTAGGATCCGTCTGTTTACTGGGGACGCTTCGATCGATTCGGACAATAAAAAAAATGAGACGGCAGCCTTAAAGGCCGTCGCCCATTTCGCCGAAGCGAAGCGCGGCGATCAAAGCGAAATGTTCGTCGGCGCTGTTCTGTCATATAGGCGATGCGTGGTCGCTGCTGTTCTGTCATATGAGCGATGCGTGGTCGCCGCGCTTCGCTTCGCCGCGCTTCGGCCTAGTGGGCGACGACCTTTACTCGTCGCCCGGCTAATCCAACCTAACCTGAAACTTATTTCACTAATATCTCATCACGCCTGCAATATTTTCTAAATTCAAAGGCATTTTTCTCATGTAAATCGCATATCAGCTTTTGAATAAGACCAATTTCAATAAAATCGGTCCACGCATGACAGAGATATCATAATATCGTCTCATGGATCAGTCGGAAACGGTAAGATTTTTCTTCTGATTCTTCTCTTGATTCTCCAAGCCAAATTTTCGTCCACATAATACGTATATACGCGTTACACAACACCTTCAACCAACACATGTTCCTCGTTCTTCTTTCCTCGACTCTCGGAATTATTATATATATAATAATAATAATTGACATATATATATAATAATGACGGACAACGATCCCTGCCGAATATATATATATATATACTATTGAATTATATTTTATAACCTACCAAGTGCTAAGTGTCAAATAAAGTAAGTTGTCCGAATTTGAAATATCACGAGTTTTTACACTAAATAAGGTAAATGGCCCAGTGGTGAAACAGTTAAGGAAGCAGTTGAGATAATTGCAATTTCTTTTATATTTAAATAGTATAAAATTATAACTAAATATAATTATTCAAAAGCGTAAAATTTCTAGTTTCAGATAACGTAACAAGAATCTACATTAGTTAAAGGAAAAGTTTTAAATTAATTAAAACATGAAACTGTTCATATGGCCCAGTAATTAAATGAAATTCATAGCGTGTCTCAGTCATTAATTATCAGTGTCTCAATTACTGAATATATATTTAATTTAACTATTTCTATCAGTTCATGAAAAGAAATTAATACGGTAATATTTTGGGGTAATAAAAACATTTTATTTATAATACATTTGTGTTAAATCTTCGACATGACTTTATGTTTGAAAATGATTAAAAGTATATTATAAAATTTTAGGTTATGCTAATATTATGACGAGTTGAAGATTAATTATCCTAATAATTCTTAAACAGTATTATATTTTTATCCAGTTATTATTAACGTAAATATATAGGATACAAAATAATACTTCGGTACAATTGTAATGGACACAAGGATAATTGAACAACCGTTTTTATGAATAATATTTAAATAGATATTTATTCAACTAGATTAAGAATATTAGAGATTCAACTGTTTTGAACTGGACTCCGTGACTGAGACTGGTGGCTATTGGAATAGTAATGTTCTCGGATAAGGAAATGCGATGGGTTTTAAAGGTTTCGGAATGTAAGAGAGGGGATGACGGGGTAGGGCAGAATTGCAGGGTTTTGGATAGGTGACGCATTAGCTAAGATTACGATAGGTAGCAGGGATGACGTAGTGTTTACATTTACGCAGCATTTCGGTAGTTAAGTGCAGGGATTGAAACGGTTCCGAAAATAACTGTTTCAAACAGTTATATATCGGTTCTGACTGAAACAGTTATGAAGAACCGATATTCTGAATAACTGTTATAAGGAACCGAAATTTCTGACTATATCGATTTCGGTTACGGTTCTACAGAACCGATATTGTATCGGTTATAACAGTTATAGAACCGTTATTTTTTCGGTTCTATATCGGTTCTAAAACGGTTCTAAAACGGTTCTGGAATTGATTCTCGCATCGATTTTACAGGAATTAAAATAAGTAGATATTACGCTTACATATTAAAAATTTATTTTGAAGAAATAGTTCTAAGAAATTCAATAATGTACAATTTTTTTATGGTTTAAGCGTATTATTAATATATCATTAACCAGGTTTCCGTTCATTCTCGATTTTTTGGATGATTAAGTTCTAAATGTTTTTGCAAATTTGTGGAATGGTCCTAAAAATATGCATTTTTCATTTAAAATAATAAAATAAAAACATAATGATATAGATGCCGTAGGATAATTGTAAAATCAGCCATTTTGTATTTCTAGCATTTTAAAAAAGCGACTGAAATCTAGACTCTTTGTAGATAGCCTTTTTGTTGTCAAGTTTCCATTACATTAAGGCTGCATGTATCCAGCTGCATTGCAACAATTCTATGATTACTCAGTCTAATTGAGATAAAATGGGGCTCGTTACAAAAAGCGGCGTTTTGTAAAAGGGCTAGAAATTTTGCAAAAAGGCTGAGGTTTTACAATTGTTTGTGACATAAACAAAAAAGTAACTACATGTTGAAAATATACACGTTAATTATACACACCGAAATTGTTGAAGAGCAGTGTTCAATTACACATTGTAGTTTCTTTCCGTCATCAGAGATTTTAAAATATTTTCGAACGATGTCGCACTTCTTTCTACCCATTATAATAATTGTTTTTTTTTAAATTTATATTCGATAATTACTATTAACACTAAAACGCACCTTAATACCAACGCTAACAAAAACTATTAATTTTATAATATAATATATTTATAGTTATTATTACTAATATTAATAAAATAATTACTACCGACTAGTAATTTTATACTTATTATTAAAATTTCTAATTGTAGTTGCTTTTAAAAATGCAATTCACAAATGAGACTTGTGTATCCTGCCACAACCAAATCAGAAATGATGTTTCTATTTTATAGCGCTGTTTCAACTCTCGGATGGCCGTGCATGGGTTTCTTTTGTCAAGAGCTTCTCCAAACATCTAAATTCGCGATGATTGGTTTAAGCTAAAAATTGTTTACGTTAGGCCCGTTTCAGAGTTCAGCGGAGCGTCCGCGCTACGCGTGCGGATCAAATTACCTACACATTGTATAGGAGCATTCGTCCGCATCCGCGCCACATGATTACTTTGAAACAATCGCAAGCTTTCACACTTTCACAGTCAAGCACAGCCATCGGAGAGTTAAAACATATAACAATTTCGTAGGAACAATATAAGAATCTATTTACGAACCGAAATAAACCCAGAACCGTTTTAGAACCGATATAGAACCGAAAAAATAACGGTTCTAGAACCGTTATAACCGATATAATATCGGTTCTAGAACCGTAACCGAAATCGATATAGTCAGAAATTTCGGTTCCTTATAACAGTTATTCAGAATATCGGTTCTTCATAACTGTTTCAAGAACCGAAACCGATATCATAACTGTTTTAAACCCCTGGTTAAGTGTGAATCATGTTTACAGAGAAAGTCAAAGGAAAAAGATAAGTAAGGGTCAGTACATTACACCTCCCCTCTTAGATAAAGATAAATTGAAATTAGAATTTATTTTTAATTACGTTACCGAAACCGTTAGTAACAGAAATAGATGTGTGAGTGCTGGTTTCGCTGTCGCTGGAACATATGTCCCTTAGTACTACTGGACGATTACAAATTTGCTGAGACTGATTGTCTAATCCTGAATGATCAGTTCGATTTCTTATGTTAACAGTAGAATCTTTTAAACATAAATAACTTATAAGTCTAGCACAACTATGATCACTATTATAACGGTTATTCTTACATATACAACATCTAAATATCTTATACAAAACATACATAATTGTTATAGTTGCTATTGCATATAAAATATATGTGAATATAGAAAGTTTTCTATTGATCTTATGTTGTTTTGACATTTTCTCTAAAACAGTAGATATTGTACGCAACTTATGACTGGCTACATCTAGATTTTCTAAGTTTACATTAAGATTTCCTACATCCTTTAATTGCGGAATTACGCTAATATTTGTTTTTCCTCTTAGGCAACAATCATCATCGGAAATATTAAACGTAGGTACAATAGACGAGTATGCACTCTCAAACGAGCTTTGCGCTATTAATATTGTGGATGGTGTATACGCTTACACTGTCCGTCCAACTGGAAAATTTCCGGTTCCATTTAGAATTACATCGAAAGGTGCGGTTTCATTTCTACAACTAATTGTTACATCAGTCGCTTTTGGCAATACATATAACCAATGATTCTTATCCGCTAATTTGTGCCATATATCATTTTGAATTCGAACAATTCGAGTGTCACAAGATTTCGGAACTCGATTTTTAGAAGACAATAATTCTGTTTTGCAGATTGGTTTCACATATGATGTATATATAGGTTTTGACATTTTGCAAATATAAGTCATTTCAGACGTGCGTTTGCAATCCTCTAAGCTATCTAAAGTGGTATACTGTAGTTTAGTACTTGATATAACTAAATACTTGGCAGAAGGTTGTATAAAAAGATATGTATTATTCCCGTGTGAAACAGGTAATGGAATAGGATGATAAAGATAAAAAGTATTAACCGATACAAGGGGATTACTTATTATAAATATTAACTTACTTTTCATATAATATACTTGAAGGTTTATAAGGTTTAAGAGTTCGTGGGCATTGGCATATTCCAGCATGTAAAGGTAATGAATCCCTGGAGGTAAATATTGCACCGTTTTTTTCAATTCCTTAATATATTGAATAGGTGTGATAACATAATTATACTATTTATGCTTAGGAAGCAGTGTCTTTAACTTGTGCATGTTTTATTCTATCGGTATGCACGACTGATTCTTTGTTATTAATTTGAAGAGTAACATTTACCGGGGAATTCATTTTTACTATCCTATACGGATCAATATAATTAGAATTAAGTTTTTTCGAGCCATTGATCTTCCCTCGTAATAAATATACTAAATCTCCTACATTATAAGTAATAGCGTTTGTTCTTTTATCATAATACTGTTTATTCCGTTTCTTCGACTCAATTAGATAATTCCTTGCAGTTTCATGTGACTTTTGGAGCTTTAATTTTATATTGCTAACAAAATCATCGTATGTATATTTAAATTCAGGTTTCTTTAATAGAGAGGATGGAATTTCTGTTTTTTCGCCAAAAACTAACTGATAAGGAGTATAGTTAGTGGATGTATGTACAGTCGTGTTATACGCATACATTGCGCTAGAAAGCCATTCATCCCAATCGGTTTGATCTGACTTTACATAATGTTTTAAATAATCCGAGTGGCATGAGACCGTTCAAGAGCACTATTTATTTGCGGATGATAGGCAGTTGTTTGAATTTGTTTTATTTTGAATAATTTTGCTACGTTCTTCAATAACTTCGAAGTGAAATCTGCACCCTGATCAATTAAAATAGAGTCAGGAATTCTATATTTACAAATAAATTCATGATGGAAAGTTTTAGCTATTGTTTTTGCTTCATGGTTTGGTATCGCATGGGCTTAAGAAAATTTTGTCAAGTCATCTTGAATTGTTAAAATATATTTATTTCCGTTTTCCGACAAAGGTAATGGTCCTACAATATCTAATGCTATTCTTTCAAAAGCTTTAGTAGCCATAGAGGTAATTTGCATTGGAGCATGATTTTTCTTCCGCACTAGCTTATTTTCCTAGCAGGATTTGCAATATTTAATATAATCCGCGATATCTTTTTTCATAGAAGACCATTTATAATTCTCCTTAATTCTTTTATATGTACGGTGAAACCCTGAATGACCTGCGACTGGGGAATCATGATTCTCTTACAGTATTTCTTTAACCCCCTCTGGTGTTGGAGTATGTACAGTGTTAGAAAACATTTTAACATTAATATCTGTTGCCTTGAATATATAGCGTAACATAGATCTAATCTTTTCCCATTTGAATTTTTCAAACTTTGTTCCCAAAAATGGCATACTTATAGATTTTAATTTATTCTTTATCATAAGATTTCGTAAAACACATAATGTTTTAAAGAGGTCTTCATAGCTTGCTTGATCCCAATAGTTTTCTTTAATCACAAGATAAAATATATACTTGTTTCCTTCCTTTATTGTTATTGCCTCATGACATGCAAGATCCTGTTTTTTAAAGTTATTTAAATGGCTTGTATAACGTTTTTTAAATTTCTCTGAAATAGTACTACAAGATTCAAGATCCTTTGAAATACAAACCGCGTAATTGTCCGATGAGGAAAAGAGTGTGTCCTTGTACTCCTCAATTTTATCATAGTTAATTATCGAGGTTTTTAAAGCATTTAAGAAATCAGAATATGATTTAGTAAACATTGAATTGATTACATTAAGTTTAATTTCAGCTTCCGTATTACATTCTATTCGACTCAGAGCATCCGCGTTAGAATTAATCTTCCCTGGTTTATATATTATCTCATAATCATATTCCTCTAATAGTAACCGCCAACGAATCAAACGCGAACCTGGATCTTTAATATTAAATAACCACATTAAGGGTTTATGATCTGTGATTATTTTGAATTTCCTACCATAGATATATGAACGAAAATGTTTTACAGCCCATACAATCGCTAATAGCTCGCGTTCTATTGTGGAGTAGTTTGATTTTGCCTGATTTAAAGTTCTACTTGCATAAGGTATAGGTAGATCCTGAATACCGTGATTCTGTCCTAAGACAGCACCAATAGCAAAATTACTGGCATCAGTCGTAAGAATAAATTCCTTCGAAAAAATCCAGATACTGCAATATTGGTTCGGAAATCAATTTAGATTTCAAACTTTCAAAAGAATTTTGCTGGTTGCTTGTCCATAAAAATGGCATGTCTTTTCTCAATAGTGACGTCAACGGCTTAGAAACTTTACTAAAATTAGGAATAAATCTACGATAGTAGCTAGCAAGACCTAAGAATGATTTTATATCTTTGGGTGACTTAGGTACTGGAAAATTTTTTACAGCCAGTACTTTGGAAGAATCTGGTTTTACTCCTGTTTCCGACAGAACATGTCCAAGATACATTACCTCTCGGCGTAGAAACTCACATTTGTTTAATTGAATTTTCAAATTATATTGTGATAATCTCTGAAATACTTCCCGTAACTTCTTTGTATGTGTTTCTCATGAATCGGCATAAACAATAATATCATCCAGATAAACAAGACACCTAATTCCTTGAATTCCCGCGAGAACCGTGTTCATTAATCTTTGAAACGCCGCTGGCGCGTTCTTTAAACCAAACGGCATACGACAAAATTCAAAATGACCGGTAGGAGTAGAAAAGGCTGTTTTTGCAGCATCATCCGGATGCATTTTTATGTGATGAAACCCTGACGTGAGATCCAAAGTCGTAAAGTATTTTGAATTTCCCAATTGATCTAAAATATCAATTATGTTGGGTAAGGGATACGAATCACCAACAGTAACCTCATTTAGCTTCCTATAATCAATAACGATGCGCCACTTGATTTCACCCGACGCGTCTAACTTTTTAAGAACCACCCAAAGTGGTGCATTCCACGGGGAGTTTGAAGATTTTGTTATACCATCTTTTAACATTTTATCAATTTGTTTACTGACTTCCTTTTTATGGCACTCTGGATAACGATATGTTTTAGCAGAAATAGGAACATCTGTATGTGTTACTATCTTATGAGATATAGCATCAGTGCTACTTAGAATATCCTCCTCTAGATGTACAATATGATTAAATTCAGTACAAAGATCAATAATACTTCCCGTTCTTCCTCAGTTAAATGATCTAATCTAAGATGTTGAATAATTGTTTTTAGTCGCTCAGATTTAGAGTTGACGTTCCTTTTGCTCGTACTTGATTCTACAGAATCCAGCCTTGAAATTATCAAAACATCCTGATCTAATTCTTCTAACATAACTTCAGACTTACTGATTTGTATCTCCTCGTTAGTAATATTTAGAACAAACGGTAAAGCCTCAGAATTCTCATCAACGCTAACTAGACTTTCGGAAAAGAAAAGACCGTCCTGAATGTTACCTCGCTGAATTATACCTTCCTTAATACTTGAATTTAAGACTCTGATTGGAATAAGCGTTTCCGAGTGAGCTGGTATTGTGAGGACATTCGAATTAACCACTGTAGGTAATTCTGAATTTGAATTTTTTTTATTATTAGAGTTTAAAAAGGATTCTGAAGTTATGTGCAGTAATGGTTTCTCCTCATGAATTAGACGTAGAAATTGGTTATGCGAAAAATGCAATAGATTATTAATATAATCTATTCGAAGTTTTAGGTTTAATATAATATCATTCCCAAAAATTCCAGGGTATGCAATAGGGAAACTATCCTTTACAATATGGAATATGCCCGCATACATGATATTATTTACCTTCATATTTAAATAGCAATAACCCTGTGTTTCAAACGGTTCAGATGTTAAACCCCTGATTTTTAATTTCATATCATCATAGAAAAGGGTATCCTCTTTTAACTGAGAAACCTTTATGATAGAAATATCTGCACCCGTATCTAAAAGTAATTTTAAAGGAGATTCTATTCCGTCTTGGAAAACTACTTCCACAAAAGTTGTAACCCATTGTATCCGACTTAACGTTCTGCTTGTAATTCGTGAATCACCCTCGGTGCGGCAGTCACCGGAGTGTGATTGGAGTTTAACACATTAAGGACCGCTCACGAGTTTTCTCGTGTTTCGCGTTCGATCTGTTACGGACCGCTCACGAGGTTTCTCGTGTTGCCCAAAAATGTGCGGTCCCAGGCGTATGTCTTACAGATTTCTTTGCGGTCCTTAATGTGTTAAGTATTTTCGTTACTAGGCGAATGATTGCAAAAATTTTGAGGACTTGATTGAGAGTAATTCTGAGAATTTGCAGAAGAACAGGTGTTCCAATTTGGTGATGGGCGATAAGATTGATATGCCATCGCTGAGGAATTCCCATCTATCTGTTGATATCGTCTATTATTGTATTCGCGTTTTCTACATTAATTAATTACATGTCCCCTATTTTTGCAATATGAAAACACCTTAGTATTATATGTGTTATCACGGCCTGCCATATAAGAATTTACTCTTACATCTGGTTTCTGACGGAAATACGAACTTTGTGTGAACTATAGTATTAGGTTCACGGAAACGACAAACTACCGTTGTATGACCACTTTGATTGCAAATCGTGCAGTACTTTGTCTCCCTCAAACTTAATCCCTGAAATCTTGCAATCTCGATTTGTGATTTTTGTTCAACTTCTTCCGCTTGTGCCATTTGGATAGCATCTACCAGGGTAGTTGGTTTTTGCGACTTAACTATTATAGAAATATCCTTTCGCAACCCCATAACGAATACATCAAGAGCTTGTTTTTGCAAAAGATTTACGCAAGCTCTATTTTCTACAGCCGATAAGCCATCATCGAGACTATTGGTTTAGCCTTATTAAACAATTTTCAACCTTTTGCGAATAGGAGAGAACATCTTCATTATAGGCCTGTTTGCAAGAAGATAATTCTAGTTGTCATTGACCTTGTGACCTCTTATCAGAATAAGCATCTAGCAAATACGTTTTTAATGCACTCCAATTTGTAAAAGCGCGATTTCTAATTAAAGCCCTCGCGTTACCCGTTACCTTTGTTTCGATTATTGCAAATAGAATTGCTTTATTCTCTTCACTTACTAAAGTAATTGCTTTGTCGCAATTATCACAAAATTCATATAATAAAGATTTTGTACCATTAAACGTTATTAACATCTTTGCCGCGATTTCGATTTTTATTCCGGCTTGTGCCATGTTGACTTGTAATTTGTCCGTAAGAGATTGAGAATTAGAAAAAGAGAAATCAATAGGATACGTGGATTCCTTAACTTACAAGACAATTAGATGATGCGACATTCTTCTTCGATGAACGTTGTCCCAAATGAAAGCAATCTTGGGAAGGATATGCCACGCAGTGATAATGATTGCTCAGGAGACGGTTGAATCCAGTGATGATCAGTCAAAACGATGTTGAATTTTTCCTCCTCTTAATCTTCGGTAGTTCTTCCTCGAGACGGCAGCAAAGTTCACTTACTGGATGTAAGTCTGCATACGCTCGGCAAGGTGATGTTGCTATTAGGCTTGATTATGGCCCAGAGAATAGCGTCTTCACCGATGGATCCTTTTCAGATTTAAAGACTGGGTAGTAACCGCAGGAAGCTTCAAATTCTTAACGAATTCCTCCTCGTTACTTGAAAAATGATCCCACTTCTGACACCAATTTTTCTTGTGTAATGGACACAAGGATAATTGAACAACCGTTTTTATGAATAATATTTAAATAGATATTTATTCAACTAGATTAAGAATATTAGAGATTCAACTGTTTTGAACTGGACTCCGTGACTGAGACTGGTGGCTTTTGGAATAGTGATACTCTCGGATAAGGAAATGCGATGGGTTTTAAAGGTTTCGGATTGTAAGAGAGGGGATGACGGGATAGAGCAGAATTGCAGGGTTTTGGATAGGTGACGCATTAGCTAAGATTACGATAGGTAGCAGGGATGACGTAGTGTTTACATTTACGCAGCATTTCGGTAGTTAAGTGTGAATCATGTTTACAGAGAAAGTCAAAGGAAAAAGATAAGTAGGGGTCAGTACATTACACAATAAATGTTAATCATTTTAAAACTTCACTGAATACTGACGTCTGTACCAGTGTTTATATAACCATTAAACACGCGTTTAATAACTGGTCCGTGACATGTTATCGTGTACTATTGGATAAACGCAACAATTTCAATATTAAAAACAAAAAATTATTAAGAGATCCAATTAATTTTCAATTTTTCAATATATAATAAATCCACAACAACTGAACTATTTCAAAAATGATAAAATAATAATTAAATACAACCTTAACAAAAATATTCTCTCGCTTGCTTGAGCCCATTAGGTGAGAAGCGAGATTGAAACTGTTGAAGCTTTACTGTACAATAATATTTTTGCATGATATAACTATTCAGTTATGTAAGCTTATAATTGTATCTATATAAAGCTAATACATTTTGCAATTATATTTCGAATAGTTTAAACGTTGCAAATTAGTAAAACTGTTATTATTTGTTAGAGTTTGCCGTGATTATGATTGAAATAAAACCCTTTGGTATTAGATACAATATTATACTTTTAATATTGGATCAAACATATAGCTTTGAATACAACAGGATTACAGTACAACTCTCAGAACGGAAGCGAAGATCAACCGGTTATGTATCCATACCAACTTAACTCTAGTGACAAAACATAAAGAAAATAAAAGTAGAACGAGATTACACATAAAAAGGAACTATCGTTTATACAAAGAAACATTAACTTCAACACTACCCCTTAATCGAAGTTACATCCACTTTTCTTACGCCTATCATATCGGTGCAATACATATGCTCATCCCTACTTAAACCTTTAGTAAGCACATCTGCAATCATATCTGCAGTACTTTGATAAAGAACTTTGATATCATTTTTCTCTAACACATCCTTAATATAGTTTCCTCTCACATCAATATGTTTTGTACGTTTATGAAAGACAGGATTATACAATAGCTTTTGCGCACCTTGATTATCATTAAATATACTAATACAACTGTCAATATCAAATAATTGTTTAAATAGTCTTTTGGTAAAAACAACCTCTTTCAGCACATCTAAAATTGCTAGATATTCAGCTTCAGTGCTAGATAGTGCCACACACTTTTGCTTTCTGCTTTCAGGAACACATTACATATCCTGTGTAGGATTTTCGATCTAGCAAACATCCACCCCAATCTGCATCCACGTAGCATTCCAATTGCTTCCCAGATTTTTCATATACGAGTCCTCGGTCAATCGTTCCTGCTAAATACCTTAGCACCCTTTTTGCTGCCAGCCAGTGACTATCATCATAGCAGTTATTAAATTGGCTTAACACATTGGTCGCGTGTGCAATATCCGGACGAGTACTAACTGCAAGATACATTAAGCATCCAACTAATTCCTGATATGGAATACCTTTGTCAGTTACATGATTGTCCATATTTGGTCTGTCCAATTTTTGACCAGCCACCATAGGAGTTGTTAGAGATTTTGCATCTGTCATCTTGAAACGCTCCAGTAATCGTTTCACATACTGCCTTCGGTTTATCGTAATTTTACCTTTATCTCTGTCCCGTTGGATTTCCATACCAAGACAATTTTTAATTGGACCAAGATGCTTAACATCAAAATACCTCTGTAACTATGTAAATAACTTCTTCTTCTCAATCTTATGATTACTAAATACAAAGAAGTCGTCAACATATAAAGCTACGATAACCATTGAACCTTTTGACATTTTCTTTACATATACGCATGGTTCGCATGACAATTGCACATAACCAACTTTTGTCAATACCCTGTGTACAGTTTCATTCCAAGCTCTGCTTGCTTGTTTTAGACCATACATGCTTTTCTTCAGTAGACAAACTTTATTTTCCGTTTCAAAACCCGTTGGCTGCTCCATATACATATATTACCTCTTTGAGATCTCCATTTAAAAAAGCAGTGGTCACATTCAAATGGTCCATATCCATATCCGCCTCATTTGCCATAGCGAACAATGACCTGATCGTGGAGTGCCTCACAACTGGTGAATAGGTTTCCTGGTAATCCACTCCATATCTCTGTGTGAACCCTTTAGCAACTAAGCGTGCTCGGAACCTTTCCATATTACCAGAAGTGTCGGTTTTTGTTTTGAATACCCACTTACATTTGATTATATTTACATTTTTCGGTCTGTCAACCAGTTCCCAGACATTATTTTTTAGCATAGAATCATATTCTGTTTGCATGGCCCTTTTCCATTCCACATTTTGAGGACTGTCAAACGCCTCCTGAACTGTTTGTGGATCGTTGCTTAAAACACAGACATGGAAATTTGTTTCGTAATCCTTCATCCAGATCGGTGGGCTGCGAGCACGCTGAGTAACTTCTGCAATTTCTTCCTCAGTGCTTTCATAACTTGACGTGGAAGAAGCGTGATCTAGTTCCTCATCATTGCGTTCAGACGAATTATCCTCGGATGTATCAAGTGTCTCCTCTGGATCAGTGTCACATGCAGTTTCCTGTTTTATTATCTGTAATGGCTCTACAGTCTCAATCAGTGTCTGGGTTTCAATAGTATTTACCTTCTCGGATTCAATAAATATTACACTTCTCGCTATTACGACTTTGCCTGGTCGTTCAGGGTCAGCTAACCTATAACCCTTGGTAGTTTCACTATATCCTACCATAATGTGTTCCTTGGATTTAGGATCTAATTTGGTTCTAGTTTCCTTTGGTATATGTATAAATGCCCTAGATCCAAATACTCTTAAATATTTAATATTTATCTTATTACCTGTCCACAGTTCTTCAGGTGTTGCGTCTTTGATGGCTACTGTAGGACTTCTATTTTTTAAATAAATGGCTGTGTTAACAGCCTCTCCCCAATAACGCCTCTCCAGTCCTGAATCCTCCAACATCGCAAGTGCCTTTTCTATAATAGTTCTATTGCACCTTTCAGACACCCCATTTTGTTCAGGATTATATGGGACTGTTGTTTCGTGAATAATGCCATACTTCGTTAAGTAGTCTTCAAAAACCTTATTGCAATATTCTTTCCCATTATCACTTCGAAGACGCATAATTTTGGATTTCACCTGATTCTCCACAAGAACCTTAAACTCTCTAAACTTGGTAAACACTTCATTTTTGCGTTTTAACAAATATCCAAACGTCTTACGTGAATAGTCATCAGTGAATGTTAAGAGGTAACGAGAACCACCCCATGAGGGTACTGACATCGGTCCACATACATCAGAATGCATCAGATCCAGTCGTTCTGTTGCTCGCTTCGCTTCTTCAGTGGGAAAAGGATTTCTGGTTTGTTTCCCCTTAATACAAGGCACACATGGTGGTTCCTCGGAATCCTTGAAGGACATGCCATCGGCTAAACTATTCCTTAACCTGATTAAGTCTTTATGATTAAGATGGCCAAGATGCCTGTGCCATGTTTCTTGTGGTACATTTGTTTCATTTAGGAACACGGTGGCTTTATCGCTGTTAGCAGGTTTTCCCGCTATATCCAATTTATAAATACCCCCGACATTTGTACCTGTTATTGAATACTGTCCATTTACTTCACAGTCAGCTTTATCGTAAATATAACATTTTTTCTCATAAAAAATAATTATTTTCCCTTTTTCCGCTATCCTGCTCACTGACAACAAATTGGCAGTACAGTCTGGGACATGTAATACTTCAGTAACTGTTTTTTCAACTGATTCATTGCCACAGACAATATCAACGTCCACGTTTCCAACACCAACACCAGACATTGTGTTTTTATCAGCTATTGTGACCGTTGTCTTCACATCATCACAGTAATTTGTCATCCAGTCTTTTCGCTTACTCATGTGAACCGTGCAACAACTGTCTATGCCCCAATCATCTTCACCCAGTGAAATGGACGAAGCCAAGGCAGTATCAGGCATGTTGGAAACTGTATAGAGTAATGCCTTATTGTCATTTTTATTATCAGTATTATCTTCTTTCTTCTTTTTCTGTTTTGCCTTTTTCCATTGTGGACATTTTGGACGGATGTGACCTTCCTTTTTACATTCATGGCATACTGGAACAAAATTTGGAACCATTTTCTTCTTATTAGTTCCACTAGATGTGAGTTTACCTTTGGCAATTAGAGCACTCTCATGATCAATTGATTCCTTGCGGCAAGCATTGTCAAGCAGTAGCGACTTCACTGCTTCAGATGTAATCTTTTTGTTTTGATCATGCGTGGCTTCCAGGCCCATGATCATTGGTTCATAGTCATCAGGAAGTCCATTTAATAAACATGTCGCTACATCTTCGTCATCCATTTCCTTGCCTATATCAGCAAGTTGCTGCACAGTTGAAAATATTTCGTTTATATATTCTGACATGGTGCGATGATCCTCCAATCTAATTCGATGAAGTTTTCTCGACAACGATAACTTTCTATATGTACTCTTCCTTTCATATTCTCTTTGAAGAGTCTCCCAAATTTCTTTGGATGTCGTAGCAGCACGTACACACGAATAACAATTTGGTTTAAGAGCTAGCGATATTTTCGCCATAGCACGCTGATCCCTATCAATATCTACGTCTGCCCCGGTGACAGATTTCCATAATCCATACTCTATTAGGGTCATCTTCATTGTGAATTTCCAATTATTGTAGTTACTAACGCCTTCTAGCTTTTCAATTCCTGTCGTGCCTCTCCCAATCACTATAGGTGCCACACTTGTTGTACTCATCTTACTTAATTTTTTCTTTTCAAAGCAAATAGAAGAAAAGAATAAAAAATATATAAAAGATTTGTAACTAAAAGACAGTGGCACACCGTTTGAGGTACGTTATAAGGCATGGAACTTTGTACTTAATCAA
The DNA here is from genome assembly GCA_944738655.2 of Andrena hattorfiana. NCBI lineage: Eukaryota > Metazoa > Arthropoda > Insecta > Hymenoptera > Andrenidae > Andrena > Andrena hattorfiana. Next base: position 27,837,671 of record OX122894.2, on the reverse strand, counting down.
ACACGAACATGTGGTCGTATAACCTGATCGAATTTTTCTTCGTAATCCAAATAAATCTCAATGCAAATATGTCTTGAATTTCTCACAGTGTACAGCATAACTCTGGGCCCATAACCTGTTAGAGTTTGCCGTGATTATGATTGAAATAAAACCCTTTGGTATTAGATACAATATTATACTTTTAATATTGGATCAAACATATAGCTTTGAATACAACAGGATTACAGTACAACTCTCATAGCGAATTCGGACGGTCGCACTGGTGCGCACTGAGTGCGACTTTTAGCCAATTGGAAGCGAGAAAACTCGCACTCAGTGCGCACTAGTGCAGGTTGCCGAATCCGCTATCAGAACGGAAGCGAAGATCAACCGGTTATGTATCCATACCAACTTAACTCTAGTGACAAAACATAAAGAAAATAAAAGTAGAACGAGATTACACATAAAAAGGAACTATCGTTTATACAAAGAAACATTAACTTCAACATTATTAATAAATTTTCTTCTCGATTTTTAATTATTGGGCCATGTTTAAGTACTGGGACATTTACCTTAGGAGACTGAATTATTGTCTCAATTAACAAGGTAAGTCGCCAAAATTTTTTTAATAGATTTCTTATGTAGAGTCGCAGACTTGGAAGTTGTCCGGAGAAGGTTCGACAGAGAAGCATCTCCTTTCGCATAAGTTTCTGGAAATTTGTACCATGCATGTACAAAATAATATATATTGTAACAAATTGCATTGCATTTAAATTGCCAGATATTTTTATACCAGCAATTTAGAGTTTTTATGTAAAGCTTATATTATAAAAACGAAGGGAACGCACAGGACTTGGATAAAAATGAAGGGGATGCACAGGCTTGGATAGAAATGAAGGGGACGCACAGGACTTGGATAAAAATGAAGGGAACGCACAGGCTTGGATGTATAGAAATGAAAGGGATGCACAGGCTTGGAGGTTGTCCGTAAAAGATTAGATAGATAGACAGAGCATCTTGTTTCTGGAAATTTGTCAAATAAGGTAAATCGACAAAATTTGTCCAAAGACATAGCATTAAGAATTATTAAGAAAATAGATTATGGTGGACTGCTTGCAATGTAGAGCAAGTCACATTAGTGAAGAAAGTACGCTGAAAACACATCTCCCTTGATGCTTTTCAATCTTTTGTGAAAGACATTCGTAATACTTTAATAAAATTCACAGTAATTGCCACGCTATTTATTGAATTTATTAGTTTCCCATTAACAATATTTCAATTCACCAATAAACATACTAAATTACTTTTATTCCAACACCAATAAATTGTGGACACATTTTGTAGTCTCTACACTTACTATAGCAAAATGCCACTCTATTTCTATATAAGTTCTACGTTAAGTTGTAACTAAAATAACTAAAATGTGGATTTTATATATTTACAGATAATCGAAGCAGAAGATGATGCAGTGTGATCTACGTCAGAGAAAAAAATTTATGAGAATATTAAGAATCAGAAAACTAGTAATTATTAATAAATATGTATTAAAACGTGTTCATAGTAACGGTTTGCGAATATTCTCCAGCCAGTTATTGTTTTCTATAAATCCTACACTGTTAATAAATTTTTAAACAAAGTATTTGTCCATGAATATTAACATAACGCACTTTTTATTTTTAGGCATGGGATATGTTGTAATATTTGTTTAGAAAGCAATAAGACCCTGCATAATATGAATGCTTACATTTTATTCCTATATATTCATATTAATTTCCTACTATTTTTAGTCTTGTCGCGTGTAGGAAACATTTAAGTAGGATTTGTACATATATTTAACGAAATTTATAATTTTGTCAGCTATAAGGCAGACATTCGTCATGTAATTTTAATCACGGTAATTCGTAATCACAAAAAATAGAAGATAACAATAAATATAATATTAAAAATTATCTGAAGTATGCAAATTATCTTTGTAAAAAGAAGTGAGATCCCCATAAAAAACTTCAAAAAAGTAAAAAAATTACGCCAAGTACATGAAATCAAATAAATCACAAAAATAGAAGATAATAATAATGATGACAAAATAAAAAAAGATGTGAAATCAAAATGAGCTGCAAGTACATAAAGGTGCTTTCCAACTGCGCGAGAGGGAGCTGTTTGCTATTTCCATATTCTATTCTGAATGTGGAAAGAAATTCTCAGCTGTTGCGTTGTACTTGTAAAAATTTAAACGGAAAGTCTGTTGGTACTGCAAACGTAGAAAATTCATTGTACATTTTAATTACTTGAAATGTGCTTATGCTACAATATTCTACGTTGGCAGTAAGGAATTATAAGTGAAAAGGAAAAATAGATGAGGGGATGTACCCCAAAAAAAGAAGTTCGTTGGGTTAGACATTTTTTTATTAGCAAAACACTGAAACAGAACATGAAATACACTTATTACAATATAATTACGTCATATGCAGAAAACAGTTACGGAGAAACATTATATATAAAATTGTATTGGATGTTGAATTGGGCTAGTGAAAATGCGCAGGCTGGAGGCGCGTGATTATTATGTGGTCCCCTGCTCGAAGTGACAGAAAATAAAACCTATGTAAATGCAATATGACAATAAATGTTGGGCGACTAGTTCGTTCTTTTGCGCTACATTTGTGAACTTTTTATCATCCTTCCGAAGCATTATTATTACGCCACAACAGTATCTTTAGGAAATTGGATATAGCATATAGGTTATATTTTCTGTCACTTGGAGGAGCGGATTTTCTATCCTCGAAGTGACAGAAAATATAATAACCTATATGCTATACCCGATTTCCTGAAGATACTGTTACGGCGTAATAATAATGCTTCGGAAGGATGATAAAAAGTTCACAAATGTAGAGCAAAAGAATGAAGTAGCCGCTCTACATTTATTGTTTATTAATTTCCTTAATTATGGTCCGAATTATATCATTCTTGGGGCCAATTTGATCGAGAAAACATAAGGAATCGATTGACGTCACTTTCGCAAAGATCTGATTACAAATTGCAGAACTTCAGATTCGTCACTGCTTAGTGTGCCACATTGTATAGCCCCGCTGGTTTCGAGCGTCGAAGCCCAGAAAACTCAGCGAGACACATGATTGTTGGCAAGCATCGCATTTGACGATTCTAGCTAGCGAATCACCTCGTATAAATGCTAATAAACGATAGTGTGAAGTACGCAAATGGTTAGGCTCGGATTATCGGGAAAGACCTACCCACCCCACTGTTTTGCTTTCTCGCTGCGAGCGAGGACCTTCGGGCCCGAGTAGACCACCCGTTGACAGCCGAGAGTAATAAAACCGACGGACCAGATAAAATGTTTATGTTTTTGATAACTGTTGATGAAAGTATTACCAATGGAGTTTTTAGGGTTTCTCAATGAAAATGATGCCAAACGTGGAGCAATTCGGTCCATTTTTAGTGAACGTAGTGCGTGTCCTAATCATGTATTCATAAGAAAAAATAGACTGAATTGCTTCGCGTCTCGACTCATTTTCGTGGACATAAACTCACCAATCCATCGGTGGTAACACTCTTATCAAGGTGTAATGAGAAATATGAACATTTTCATATTCAATACTCGATGACTCAAGTCGCCGTCGACCGAGGGTCTCTCGCTGGTGCGCCGCTATTTCACTCGCACTCGGTTTACGTCATTTAGTCTCCTTGTCAAGCGGTTCGGGCGAGGGCCCTGATAAATGTGAATTTATTTGGGAAACCAAAGTCGCGTCATTCGTGACCTCTACTCGCAAACATATATATGTTCTATGTACGAGAAAAAGCAATGATGACTTGAATCAAGACTTGAAGCAACATTTCTAATAGGGAAATGCATGAAACTTTGGGATCAGGAATTCCCAACCAAGTAATGCATATGAAAGAACTGGCGAAATTCAACAATAGTTCGTCGTCTAAATTTAACAATTAAAGTATTTATTTGACGTGAATATAAAGTTTGTCAGCAAAGTCTTTCTTGATTTGAGTTCTATAGAAGGCTGACTTTCCTTCGCCATGGAAAATCTCCTCTTGTCCTTCACGCTGGCAATCATGCGACTCGCTGAGTTTCGTGGGTTTCGACGCTCGAAACTAGCGGGGCCATACAATGTTGCGCACTAAGCAGTGACAAATCTGCAGTTCTGCATTTTTAATCAGATCTTTGCAAAAGTGACGTCCATCAATTCCTCATGTTTTCTCGATCAAATTGGCCCCAAAAATTATAATATTCGGACCATATTTTGAAGGAAATTACGTGAAACATTGTTTGCACGATTGAAAGCCCGTTTCGTTAAAAATAGTCCGATTTAAATTATTTTCTGTCAATTTAATCGGGAGAATGCCAGGAATCCATTTGTGTCACTTTCATATTAATACGATGAAAAATAAACAAATTCTATTTCTAGTAAAGTCTCGTTAGCCGCTCGCCGGTTGGGACCGGCGGTGAGCCCGTATCGTGAACGGAGCCCTAATTCCAAGTGTGAGTTTATCGCTTCTTTCTGGTCGAAGGGGGGAGCGAGATGGAATGCTTTGCGTGCGCGGCGGGCGTGCGCGATGGTCGCAAGCGCTTACGAGTTACGGTGAGCATGGGAACCGTTTCGCAAAATCTTGACGCATGCCCGGCTCAAGTCTTTTCTACGCCCTAAACGAGTTTGTCAAATTGCGCCCTTTATTATAATACATTTATTTGAGTTCATTGATGTCCTTAGTCTTAATTTTTACTCGTAGTATAAAATCGTTGTAGTACAATTTGTAGTATTTCATTTACAAATTTATTTTTAACAATGCCAACAATGAAAAGACCATTTTGCACCTCTTGTCAACCTTACGCCCTAGCAGTTACCTATTTTTTCAGAGTAAAGTCATACATAATCTCAAATAAATGTATTAGAATAAAGGGCGGAATTTGACAAGTTCGCCTAGAGCGCAAAAAAGATTTGAGCCGGGCCTGCTTCAAGATTTGCGAAGCGGTTCCCGTGCTGACGGAGTGTCAGGTGTCCGAAGGGCGGAGCGAGACAAAATATCAACGCGTCTTCTGCTCGTACTGCCCTGACTCGCTTTCAGTGCCTTCGCTCGCTCTCGCCTTCGCTGGACAAGACTGAAACAGAAGTGGTGGGGATACCGAAAAGTCTGTATCGTGTACACCAAACCGAGACCGTAACGAGACTTTACTGTAATCGATGACACATCACCTGTGATCTCGCGCGGCTCGGACCACAAAGGTTCTCGTCGATTATTCGAGCTTCTAAGATCGTATTCAGATATACCCTTCGGTGCCCACAGAACTCCAACTGACAAATCCACGATCGTCAGATGATGGTGACTGATTTTTCCTCGATCGCTGTTCACGAAAACGAATCGACCGGCGAATATATCTGCATACGATCTTAGGATAAAAATACGATGACAGATGAAATAGTATTCGAAGCTCAAGATGAAAGGCCTTCGAATAATCAAAGGAAACTAAATATCTGAAGCTAAACAGAATTTTAGATTTAGGGTACACACACCCTCTCCGAAACCTCGTGTCGATCGGCCACTGGGGCCATTCGGAAGTATATTCTTTTATTTAAATAATGCCCATCTCTGCATAGGACCGTAAAGAATTACAAAAAAAAATCAGGGAGTCAACTGTTGACCGATTTGGAGACTTTTCTTTGTTACATGTTACATACAATAGTCGGAAGAATAATAATAAGAGCAATAATTGCAAATAATTGCCAGAACTTCCACATTCTGAAAATATGATATCAGTAAATCAATATTTCCAGTATTAGTAAAAAAGTTCCAATTTCTCTTTTCTTATTTTAAATAATGTGATCATATAATTATAACATAAATTCGACAGCGATTTCCAGTGATGTATGTGTCACGGTAAAAGCATTAATTTAGTAAATGTATACAATTCCCAGCAGTTCCTGGTTAATATATGGCTAAAATGCATATAACCTAACCTACAATCGTACGAAAATCCATACATTGACTGCATCACGCTTTTACTGTGGCACATGTATCCAGCTAACGCTTCAGTTTTGCTATGATTCCACGTTGGCAGTCCTCCCGAGTAGGCGCCATCTCGTATCCACTAGCTCAACTAAATTTGTCACGTGACTTGCTCTGTATTATCGCCAATATGGCGGAACTCGTATTTGGGAATGCAATCACAGGCTGACGTTGTTTGTCCTTATATGAGCAGAGTTTTGACTGGGTGAGGTCTCATTCGAAAGAGGAAGGTTCAATGCAGCCCGCTCTGCTCATCGTTTGAGTCAGAAAACTCTTTTAGTGACCTACAAATACATGGAATCTGCGAGTGCATTTTGTCGATTTTTTCTCTACTTTGAACACTCGTATTATTACATATCAACACAATCTCTTTGAGCCATGACCAGAGCGCGCTGCATTGAACCTTCATCTTTCGAATGAGACCTCGCACAGCCCAAAATTTGCTCATATAGGGACAAACAACGTCAGCGCGCAAACCCATGTTTCGGGCCAGATTATGTCGGTATACAGAGCGCTGCATTACCCGTGTATACACCCTTAAGATGACACAACTACATATACACAGCTAAAATGCTGTGTTCATACATTCTATTACTCATATCGCGGACAATTTAATTAACCCATCAAAAAGAATCCCATTTAAAAACATTGTCGTAAATTAATAGCTTTACAAAATTAATGATATACAAAAATTGCACCAATTATAACAATGGCTATTTATACAAAGAAAAAAATGTATTAAATAATATGAAGCAGATATATTTTTATACAAATAAATATTTTAATACGAATAAATATTTTATTCAAAATACTTGGTGCTGCGCCCCGAATTGGTGTTGCTAAACTGAATAAATATGTATAAATTGCATTAATCTTTTTCTGTTCGTGAATGTATGTATGTGTGCGTGTGCATATGCTACGTATGATATTAGAGTTAAATATATGTAGAATAAATCTGACTGCGTTTCTAATATGTATATGTATATGTTTATGTATTTTCGATTGTAACGGTGTTATTGTAAATTATTAATACTAAGACAATTAACATTTTTTCGGTTTCGCAGCGCCAAGTATTTTGAATAAAATATTTATTCGTATTAAAATTTTTATTTGTATAAAAATATATCTGCTTAATATTATTTAATACATTTTTTTCTTTGTATAAATAGCCATTGTTATAATTGGCGCAATTTTTGTATATCATTAATTTTGTAAAGCTATTAATTTACGACAATGTTTTTAAATGGGATTCTTTTTGATGGGTTAATTAAAATGCCCGTGATATGAGTAATAGAATGTATGAACACAGCATTTTAGCTGTATATATGTAGTTGTGTCATCTTAAACGCAGTTGGAAAGCACCTCTATGTACTTGCAGCTCATTTTGATTTCACATCTTTTTTTTATTTTGTCATTATTATTATCTTCTATTTTTGTGATTTATTTGATTTCATATACTTGGCGTAATTTTTTTTATTTTTTTTAAGTTTTTTATGGGGATCCTCTTTTACGTTCAGCGAGGCTCTGCCGCTAGATGCAGCTCTCATGCCGCACCCTTCAAGACTTCTCGATAGAAAGAGAGAACTCTGTGGTAACAGCGTGACAGAGTCAGAGAGAACAGAAGATTTTGCAGCTATGCTCCAAAAATAAGTAAACATAAATATTGCACAGAATGAGAGAAGATTATAAGAATTGCGAAGTTTAGAAGGAATATTGATACACAAATTAGTATTGTTTCATAAATTATTGAAATAAACTATCAAATTAATCAGTTTATTCGACGGGACTTCATCCGTCGGTCACAAATAATTTTTTTAATCGAAGACCTTCATTCTTGAGGTCCCTCGAAGCTCGAGCCGAACGATATTGTATCGCTCACCCGTCTATTCTGTCGCCTGGAGTTGCTCGGCGATGTATCATCGATTATGCAGAAACAGAATTTCTTTATTTTTCATCGTATCAATATCAAAGTGATTCTGCCGATTAAATTGACAGGAAATAATTTAAATCGGACTACTTTGAACGAAACGGGCTTTCAATTCTGCAAATAAATTTTATCTGTAATATCGTTAATAATGACAGTTCAAGTTGTGTCAGGTTTGGTATCTTTCCATCTTTCCTTCTTACACTGCTGGACCTCTCTATATTTCATTATTGCTACGTTCAGCGAAGCTCCGACGCTAGACACAGCTCTCGTGCCGGATTCGGTATTCCTTCAAGACTTCGCGATAGAAAGAGCTGTGGCAACAGCGCGGCAGAGACAGAGAGAACAGAACATGTGGCAACTAAGCGTAAAAAATTCGTTTACCCAGAGTACCTGGAGATGTCATCGCTGTACAAGTTCTTTTTATCGATCGCAGTAGTTTCATTAGGGTCCGTTTGTTTACTGGGGACGCTTTGATCGATTCGGACAATAACAAAAATGAGACGGCCCCCTTAAGGTCCACGCACACATATCCGTTCCGTGTCAGTTCCGTGGGCGTAAAAGGTATCGGTTGCTTGTTTTGGAATGGAGCAGCGTACACTTGTCAGTTCCGTGACTTTCGACGGTCTCTCCGTACCCGTCAGTTCCGGACCGTGAGGATCACTGTTAAAAAATATCGTTGGCGTGCTTTACAATGGAGCAGCACACACTTGTCCGTGTCAGGGCTGTCAGCAGATGCCATTTTAGAAACCATATCCGTTCAGTGAAACTGAAATTTGATTGCTAACGATATTTGGGCATTTGGACTGACGGAATCCTGAAGTCACGGAAAGGTGAAAGGGACGACCTTTTTATATGACCGTGAATGGTTCTCGGGTCGAAGCTCTCGCACCACGCGCTTCGGGGGTCCTAGACCCTAGACTCATTAAGACAAGGACAGCAATAGGCCACTCAGTAATGAAAATGTAAATTTCTATAATTAATATTAGATCTCCATACAAATACCACCAATGGATTGCTGCAGTTTTTCAATGAAAATGATACCAAACATGATATAATTCTGATCATTATTAATGATTGTAATGAAAAGAGTTTTGTATTTGAATTTTGTGTGGTAAGGTAGAGGGTATGATCGAATGCATCCATGCTGGGTGTTAGGGAAATGGATGGGAGCTGGATGTGCGTTTCAACAGGGCGTGCAAACTTTAGAGCTTTTTCACACGGCGATACATGCATCGCGATACGTGTATGATGCGTACCGATTTTCAATTGATCATTATAGCTTCCATAGGAACTGTTCATACGACGGTTCTCGTATCGCGATACTGATTTTGTGTACCCCGCAAACGTCGACCGCACGATACTTTTTGTCTGAAGTTGACAGATGATACGTGGAAACGAGCGGATTCTTTCACACGGCGCGGGGCGAAACACGTATCGCGATACGTGTCGATCATTTGTTCTTCAATAAAAAATACCTTCTCGTGCCCCACACATTTTTGGACAAAATATTTCTCTGAAGAAATGAATGAGATTGAAGCGTTATTTATTTGGATTTTACATAAAAGATGTAGTAATAAACGAGCGAAGAGGAAGCATTGGATTCATCCCATAAACAGCATTAGACATTAAAAGGGAACTCTTCATGTATTAGGTATTTCATGAACTTTTAAAATCTAAATGATTTCGAATATCTGCCACCTCGCCGCGTGCCGTGTAAAAAAGTGAAAAGTATCATGCGGCCAACGTTTGCGGGATACACGAAATCAGTATCACGATACGAGAGTTGTTCTGTGAACGCTTCTATAAACAATGTATAATCGGTATCCACCATACACGTATCATACGTGTATCGCCGTGCGAATGAAATCGTAGGCAGCTCGCAATACAAGTATCGCATACATGTATCCCCGTGGGAAAGGGCTCTTCAGTTGCAACGTAATTGCCTAATACACATACCTATGTACCTTTTGGTAAGTGGAGGTGAAATTTCAAAATCTATTCCGTTTGTATAAACGTAATATTGCATTTTTTATGTTCAATAAACTTTATGTTCAGTAGTGTGCTAACTGTGCGTGACCCCGCCTGCGTTGGGTTTTCGTCAAATTGGAGACGGATCTCTTATCGATTGAGTATATATACGCGCTCGAATATCAAAACAAAAGCACGCGTTGACGTATTCCGTGCGAGAAAAGTACGATTGGTCCTAAGCTAACCAATCGCACCTGCATCCCTCCCAAACGGACTTGTGTACCACACGTGGTTTCCAAAAATTCATCAGGCTGATCGGCCAGAGAATTTGGCCAGGGTCGCGGTATATGACCGTACCTATTGTCACGCGAGTTGGCGGTGAACAACGGTGCGTACGGGTGCGAAGTCATCAAGGTACCAAGCACCAACACAGCAATATACGGATTAAGGGGTTACGCCACCCTGAAAGTTTTGAAAAATCGATTTGTTTTTTTTCTTGCATTTTCTTATTACGTGAAGTTTTAAGAATAATTTAAGTCATGGTAGACGCAAAAATCCCCCCAAATAGCCGAGTTATAAACTTTAAACGAGGCGTGGATGTCGATATTCCGCAGCAGGTAGTGACCACTCTATTTTTCTTCTTTTACGTTTTTCTGGCAACTACATTTTCAAAGGTGATATATGAAATATCTCAAAAACTATTTGTCCGATTGATTTCAAACTTGGTACGCATATTCTTAATGGTATTATCTACAATGTAGAATATCATTTTTTTCATGCGATGACCCATTCGTATATAATAAATGTTTTAAGTTCGTTTTGTCACATGAAAAACGAATAATTTTCTTCACATTGCTCTCATTTGTGCAATAATTTTTTTTCTCAAATCCGTATGCTACATTGTAGGTATTTTATTAAGGAACACGAAAATCACCATGTTTTTCATTTCACATGAACCTGGGCGTTCTAATTTGTTATATCAGTCACGCGTTTAACGGCGGACGAGCTTCGCGGGACAACAAATAACTCGGTCATTTTTTAATATTTCTATACAGTATGTATACAATATATGCACTAATACATGCTTTACACATAAGAAGAAAATAAATAATATTCAACCACATAGTATCAGTAAAAAAAAATCGTCTAAGTAGTTTAGTGCTGTTTCGAGCACCTCAGTGTGGCGTAATCCCTTAATACGTTGGCTGCCGACTACGCCGATCGGCGTATTGGTCTTCTATTCCAACGCCGATTACATCGATTGGAGCGTTCGGGCGGCTACGTCCCGGCGCCGAATCTTGCCTCTTGACTCGTTCCTCTAACCACCATCCCTTCTTTGAACAGTACACTCCGATTAGGCCGTTTTCGGCACCGAGGAAAGCACCGCCAGATTTCATAGGCAGTCAACGTGTTAACGAAAAGTTCGGCTTTTGTTCGCAGCAAATAATCTCTGAATCCTTAAAGACGATGAAGGTATGTTCTTGATTGCCTTTTGGAAATCTGTCGAAGTTGTCTTCGAAAGTACGGAATTCCCGACCATAAACGATAAATGAATTTTCGCTTCACTCTCAACTGTTACCTCCCAGAGTCTCCATCGTTTGGGATAATTAAGGACATTCCATAAAGGCAAAATATAGGACAGAATACCTATAAAAGCCCAAAACATAATAAAATTCAGACAACATCTACTTGCCAGGTAATAAAGAACATACCTTCTCCGTCTTTAATGATTCAGAAATTATTAGCTGCGATCAAAAGCCGGACTTTTCGTTAATCCGTATATTGCTCTGTTGGTGCTTGGTGCGCATGGTGACCTCGCACCCGTATGCACTGTTGTCCACCGCCGGCTGGCAGGTCAGTAGGTACGGTCATAAAACTATGCTGGCCGATAAAACCTAGTTAGTTTTTCGGAAACAACTGGTTGCAGTAAGCCCAAAATATAATAAAACTTTACATCCTTCACAATAACGTATACCTGAGGTTACCGCTCCCTACGCGCATCCCGCCGCAGTGGGCTGGATTGAAAAGTTGGCGCCTTTTGGGTCTTTTTTGAAGATATCGGAATTAAATTTTGCGTCAAAAAATAGGATAAAATTATTCCTTTCTAATAGTGTATAATTTAATATTTTTTACATTTATTGAAGTGAAACTTCCTTACGTACAGTAAAGTGAATTAGCCTCATGCCGCTGAACGGCGGACGAAACGTTGCAACAGCGTATCGAGACTCCCAACCGTAGTGATGGGTGAACAGACGCGTTGGGGGGGGGGGGCACCTACATAGCATTGCGGTATACAGGGTCATCCGTTAAAACAACCATTCACCGGCCCGGCGTTCGGAGGGTTGCCAACGACCGCTCGACAGCGATGATGTCTGAGCTTCCAAAATTTTAGGGTGGTCTCTTTCAAATTAACGTCGCAAAGAGCTATTTGAAATTTCCCGGCCCGGATTGAAGATATCGGAATGCAATTTGCGCCGCAAAATGAGGAATAATTATTCCCTCTTAATGATGGATAATTTAAAATATTTTACGTTTACTTAAATTTTCTTTCATCAATTTTTTAACCATAATTGTTGTGAAAAGCTTGTGCAAACTGTTTATTTGATACTGTATTTAATGCTCTTTTTAAAATTCATGGTGTTGATAAAGAATAGGCTAATTGTTTCTGTACCATTACTTTCATAAATTGAGAAAGTAAATTTTTATTCAATTATGTGTTAGGTCTGCAAACCTCAGAATCTATTGTTCTGGTTTTCTTTTTTATAATTGTATCCTTAATGCAGTGCATGCCTAGATCGGACGTAACGGGTAACTCATGGGACATGTCTTTGATTCTAGCAGTGTTTGAATTGTTTTCTACAATTTTTATATCTGAATGTTTTAACCTTTTTGCTACTCGACGCCACGCCTATACCGGCTTCCGTTAATGTCATTTTTTAGAACAATGCGCCATTATTGTGGATTTTACACGCATGTGGCGAAAAATCTCTCCGTGCAGGGTATAGTGCCGCGGTCTACCCTGTCGTACCTAAAAAATTTTAAATTTAGACGGGTACGAGACCAGTCAACATTGTTTCCAAACCTCATTACAGTAATCTGGGGTGCGAGTGGAAAAACCGATCACAAAAGTGGGGCGCACGGCTCGCTTACCTGGGCCGGGAAATTTCAAATAGCTCTTTGCGACGTTAATTTGAAAGAGACCATCCTAAAATTTTCGAAGCTCAGGCATCATTGCTGTTGAGCGGTTGCGGGCAACCCTCCGAACGCCGAGCCGTTAAAGAGTTGTAGTGGAATGCGTCCGTGAAGCGGTGTTGCCATTTTCTCCTGTTCGCGCGCGCTTAGGTTGCAGTTTTAACTGATGACCCTATATGTATGTAGGATGTGGTGGGTCGTGATAGGGCGAATAATTGGCATTTACGTATATAAAAGGTTTAATAATAAGGAAAGATATAAAATAAGTAAGAATGTGTATACATTAACGTTCGCCACGGCGTCGTCTTTCGACGACTGACTGCCTCTCCCTTCTCTCCGTTCTCCCCACGCCGGCTCGCTTCGCGCTATCTCCCTTCCACTCGTTTCGCATGCTACCGGCAACATGCACGTTACCGACGTGTCACGCATACTTCCATCACTCGGTCTTTCCTGACATATCTTTGGTCCCCAAAGATGCATCTATGAACTCATCCATGCACTGAAACGATTTCATATAATCTACCGCTGTACTTGTCATCATGGGACCTTTGCCAGGGCCTACTCGCATCACCTCATATCGATCGTTTCTTTTTACTTTTGACACTTTGTACGGTCCTAAATACTTCTGTTTGATTTTCAGTTGCGGGCCGAATTGAGTTCTCTTTATAAATACTAGGTCGCCTTCCTGACATTGCTTTGCCGATTTACATTTTTTATCATGGTATCGCTTACTTTCTTCCTGCATTTTTGTAAGGTTTTCTTTCGCTAACATTCTTATTTCGTCGCATTTCTCGTCGTACGCTAGTACCGCTTCCTGTTCCAAAAGAGTTATAATTTCTTTATCTACGCGGTTTCGCATTTGATGCCGAAAAGCACCTCGAATGGAGTCATGCCTATACGTCTCTGGAATGTACTATTGAGACATTTTTGTACTTCGTCTACGCGCTTATACCATTGATCCGGATTGTTCAATGATAACTTAGTTAAAACTGGTATTATTGTTCTTATCACACGCTCCGTTTGCCCATTTCCACGCGGGACACTCGTTGTAATATGTATACTCTCTATTCCTTCATCCTCGTAATATTCTCGAAATTCTCTAGACGTGAAGGCGGTACCCTTATCTGATATACTGCGTTCCGGATTACCAAAAATGTTTTGCTGATTACTTAACTTTTTTATAACTTCTTTAGCGTTGACCGTTTTTGTTGGGTACAGCCACGAAAACTTCGAAAATGCGTCAACTACCACGAAAATGTTCGATAAGCTTTGCAAGTCTCCACCATGGGCCCTACGTGATCTATATGGTACGTGTTAAGCCGAGTCCAGACCTGAATGAGTATACGCTAAGCAGGCTGAGCGCGCACGAATATTCTAATGTGAACGGGTGAAACGGTAGCTACACCCGCATGCTTCTACGTCAGAAAGGGCAAGCGTGAACGCATATGCTAGTGTGGACGTGTCATTCGTGGTGACTCAGCGCATGCGACCCGACTCGCGAATGCCGGCGAAGACATATGGCCTGAGCCGATCGTTGTCGGTTTTCTTCCACACATCAAAGGGAGTTTGCAGTGCATTGCGTTCAGCGTGGAAGATAGAAGCAGATGTGATACTTTTCTAAAATCCTCGGTGTCTCGAATTTTCATGATATTGAAATATATGGTAGTCCCCATTTCTGCAGATTCGAAATTGTTTAAAAAATACAAATTTTCAAAGTTTCCTGCCTCCGGTGATTGTTATGAAACCCGCCTACAGAAATTAATTCTAATGACTTAAATTATTGAAAGTATGGACTTGCGTCTTCTTTTTTTCAATCATGAAGGACGGATCTATGTGAATAAATTTAATCCGTTGCTAATATTGTCATAAACAGTTAATCAAAAATTTAAAAATTACATTTTCAACAATATAATGCAATTACCATATAGCTCTATTTTAAACCATTTAAAGCTCTATTTTACTGAATAATTTGTCTTTCTTTTCTTCACTTTTCCCTGCAGTGTTCTTAATTCATACAGCCTGACTGACTCGCTGTTGTGTTACAAAAAATCACACGAGATTACTCGCGGGGGACGGCAATACGCCTCGTGGAGGGACGCAAGAAGAAAAGGGGTTGTTCGCTGACTGCGCGTGGTCCTGTATGCGACGCTTCCCTTATCTCTTCGGTATAAACACGCGCTACAATATCAAAAGAAAATGATCAGCTTGAAACGATATAAATGAATTTTTCATGAAATTTCTTTCATTATGGTCCGAATTACGTCGTTCTTGGTATTAGTTTCATCGGCGAAGCATAAGGAATCAATTGACGTCGTTTTCGCAAAGATCCTCGCCACGGGGTACCAGGTAGCACCTCTTTGACTGGCGTTGCTGGAGAATCACCTTGTATTGGTAAACAGGATGATTCGGAGGATTGAGCTGTACAATGTTCATTTAGCTAACTATCACACCATCTTTACGACTGCGGAGTGGGCTAAGCTAAGCACAGAAGTTGGTGAAGAAAGACACAATGGAATTTTCGACCCCTCCGCATGCGTCATTCGTGCGCGCTCAGCCTGCTCAGCGTATACGCATTCAGCATTCTGGACCCGGCTTTAAGTGGTTGATCTCCTTTCGAAATCGGTCTTAATTCGCCTTTTTTTCCCGATTTCTTTTCAAATACTATACACGGTACACAGCAACTGACAAAGTTTTTTAGTTGTTCCTCTAACGCTGAAATATAATATTCTGCCTCTATTTCTTCTTTCATTTTGCGTACCCCAAGATGACCATTTTCATGCATCTCTCTAATTATATCCATTTCTAAACACGCCGGTACAACAATTAAACTTTTTCCATTTTTCTTTTTCATAAAAATATCATTCTCTATAAAATAATCCTCATACGCCTCCTTCTCTAATATATGCCTTATTGCACGCAATATTTCTTCTTCCATTTGTTTTTTACCGTAGCTAGCAGGTGGTTTTCTATAATTAATACTGGGAATCGACTGAATGCGTCGACGTGTTTAAGCCGCACGCCGCTTCGGTGTTCTACACTATATTCAAAATCTCCGAGGATCTGCACCCAACGCGCGATTCTCGTAGACAGATCTTTCTTGGATAAAGTTTTTTTTGAATGCTTCGCAGTTTGTAATTAATTTGAATGGACTTCCTAATAAATAAACACGGAACTTCTTTACTGCGTGTACTACCGCTAGCATTTCTAGCTCGTACGAATGATATTTTTGTTCGGCGTCTGATGTTTTCTTACTGTAATAATACACCGCGTGAAAGGCTTCTTCGGTCGGTGATTTCTGTAACAATACGGCGCCAAAACCTTTCTGACTGGCATCGGTATGCACTTCTGTCACCGCGTTCGGATCATAAATTCGTAACACTGGTTTTGAGGACAATATCGTTTTCAACGTTAGAACTGCGCGTTTCTGTTCGTTTGTCCAAATAAATGGTTGGTCCTGTTTAATTAAATCTGACAATGGTCGCGCGATTCTTGCATAATCTCTAATAAACTTCCGGAAATACCCGGTTAACCCTAAAAAGCTTTGCACATGTTTCCTATTTCTCGGTTCAGAAAAGTTTTGAACAGCCCGCATTTTGACACTGCTCGGATATACTTTGCCGTTTTCTATTTCATACCCTAAGTATTCAATTCGCGTCTGTAGATATTGGCATTTATTCCAACTAATCGCTAATCCTTTCGTAGCTGCTACTTTTAAAACTTGTACTAACTTATTAAATGCGTCCTCCTCGTTTTCGTCTGGAATTATTATATCATGTATGTACGTGAAAACTATTTTACGCTGAATAAGATTATAAAAAACTTCATCTATAAATCTCAGAAAGCTTGTAGGACTAATACACAGTCCGAATGGCGTCTTCATAAATTCGTACTGCCCTTCATGTGTTACAAAAGCTGTGTAACGTCTACTTTCTTCCGCAACCGGTACGTGTAAAAATCCGTGTCTCAAATCGATTACCGAAAATATACGCGCGCTGCGTAATTCATCTATTTTATCTTCAATGAGTGGCATGGGGAAGTGGTCACGCTTTATTTTTCTGTTTAGGTCTCTAAAATCTATACAAACCCTTTTCGTATCATACTTTTTCGTTACAATAACTACTGAACTCGTGTATTCACTATTGCTTGGCCGAATAACCCCGTTCCTCAAGCATTCATCGATTTGTGTTGTCAGTATTGCCTTTTCCATGGTCTTGCTTTAACCGGAATCTCATTCTTCAGTATAATTTTCGTCTCTACTACCTTCGTTTCCACTTTTGTCGCTGGTCGATATTCTTTAACTATTCTCTCTATCCTGTCCCTGTACTGATCTTTGATTTCTAATTCATTTTTTCCAACAAACAAAATTTCTCGCAGTTCCATACATATTTTACCTTCACGCTGTACCTTTCACGTCTACCTTGGTATTGTCTTCAATCTCGGGAAGCGCAACGCTCGCGATCCGTTGATTGTCGTCCTTGATTTTCCGCAGTTGAATTATTTCACCCTGCCGCATCTGCATGTTAACCTCCTTCAAAATATCTCGTACTAGAATGATGTTGTGTGGAATCAAATATGTTTCGCCGTTAACTATGATGCCGTCGTCAAAGGTGCCGACCACCTTCGTCATTGCGTTGCCAGCGCCCGTGATGCTCACCAGCGTGGCCGCTAGCGGAGGAGCACCAATTTCTTGATGTTTTTCTTCTCTCATTAATGACAAAACACTTCCTGAGTCGATTAACGCAGAACATTCCCTGCCGTTCACCTTTACTGGGTACATTGTTTTAGCGTTGTAAATGCAGTTCACGCTCGCCACAATGTCTTTTCCTGCACTGTGCTTGTCTTTACTAGTGCACTTATTCACTAAATGTAAAAAATTATTGCATTTAAAGCACTTCGGACCTTTACCCTCATCTGGACAGTTTTGCGCGTGGTGTGCAAGCGATCCACACGTGTTGCATCGAGGTTTCTCGTTTTTGGCTGATACCTCTTTCTTCCCCTTTGTTTCTTCTTTTTTGCCGTAGCCCATTTTCCGATGGCCCTTTTCTTTCATACTATCGTATATTTCTAAGTTAATCTTGAGTTCCCGTAAAGTGTTCGCTTGGTATAAAATGGCTTTGTTGTATTCTTTGTCCGGTATGCCGTCGATGATATGCTCTATCAACGCCTCTTCCTCGATGTCACCTTCACTGGCGATTTCGCGCATTGCGTATATGTACTGTCTTTCGGTTTCCCGCGGCAGCCTCTACCGGTTATGCAATCGCGAATATATTTGGGCACTATTTATCCTAGTTTTGAATTCTTTCTTCAATCTCCTTCGCAAGTCCTTCCATGTGACGATGCCTCTTTTCGTTGCTACGAATTGTTTCGCCGACCCCCGCAGCAATCGCTTGGCGTAGATCAATTTCTGCAGGTCGTTCCATTCCAGTAATGTTCCCATGTCCTCGAACTCCTGAATCCATCTTCCTATGGAGAAACTATCGTCACCTGTGAAGTGAGATCTATTCTGTATAAGCTTCCGGGGGACAAGGCCGCAGCTTTGGAGTACTTAGAGCAGATTTTTTACTACTTATACCTCCAGGTGTTCGAAGCGGTTAGCTGACCACTATCAAGGGGGGCTTGGAAAAACTCCCTTCCTCTTCCCGACAACAGGGGTAGAAGGGATGACCGTCCTCTTTAGGAGGTAATGACTCATTTAGTTCGGGTATCACTCAGAAGCCGCCTAGAACTTAACAGTGGGGGCCAGTGAAGGCGGAGTCACAAGCATCTATGCTTCGGTCTTTTGGTGTTCAAGTTGTCATTGCTGAGTCATATCTACTGCACAGCGTTTTGCGTTCAAGACTTGGTGGTTAGCACCGTTTTGGCGAAGTTCTGGAACTCCCGCGATAGGTTGGCGTTCGATACAAGGCCAGCTTCCACCATCGACCAGTGCTGGCCGCTGGCTTCCGCCGCTTGCTTCAGGAGTTCTCTCGCCTCATTGTGTCTTGGACAGTGGAATAAGACGTGGGTTGAAGTTTCGTTCCCCCCACATGCACATATCCCGTCCTCCGCCAAGTTGAATTCCTCTAGTTTCGCGCGGAAAGCTCCGTGTCCACGTAGGAATTGCGCCGTGTAGTGGTCAATTATCAACCAGCGTGTTTCCAGGCGGTCCTGGACATCTTCGAAGAATCGGAAGGTAATCTTTCCCTTCGTTGATGCCGATCATCTCGATTGCTACATTGCAAGGATCTCTTTCCGCACCTTTGCTTTCGCCGTGGTTAGGGAGACATCTCCAGACGCCAGCTCGGCGTGACTTATTCGACATTCTCCAATTTCGATGCTTATTGCTTTTCGGGCTTTATAGTACGACGCGCGCTCCGCTAACACAAGGTCCACCAGTATCTCTCCCACGATCGCAGTGATCGAGTGGGTCGACACCGTACGGTAGGCCTTAGTGGTGCTGATCAGAATCCGCCTCTGCGATCCGAGAAGTTTAAAACTTTTCTTGACGTCGAGGTCCGCCCAGCCTACGGCGTCGTATGCTATGATCGGGACGAACAGACCCGTGTACAGAGTACGCAGGGTCGGACGTCTCAATCTCCAATCGGCGCGAGAGAGCCTCGCTAACGTGTAAAACGTTCGTTCGGCTTTGGCACAGATATTTTTGACATGGGAATTAATACCCATTCCTTGGTCAATGTAAACACCCAACCACTTCATAGTGCGCTTGAGTGCCACATTCTTTCCGCAGATCTTTATCGTAGGACGTCTTTCTCTATTCCGGGAGCCGTTCAAGAGAATCATCTCGGTCTTAGCCGCAGACAGCGTTAATTTCTGTGTGGCGCACCACTCAGAGATCACGAGCGCGGCTTCTTGGCCCTTCTGCTGCAGTTCCCGTCGCGAATTGCCGTAGACAATCACGAGCAGGTCGTCCGCGTAGGCAATGGGCTTGCAAAGCCCGGTGTTCGAGAGGAGCTGCAGAACTTCATCAAAGATTAGGTTCCAGGAGCTTAGACCGAGGATTGGATCCCTGCGGGCAGCCTTTGGTGACATTCTTCCACACGCTATCGGAGCTGCTAATGCTGGAATGAACTTCTTCCCTAGTCATCGACCGGGGAACGTCGTACACTATCAGTGTAGGGTTCCGCTTTGTCGGCAGGGTGGCGAAGATACCTGCTTCCTTGAATTTGCTATTCCCCGTAAAAGCGGAGAGATCCTCTTTGCGCTCAGTCTCGACAGCTATGCCACCGGAATGGATGCGTCGAATAGATTTTACGCGGATCTTCGATTTAATGGGTTTCACCAAGGAGAGTACAGCTGACTTGGTAGCTTCGCTGTTTTTCTCCTTGCCCTTCAACGGGAATATGCGCTCGATATTTCGTGGAGGCACCACCGCATCTGGGGAAATTCGAGGACTGGCAATTTGTACCGCCTGGGCATACGAACCAATGTTTGCCGGTGAGGATGCCACTTTGGGCTGCTGGGCGACCTTCCGCGGTTCCTGTGCCACGCTTTGTGCAGTCGCTTGCGCCCTTATCAGATCGCTGCGTACTACGGCGAGCTGGCCTTCAAGAAAGCTGTTCTGAAGGAGCAGCTCCTGTACCAGCGCGTTAAGCGTGTCGGCGGTGTTCAAGACACGGAGACCGGACTCCTTATTGATCTTCGATTCAGGTCGAAGGCATAAGGTCCTTAGGTCCCCGGTCGCGGGCTTGGCCTCATCTCGTATGAGATCGAGCGCCCGTATGTTGGGCACGGGTATTGTTGTGTTCAATACCTTTCCCTTTCTCCCCTTGCTGGCACGCGCGGCGTCCTTATCAGCAGCGGGCGTACCTTTCGGGGGAGTTTGACCTTTTCCGCGCGCGGCATCCTTATCAGCAGCGGGCGCGATGTTGCCCTTCTTATTCTTTTTGGAGACGAGTTCCCACCTGTCTCCTTCTATCTGGCTCCCTACCTGCTCGTCTTGCTTATTAGCAGCGATGCACGTACGCGCCGCGTCGCGGAATGCCACAGACGTCAGTCGTTGCGTCGGAGTCAGTTTCATCGACCAACACCAACGCCCCGAAACAGTCCGTCTGCATATTCCAGATATAGGCGTCAGATAGGTTGGGGGTTTTGACCGAATGACATGCAGAGACATATGACGCGGAAAGCCCAAGCAGCTTTGGTTGCTGGCCTGTGAAGTAGGATACTGATTCTTCTATATCCTTTATGGTGAACGAACTAGGCTTTTTGATCGCTGATTTCTTCGCCTTTTCCTTCTCGCACTTTCTCCGCAGAAGTCTTGATTTTGCATTGTGGTCTTCATTCTCTGATTCCTCGGAATCTGGATTTTCACTTCCAGAATCTTCGTCTTCTTCAGAATCTTCTTCGTCTGCTGATTCGTCCGTCTTCTTTAGGTATTCTTTTAATCTATCCCTTAATTCTGCTTTTTTCCCAGCTGTTTTCAGTCTCAATTGTTTTAACTTCTCACGAAGCTCGGTTACACTCATGGCGTTCGTCGCCTCGATTTCCGTCTCCTTATCCAGTTCTACCGCGTTCGTACCATCGATTATGGTTCTATCGGCCTCATTACTTCCACTTTCCAGTGACGTATCTGTTTCAACATTTTCACCTGTACCCCCTTTCCTCTGTACCTCCTCGTTCTTATTCATTGTGTCTTTTGTGTTTCATGTTAGCGTCCCACCTGTCTCGCACCTCTGGTTTCCACTCACTGGCGTTACTTACCACTTTTGCTTATTCACTTTTGTTCGTGGTCACCGTGTTAGCACGACCAACGTGGAACTTCTTCGCTTAACGATCTTTATTTTCCAAATTCCCCTTGTCTCCACACTGCACTCTCCATCCCGGACGAGCCCCCAAATGTAGGATGTGGTGGGTCGTGATAGGGCGAATAATTGGCATTTACGTATATAAGAGGTTTAATAATAAGAAAAGATATAAAATAAGTAAGAATGTGTATACATTAACGTTCGCCACGGCGTGGTCTTTCGACGATTGACTGCCTCTCCCTTCTTTCTGTTCTCCCCACGCTGACTCGCTTCACGCTATTTCCTTTCCACTCGCTTCGCATGCTATCGGCAACACGCACGTTACCGGCGTGTTACGCATACCTTCCATCATGTATCTGTGCCTGCTGTTGTTTGTAAAAAACAGAAATGAGCATTATTTAAATAAAAAATTATGTAAATAACTTATTAAAAAAAAGGGACTTGATCTGTATGTGTTGTAAATATAAAAAGAATCCAGAGTTATTTATTATTCGAAGCACCATAAATAATATTTTCATTCGACGGGAATTCATCCGAAGGTTCATTCCAATAGGCTCTACTAATCATATAGGTAAATTAGGCAAAAAAAATTTAATTTGGGTTTGTCCGTTGTTTGCTGTCAATTAACGATATTACGCATAAAATTAATTTGCAGAAGTGAAAATCCGTTTCGTTAAACCTAATCTGATTTAAATAATTTTTTTTGTCAATTTAATCGGGGGAATGCAAGCAATCCATTCATGTCACCTTCATATTGATACGATGAGAAATAAAGAAATTCCGTTTCTATATCTAGAGACGCGGGTTTTTGGAGGTGAAACCAGCCCTTGCTAAAGTGCAGAATTTTCTTTTCTGTACAGAATCTCCGGAACGGTGAGAGATATCAGAAAAAAGTTGAAACAAAAGTTACACCCTGTTTTACATTTATACAACTGCATAAAAATAATTCTCGAAAAATTTATATTTATAAAGTTATCCCCACCACCAACTCTTACAGTCAACTTGTCCCGGTCTCCCCTACCATTTACGAGAAAAACGCGGCTGAGTTATAATGCGAACACCCTGTTTCGTGAGAGAGCCATCTTTTGATAATTAGCGAAATTAAATTTACCCCACGCGAATGGTCAGAATGCGACCTTTGCCCCCCCTGCCCCCCCCCCCCATGATCCTGACAGAGCCTTCGTGGATAATAGTCACACTCACAAGGACAGTACTTCCGTTGAATTTGACCGTGATACTTCAATCAGTGTCATAGTGCAGTTCCGCAGTATAGTCTATTTCACTTCAGGATGTCGCAAAAGTAAGTTGAAGCGTGTGACATTGTGTACTCTTTAACATTCATTCACATTATTTTCACTGACATTCTCGTCTTTTTAGCAACTCGGAAATGAATAATGAGAAGTTAATTGAATTGGCGCGCGTACATCCCGTCCTGTACAACTTCTCAATCCCCAAATACTTGGATAGCGACTCCAAGATGAAGATTTGGAATCATATAGGAGCTCAACTAAGTGAAGACGTCACTTAGATCCTTATATTTTTACAAAAGAATAACATAAAACTGTACAAAACTATAAAACTATTTCAAACACACACGCACGCGCACATCCCATCATATCTTTTACACTGCACTCCATTCACAAGTGTTTACAATAAATGCCATTCAACCTCTTCCACTCAATCGCAACTCACACTCACATTTCATTCACGCCATATAGATACAGTCCATAGATACATATAGATATGTCCGGTTCGGTTGTACACACACTAATAGGTTTGTAACTAGGTATTGGAAAAGCAAAACCCTGGTCCATACGAAAGTTGTTCGTTTTAATGGAGGACACTTAATAGAATCTTAGAATGTATGTTCTTGTGTGCTCGAACGCAAATCCTAATATTCTATTAAATGTCCTACATTAAAACGAACAACTTTCGTATGGACCAGGTTTTCGCTTTTCCAATACCTAGTTACAAACCTATCAGTGTGTGTACAACCGAACCGGACATACAGTATATTTATAACTACAAAAGTAATAATTAATTAACACCTATAGTAAAAGTAATAATTATATTTTATCCTCCTGCCTCCTGCCAAATGCTTCCCGTATGGAATTACCCCCCGAGGGGGTAAGTCGATTAAAGGCGAATTTCCCGTATTCTCCTGCGACGATGACGGTTTAATATTTTCGTCATCGCTTTCAAATTTTCTAATAAAATTATGCAAAATTCACGTTGCGAGTACAATATAATCTAAATGTTCAGGGATGACGTGTATGCGTCGATTGTATATCCGGAACTTTTGACCTAATATACCGAACGCATTCTCTATTAATCGCTTGGCACGACACAGGCGGTAATTGAATATACGCATTTGCGTATTATCCAATTGCCTCCCTGGATAGGGCCTCGTTAAATATTTTTTTAATGGGAAGGCTTCGTCCCCGACGAGGACAAATGGAGCTTTTTTATCGCTCCCGGGCAACATTATCTTAGGAGGTAAATTCATCGACCCCTATTCCAATCTTTTGCCCAAGTTGGAGTGGCTGAAAATTCCACCAACGCTATGTTTTCCAAACGATTCCACAAAATGCATTCTAAAATTGCATTTGGCATCTACCAATGCTAACATAACAATAGAAAATGTTTTTCTGTAATTAAAATACTGAGAGCCACTGTTCGCGGGCGCCTGCATCAAAACATGCTTCCCATCTATCGCTCCGACGGAGTTCGGGAAATTCCAGAGATTATAAAAATCTTCAGCGATAGCTCTCCACTTGGCCTCTGTTGGGACAGGCATTGTCTCCCCAATCAACGTTTGTACAATTACCCTGCACGTGTCATGAATTATACACCGCACTGTACTTGGCCCGAGACGATAACCAAATGAAATGGTTTTCATTCCATCGCCGGTTGCTAGATACCTGAAATGTAAGAAACGAGATAATAATAGTGAACAATATAATAACACATTGCGTGACAAGGGAGAGAAGAAAGCGATTTTGACGAGCACTTCACGCGAGGCAAAATCACGTCTCTCCCTTGTCACGCACAATACTTTTTTCAACATCTGCATGAAAGGTGTGTTTTTGATAGCCTGCTGAGCGATTCGTAAAAAAAAAAACACCACATTTACATCTTCATACTACAGGGTAACGCCAAACTCCAGTTTCCTTGGGTGCAAAGTAAAAATTGCGAATACGCATGCGCGTAAAGTCTTTTTCCCTTGGGAGAAAAGTAGAAAACGCGAATACGTCTGAAATTTGTCATTTTGCTCCCGCTCAGCAGGCGTAAAAAAACACCAATTTTCATGCAGGTGTTGAAAAAATTCTTATTTCAATAACATCAATTTGTTTGTTTTCATGGTCAGCGTGCAAAACACGCTGGAACTGCTTAAGGGATAATTATCGGAAAAACCTAAACAAGCAGGCGGGAAGAAGCGGCCAGGCCGCCAAACCTGTCAAGCCATACAAATATGCACAAGAAATGTCATTTTTAAAAAGAATTTTGGCCGAGCGGAGTACCATGGGGAATGTTCAATCCGTTCCAGAACAGGTACAGAATGCAACAATCCGCGAAAGTCCTAGTCAGGATACGGCGGCGGCAATGACAGAAGCACCAGCAGTGGCAGAGGCATCAGCAGTGGAAGCGACAACAGCAGTGGAAGCGACACTAGTAGTGGCAGAGGCACCAGCAGTGGCACCACTAGCAGCAGAAGAGAACGAAGAACGCGAAGACCACCAGCCTGCGGCGAAACGGAAAAAGGGAAGTCGGGTACAAGTACAGACGGCCGCTTCGCAAGTGTTGCGTTCCTTAGTCGACAAACAGTACGAAGAACTGGATGCGGTGGATTCGTTTCTGAAGGGTATTTCCCATACCATAAAGTCCCTCCCACCCCCTCAACAAAATTACTTAAATACCGAGATTTTCAATTTGGTGCAACATTTTGAATTGCAATATTTTGCACAGTGGTACAATTTTTTTCCCCACAAAGCGGACGAAGCACTAGCTTTAATACAGGTAATGTGCTGGTAGAAAACCATAGCCCCCTCGCAAATATCACAGCAAACGTAAATTCGGAACCCCAATAACTTGTATAATACACTAGAATTAAGATTTTTTAAGGGTATCCCTCATCCATCAGATCACTCAAAAAATACGTAATTGTTATGATTTTATTTTTAAAAAAAGTAAACGTCACAATGTTAACAACATTTTGGGCTGTATTTGCACATCATTCATGATACTAACATTTTTCTTTCATATTTTATTTAATAATGCTGTATGTTGATGGGTGGGACTGTGCTGACAATACAAAAAAAAAAGAATTCCGGACCTGCGGAATTTGTAACGCATTATCGAATTACCTAAAATCAACAAATCAAGAAAAGTGTTAAAGTTTATAATATTGTTCATGGAATCATCTACGATTATAACATTTCGACCAATCTTCTTTTTATGAACATTTCCATGCGTAAAATTACTCGTTTTGACGAAGTTTGTGGTTTAAACGTCTGCCAAAACATGAGATTACAATAGTTTGCTATGACCATAGATGATTCCATAACCAATCTTAACAGCGTTAACAATTTTCTTGGTTTGTTGATTTTAGATGATTCTACAGGGTGTTATAAATTTCGCAGACGCGGATTTTTTTGTATTATCAGGACAGTCACAACCACTAACAAGGGAAGTTTGGCAACCCGGAAATTCAGAAAATTATGAAACTCGGTGTGCAAGTAGAGTAGTTCATCCGTAACACCTATTTTTTGTTGGTGCCATAATTCATTTTTAGGGGTGAAATCACCCCTTGAAAAAAATCCAGAATTTTCTTTTCCGTGAAATATCTCGAGAACGGTGAGAGATATCGAAAAGAAGTTTAAACAAAAGTTGCATCCTTCTTTTGTATCTACAAAACCGCGTAAAAATAATTTTCGAAAAATCTATATTTTTTAAGTTACCCCCACCACCAACCCTTAAACTTAAGTTCTTGTATTTTTTAAATATACGCTGAAATACCTCTGGATAATCTCTTTTCATACATATAAATAGTTTATGTGTTGCATTTTTTTGCAAACAAATAAAACCTCCATTACCGAATTTGAAATCCATTTTGGCAGTTTCCATTAATAACATGGTTTCTTAAAGCCATGTTTAGATTATTATTTATGTAAAGTTCAGACAGCTTTCAATTATTTAAGCAAGGCAGTACGTACCTAAAATTGCATCAAAGGTAAAACTCATTAAAACTAATCAGTGACGTGCATGAATCAGTATGATAACAGCACATTCGTACATGCATTACTTGAAGTGTAATCTTATTAGACTATTTTGGAAACCACACGAACAATAAATAATGCGTGAAGATGTACAATGACTTTGTAAAATACATATGTTATTGAAATGACGCAGAATCGCATTGATGCCGATAACCTTGTCGAACCTTCCGATTTGCATAACGTAATGTGTAATATGTATATGAATTTTAAATGATTATAAATCAATTTTACTTTTACATCACACTTATAACATATATATATATAATATTACAGTTAATATTAAATTTAATTATAACATTATAGCAGTTTTCATTAATGAAGTGGCCGCATAAAGTAATATTTAAACATTCGCAGTCTCTTTTTGTACATGTTGTATCGTTTGATTATACATTGGAAGAATTATATTAATAGAAGGCGATAGATACATTGAAAATTACGGTTTGTAATTGGTACAATAATGATATTCTTCATAGAAATGGTTGAAACAAAAATAGTTGCCACACCATGCACATCGCATAAAAGCCGGCTCCCCAAAAATACTACATTTGGGTATAAGCTTTTCATTCCTGAAGTAACAGAAATCTACAGGATTTTGAAATTCGCTGGGATGCGTTTCTAGATATCCACTTTTAAACCAAGCATATTGAAAAAGGTTTTTGAATCTAGATTCTAGGCGAAGAAAACTGGTTGTGGGTTAGGGACTGCAATTTAATTATTTCATTACGTAAGTGCAAATTGACATCTCTCTCTTGGAGAATCACATTATCCGAAAATGTCCGCACAAAATTTTTCCAAATCCGGAATCCAAACACATCTAAAGGCTGAACGATGCCCGTCGTTTTTTTTTGGAATCATTGAAAAAGTTACTTCCTTGTCTTGTGGAATCAATTGCTGTAACTCATTTGGGCAGTGTCCCGTCCACGAGTCGAGTAGGAGCATGCTTCTACGGCCAGTATTCGGTAGATACACTTCGGTAAACCAAGTTTTAAAATGTTCAGACGTGAGTTTTCCTGACTTTGAAGCTCCGATGTAAATATTAACCGGACGGAATAGAGTTCTTTGCACTATCGGACCAAGTGTTCCTGTAGATTCCTTCAAAACTATGTATAGTGGTGAAAGAAGACGTCCACTTGCTGATATAATAGGCATTATAGTGTAGCTACGTGTTGTAGAAGATACCGATTGAATCGTCGCTTCTACCGTTTTCACTCCTAATTGCGCCAATGTTCGCCCAGAATGTATTTCAAGGTTGAAGCCACTCTCGTCTGCATTATAAATTTCTTCAACTCCGACAGCTGGGATGTTAGACTTTACGCGAGAAAGAAACGATTCTGCGATATTTTTGATATTGTCAATATCTTCAAACGTAAATTGCGTCCTGAATGTTGTTATCTTGCGTGACACAATTCTATGCGCAGTCTTAAAGTTCCAAATCCACCATTTACTTGCCACAAATTGGGGTAGGTCCACCTGGTTTTTTGCCTCCAAGGCCCACAATCTTAAATTCATGTCATGAATAATAGATCTTCTGTCACAAGCTTCTTCAAACTTTTGCAGTACATATTCTGCAATAAATGCAAATTTATCTGCATTTGTTCCACCTCTCTCTACACTCGCCTCCCACCTGTATAGCTGCTGCAAAGATTTAACCATGCGATAATTTTTCTGTACACTGGTAAGCGATCGACGTGCCTTTTTTCCACTTTTCCAAAACGTTACTGCTTTTCTCTTATAACTTAAGTCAACTTTTCCACCTTCATCATCAACAGTACATTCTGCATGGTCAAAACTGTCTTCTTCTTCTTCTGCAGGCATAATGTACTCTACAACTAATGGTAGGGAATGTATGTTTTGAAACTTTTTTATAATGTCCCGAATTTCATTGTGCAGTTCCATTTCTACCGAGTTTATAGGTGTCTGTATTACACTTGCAATTTGAAACGAAGTGGCTAACATGTTTATTACGTTAGCAACATTAATCGACTGCATTTTAAAGAAAAGCTTTTCAAACGATGATCACTCACTTTTTTCAATTGAATGGTGACTGACTGCTTGCAAAAATGTAACTGCCATTCGCTGCATCCTCGGGAATATTTATATATTAATAAAAAGACGCGAGTACGTAAACATGTTTACCGAAAAGTGAATGTGGCACAAGAATATTATGAGTTACAATTAAAATGATGCAAAGTCACTGTAAATCTTCACGCATTATTTATCGTGTGGTTTAGCTGTAATGAGTTTTACCTTGCATGGAATTTTAGGAACCCCAAAAAGCGGATATCTAGAAACGCATCCCAGCGAATTTCAAAATCCTGTATACTTCTGTTACTTCAGGAAGGAAAAGCTTATACCCAAATGTAGTATTTGTGTGCATAATGTGGCAACTATTTTTGTTTCAACCATTTCTATGAAGAATATCATTATTGTACCAATTACAAACCGTAATTTTCAATGTATCTATCGCCTTCTATTAGTATAATTCTTCCAATGTATAATCAAACGATACAACATGTACAAAAAGAGACTGCGAAAGTTTAAATATTACTTTATGCGGCCACTTCATTAATGAAAACTGCTATAATGTTATAATTAAATTAAATATCAACTGTAATATTATATATATGTTATTAGTTGGATAGGTAAGTAAAATTGATTTACAATCATTTAAATTTCATATACATATGTGTTATGGATTCAATGATAACATATATATTTTGCAAATTTATTGTAAATCTTCACGCATTCTTTATTTTTCGTGTGGTTTCCAAAATAGCCTAATACGATTACACTTCAAGTAATGCATGTACGAATGTGCTGTTATCATACTGATTCATGCACGTCGCTGATTAGTTTTAATGAGTTTTACCTTGGATGCAATTTTAGGTGCGTACTGCCTTGCTTAAATAATTTAAAGCTGTCTGAACTTTACATAAATAATAATCTAAATATGGCTTTAAGAAACCATGTTATTAATGGAAACTGCCAAAATGGACTTAAAATTCGGTAATAGAGGTTTTATTTGTTTGCAAAAAAATGTACCACATAAACTGTTTATATGTATGAAAAGAGATTATCCAGAGGTATTTCAACGTATATTTAAAAAGTACAAAAACTTAATTTTAAGGGTTGGTGGTGGGGGTAACTTAACAAATATGGATTTTTCGAAAATTTTTTACGCGGTTTTGTAGATACAAAAGAAGGATGCAACTTTTGTTTAAACTTCTTTTCGATATCTCTTACCGTTCTCGAGATATTTCACGGAAAAGAAAATTCTAAATTTTTTTCAAGGGGTAATTTCACCCCTAAAAATGAATTATGGCACCAACAAAAAATAGGGTTGTGTTACGGATGAACTACTCTACTTGCACACCGAGTTTCATAATTTTCTGAATTTCCGGGTTGCCAAACTTCCCTTGTAAGAAACAGCCGTATTGAATAAAATATGATTTTTTTTTAATATCTTGAATGATGTTCACAGAGCCTATTATCATATAATACAATAAAATTACTAATTTCTTTGTATGTAACATACCTCAGACAAACTGCCAACCGTTCTCTGGCCGTAATTGCTTTTCTCCACCGCGTGTCCTTTTTCTCCAACGCGCTTTCTAATTTATTTAACAACACATTGAATGTGTGCGGAGTCATCCGAAAATATTCGTAAAATTTTGTGGCGTCGTCAAGTAACTCTTTGTAGAGGGTTGTAAATTCTCCTGCCGTATCTGTTTTCAACCACACTTGGTGGACCCACAGTCCCTTTTCAGTTTCTGTCGAAACACTTTCCACACTTTCTACGTTTTCTTCCTCCTCATCTAAAAGTATGGCAAGTATTGCTAATATTTCTTTATTTTTCCGCGCCATATCTTCGATTCACTGTCGTCACAAAGTGGTGTTTTCACTAGGTCAGGTATCACCGTACTGACGGAAAGAACTGTGCAGCAGTCCCAGGGCTGCCCGAAATAGGGACAACAGGGACGGATTATAACATAGTGTGTGCACAAATTGTATAGTAGGTATATACAGCTACGGCTGCCAGGAACGGGACGAGCCCCCACTCCTGACTGAAGGCCTGCGGAAACGGCTGAATTGGGACTGCAGTGTTCCGTCTTACGAGACAAAAGCGGACTCAGGGCGAGGTGAAAATTCAACGTCTTTTACGGCGGGCAATTGTTTGTTCTCGGAGCGTTCGTTGGGAACCATTTGCCTGCCAGATGACTAAGAGGCAATTGACATCGTGCCGTTTTTTCTGATATTTTTTACTGCTTTCGCCCTGAGATAATCCGTTAAATTGCTCTGTCGGCGGGGGTACACAGTGACCTCGGACCGGTACCCACTGTCGTCCACCGCTGACTCACGGAACAATACAGTCATAAACCGTGACCCTAGCTAAACACTCAGACCGAATAACGTAGCTAGTTCTGTTAGCCAAATGTCTGGTTTTTCCTCTGCTACGTCATCAAGAAGGAGAGGCTTCCTCCTCCACCACCGAAATCATGGAAGGAAGGTTCCTCCTCTTCAAGGAAAAACTAGCCAATCAGTAATTTTGGCACCTCCCGAAATTCTGATGTCGTGTCTACCTTCGACGTCGAAGGGCGAGACGAGGCAGAATTCAATCGTCTCTCGAGCGAAACGCATTCATCTCGCATTAGAACTCATTCGACATTTTCACTGATACAATCAACGATCAGACGACACCACGAGGTCTAGTCAAGCATTCGTGACTACGACTATCAGTCAACGGTTCTATTACTCAAGTCATCATACGGACTTGAATAATTAGTCTAGTCAAGCATTCGTGACTAAGACTATCGAACAATTTACATTCGTGCTTGTATGATCATCAGACGGGTCAGCAAGTTTCTTTCTCGTCACGTCAAGTAACCAATCATTCAAAATTAATTTGGCGAGTGATAAAGCCACCGGCACCGCGTACCACGGAGTCTCTTGGGCCTTACAACCCCAAGAGGAAAATTCAGCTTTCGCGTGTGTGTTGGTAGCTAACATGCAGTATGACTGTTATGAATATTCGAGTAGGGGAAGGGGGGCATGATAGGGAAGCTAAGCAAACATGCAAAAAATTGATAATTATACCTTTTATTTAAGTTTTTATGAATCAATATATAATTATAAGTTAATACTTTAATCTTTAGTACATAGTTAGAGCAACATTTAAATAAAAATTTCAAGTTATTAAACTTTTAAAAAAATGTAATGAAAACCCATCTTGCCCCTGCCACGGGGTATGACGTGGTACCGAAACGGGGCAACACGGTTCCTCTAAATATTTTCACAATCGATGTAAATATGAATTTCTTCTAAATTATTTTCTTCCTACTCTCCTGCAGGAATTGTGGGTCCATATCTTTTAAATATTCGACAAGTTCTTCCTCATCTCTTTGCGAAAATACACTCTTAATTGGACCTAATGGTAAACCTTGTTTCAATTTTTCGACATAGCTTTCCAATGTTGTTTGTGGAAGGTAATATTCCTATTAGCTTTCTTGTACCCCATTTTGTTGCTTAAAACTTCATCTACATATTTCTTCGTAACTTCTTTTGACCATTTTCCTCGTTTAGTTTCTTCTTACATATATGTTCTTACCATTTTCAAATCTGAATTAAATGTAACGAAAATTCGACTTAAATTACAATAGAGAACGATGGCGTTGTTCCACTTCACATGAACAACCATAATAGGGTACCCCATCATTCCCAGTATCAAGGACCCCCTCTTGCCTCAAATCATCGTTTTTCAGAACCTGATGTTATTTGTACAATAAATAAAAAAATATTGCAATTTTTAATATTGTACATTAAAGTAAATAGAATGGAGATTATAATAATGTAACAAAAATAATTGACTTATCGTTTGTAAATATATATTTATTATAAGACTTTTTAGTACACAAAATAAGATCCACGCAGCATGTAGACGATTTCACAGCTCTAAACCAAAGACGTGCTCCCCTACTCATTTTTATCAATGACCTAACTGTTGGTAAACTACTTAGTAAATTAATCCTTCCAGCTTCTAAAAAAAATTACGTCGTTGGACCAATTTTAAAGATGTTATTCTGTTTTAAAGGGTGTACGAATACTTTTGTCACCTACTGACTGACAGAAGGCTTGCAGAAACGACTGATTTGGGACTGGCCGGGCCAGAGCAGGCCTCCTGTCAATGAAATTAGGGACACCGCACGGACACGGACGGACACCGTACGGAGACGGAACTGACACGGAACGGATATGTGTGTGCGGACCTTTACTTTTATTTCGCACTTCCTTCTACGCTCGGATGGCCGGTTCATTTGGGAGGGATGCAAGCTCGATTGGTTAGGTTAGGAGGTGTGAAAGTTGCTAGTCTAAATTTCAACCATAGGGAGCAGATTGTATCAGAACCAATCGGATTTGCATTCCTCACAAACGGCTGCTCTCTTGAAGAGGCCCTCTTCACAGCAATACCTCCTCCCCAATGCCCACCTTCTCTCGCACGGAGTACGTCAACGCATGCTTTTGTTTTGATATCGAAGCTCGTGTTTATACTCGAGAGGACCACGCGTCGACAGCGCACTACCCCTTTTCTTCCTGTGTCTCTCCACGAGGAGTATTGCCGGTGGATTGTAGGAGCGTAGATGTCTGGATGCCACTTGTTGAATTCAGGAGACGATAGAAACACTTTATTAAAGTAAATCTATAATTAAAGTAAATCGTATTCCTCTTGGGCAGGAGTACTGATAATGATTGAAATTGCGCCCCACTTCGCGCAGACTGATTACACGGAGGGTAGTCGGATCACACACTGCACAAATGATACAGGGTAATCCTGGAGCAACGCCCGTCAAGGAGATAGGGTCTGGTACCCCGTGGCGAGGACAGCCCTTCGCAGTGCCCCACCCGATTTTTATGGCTTTCGACCCTCGAGGGGGTTCGAGTGCCTATTAAGAAGTGAGAAATCTTTGATTTCCGCAATTCTCTATCGGAAAAACATAAGGAACCCATCGGTGTCACTTCCATATCGATACGATAAAGAATAAAGAATTATTTTATTTATGAAACAGGTATGAATCCTCGGCCGACCGTGGGAAATCGACGTCGGCGCCCCGCTGTCGAGGCCGAAAATGTGAAATACTCCCTTCAACGAAGTAAGAAATTCTTCATTCTTTATCGCATCGACATGGAAGTGACACCGATGGGTTCCTTATGTTTTTCCGATAATGATCATACCAAATTTCATGTAAATCGGACTATTTTTAACCAAGTCAAGTCAGTTCGAATTTATATAAATCGATTTTTCATGGAATTTCCTTCATTATGGTTCGAATTACGTTGTTCTTGGTGTTAATTTCATCGGCGAATACATGAGGAATCATTTGACCTCGTTTTCGCAAAGATCTGATGAGAAATGCGGAAATCGAAGATTTGTCACTTCTTAAGGCTGCCGTCGCCGCGGGCCTTGAATGTGTGTGTACGCTCGCACAAGCTAGGAAAAGTGTGTACGTATACGCAATGTAGTAAACAAACCGTTTCAACCAACTTATGTCGTGGAATCGGCAAGAAGAAAGCTTTTGCGGGTATAGTTGCCTCCAGTAGACATCCGTGCAAACGGGTCTGGTGCTTTTGAACGCTAATAAGCACCATACGTTGAAATAATAATGAATTTATGACTCGCAAACTGACAGAATGAAGCTTCGAGGCTTCTCCGTCACCAGCGCTGGTGGCATATTCGAGCCACGTAGAACCAGCGTTCTACGTATACGCGATGTAGTAAAGAAACCGTTTCAACTAACTTACGTCGTGGAATCGGCAAGAAGGAAGTTTTTACGGGTATAGTTGCCTCCAGTAGACAGCCCTGCAGACGGGTCTGGTGCGTTTGCACGATAATAAGCACCGTACGTTTGAAATAATAATGAATTTATGACTCGTGTACTGAGACAGACTCAAGAAATGACAGAATGAAGCTTAAAGGATTCTCCGTCACCAGCGCTTATGGTATATTCGTGCCATGTAACATTAGAACCGGTAGAAGTCCAAGTTAGCCGATAAATGTAGGAAAGACATGGTTTCCAATATGTATTGAGAGTCGTATCGCGCTGTTGCCGCATTTCCCCTATCACTATTTTGCCATCAGGGAGGCTTGAATGAATCACGGCGAAGCGGCTGGAGAACAGAGATGGGCAAAGACAATATCTGGATACACTCAAATAAAAGATACTTTATGTTTATCCGTTATTCGAAGCTTAGAATAACAGGAGTTATCTTTATTCCAAACACCACGGATAAATACATTTATTTGAAGTGAATTTATTCGACGGCGAAAGATAATTTTTTTTATTCGAAGTGAACCGTCGAATAAGGTTTTTATCTTTAGCCATAGTTTATTCGCCTTTTATTCAAAGGCTTCGAAATTTCAAATAACTTTCGACAGCGTGTTTATCCGAACCGGCGCGTTCTCTCTTCGTGCTAAGGACTTGGGCTGTTCGGCGGTGGCTTCTGATCTCGGTTCGAGCCTTGGCTCGAAACGCATACCTACAGTATTGGTTGAAGTGGACTATGTATTAATAAAATGTAAAACCTAACGTTTTCAGTAACATACTGCTAACATTTTCTAGATTAAAATGATTTCAAATACGGTATAAATCGGGTTATTTCTAGAACTGCACTATATAATTAAAGATAAATGTAACATTTCTAATCTAATAATGCTAAAAAATATATAAAAAAAAATTTATGCTAAACGATTTTATTCAAATGGCACTAAAAACTAAATTAAAATACACTAAAGACTAAAAAATTATTCTTTTCTTGGACTACAATTTAATAATATGTAAATTATAAATTGTGTATTTACTACAGAAATCGCGATGCCACTAGCGTCCTGAACGCAACGGCTTTTTGTCGTTTTCGTAAAGAACGCGAATGACTGATTCCAAGGTGTTTTGTGGTTATGGGTTATATTTATTGATGACTGAGTAATTTCTTCACCCCTTCAGGGTTTATTTTTTTTTAGATATTGTATTGTCATCCAAATTACGCACGCCTGCAAAGCTTCAAGGCAACTCGATAGTTGGAAGTTGGTTAAATTTGAGTTACCAGATTTGAACCATACATCAAACACACAAAAATACCTACAAACAAACCGAATGTCGAAGCTGAATAAAATCGTTTAAAAATAATCTGATTTATGCCTTGTTTAAATTCATTTTCACCTGGGAAATGTCAGCAGTATCTTACTGAAACGTTCATGCCGATACGATAGAAAATGTGAAAGTTTTACATTCTATTAAAACAAAAAAAAAATAAACAATCATCGAACAATCATATCATTATATTTTTTCACAAGTAAACATAACTATTGCACAGAATAAGAGAAGATAATAAGAATTGCGAAGTTTAGAAGGGATATTGATACGCAATTTAGTATTGTTTCACTAATATGTTTCCTAACTTCACTACCCAACCTCTCTATCTTTCATTATTGCTATCCTCCTTTACTTTCAGCAAGGCTCTGACGCTAGACGCAGTGATCGGCGGGTTCCAGCTACCGCTGATGGAGGGGGAAACACCTACAGTATCGGTGGTTATGTGTGCGTTACTGACCCAGGCAGGCAAAGTTCAAGCACACATAACCAACGCTTCTGTAGGTGTTTCCCCCTCCATCAGCGGTAGCTGGAGCTCGCCAATCCCTGCCTAGACGCAGCTCTCCTGCCGTATTCCTTCAAGATTTCTCAATAGTAGGAGCTGTGGCAACAGCGCGGCAGAGACAGAGAGAACAGAAAATGTGGCAACTAGGCGTAAAAAAATCATATACATTGAGTACCAGGAGATGTCACCTCTGTACTAGTTCTTTTTATCGACCGTAGTAGTTTCATTAGGGTCCGCCTGTTTACAAGAGACGCTTTGATCGATTCGGACCATAAAAAAAATGAGACGGCAGCCTTAATAGGCACTCGAACCTCTTCGAGGATCGAAAGCCAGAAAAATCGGATGAGGCACTGCGAAGGGCTGTCCTCGCCACGGAGTACCAGACCGCATCTCCTTGACGGGCGTTGCTCCAGAATTACCCTGTATCTGTTTAGGAAATAAAATAATTCTTTATTCTTTATCTTATGGATATGGTAATGTCGCCGATGGATTTCTTGGGGTTTTCTGATGAAAATCATTATAAATGTCGTGGGAGAAAATCTGACCATTCCACACGATGCAGCAGACAGTTTTCCTTCGGAAAGCGTCAACAGAAGTGGTAAATCTCGTTTTGTTTTCAATACAGAAGCGAAATAGTTTGGCAAAACGTGCGGAGCCGACAGTGGTAGTCAACGGCGACGCGTATTCCACTGCCGCTCAGCGTAACACAATCGCTTAACGCGCGTGACTACCACTGTCGGCTCCGCGCGTTTTGCCAAACTTTTTCGCTTCGGTATTTAAAAAAAAAAGAGATTTACCACTTCTGTTGAATATGTCACGCCTTTCAAAGGAAAACTGTCTGCTGCATCGCGTGGAATGGTCAGATTTTCTCCCAGACCCTCAGTTTTGGAAATAAATTGAATGATATCTGCAAAAATTGGTGCATTTCGGGTGTCCTTTTTCATTTGATCGTTGTTTAAGCATATTTAAATGTTCATAATGCAATAATAACTTGTATCGTTGTATTCGGAAGGGTTTATAGAATAATTTGACGCAACGAACAATCGAATAACTATTACCGTTTCGACACAAAAGATGTTCGAAGTTGAAAATTTGCAGTTTTTTCAAAATCGATTTTCTCAAAAACTGAGGGTGATGGCGACAAACGGTTTACGGATTCGTTTTCAGTGCACGAAAACCTATAAGAAACGGCTATTGAATGTTATAATTCTGAAAAGAGTCCAAATTTGTTGTACTGTGTAATTTTTCCCAGTTTCGAGCGCTAGTCCCTTTATTGCATCCGAGCCCTCAATTCAAGAGCGTCAAATCAGTTCAACAATTGTATCCCTGGGAAGCAGCGAATGGTGGTACACGCAGAGAACCGCTGTTATCTATGTTGCAATATCTGTTGAACAAATTTCAAGATGCTATTGATCAGGGCTCATTGATATATAACATTGATATAAGAAGATGGGCGCCAGTAGCAAAAGAGGAGGACAATCTTTCAACATTCAAAGCCGGCCATACCTGGATCATGAATTTCAAAAAAGGGCACAACATCGTTTTGAGAAAAGTTACAAAATTCATCAGCCGTTCCGCACAGCAAGACAAGCAACATCTACATTTAACATCCTCCTAATTCGTAAATCAGGTAAAACCATACATTGCTACACACATTCCAAGTAATGTATACAACGCAGATGAGAGTGGATTTAATTTAGAAATCTATTCCGAACGTACGTTGACACACCGTGGTGGAAAGACTGTAGAAGCATCCGTGCAATCAGTATCCTCAATCACACATAGTTATACGATTCTCCCTACGATTTCTACGAGCGGTCAGTTACTGTCACCCCTATTTATGGTGTTAAAAGAAACTACTGGCGAATTTGGTCCCAGGGTGGAAAAAACTTTATTCAGACCGGCTAATGTATTCTTGACTTCTTCGAAGTCTGTGTTTCTTTGTATGCCTAGGGGAGGCGGTGTGGATCGCCACGGGTAATGGCCAGGGAAGGGATGCACATCAAGGAATTCAACAGTTTAGGGGACGGCACGTTTATTGGCCAAAGTTGGCGTCGTTACAACAAACACGAGTACTCTACAGAAATAGAACACGAACAAACATGACTTACGAAACACGCAGTTGACACGAAACAGATATATGTACAAACCTATGTACAAGGCGTTGGGCGCGATGGCTCGAAGGGCCGTTTTAGATAGGTTTAAAAACCGTGGGTCCGTGGGCAACAAAAGATTCGGTAAATCGTGCGTGCGAGAACGTGTTGCTATTGTCAAGGTGTTCTTCGTACTGACTAACGTATTCCCGGAAGAGCGCAACGCTCGAATCCCGTGCAAAAACGTGGGAACCGCGTCCTAACGGGCGGTGTGTCATGAAGTTTACACGCTCTCGCATGCACATTTAAACGAGCGCGACCTGATTTTCGGCCGCAACAATTTAGGAAGTTGACATCGTACCATTTTAACATTTGTTTAACAGAAGTCTTTTTACCGAAGACTGGATCTCAAAGTGTTCTGTTGCTTGATTTATGGAGCGGCCACTGTCCTCACACTTTTCAACAAAATATTTCGGCGAACAAATAAGTTATTGCATTAACCATACCGAAAGGAACAACAGGTTTGATACAACTGCTGGACGTTTTTGGATTTTGGATATGGAAAAATTTTGTGAGAACTTTTTCAAACCGGGTCTTACTATACAATCTTGACGTAAATTTACATTTGCGAATTTATATCATCAAATTGCAATCACTCACACATATTCAATTGTCTTCTCTGAGATTCCAGGAATTATTTAAATATGCTTGGTATAAAAGTGGATACCTTGAACAAAGACCATCACGGTTTGAAAATCCAGTAGACTTTTTGTTTGAAAATTCCGCGATTAAGCACGCTGGATGCCGATGAGGTTCTGTCAACGGTGAAGAAATGCACTAACCACAATATATAAAATGATGAACAATCAGTTTATTAAGAGACTCGATGAGTCGTAGCGAGATTGAACAAATGTAGTTGAACTCAGACTCGATGTCTTTAGATTGAACGAGAGTGAGCTTGAGAAAAAACGTGTTTGATTTCCAAGAACAATGTCCGCGAACGATACACTTTTACGTACCAGAAACTGGAGAATCGATGAGGCGCGCTGATTGGCGGATCGATAACTGCTGATTGGCGAATCGCTTGTTGATCCGCATCGTTGATCAGTGGATCGCCTGACCATCCGCATTGCAGTCCTGAGCTGTTGCGTACCGCGCAACCTCGAGTTGGTAGCAATGTGTTTTCCACTATAGGAAAGACTTGGGGGCTTCTGCTGGGAGGTTGTCTGCCATGATAATTAGCCAGAGTTTAAATTCTACTTTTGCATAGCATGTATGGAAGCCGCTCGATGAATTAGCTATTGTTCTTTTTTCACGGTAGAAACGCTAATTAACGACTCTAAAAGATCGCCATTACCAATCCTGTCTGTACTAGCGATAACACGTTTATTTCTAAGCTCAGTTACAATAGTTACAATTCATACTTCCATCTTTAAGTTGTTGAGAATTATAATAAAACAGTTAAGATTATAAGAATATCGAATATTTGTACAATTGTAGTTCAATTTATTTAAGCACGAACGCGCAACTCCGAGCAGAGCGGTTCTGCGCTCCACGGGCATCGATCCAGCCCCGAGGACCATCGCCCGGCTGCAGGACCACGCAACATTTCTGTTAGTGTAAAAGATGGTTGGGGTTGGGAGTTCGTCCGTAGAAATAATAAATAGTCTGCTTGATTTTAGATTAAAAATTTCTATTGAGGTCGGATAATTTTTCCTAATATGCTCGTCAGCCCCTTCCACGACCTCAGTCGGGTTCCTACTAGGCTCCCCAGGCCTCTGCAGCGAGTCAAGATCCCGCGAGCATGTCCCCTCATCGGCAAACATTAAATCCGCTCTTATCGAACACTGACCTCCTCCAACGCCACTCGAAGCGGATTCCTGGAGTTGGGAATCACCGATAGTCCTCGAGCGTCCGAGTAGATTTTGGTCATTAGTGTTCGATTGGAGTGATCCCCCACATGTTATATTAATTTCATTAACGGATAATTCCTCTCGTTCAGAAAAGGTGGTCAGCGACAGAGAGTGTTCGTTACGACTACTAGAGAAAATACATGTTTGTAAACTGGAGTCAGATTTTAACTTATCCACGACCTCATCTTGCCCGGTTTCTGTGTTCCCGCGCGCCAAGGAAACGTGCTGCGTCGAGAGGGAGTGTGGCGGCTTTGGGAATTAA
Source organism: Andrena hattorfiana (assembly GCA_944738655.2). Classification (NCBI taxonomy): domain Eukaryota; kingdom Metazoa; phylum Arthropoda; class Insecta; order Hymenoptera; family Andrenidae; genus Andrena; species Andrena hattorfiana. Next base: position 27,796,645 of record OX122894.2, on the reverse strand, counting down.
TGCATTCCCAAACATTTTTCTTTTAATTTTCTTGAAGCATATAGGTACAGGGTGCTTCTGGAGCTACGCCCGACTATGGATGCGGCCTGGTACTCCGTGTCGAGGACAACCCCCGCAGTATTTCACCGAATTTTATGGCTTTCGACCCTCGAAGGGGTTGGAGTGCCTATTAAGAAGTGAGAAACCTTCGACTTCCGCTTTTCTCATCAGATCTTTGCGAAAACGACGTCAGTTGATTCCTTATGTTACGCCGATGAAACTGACACCAAGAACGACATAATTCTGAAAATAATAAAGGAAATTTCATGAAAAATTCATTTCCATAACCTCAAGCTAATTTCATTAATAATAGTCCGATTTACACGACATTTGGTATGATTTTCATCGGAAGAACATAAGGAATCCAATGGTATCACTTCCATATCGATACAATAAAGAATACAGAATTCTTTTTTTCGGAAACAGGTATGAATCCTCGACCGACCGTAGCGTATTCAGGTCGGCGCCCCGCAGTCAAGGGGTGAAAATGTGAAATATCTATTTCAGCGTTTTAAGAAATTCTTCATTCTTTACCGTATCGATATGAAAATGGCACCAATCGATTCTTGGCGTTCTCCCGATAACAATCGTACTAAATATCATGCAAATCGGACTACTTTTACAAAAGCAAATTGTATTCCTTATGTAAAAGCAGTCCGATTTACATGGCATTTAGTATGATTTTCATAAAAAAAAACATAAGGAATCCATCGATGTCATGCCCACATCGACACGATCAAGAATAAAGAATTTCTTACTACGCTGAAATGAGTATTTCACATTTTCACCCTCGACTGCGGAGGGTCGACCTCAATTCGCTACGTTCGGCCGAGAATTAATATCTGTTTCAGAAAAAAATAATTCTTTATTTTTTTATCGTATCGATATGGAAGTGATGCCGTAGGATTTCTTATGTTTTTCCGATGAAAATCATACCAAATTTCATGTAAATCGGACAATTATTAACGAAATTAGCTTGAGGTTATGGAAATAAATTTTTCATGGAATTCTCTTCATTATTTTCCGAATTGCGTCGTTCTTGGTGTCAGTTTCATCGGTGAAACATAAGGAATCAATTGGCGTCGTTTTCGCAAAGATCTGATGGGTAATGCGGAAGTCAAAGATTTTTTACTTCTTAATAGGCACTCCAATCCCTTCGAGGGTCGAAAGCCGCAATATTCGGTGAGGCGCTGCGGTGGGTTGTCCTCGCCACGGGGTACCAGACCGCATCCATTGTCCGGCGTCCAGGATCACCCTGTACCTTGCCATGTTGTCATCTGTGTAATAAGCCTGCTATTATAAGATGTGCTTGGTGTAAAAAATATCTATGCATAGAACATTTTGTTGATCATCATGTCTGTGAAAACTATGTGGAATGAAATGCATCTATGTATGTACGTATTTTTAACCGTAGGGTTAAGAAATAACTTGTTAAGAATAGTCATGAAATGAATATTTATATACATGTATGATACAGTGCAACGTATGTGATTACAGCATAGTATGCACAAACATAAAACTTCTTGATATAATACTTTATATTTTAATATTTTTATTATTATGCAACTTACTATGTCTTGTGAGCGCGCACTGTATACTTGCCATCCTGTAACTACAATTCATATACATTATTGAATTCACAAAAAAACACACCCCATATATTTAATTATTATCTAAATGTAAAAATTGTTAAAAATAACGTGAAGTTATCACGTCCCGGGTGGCGGTGTCTAGGACAATGACAATGTAAGGTTAGAAATTTAGGCGCGAAGGCCAGCTTTGTTGCACTGAGGGTTTGGAATTCAGACGCGAAGGCCAGCTTCGTAGCACCGGGGGTGAGTAGGGATTCAGGCTCGAAGGCCAGCTTCGGAGCACTGCGCGACCAAGGAAGGTTTAAGCAATAATCGTGCGCCGGGGTGACACCCGTTACAGCGTTTGTGGTTGTATTTGTAGCGGACCGTCGAACCGGAGAAATATTTATTTCCTCAGGGTTAGGCGGTTCCTCACTCAAGTGCGTACCGAGGGTAAACAGGCCGAGGCGTAGGCAATAAATGTGACGATTATTGCCTTCTAGAAGGTATCGTGCGAAAAGGACTTTCCCTTAAAACGGTTTGGGTATTTTTCACCCACTCTCTGCTTTCCGGGCGACCGTTGGGCATTTATGGAAATTGGCAGAAGGCAACTAGCCGTCGAGCGATACGCTTAGCTCATACGGTCTACAGCACAAATTGTGTAACTTTGTTGTTCCGTCATCTCATTGTATATAAATATAATCATCATTATTGTTAATTGTGAGCAGTAGTATTCACCCTCATGGTCCACTCCTACATATTTAAGACTTGGTAAGTAGTATAGCAAGGCGGGTTCTAACCCAGGTGCTCTGAGGGGAGCGCGGGGCGGGGGGAAGTGAGGGCGTGCGGGGGGAGCGCGGAGTGGAAGACAGGTTGCACGCGCACGAGCCGCGGAGTGGGGGAAGCCGCAATCGTGGAAGGGATCAGTCCCGGCTAGAGCTGTACGAGTACTTGAATATTCGGGTAGCTTGAAATCCGAACCAATCCGGAACTCGGTATCCAAGCCGAGCCAGGTACCCGAAAGAACCGAGCGGCTCGAATAGAACCAAGTACTTGAATTTTTTTCAAGCGGCCCGAAAGAAACCGGGCGGATTAGATAGAACCAAGCAGATTGAATTTTTCCAAGCGGCCCGAAAGGAACCGGGCGGCTTGGAAAGGAAGCGAGCAGGCCGTAAGAAACCGAGTGGCATGGAAAGAAGCGAGCGGTCCGAAAGAAGTTCGTGCAGATCGAAAACTATTTGTCCGATTTGTATCCAACTTGGGACCCATTCGTATATAAATAAATGTTTTAAGTTTGCCTTGTTGGGTAAAAAATGAATAGTGATATTCACCTTGCTCTAATTTGTACAATAAATTTTTTCTTCTCAAATCCGTTTTCTACATTTTAGATATTTTATTAATGAACACTAGAATCATTGTCTTTCTCATGTTAGAAAAACCTGGGCATTATAATTTGATACATCGCTCGTGCGCGTGATATTTATACAACATATGCCTTAATACATGCTCTGCACATAAGAATTAACGAAATAATTTTCAACCTCATAGTATCTGTAAAAAAAATTCGTCTAGTTTAGTGTTGTTTCGAGCGTGTCAGAGTGGCGTAACCCCTTAATAACGGGTGTTGCCTGTTAATGGCTAAATAAGTATAACTGAATAAATAAAGACATAGGTATAATATAGACTGCGGAATTTTATGCAAATGCATATTTTTGTAGTAATGGATTAAACAAGTGGGACTTTGACCGATCTATATTTCATTATTAAGAGGATTTTAAAAATATATTTGTAATTTTGCATATTTTGTGTATTTTTCATGGTTCTTGCATATACGGAATTTGTTTACAAATTAGCTCGAGTAATTGTTAGAAGTTACTCAACCTCGCTTTTAAAATTGAATAGCTTCATACCTATGTCACGTCCTGGGTGGCGGAAGTTAGGGCTGTGACAAAGTTGGGGAATATTGGGAGGTTGGGCACGAAGGCCAGCTTCGCAGCTCTGGGGAGTGTAGGAGCTCAGGCACGAAGGCCAGCTTCGCAGCTCTGAGAGGTGTTTAGGAGCTCAGGCACGAAGGCTAGCTTCGCAGCTCTGAGGGGTGGAAGGTATTCAGGCACGAAGACCAACTTCGCAGCTCTGGGGAGTTTATGAGCTCAGGCACGAAGGCCAGCTTCGCAGCTCTGAGGGGTGGATGGTATTCAGGCACGAAGGCCAGCTTCGCAGCATAATTCGACCAGGGAAGGTTAGGGAGTTATCGCTTACCAGAGTGACACCCGTTAGAACTCTTGTGGTTTGTATTTATGGCTCTATAATTGGCTTGACTACTGCATTGCAATAAAAAGACACGCGTCGTAGTTCTTTTCAATAGGTGTAGCAATGGGCATGCGGGACCCTAAGCGAAAGTAAGCTTGTAAACACTGATAAGAACTTCCGGTGTTCGCGAAGAGATATCAGCTGTTGCTATGGCTCGTAATGATTCTAGGTATTCGAAGGATAATTACAAGAATTCAAACGTCGGGTAAAACAAAAGCGTTATTTATTGGAACGCGTGCGAATAAGCCATGCACTACTGAAACAATGGCTGTAGAAGTATTATAACAATGCGTTGCACATTAAGCATTAGCACAAAATATTTATATAACGATGATGAATGATAATAATATATATAAGCATAAGAAGTGTTAGAATTAGTTATAAACAAGTTAACATAAAGGAATTTGCTTAAGAAATAATATAATTAGGCGGTAAGTATAAGCAATGAAACGATATAAAGCGATAAGCGTAAGCAAAAGGAGATAATATAAAGCAAATAACTTAAGCGAAAGAATACAATATAAAGCAATAAGAGTAAGAAGCTAAATGATATAAATGCAGATAAGCATAAGCAAAAAGAAACAATATAAAGTAATAAGCGTGAGCAAAGAATATAAAGCAAATAACATAAGCAAAAGGAAATAACATAAAGCAATAAGCGTGAGCAAAATTAAATGATATAAGTGTAGATAAGCATAAGTAAATGAAAATAATAAAAAGCGATAAAGTTAGTGATGACAATAAGATAAAATGATATACGCTTACAGTGATGTGGAAGGTTTGGTAATCCTTTTGGGGACGTTGCACTGAAGCGAAATTTAACAATATACTTGAGAGATTTTAGAATGTCGTAATAAAGTGTCTGACGAAGCGGATGTTCCCGAACTAACTGACTGTGTATGGTCCATGCGGCGCTGGTATTTATACAAAGCGATGGAATGTCAGGTACGCGGGGAATTTGCGGTATGCGCGATGAATCATGCTTAAAATATGTGTTATGTAATCGGCGCGTTTTGATGATTCATGCGTAAAATATGTGTCGTTATTGCGTATTTCGGCGGCTCTTTCGGGGCTTTGAAAAGGGGTACTCCACCCGTTGGATGGGTTTGGAGGGTTTTGATTGGGGTTTGAAAAGTGGTGGTTTGAATAAGTTTGTCGTAAAAGGAGGGGGGTGGGGGGTAGACATGGTCTCGAGATGGGCGAGTTCTTAGTGAGGGACTTGTCTACGGTTTAAACGTGGAAGGAGTTCGCGCCTCGAAGGCCGAAGAGGGGAAGGGGATTTGAAATTTGATCATCTGGAGATGGGGACCGCTAAGGTACATCGTCCAAACAACCCGGAGGTTGGGGAAAGGGTTAGAAGTTGCTATTTTATAGATAGTAGGGTAGACATTAATTAGGACCGCGTGAAAAATAGTGGGACGTCACACCTATGTTAAAAAGTTTATGTAAGTGTAATAGTTACATTATATTCAAAAGTTTAGTAACTTAATAGCAGGTACAGTGATACTGGTAATAGTTTGTATAATGCACATATCATGCGAATATACCGATAGATTGTATACCGATGAAACAAGATTATATGAATTTTCTAATCCCCACGGAAGTGCGTCGGTATATTTGCTGTAGTCATTCTGCAGATATATGTCTAGAAACCCAGAGAAAGAAACGAAGTAAGGTTTTATTCATTGAACTGTTTGGCTTATATTGAAGGGATTGTTGTGCACTGGAACGCGGCATATCAGACTTGCATTAACTTCCGCAGTCTAGGTATAAATAAATAAGCGAATAATTTTTAAATAATAAACAATTTAAATAAACGTACATTTTTTTTCACTTAATTAATGCAAGGACGCAGTGCCAATCCGTTTGAATGAAGATGGGGAATACTTCTGCAAAAGCGTATGAAATTACAAGAAATAAAATAATCTCATTTAAATAACATTTGCACAGTTTAATTATATGTTGTAGCATATTTTGTACAATGGATTACATAAATACTTCATACCTGATGCACGCACACTATGTACATACTACATAAACACTATATTCATGCTATACATGTACACTACTTATTATTCAGGGTCATCCGTTAAAACTGCAACCTACGCGCCCGCGAACTGACAAAATTGGCAACACGGCCTCACGGACGCATTCCACTACAACCATTCACCGGCCCGGCTGTCGGAGGGTGGCCAGCGATCGCTGGACGGCAGTGATGCCCAAGCTTCGAAAATTTTAGGATGGTCTCCTTCAAATCAACTTTGCAAAGAGCTGTGCGGTATTTCCCGGCTTAGGTAAGCGAGCTACGCGTTCCGCTTTTATGATCAGTTTACCATCGTACCCCAGATTACTGCAATGAGGTTTGAAAACAATGTCGACTAGTCTTGTACCCGTCTTTATTTAAAAAATTTTAGCTACGACAGGGTGGACCGTGGCGTTATACCTCTGTACGGAGAAATTTTTCGCCATCTGCGTATAAAAGCCACAATATTGACGCATCGTTCCAAAAAATGTATTAACGGAAGCCGGTATAGGCATGGCGTTGAGTAGCTAAAAGGTTAAAACATTCAGACACAAAAATTGTACAAAAAAATTCAAACACCGCTACAATCACAGACACGTCCCATTAGTTACCCGTTACGTCCGATCTATGCATGCACTGCATCAAGGATAAAATTGTAAAAAAGAAAAACAGAACAATAGATTCTGAGGTTTGCAGAACTAACACATAATTGAACAAAAATTTAATTTCTCAATTTATGAAAGTAATGATACAGAAACAACTAGCCTATTGTTTATCAGCACCATGAATTTTAAAAAGAACATTAAATACAGTATGAAATAAACAGTTCGCAAAAGCTTTTCATAACAATTATGGTTAAAAAATTGATAAAAGAAAAATTAATTAAACGTAAAATATGTTAAATTATCCATCATTAAGAGGGAATAATTTTTCCTCATTTTGCGACGCAAATTGCATTCCGATATCTTTTATAGTTCAAAAATTATACGCAAAAGGCCCCAAATTCATCAACCCGGGCCGGAAAATTTCAAATAGCTCTTTGCGACGTTAATTTGAAAGAGACCATCCTAAAATTTTCGAAGCTCGGGCATCACCGCTGTCCAGGCAAGGTCGCGGGCAACCCTCCGAACGCTGGGCCGGTGAATGGTTGTAGTAGAATGTGTCCGTGATGCGGTGTTGCCATTTTCGTCTGTTCGCGCGCGCGTAGGTTGCAGTTTTAACGGATGACCCTGTATACATGGAGCATGCAGTATCGACATACGATGTACGGTTGGCCCTACGCACGTACTAAATGCTATTATATACTATTACATTATATTACATGAGGGGGACATATAGTATTGGTATTTGTTTGACCTTCCGATGACCTTGAAAAGTCCTGCGAAGGTCACATGCCGCCGGCATTAGCGTTACCCGATGTACACCGCGGGGAAGTTGCTCGGTCGGACTTTGTACATCATGGTGTCTCTAAAAAGAGCCGATTTTGTGCCAGTGTAATTAACATTCCATCACGTACACTTGCTGTAACAAAATGAACGCAAATGCAGGGACTGTTAGATAGTTAAAACTCAATGGAGATCATAGATCGCACATTAGTAAATTAATAAAGTTTCTTTGCTCTTACCATTGTTGTTTGGGCCTATTCGCCGACAGAAAACACAGCTGCTCCACCCTATGCCACAGTAGGCATGTCCGCCTTTCCGTGACTAAGCCTGCGATGCCAGCACGCCCAAAATATTTTGTGCCGCACGGGCCAGTTTGGGAAATCGCGTTCTATTATCTCTCCACCACTTCAGAATACACGATTCCGGCTCTATAATTTTTTCCTCCACATAGCTTTTGATCTCCGCTTGGAGCGTGTCATCCGGACTCCCCAGCTCGTGCCTCCCAACAGCGGCATAAAAACCTTTAAATGTCCCTAACGCTGATTCTATCATAGAAACAAAATATATAACATACAACATGGAACATAGTATCACATAATCTTATCATTGTTTCACACTTACCTGATGTTTCTCTGGACGGTGCGCGTTCCTCACACACGACATTCACGTCGCTTACCTCCAGGTACTTATTCGCAAACGAATACAGGGTCGTGTGAGCGGAGTCCTTGGCGTCTGCCAACAATAGCCGGTCTTTGACGCGAGGGTCCAGAATCATTGCAACTATCATGGTTTCGGACGTGTCGATGAAAGAAAATCTGCCGTTCAACTCCCCTAATATGTGTTGTCGGAATTGAGAACAATGGTTTGATATAGTGTCATCCATACGGCAGGATAACCACTTCCTTAGGTATTTAATGGATGAAATATGACGGAATAGCGTTGGCGAATCTTCCCCAGTCATCATCAGCGTTGCTTCTTTAAATAACTTCAATAAACCACAATATTTTTCGATTCTGAACCACTCGCTACTTGTTATAATGTCCGACATTCCACGCTGACACAACACTGCATTAAGTGCGTGTTGTACCTGGAGTAAGCGACGCAGCATGTCGTACTGCGAGTTCCATCACGTCTCCACGTCGCCGATCAGTGTTAGGGGCTTGAGGGTTGGATTGTGCTGCTTTTGAGCCGCATTCAATTTATCGTATGCCACCGTAGAGCGATGAAAAAAGGTAACAATGGTCTTGCACTTCTTCAATATGTCAAGGAGGTCCTCTGACCTTTTAATCGAATCCTTTACCACTAACTAAAAAAACTCGTTGCATTAAATATGTAATGTTAATGATTTATTATTCATTTTAGCATTCAACTGTTTACTTACCTGCAGAGTATGGGCGTAACAAGGGATACGCTCCCACTCATTGCACAGTTTAATTGCTTTTGCAATGTTGGCCACGTTGTCAATTGTGAAAAAAATTGTGAGCTCCTCTCATTTACGCAAGTGAGCATTCAGATTTTCGCTCGTGTGCGCCTCTGTGACACACTCTATTTGTAACGTGGAATTATTTAATACAAAATCTGCATTTAAGTAATGCACAGTTAGGGAAATGAAACGCTCCTTCGAGCGTGAAGTTCAGCCGTCTGTGGTAAATGTGAATGTCCGTGTCTAATCCAAAACAGTTAAAACATGTGTAGGTGTATATCTTTAATATAGTTACAAATGTTCTTCAATATGACATAAAAGATGGTGATAAATGGCATGAACATTGGAGAAGTTATACTTACAGTTTTCGCATCCTCGTTGATGATGTCCTGCAGTTTCTTTCTTTCCGTTTCGTACAACTGCGGTACGATATCGTCTGCGAACGTGGCCCGGCCGGGGATCTCGTATCGAGGCTCCAGAACGTTCATTAATTGCTTAAACCCCTCATCGGACACCATAGAGAATGGTTGGCAATCCCAAATCACCATGCGGGCAATCGCATCGGTGATCTGCTTTGCTCGCGGCGACGATGCTTCAAGCGTGGGCACTTGCGCAATTGCTGTGGGCGAATTTCACGGTATGAGTCACGTGGGTATTGGGAAATTGTGTAATTGTTCAAAATAAAGTTCCATGTATGAGTAGAAGCATAAATAGTTAGTTTCTTACATATCGTTTACATTGGTCGTGGCTTGAACCTGACGGTTCTCATCCCTCTCCGTATCTCGGAATGCATCGGTGTGTTGCATTTCCATGTCCCGGCGAAGCGATGTAGTGCCTCCTGCTTTCGTTTTGTATTTTTTACCACAAGTCTTGCATAGACTCTCCTCTCGATTTAACTTGGAGAACCACATCCAGACAGAGTTCTGGTTTCTACGCGGTGGTCTGGTATCAACGAGAGCGTTGGGGGAGGACTGATCCTTGCTCGGTCCGCTTTCTGCCACATCGATGGCCTCGGTTCCACGGATATTTTCCATTATAAATGTTAACTTACGCACTAAATGTAAATGCACGAGATTCAAGAGAGCTGTGGGTGAGTATTGGCTCACCGACTGATACTTTGCGAATGCTTCTTGTCGTGGAAAAAATTATCAAAGTTGACTCGGATAGTATATATTCCTGGAAGGGGAAACCAGTGTCAAAATGCAGTGATTGGATGCTAATTACCAGAGTCGCTCATTATTGGTTGTCTTCCGCTTTAGTTCTTCTGGGTGGGAGTGCTTTCTGTACTGCAGGTACAGCTAAGAAGGCCTGGCGCTCCTACGCACGCGGAGGACCGTTAACCCGTGGTATCATGATTTTTTTATTTCACCGAGAAAAATTCTTATCGTTGCATTTTTGCCCACACTTTATCATAATAATAAGCAAAAAATCCTAGTGTAACAGTTCTTAAAAAAATGTAAAAAAAATGTGGATACATACATACATACATACATACATACATACATACATACATAAGTACATACATACGGAAAATCAACGCGACTGCAAAATGATGCGTGACGCTCGTGTGCAGTTGTGCACCGGCTGCAAAATCGACATGCAAGTAACGGCAATAATTTGGTGATGTTTTCCCAATGAAGATGATATCAAATGTGATAAAGTTTTCTTGAAAAATATCCAGATTCATATCGTACTTGGTATCATCGGAAAACACCAGGAAAGCATCGGTATCAATCATTTTCATGAAGATCTAATGAGAAATACAGAGAAATACATACTCCTATTTTCGCCTTTATAATTATGTTACCCTCCAATTGTCTTGTTTCTTTCCGTGTCACCTTGTCGGCGCGGATTTAGCTGCGGGTATATGTAAAATGGCCTTTCGCCCCTGCGGCGCAGGACCTTTGCGGATATATGCCGTTACCAATAAAATACTAAAACGTTTCGTACCGACCGTAGCAAAGTTAAATGACTTGCCACGTTTATTAGTTAACGACCTCCCCTGCATTGTACGTCTTCTGCATTCTTTTCGCCGAAGCTATTAAACACGACCTTCCGTTGGAAAAAAAATTTCAAACAACGAGACGCGTACTTTCGTCGAAATTGCCGCTGTATGAAATGAGACAAATTCAATGATATGAATTTTTACCGTGCTTGCTTCTTTTCCATGCAGATCGTTCGCTCACCCTCGGCGTGGGCTGTTTACGTTCAATATAATTACGTCTTTGTCTCGTAATATTTCTGTCGCCTCCCTTCTATGAAATACCCGAAGTCGATTTCTTTTAACGGGCTAACGATTTTACGGTCTTCCTGGTAGCAAGATGCCTTGAAGTCCGCTGACTGCGCGTGGTCCTTGAGTCGCTCCGCGAGGTGTATGAATGTTGGATAATACTTTTTAAGGGGGCAAGCCACTGTGAAAATTTTTTTCTTCTCATTTTTCTTTTTGTGCATTTTCATAATATTTGGGGTCTCAAAAATATATCTGCACAATTTCAAAGTGGATCTCGAAAAATTCGAAAAATTTTCTGTTCTAGAAAGAAATCCACAAGAATCTGATGAAAATGTAAAAACATCTTTTCACACGTGTTTTGCGAAGACATTTTTTATGCATTTCTTCAAACCGAAAAAGTTTATAAAAACATGTTAAGAAACTTTTAAAAAAGATTCTTATGGATTTCTTTCCAGTAACTCAAATTTTTATATCTTGGCCAACCGAAAAGCACATTCGTTGTTTTAAAATCAGCTTAATAAGATTCGGCATTTTGATAGGAACAAATGGCATGTTGAATATTTCCTGCATTTCTTGGGTTTGAGGGCCACTGTGCATCGTGACAAAAACAGGCTCAGAATGAAACGAAAATTCTAAGGGCAATAAAGAACGTGGTACGGTCTTTAAGAGTTTTAGTCATTCTTCGACCTGAGTTAATCCGTATATTGGTTCTCTATCGGTTCGCCGACTTGCAGGGCAATACGAACATAAACGGCGACCCTGGCGATATACTCTGGCCGATTAGCCTGATTAATTTTTCGGGACTAGGGATGGTACCCCAGTCAGCCTCCTCAGTTTTTACTTCAATATGCCAGAAGTAAGAAAGGTGCCATCAATGTAGCAATTAAGGGGGGGAAGCCACTGCGACGGTCGAAAATAAAGGCTATTTTCAAGACATTCTTTTATAATGAAATGTATCTTTCTACGAAACATCCTTATTACCAACTGAAAATGCATATATGTAACTAATATTTTATGCAGGTATATTTTTGACACCCCAAATATTACGAAAATGCACGAAATGAAAAATGAGAAGAAAAAATTTTCACAGTGGCTTCCCCCTTAAAAAGTATTATCCAACATTCATACACCTCGCGGAGCGACTCAAGGACCACGCGCAGTCAGCGGACTTCAAGGCATCTTGCTACCAGGAAGACCGTAAAATCGTTAGCCCGTTAAAAGAAATCGACTTCGGGTATTTCATAGAAGGGAGGCGACAGAAATATTACGAGACAAAGACGTAATTATATTGAACGTAAACAGCCCACGCCGAGGGTGAGCGAACGATCTGCATGGAAAAGAAGCAAGCACGGTAAAAATTCATATCATTGAATTTGTCTCATTTCATACAGCGGCAATTTCGACGAAAGTACGCGTCTCGTTGTTTGAAATTTTTTTTCCAACGGAAGGTCGTGTTTAATAGCTTCGGCGAAAAGAATGCAGAAGACGTACAATGCAGGGGAGGTCGTTAACTAATAAACGTGGCAAGTCATTTAACTTTGCTACGGTCGGTACGAAACGTTTTAGTATTTTATTGGTAACGGCATATATCCGCAAAGGTCCTGCGCCGCAGGGGCGAAAGGCCATTTTACATATACCCGCAGCTAAATCCGCGCCGACAAGGTGACACGGAAAGAAACAAGACAATTGGAGGGTAACATAATTATAAAGGCGAAAATAGGAGTATGTATTTCTCTGTATTTCTCATTAGATCTTCATGAAAATGATTGATACCGATGCTTTCCTGGTGTTTTCCGATGATACCAAGTACGATATGAATCTGGATATTTTTCAAGAAAACTTTATCACATTTGATATCATCTTCATTGGGAAAACATCACCAAATTATTGCCGTTACTTGCATGTCGATTTTGCAGCCGGTGCACAACTGCACACGAGCGTCACGCATCATTTTGCAGTCGCGTTGATTTTCCGTATGTATGTACTTATGTATGTATGTATGTATGTATGTATGTATGTATGTATGTATCCACATTTTTTTTACATTTTTTTAAGAACTGTTACACTAGGATTTTTTGCTTATTATTATGATAAAGTGTGGGCAAAAATGCAACGATAAGAATTTTTCTCGGTGAAATAAAAAAATCATGATACCACGGGTTAACGGTCCTCCGCGTGCGTAGGAGCGCCAGGCCTTCTTAGCTGTACCTGCAGTACAGAAAGCACTCCCACCCAGAAGAACTAAAGCGGAAGACAACCAATAATGAGCGACTCTGGTAATTAGCATCCAATCACTGCATTTTGACACTGGTTTCCCCTTCCAGGAATATATACTATCCGAGTCAACTTTGATAATTTTTTCCACGACAAGAAGCATTCGCAAAGTATCAGTCGGTGAGCCAATACTCACCCACAGCTCTCTTGAATCTCGTGCATTTACATTTAGTGCGTAAGTTAACATTTATAATGGAAAATATCCGTGGAACCGAGGCCATCGATGTGGCAGAAAGCGGACCGAGCAAGGATCAGTCCTCCCCCAACGCTCTCGTTGATACCAGACCACCGCGTAGAAACCAGAACTCTGTCTGGATGTGGTTCTCCAAGTTAAATCGAGAGGAGAGTCTATGCAAGACTTGTGGTAAAAAATACAAAACGAAAGCAGGAGGCACTACATCGCTTCGCCGGGACATGGAAATGCAACACACCGATGCATTCCGAGATACGGAGAGGGATGAGAACCGTCAGGTTCAAGCCACGACCAATGTAAACGATATGTAAGAAACTAACTATTTATGCTTCTACTCATACATGGAACTTTATTTTGAACAATTACACAATTTCCCAATACCCACGTGACTCATACCGTGAAATTCGCCCACAGCAATTGCGCAAGTGCCCACGCTTGAAGCATCGTCGCCGCGAGCAAAGCAGATCACCGATGCGATTGCCCGCATGGTGATTTGGGATTGCCAACCATTCTCTATGGTGTCCGATGAGGGGTTTAAGCAATTAATGAACGTTCTGGAGCCTCGATACGAGATCCCCGGCCGGGCCACGTTCGCAGACGATATCGTACCGCAGTTGTACGAAACGGAAAGAAAGAAACTGCAGGACATCATCAACGAGGATGCGAAAACTGTAAGTATAACTTCTCCAATGTTCATGCCATTTATCACCATCTTTTATGTCATATTGAAGAACATTTGTAACTATATTAAAGATATACACCTACACATGTTTTAACTGTTTTGGATTAGACACGGACATTCACATTTACCACAGACGGCTGAACTTCACGCTCGAAGGAGCGTTTCATTTCCCTAACTGTGCATTACTTAAATGCAGATTTTGTATTAAATAATTCCACGTTACAAATAGAGTGTGTCACAGAGGCGCACACGAGCGAAAATCTGAATGCTCACTTGCGTAAATGAGAGGAGCTCACAATTTTTTTCACAATTGACAACGTGGCCAACATTGCAAAAGCAATTAAACTGTGCAATGAGTGGGAGCGTATCCCTTGTTACGCCCATACTCTGCAGGTAAGTAAACAGTTGAATGCTAAAATGAATAATAAATCATTAACATTACATATTTAATGCAACGAGTTTTTTTAGTTAGTGGTAAAGGATTCGATTAAAAGGTCAGAGGACCTCCTTGACATATTGAAGAAGTGCAAGACCATTGTTACCTTTTTTCATCGCTCTACGGTGGCATACGATAAATTGAATGCGGCTCAAAAGCAGCACAATCCAACCCTCAAGCCCCTAACACTGATCGGCGACGTGGAGACGTGATGGAACTCGCAGTACGACATGCTGCGTCGCTTACTCCAGGTACAACACGCACTTAATGCAGTGTTGTGTCAGCGTGGAATGTCGGACATTATAACAAGTAGCGAGTGGTTCAGAATCGAAAAATATTGTGGTTTATTGAAGTTATTTAAAGAAGCAACGCTGATGATGACTGGGGAAGATTCGCCAACGCTATTCCGTCATATTTCATCCATTAAATACCTAAGGAAGTGGTTATCCTGCCGTATGGATGACACTATATCAAACCATTGTTCTCAATTCCGACAACACATATTAGGGGAGTTGAACGGCAGATTTTCTTTCATCGACACGTCCGAAACCATGATAGTTGCAATGATTCTGGACCCTCGCGTCAAAGACCGGCTATTGTTGGCAGACGCCAAGGACTCCGCTCACACGACCCTGTATTCGTTTGCGAATAAGTACCTGGAGGTAAGCGACGTGAATGTCGTGTGTGAGGAACGCGCACCGTCCAGAGAAACATCAGGTAAGTGTGAAACAATGATAAGATTATGTGATACTATGTTCCATGTTGTATGTTATATATTTTGTTTCTATGATAGAATCAGCGTTAGGGACATTTAAAGGTTTTTATGCCGCTGTTGGGAGGCACGAGCTGGGGAGTCCGGATGACACGCTCCAAGCGGAGATCAAAAGCTATGTGGAGGAAAAAATTATAGAGCCGGAATCGTGTATTCTGAAGTGGTGGAGAGATAATAGAACGCGATTTCCCAAACTGGCCCGTGCGGCACAAAATATTTTGGGCGTGCTGGCATCGCAGGCTTAGTCACGGAAAGGCGGACATGCCTACTGTGGCATAGGGTGGAGCAGCTGTGTTTTCTGTCGGCGAATAGGCCCAAACAACAATGGTAAGAGCAAAGAAACTTTATTAATTTACTAATGTGCGATCTATGATCTCCATTGAGTTTTAACTATCTAACAGTCCCTGCATTTGCGTTCATTTTGTTACAGCAAGTGTACGTGATGGAATGTTAATTACACTGGCACAAAATCGGCTCTTTTTAGAGACACCATGATGTACAAAGTCCGACCGAGCAACTTCCCCGCGGTGTACATCGGGTAACGCTAATGCCGGCGGCATGTGACCTTCGCAGGACTTTTCAAGGTCATCGGAAGGTCAAACAAATACCAATACTATATGTCCCCCTCATGTAATATAATGTAATAGTATATAATAGCATTTAGTACGTGCGTAGGGCCAACCGTACATCGTATGTCGATACTGCATGCTCCATGTATACAGGGTCATCCGTTAAAACTGCAACCTACGCGCGCGCGAACAGACGAAAATGGCAACACCGCATCACGGACACATTCTACTACAACCATTCACCGGCCCAGCGTTCGGAGGGTTGCCCGCGACCTTGCCTGGACAGCGGTGATGCCCGAGCTTCGAAAATTTTAGGATGGTCTCTTTCAAATTAACGTCGCAAAGAGCTATTTGAAATTTTCCGGCCCGGGTTGATGAATTTGGGGCCTTTTGCGTATAATTTTTGAACTATAAAAGATATCGGAATGCAATTTGCGTCGCAAAATGAGGAAAAATTATTCCCTCTTAATGATGGATAATTTAACATATTTTACGTTTAATTAATTTTTCTTTTATCAATTTTTTAACCATAATTGTTATGAAAAGCTTTTGCGAACTGTTTATTTCATACTGTATTTAATGTTCTTTTTAAAATTCATGGTGCTGATAAACAATAGGCTAGTTGTTTCTGTATCATTACTTTCATAAATTGAGAAATTAAATTTTTGTTCAATTATGTGTTAGTTCTGCAAACCTCAGAATCTATTGTTCTGTTTTTCTTTTTTACAATTTTATCCTTGATGCAGTGCATGCATAGATCGGACGTAACGGGTAACTAATGGGACGTGTCTGTGATTGTAGCGGTGTTTGAATTTTTTTGTACAATTTTTGTGTCTGAATGTTTTAACCTTTTAGCTACTCAACGCCATGCCTATACCGGCTTCCGTTAATACATTTTTTGGAACGATGCGTCAATATTGTGGCTTTTATACGCAGATGGCGAAAAATTTCTCCGTACAGAGGTATAACGCCACGGTCCACCCTGTCGTAGCTAAAATTTTTTAAATAAAGACGGGTACAAGACTAGTCGACATTGTTTTCAAACCTCATTGCAGTAATCTGGGGTACGATGGTAAACTGATCATAAAAGCGGAACGCGTAGCTCGCTTACCTAAGCCGGGAAATACCGCACAGCTCTTTGCAAAGTTGATTTGAAGGAGACCATCCTAAAATTTTCGAAGCTTGGGCATCACTGCCGTCCAGCGATCGCTGGCCACCCTCCGACAGCCGGGCCGGTGAATGGTTGTAGTGGAATGCGTCCGTGAGGCCGTGTTGCCAATTTTGTCAGTTCGCGGGCGCGTAGGTTGCAGTTTTAACGGATGACCCTGAATAATAAGTAGTGTACATGTATAGCATGAATATAGTGTTTATGTAGTATGTACATAGTGTGCGTGCATCAGGTATGAAGTATTTATGTAATCCATTGTACAAAATATGCTACAACATATAATTAAACTGTGCAAATGTTATTTAAATGAGATTATTTTATTTCTTGTAATTTCATACGCTTTTGCAGAAGTATTCCCCATCTTCATTCAAACGGATTGGCACTGCGTCCTTGCATTAATTAAGTGAAAAAAAATGTACGTTTATTTAAATTGTTTATTATTTAAAAATTATTCGCTTATTTATTTATACCTAGACTGCGGAAGTTAATGCAAGTCTGATATGCCGCGTTCCAGTGCACAACAATCCCTTCAATATAAGCCAAACAGTTCAATGAATAAAACCTTACTTCGTTTCTTTCTCTGGGTTTCTAGACATATATCTGCAGAATGACTACAGCAAATATACCGACGCACTTCCGTGGGGATTAGAAAATTCATATAATCTTGTTTCATCGGTATACAATCTATCGGTATATTCGCATGATATGTGCATTATACAAACTATTACCAGTATCACTGTACCTGCTATTAAGTTACTAAACTTTTGAATATAATGTAACTATTACACTTACATAAACTTTTTAACATAGGTGTGACGTCCCACTATTTTTCACGCGGTCCTAATTAATGTCTACCCTACTATCTATAAAATAGCAACTTCTAACCCTTTCCCCAACCTCCGGGTTGTTTGGACGATGTACCTTAGCGGTCCCCATCTCCAGATGATCAAATTTCAAATCCCCTTCCCCTCTTCGGCCTTCGAGGCGCGAACTCCTTCCACGTTTAAACCGTAGACAAGTCCCTCACTAAGAACTCGCCCATCTCGAGACCATGTCTACCCCCCACCCCCCTCCTTTTACGACAAACTTATTCAAACCACCACTTTTCAAACCCCAATCAAAACCCTCCAAACCCATCCAACGGGTGGAGTACCCCTTTTCAAAGCCCCGAAAGAGCCGCCGAAATACGCAATAACGACACATATTTTACGCATGAATCATCAAAACGCGCCGATTACATAACACATATTTTAAGCATGATTCATCGCGCATACCGCAAATTCCCCGCGTACCTGACATTCCATCGCTTTGTATAAATACCAGCGCCGCATGGACCATACACAGTCAGTTAGTTCGGGAACATCCGCTTCGTCAGACACTTTATTACGACATTCTAAAATCTCTCAAGTATATTGTTAAATTTCGCTTCAGTGCAACGTCCCCAAAAGGATTACCAAACCTTCCACATCACTGTAAGCGTATATCATTTTATCTTATTGTCATCACTAACTTTATCGCTTTTTATTATTTTCATTTACTTATGCTTATCTACACTTATATCATTTAATTTTGCTCACGCTTATTGCTTTATGTTATTTCCTTTTGCTTATGTTATTTGCTTTATATTCTTTGCTCACGCTTATTACTTTATATTGTTTCTTTTTGCTTATGCTTATCTGCATTTATATCATTTAGCTTCTTACTCTTATTGCTTTATATTGTATTCTTTCGCTTAAGTTATTTGCTTTATATTATCTCCTTTTGCTTACGCTTATCGCTTTATATCGTTTCATTGCTTATACTTACCGCCTAATTATATTATTTCTTAAGCAAATTCCTTTATGTTAACTTGTTTATAACTAATTCTAACACTTCTTATGCTTATATATATTATTATCATTCATCATCGTTATATAAATATTTTGTGCTAATGCTTAATGTGCAACGCATTGTTATAATACTTCTACAGCCATTGTTTCAGTAGTGCATGGCTTATTCGCACGCGTTCCAATAAATAACGCTTTTGTTTTACCCGACGTTTGAATTCTTGTAATTATCCTTCGAATACCTAGAATCATTACGAGCCATAGCAACAGCTGATATCTCTTCGCGAACACCGGAAGTTCTTATCAGTGTTTACAAGCTTACTTTCGCTTAGGGTCCCGCATGCCCATTGCTACACCTATTGAAAAGAACTACGACGCGTGTCTTTTTATTGCAATGCAGTAGTTAAGCCAATTATAGAGCCATAAATACAAACCACAAGAGTTCTAACGGGTGTCACTCTGGTAAGCGATAACTCCCTAACCTTCCCTGGTCGAATTATGCTGCGAAGCTGGCCTTCGTGCCTGAATACCATCCACCCCTCAGAGCTGCGAAGCTGGCCTTCGTGCCTGAGCTCATAAACTCCCCAGAGCTGCGAAGTTGGTCTTCGTGCCTGAATACCTTCCACCCCTCAGAGCTGCGAAGCTAGCCTTCGTGCCTGAGCTCCTAAACACCCCTCAGAGCTGCGAAGCTGGCCTTCGTGCCTGAGCTCCTACACTCCCCAGAGCTGCGAAGCTGGCCTTCGTGCCCAACCTCCCAATATTCCCCAACTTTGTCACAGCCCTAACTTCCGCCACCCAGGACGTGACATAGGTATGAAGCTATTCAATTTTAAAAGCGAGGTTGAGTAACTTCTAACAATTACTCGAGCTAATTTGTAAACAAATTCCGTATATGCAAGAACCATGAAAAATATCCAAAATATGCAAAATTACAAATATATTTTTAAAATCCTCTTAATGATGAAATATAGATCGGTCAAATACCCACTTGTTTAATCCATTACCACAAAAACATGCATTTGCATAAAATTCCGCAGTCCTATGTCTTTATTTATTCAGTTATACATGGTGTCCCAGAATTGATGTAAATCCCTGAACATGCAATATCCTGATGGAAAAAGACATCGAAAAGTCCTTATCCGCTTTGGGATCCGGGGTTTCGTTTTCGAGGTAATAAAAAAATACCCCGACCAATCAGAGCGCGAGCCTTCCGCTGGAGCTCCCGCGCGCCGGGCCGCGCTTCGACGACGAACAAGCAAGACAGCATGCATCGAAGGAAATTCGGTAGAATGGCAAATGAAGAAGACGTACCAAAAAAATTTAACCTTTTACTATAGTTTGTTTGCCATTTAAAGTGAATAATGAATAAAGGATAAATGGATGAAAATCATGTATAACGTAAAAGGACGAATACACAGTTGTTTTTTTTTTAGAAGAATCGAAAATAATAATTATTTGGAGTGAGAGGATAAAGAACATGTAAATTTCCTTTTTTAATAACGTAGAAACGAAAAGGTAATGCAACAGGGAACGGGTGAAAAGTGATCGTATTTCGTTATTGTGATAAAAATTCGTAGTTCAATAACGGCCAACACTGTTGTTGATAATGAATAAGTTCGTTTAAAAACTGCGTAGAAAAATTTGCGTACGGAAATTTGGAGAGTTATCGCCGGAAATAAACCATAGCCTGCGTTAAATTTAAAAAAAATAGTCGCCAATAATGTAATGAAAACTCACCCTTTCGGAAATTCAACTGTTGCTTAAAAACCTGTGTCACTAGGTCTCTGAACTGATCCTACTCATCGATAGACGCGCCGAGTGCACAGCTGATCTCAGGTACACGACACCATTCAAAGTTAAGGGTCGCAACGTCAAGTGCGACCGGGTTAATGTACCGAATTCACTTCACTGCACGCCTATTAACACTGATTACTTAATTTATTTTTCATAGAAAGTGTTGTTCCTACGTTATAAAAATTTATGGAAATTAATTTTTACTTGGCGTTCGGAGCCGTGGGTATTCCCGCATAAATTCTCACGCTGCAGCACTTGCGTCCCCGTTGTTCCGGGGGTACATCGCGCAGAACATCGCGTAATACTCTTGAGCAGAGAACATTTCTGCGAAGTGATTGCTTTGTGACTGACAAGATTTTTTCCAAGCGACTTCTTCTAGCCCTAAATAGTTTCGCTCGTCCCATTATGAGTTGACCCCCACCAGGCCAAGAGGTTTCAGGTAAAAAGAAGCCAGCACATTTTCAAAACACACGTGCTTCGCAGAAGTGCAAGGAACGGGCTATCGTGCTCTTTTACAAAAGTCCGCGTTCCGTCCTTTTACTGCCAATGTACCCATTGCTTCGAGGTAGGCAACTGACACCACGTGTTTCGGTTCGAAACGGTCCGAAGAGAAGAGAAACAGAAAGTCTTCGAGTTGCTATAAAGAAGAAAATCCTGCTTCCTGTTTCCCTTTTCCGATACCCTGAGTTCACGTCTGCTACGAGGCGGAACCAACTAAGCCATTAATTACCCAAAACTGTAGGAAACCGTTGTCTACCTTCGACTAGTGGGACAATACGGTCATAAACCGCAACCCTAGTGAAATTCTCTGGCCGTTCAGCCTGATTAATTTTTGGGAACTAGCAATTAAAACGTATTACTTAACATCAATACGGCTCGCGAAGAGATACTGGAAGAAAGTGAGCATGTAGTTCGCTGAGTGCGCGTAGTCCCGCCTGCTTCGTACTACTTTCAAATTAAAGACGGATTCCTTACCTCTCGAGAGTAGTAGGGCTATGACAGTTCTAACGCAAATTTGAGTTTGAAAATTCCTGCAGGCGGTGGGCACGCGGCCGGGCGGCGGCGGCGTATCACGTCATACAGATGGCGAAGTGGTGGGGGTATAGCGCGAGAGCAGAAGATATCGAATCAATCGATACCGAATCAATATCGAATCAATACCGAACCGCATCGCGGTTGCGGGTGAATTGCTGATAATCTGGAGCATGGTACCAACCACAGTCGGTAAGGAAGGAAATATTAATTTAAGATATTATTAATAATCGAAAAACTGAATCTCGGGCGACGGGGCTCGAACCCAAGACCTCCGCGTTACGAGTCAGCCGCCTAACCAACTCCCCAACGCCCACTCTCTAACATTAGTCTTTAATGAATGGTACATATACCGAGCATCACCAAGCATAATCAATTATATTTTTTTATCGGATGATGTTGGGCAATGTCGGGAAAGATCGGCGTTTTTACACACCGCGTCTTCGGAGGAGGGAAAGAGAGAGCATTACTTTAAAGCTAAATTCGAGGGAGGGAAAGAGACAGCACTACTTAGTGGTACAATCGCAAGCAATCTAGTTTTAAAGCTAACAGTATCGTTTCTCCTTCTTCCAACACATCATTCGACTAGACCATACCACATTGATCGTTTATTAGACGTCTATCATACCACTTCGATCACGTATTGAACATCTATCAAACGTGTATCATACCACTTTCAACGTCTATCGTACCACTGTGAACGTGAATCGGACGTGTATCGTACCACTCTGAACGTGAATCGAACGTGAATCGTACCACTCTGAACGTGAATCGAACGTGCATCGAACGGGTATTGAACGGCTTTGATCGTGTATCGAACGGGTATTGAACGCCTTTGATCGTGCATCGAACGGGTATTGAACGGTTTTGATCGTGTATCGAACGGGTATTGAACGGCTTTGATCGGGTATCGAACGGGTATTGAACGGCTTTGATCGTGTATCCAACGGGTATTGAACGGCTTTGATCATGTATCCAACGGTTATTGAATGGCTTTGATCGTGTGTCGAACGGGTATTGAACGGTTTTGATCGCATATCGAAATAGTATTGAACGGCTTTGATCGTGTATTGAACGTGTGTCGAACGGGTATTGAACGGTTTCGATCGTGTATCGAACGGCTTTGATCGTGTATCGAACAGGTATTGAACGGTTTTGATCGTGTTTCGAACGGGTATTAAACGGCTTTGATCGCATATCGAATGGGTATTGAACGGGTATTGAACGGCTTTGAACGTATATCGAACGGGTATTGAACGGCTTTGATCGCATATCGAACGGGTATTGAACGGGTATTGAACGGCTTTGATCGTGTATCGAACAGGTATTAAACGGTTTTGATCGTGTGTCGAACGGGTATTAAACGGCTTTGATCGCACATCGAACGGGTATTGAACGTCTTTGATCGGGTATTGAATGGGTATTGAACGTGAATCATACCACGCTGAACGTGAATCGAACATGAATCATACCGCTTCTGCATAACTATCGTCTTAATCTAGCGTACATCGCATGTAGGAGGTTGGGGAGGGTGAAGAGAAAACATTTTCATATACATTAAAAATTGATTATATTTTATTTATGCATTTCTCAGGTGTTTAGACCACCAGTTGAAAATTTTAAATACTTATTTAGAGATTTTATATCCTCGTAGTCAATGTCCAGCGTCTCGATCTCATCCGATCACGTCCGT
The DNA here is from genome assembly GCA_944738655.2 of Andrena hattorfiana. NCBI lineage: Eukaryota > Metazoa > Arthropoda > Insecta > Hymenoptera > Andrenidae > Andrena > Andrena hattorfiana. The sequence goes on along the minus strand of OX122894.2, from coordinate 27,773,225 downwards.
TCTCGTATTTTCATCCAGGAAATTTGCAAGCAAGTCGCATTTCTGCAGCCCTTTAACGTATACAATATGGGATGCGTCATCTTCTTCATCGATCGCATGAGCAACAGCTTTCGTAATTAGCTGTTTAGCCATACTGTACGGAACGTCTCCATCGTCCCACCGTAGTCCATTATGTTTTGCCACCAACCATCGGATGCTTGATTTGTCGGATTTCGTAAGAAGAAATTGTGGCATCGAACTCCCAAAAATATAGTGCGAGATAATTGTTCCCTTTCGTAGGATAGCCACTTCCTTCGTGACAAATCTTCCATCGACGATGAACCCTTGCAGGTCAACGAATGTTGGTATGACCATTATCAGTACAATTTGGAGGTCCGTTCGCTTCCAAGACAGACGAGAAAATGCAGTCTTTCTCGTAAAGCATCACGATTTTCACGATGAAATTTTGTATGAATTTGGCACAGGAGAGGGCGGACAAGTAGCGTGGCAATTTAATTTATTTTGCGCACCACGTTTGTCAACGGATTGTATTCAACCACCCGATCGTGCAGAATCAGACAGTAGGCCGCAGTATTTGCAGGCACATTCTCTTTACACTCGAATTCTATGCGCACGTCCACGGTACCATTCTTGATGGACTCATTTTGTCGCGAGCAATCAAACCACGAGGGGACTAAATTGTAAAAATTCAGCCACGGTGAATAATGCCTCGTTGCAACTATACCCATAATATGATTTACGGAATTGCGTATACATGTAGTACAAGATGGTGTGCTTATTCTTGTCAAAGTCCAAGTTCAGGTCATCATATGGGTAAAATTCCGAGTTGAGAAAAAGTTTTACATTGGCCAATTTGCAGTTGTTGAACTTAGTAACGTCTTCGCTCATCACATTCCTTCGATCAGTCTGTAGAGCAAGGATGATGCATCGCGGCGTCTCCAGCGGTGCAGATGCCTTCACGGTCCATGAATGCTTAGTCGTGCTCTGCAAGAGAGGATACTCGTACAGGTCCCACGATTGAAAACAAATGCTCAGATTTTGTCCACTTTCCAAAGTATGTAGCAACGATAGCTTATTAACGTCATTTAACGTCACATGAGGCATCCGCCGTTGTAGATGATCTAATTAAATTTCTGGTTCCAACATCGGCGATCCTATTAGAGAATTGTTGTCGTTGCGCGATCGTATTGAAATCAATTCGTGGCGCGCATTAATAATCATGCGTTTGTAGTCTTCACAAAATCCCAGCAAATATTTGAGTGGGATGCAAAAATTGAAATGATTTTTCACTATTAGCCCATTGCGTCGTTTCAAGCCCCATCCGGCATTCTCCATATTTTTGTCTTCACCAGATGTCAGCGATACATAGCTTTTCAGCGTGCTAGTTATTCCATCGTTTCTGTTGCGATCAATCTCCACACCATTCAGCTCGTATCGAATCTCATCAAATAAGAACGCCATGCAATTATTTCCCAACGTCACCGTTAATGTATCGCTTGGCTTATTTATCTTCAATTTCCCCTTCACATAGAGGATACTTTCACACGGCAATGTGTATAAATCCTGCTGCTGTATGGGTATTCTTATCTCATCGCTGTATCCAAACGTCGTGTTGACATATGAGTTGTATGTGTGAGTCTCGAGCTTGACGATGCGATCGTCAAACGTCGGCTTCCCTCCAATGCTTAGAATGTCTACCATTTCTTTTCAACTTAAATGCGCACAATGAATCCCAATGATGTCAAAAATGCAATGTTCGCAGGACTGAGCCTTTTCTTCTTAGTGTAATCAGAGCTGTTGCAGGTGTTGTTGTTGTTGTTGTTGTTGTTGTTTTTGTTGTTGTTATTGCCAACAATTTCACTTGGAAGAAACGAGTTACTGGAGTCGTTCAACACAAGCATCTCTTTCGGTCACGCCACACGTATTATCGTCGTCGCCGTCGTACGTGCAATCTGATGGTAATCTCTTCACCTCGAAAATCAAGCAACCGTCCGTCTTGATCCACAACGCGTATCGTTAGATCCGTAATGACCCGTGCGGTGATTGGAAGGTAAATGATCTGCGCGGGCGTTTCCGATATCTTATATCCTGGTGGGACTCTCGGAGAAAATTCATGTATCGTATGTACGCGCTTCCCATTGTTGTACGCGCCAGTGGTCACGCTGCATTCTATGCGAATAATGTTCACGATCATGATATTAATTGGATCGTTCGATTCATGCCAATGTTATTGGGCTTTGTAAAGTCCACGACGAACGAGCAGTACAGCTCGCTTTTCACAGTGTTGTTGTTGGGGCGCAACACTATAGGATACATGTGTATGTCGTTGTCACCGACATCGATGCCGCCGAGATTTTGAGGATACCGCTCGAGTAATCGCTGCTTCAAATACTTGGCGATGGCGTCTAGTTCGTAGGAGCCGTGTGGAATCGTAATGTATTCATGAGAGGTGTTGACGCTGCTGTTGATGTCATAGTTTACGGTGAAGTAGAATTTATCGTTGCTCGAGTCGATGTTTGGTATTGTGTGATAAGTTTCAAAGGTTTTTAGACCAAGCTCGTAATCATCGTCGCTCAAATCTATGGGCGGAAAGTAGCATACCGCGAGGGTGCTACTCTTGCCGGTTAGAGTGAATGTTAACGACATATTCCGAGCTGTACGACTCGACTAGTACTGAATCAGAGGGGTGGGACGTCAATCCTTAAATTTGGTGCCAATCGTTTGTAGAAAGCGTAGACATAGTTGTCCACAATTGCTCTGTTCGTACTTCTGATAAGCCATTCGATTGTATTCGATTTTCACAGCATCTTTATCCAGATATTGTACCAATTCCTTACGCGGTCGAAGATTTCCAAAACTGTCGAAATATATAGCTCGACACCCTCTCTTCGCATACGCCACCCAATGAGTCCCCGGCCCCTCGACATTGTCCAAATTTACGATACCGCTCTCGTTTTGACGTACTCCTCCGACAGGTAGTGCATTGCGCATGAAAACACCTCTAAAGAATGGAATACGTATACGTTTTGCCAACTACTCCAATTGCGCGTCGGTAGTTACGCCGACAGGCATTTTTATTTTCATTTCGGTGTTTTTTTTTTCGCTTTAATATTCCCTGTCCGCGCTTGTATGGTGCGAGATAAAGTCCACGACCTTCCATGGAGCGATTATGGCGTTGCATTTCCTGCAGCTGATGTTGCGCCGCCTTATTATCGTTTACCGCCTTAGCGATCCCCGCCGCTCCACCAGCTAACGATCCGAGAACACCTAGCAGTGGGAGAAGTGGTAATCCACCCCGTTTTGCCACTGGAAGATTCCGCTTTTCCGATGCTCTCTTTGGAGTCCTTTTGCGAGTTTTTGTTTTCATCCCCATTCCGATTTTCGTCTTGGCCTTCATAGCTGCCCAAACAGCTGTAGCAGCACCTCTTTCACCTAGAGTCGAGTCTCGCGCAACGATGCGTTTTCGCGCTTTGTCAGTGAGTACGTTATCTGCCGCGTGCCTTTCGCCGAGGTCGTTGCTACGCGAATATGCAATATCGTGTTCGCCACACGCTGCGTCCAACGGATTGATGCCTTGATCACCTCTAGCCAATCGTTTTGCCAGATGAGTTCCTGGGCCGCAAAACTGGTACCCTGGGATATGTAATTCGATAGGTAGCGCGTTTATCGCCCGATTTAACAAACCACAACCTTTCTTCACTCGCATTGGCGACATTCGCTACAGTTTTTAATCAATGGTGTCGGACCGTCGATATGCGTTCGCTGCCAAGGGCGAATATAATGTTCCAGACACCGACGATACTGCTGAACCTCGGAATCGGCTTTTATATGCTCGGGGAGTCTGTCCCACAACTGATCAATGTATCTCTCGAACTCTCGCAGTAGAATAATCTTTGGTATATATTTCAACTGTTCAGAGGTTAGGTCTCGAATATCACAATTATCCGACAGGACCAGAAGCATTTTGAACACTGAGCTGTTTTGCTTCGGCGCGGACCTATAAATAGGGCGCGTCGCCGCTTCGACGTATCAAAATCATTTTTCACAATTCGCGGAGAGGATACGATTCGTGCGACAACCTGTGACGATACGCGTGACAAATTTTGACGATAAATCACGAGTGATGTCCTCGAAAACAAAGCGCAAACATGGCAGCATGCTACCAAACACTATACGCTGTCTCATTTGCGGCCCATCAAATTGTGGAAAGACCAACGTGCTGGTGAGCTTGTTGGAAAGTCCTCACGGTGTTCGCTTCGAGAACATGTACGTGTATTCCAAGTCGTTGCAACAGCCGAAATATCAGTATTTGGAGAATTTATTGACCCCGATAAATGAAATTGGCTACTTTACGTTTTCAAATAACAATGACGTCATCCCACCGAGCGAATCGCTCCCGAATTCAATTTTTATCTTTGATGACGTGGCATGCGACAAGCAAGATACGATACGAGAATACTTTGCAATGGGGCGCCACTCGATCGTTGACTGCTTCTATCTCTGTCAGATGTATGCAAAAATTCCCAAACATCTTATACGCGACAATGCGAATCTGTTGATTCTGTTTAAGCAGGATGGTACCAACTTGAAACATGTGTACGACGATCACGTAAACACTGATATGTCTTACGAGGATTTCTGCGCTTTATGTCGTAATTGCTGGCAACGGGAATATGGTTTCGTGGTAATAGACAAGGATAGCGCGATGTCCAATGGACGTTATAGAAAGGGATTTAACGAGTTTGCCATACCGTGAGATGGTCAATTGTCGTCAACACGTCGGTGGGAAACAACGTCTGCGGTATAACGATGATTGCTATCGATGGTCTGGAGATTAAGGATCGTGAGAGAATAGCGAAGGAAATTGCCAAAACCAGCGAATCTATTCGTAAGAAACATCAGGCTTTGAAGACTGGCAAGATATCGCGTTGGAGAGATATTTCAAACCTGTCGTCGAACCCTTAAAACATATCGTGGAAAATACCACAGCGGCAGAAGCTGACGCATCACCGTCGATGAGCACAGACGTTGGAGGGAATGAAACATTAACGCCTAAAACAAAAATTCAGTCGAAAGGGAACACATCGCGCAAGACAAAGAGGAAACCACACATGTCATCGGAATATTCACCCATAACCTCCACACCAGTTCAATCGAAGCGGAAACGACAGAATGCCACATCAAACGATTCCCCCGTTCCTCCCACACCAATAAATACCGGTATACAATCGCTCACAACCATTGATGACAACGTTTTCGAAACTAGTCCCGATGAGTTGTTTGCAACATCTATTAGACATCAACTCCAAACATCCGAGGGACAAGAAACGTTTCGCAGCCATTTCGGCCCGCTGGGGCAAAAATACATGGGCGCAATCCTAAGTGGTGATAGGGATACAACAATGGACTATGTGTATGGCGTATACTTTGGTAATAGTGGAACTATGCTTGGAGATAAGGCTTTCGATATAGACAAGGATGATAATATAATCATTGATGGTGTAAGATATAGAGGAACGTCCGGTCTTTACGAACTGATTTTCAAGAGAATTCCCGACGATGCCCTGTACACCGATGCCGACAAACAAAAATACAAAAGTATACTGCTGACGACGAATGCCCACAGACGCCGTCATAACGCTAAATATCCCCTATTAAGCAATAAGGGATACAAGTACAAACATGTAATTGCACCTCTACTCCACCGTGTATGGGCTAGTAGTAGGGGAGGGAAAGGTCTAAGAACACCGCTAGCTATGATGGTAAACGACAACAAGATCGATTACGTGCATTGGGATGATCCCAACGAGCTGGTGGACCGATTGCGTTTGCTGGAAGCGTCGCGTCAGGCTGGTAACAACTCTCATGATTCTGAAAGTCTATCGATTATCGAGGAACTCCGCGATGTAGGCGTCATTATAAATTAAACCACACGTCGATGATTTGCACTGTATGCATCGATATGCCGATCAACAAATTTGGAGTATCGCTCGAGTGGAGCAGCTAGAATGGACTATTACAAATGGAGCGGCATGCTTCGAAATTATATGCGAGATAACGCTCTTTGTGTGGACGGTGCCGACTTTGATGCAAAATCACGCAAGATACGACGCGTAGCTCAGCCGGTGGCTGACAGCGATGCCGTCAATAAACTATACATGGAAAAGAGCATTAAACTTTTGGGAGAGCAGCAGGAAGAATTAGAGAGGAAGCTGGTCGTGTTTCAGAAAGATATGCTGACGTTGTAAAACAGCGTTAAAAAGATATCGCAGGCGTCAAATTCAATCCCACAGCAGCGCTGCGAAGGAGAATCATGCGAGACGGTTGAACTTGTCCAGAATTTCCTCGGACCGATCAGGAGCACATAATGCACATACATGATAATTATCATATCATTCGTGTCAAAGACACCTCTGCGAGCAAACATGCAACCATTATCGAAATCCAAAAGTAAAGAAAACAATGGCCCCAAGAAGCTGCAACTTGTTGAGGAATTGCATGCTCCAGCTCGAAGGCATTTCCCACGGAGGCGCGTCATATTGCAATGATACGACGATCTGTGGCAAGCTGACGTTGTAGAAATGCGTCCATACTCGCGATTCAACCAAGGTCACCACTACATACTCACCGTCATCGATGTGTTGAGCAAGTATGTATGGGCGGTGCCGCTCAAGACTAAAAGTGGTGCTGAGGTGACCAAAGCGTTTGCAAAGATATTTAGAGATCGATATCCGAAAAATTTGCAAACCGATCAAGGAAAAGAATTTTACAACGCCGATGTGCAGAAACTCTTGTCAAAGCATGACATTAATCATTATTCGACGTATTCGGTGATGAAGGCTTCCGTCGTAGAAAGTTTCAATCGAACTTTGAAGAACAATATGTGGAAAATGTTTACGCTCAATGGAACCTACAGATGGATCGATTCGCTATCGCGTCTTCTCGCAGATTATAACGCGCGAAAACATAGAACCATCGGAATGCGTCCTCGCGATGTTACCCCTGCGATCGCCGACAAGCTGCTATCCACTGTATACAGCAACATAAAGATCGCTGCTCCAGCGAGATTCAAGTTGGGCGAGTTTGTGCGCGTGAGCAAATTTAAAACCATCTTCGATAAAGGCTATACGCCGAATTGGACAACGGAGGTGTTCAAGATAGCCAAAGTACAGACAACTAATCCCGCGACGTATCTGCTGGTCGATTCCTGTGGAAAACCTGTTGCCGGAGGATTCTATGAACACGATCTGCAACGCGTCACCGATCCTAATGTATATCTGGTGGAAAAAGTGTTGCGTAGAAAGGGAGATAAGGTGTACGTCAAGTGGTTGGGATTTGATAAATCACACAATTCATGGATAAATAAAAATAATGTATTGTAAAAATAATAATAATAATACATGGTGTTACGTCCCTACTTCCTATTTGGGGTGCGATTTTATGGAGTTCGCGTATTTCATCCGCTTCTGAGCAAATCCTGGGATTTTACGCTCTGGGATAGTTGAGACGACATTTTTGAAATTCAATATTATTACTTGGAGAAGTACCCTACCTTTCTTAGGGCGAGAACGGAATTAATGTCCACGTGATCGGACGCGATGAAATCCCCGAAATTTCCACCGCCTGGTTGGGCTTTGGTGTGGTCCACTCTCCCGCGATCAAGGTAAACCCGAATTCAGGGGGTTTGATCTCCTCCCTGACGATTGGTGCCTTGATGATGCCAAAAAGTTCGTCGCCTGTTACCGGTGCTTCCCGATAATAACAATTTAGTTTTCTTAACTGCACTCGTCTTCCCGCACGATGGTTTCTCGGCATTCCGCTTTTGGTATTGGTTATAACAATTATTAAGTGACCGATAAATCAATCTCCACCTTCCACACCAGGTGCTACCGCGAGCAACGTTCTGCTCTTCAGCTGCACTATCGGGGAAGGCAAGCTTGATTTTTCACATTTTGCAATCATTGATTTAGAGGTTCATTAATATTTAAATAAATCGCGTCGATCACGATTTACACTTGATCTCTGGTAAAACCACGGGCTACGTTCTGCTCTTAGGTAGGACCATTAATCAGGGCAATTCGTGAACTGTCAGTGTACATTTTCGTAATTGAGTTTACTTAATTAAAAGACGAGTGCTCGCTTTTGAGGATAGGATAAAAGGATGGAAATTCTTCACTCACTGTGTAAAATGTTAACAACACTTTTATTTATCACTTTTGACTTTTACACTCTGTGGTTGATAAAAATATGTTTTTTGATAAACACGGTAATAATAATATAACAATATAATACTGTAATAATAATAATAATAATGAGCTCCGCGGGTGGTCAGTCCCTTTTTATAGGGCAGTCGATCACTCCTTCTCTATGATTTGTCACATGACAAATTATAGGTGGGAGACCCCATCCCACAGCCTCAACCTGGAATCTTCCAGGAAGAATCTTCCCATCGTTCTAATCCGAGAGTTTTGTTTACTACTTAGTCACGTTCCTTTTCGTTCGCATTCTTCGTGACTAATACGTGTTAATTTTATCTGATTCCCAGCGGCGACGATAGCAAGATTCTTAATACATATTTAGATTTATAAGTTTATAATATTTTCTGTACGGTTAGTTCCGTGCAGCTTACTTACTAGGGTTTGAAGTTAAGTACTTGGTATGGGTATCGGTGATCGATTTGTGGGAAATGACGGGAGGGCAATCTTCTGTCGAGGATTAGGGGCACAGCTCCGCGAAGATGTATCGTCTCCACTGGTTGATATGGGCCTCTGTACCACGCTGAACATCAGCTGGTGTTGGCTGGGCCTTCTTGGTGTTCGTGCGGTCAGCTATCTGGTATACAGCTGGCTGTCCGCCACCTCCTCGATCTGGCTGTCCTGCTCGCTGCCGTCTGCACATTCTTCTCTCGATCTCTTCTTATCGTTGTTTATGATTATAATGCCTTATTGGCTATTTGTTACGTAATATTTTGTATAATGTTTTCATACGAGGTGGTTACTATACCTCAGAGTACGAAATAGTAAATATAGTAATTTTAAAGGTTAATATATATTAGACTCCACGTCGCGGGACGTGACACATGAACAGTTCAATAAATACAAAGATACATATATGTAAATGTGAGAATAATTTTTTATTTTTAACCATTTATAATCCAGTTAATATATATACACACACAATGATACATATGCAATGATACATATATTGTACATGTATGAACAATTTTTATGCAATTTCGCTATTTATAATAATTTCTATACATTTGCAAACAATAATTCTACTATTTATAAGAAACGAGTTAATAAAGAGCGATGGCAAAAAGCAAACAATAAAAAAAATATCGATTATGGAATATTCTTGTCTCTGTGAGCGTTATGATAGTTGTCATAGACTGAGGCTTCGTTCACACGAAGAGAGCGGCATCAAGTTCAAATTTCTTTTTATAATGGAATTTTATAATGTCCCCAGGGCAGAGTGTCGGTCGAATCGGGTACGATATGCCGCTTGTCGTCGTATGGACTTAGAGCGATTTTGGATTCCGAAATGGTGTACACTTTGTGCAATTTAGACCGTATGCACGATTGTCTGCGAACCATGTCGATCTCCCTTTGCAAACACTGCGCGTAGTCGTCGAAAGTTATCGTTCTGGCTATGACGTTGGTCTTGACGCCTTTCGCCATTGTCGTATCTTTTTTGCCGTCTACGCGGAGTGCATACATTTTCGCTCTAAGAGCTACGAACTCGGTCATTATCGCACCGTTATTTTCGTCCTTCATCAGCCCTGGAACCTTCTTATTTAAGTGGGGCATATTATATGGATTGTTGATAGGATAATCGCTTGTGTCGAATCTATCGATATCGCGTTTCATGGTCTCGTAGATATCGTCGCATCGAATGTGGTAAATGAGGCTGTCCGTGTCTGTGTATAGAATTTTACAACTTGGTCCGTGCAGGGGAGACATGTACTCGTGATGAAATTCGTACAAACAAATTTTTCATATGTCCAGAATGCACATACCCACGTATATCGGTTTGTTGAATTTCACCTCGAGTGTTCGCAATTCAACAGCTATTAAATTTTCCGAAAAAACACTTCTGCTGTGGAAATTTGGTTTCGCGATCATTGCCTCCGCACCATATCGCACTTCCTAATGTGTCAACAGTTTTACGTCCACGTGATTTCGAACATTTTCCATAGTTTTACCGAATACCGCGTTGTTCATCAATTTGTACAAATTTTTTTCGAAGTCGTTTGTCGCGCCTGTTCTAAACCGTGTATTGAGTTCGATGTAACCGCGGAGCCAGGGGGATTGAGTGAATTGAAGCACGCGGTGTATCTTTGTAATACGAAGACCGTGACGCGTGCACTGCTGCAGGTTGCGGTAATGGATGACGTAACGCTGGTTATCTTTTCCCGCGCGAGTAACTTGTCCTGTCTGCTGCCAGGTGGTTTGGCACGCGTCGGGCAGAACGGTAGATCGGCATGAGCGTCGTGCAGACGTTGCGGATATTCCAGATCCACCTCGAGAATGTATCCCGTGGGCGAATCGACCGCGATCGAAGACACGTCAAATTTTTCAACATCTTCGACCCATTGAAATTTAGCATATGACAGACCCTGACACATTGCCCATCCATACAAATTGTTCACGTCAAAGTACATCAAGTACGATGACTCTTCCGATGCGTCGTAAGATGGCATGTACTTGTTATTGGCATGTGCGTATCTTCCGGGACATTGACTTAAACCCCCACGTATACCGCTTTCGATAAACATGACCATATCGACGGCAGTGAGCAATTCGAATGTAATTTTGGTATGTTTCAGCATGGCATCCCACGTGAAACCGGGTAAAGTATAATAATGCGCCGAATCTAGTCCGTAACTCTTGATGCAACTTTCACGAAAATTTTCAAAAATATCTGCCAGTAACAAGACATCTGTTTTCAAATACAAATCGCTGTATTCGCCCAAGGTTCTAATGCCGAAACGCTGCCAGACAGTCTCGGCGTGTGCGTAATCGCTCTCGGATACAGTCTCACCCGTTAACGAACTGTAAAATGATTCGCGCGGCGGTAAGCATGGGTCCTGCAGATTGTTCGCGCAATCAAGGTATTCGTACGGAAAGACACCCTTTCGCGTCAATAAATTGAATTCTTCGGCGGATAATGTTTCAAACTTGGATAGTAAAATTTTTAATTGATCTATGCTAAGAAAAGATGCTAATTTGTCGAGACTGGTGTTGAGAAATTTGTACGAATCGATGAATCGCAATTTAATATAATTTTGCGAGTCTAAATCAGCCGTATCGTCGACATCTTTTGTGAAAGAAATATACTTTTCTTTAGTTATGGGTAATACGTCGACGTGACCTTCGAAAGCGGTAGCTATTTCCTCGATAATGAAATGTGAATCGTAGCCGGATAAATTATGAAAAACTATGGGGATGTAAAACGCGTTTTTATAATTTAAATTGCACTCCGAATGTGCTGGGCCTCTAAACCGTCCGGATAGATGACCATGATCGCGAACTCGTACATCGCCAGCCTCGAATGGTTCTTCGCAAATATGACAGTGTGTTGCATCGCGAAATGCCGTCCACTGTTCGGTAGTTAAATCAATCATGGGAACATTGCTGGCCAGGATGGGTTTGGCGAAATTTGCAAAATTTTTAAGTTCATCGACGAACCATGAAACAATCCACGTCGCGACGACATCGATACGTCGATAGCGATGTATCGTACGAACAATGCATATAATAGGCTATACTATGCACATTGTGGTGCTGGTACATATGTAATTTATTATCACCCGTTCGACTGTCCTCTGTTTTCTCGATGATGCACTCCAGATCGGCGTACACCACGAAGGGGAGCCGCTCCTTCCTACAGTGGTTGTCGAAGCTGAGCAAGTTGTTGCCTTCGCTGGGCAGCAGGATGGCGCAGTCGTTCATCTTGCCACAGTCCAGCGAATGAAGCTCCAACTTCTCGGCAGATCCGAAGTAGTGCATGCATCTGTAAACCCCAAAAATTTTTTATTTAATTTTTTTTTCGCGAGACATTTTAACATTTCATATGTTTCTATACCTACCGATCACAGATGAATTTCTTTTTCCCTTTTCTGCTCAGCTGCATGCTCACCAGCCAGGACAAGCTCTTGATCCATACAAAGTGTCCTACATCTCCATCATTCGGTATGTAGAGCAGGTTGACGTGCTGATCCCTCTTTTGGCTGGTGAGACGCAGCGGAAAGACCGTCTTCGTCTTCTCCGCCTCGAAGCTATAGACGTTGATCGAGATTTCGTTCTGCCGCTCAAACTTCCCAATTTGCTCCAGGGACATTGGGAAATCAATGCCCTGGAGATTTAATACGGAAGCATATGGCGGATATGAACTTGGGCGATCGGTATTTCTTTCCGCAGAATGAAGAGCGGCGACCACTGCCCACACGAAACACGCATTGTCCGGGGATTGTATACTGATCGTTGCATTCTTCAGCGATATTTCCCGCGGTAACTTGTGGTGGCACCCCGCGCGCAGCGGATTGTACTTATTGACATTGACGGTCAGGTTGAGGATTCGCGTCAATGCCCATCCGCTGTCACGTTCCTGGAACTCTTTCAGCGATGCCAGGGGGGGTTAGACGACGCATCGCTGGTACCACTCCTGCAGATCAGATGTGCCGAAGAGTTCGCAGTTCCGGGTGTTGATGCTTTTGCAAGCATGTTTATCACCCACCACAAATTCACCATTGAACACCGTGTTCACTTTGAGGTTTCGACTTTTCCTCAAAGCGCCCCGCACGTGCTCCAACACAATGGTCGCCGCATCTTGGAGGAAGTTGCGCGGCTCGATATAGTTCGAATTGAGCACAGCACCAGTTAACACGCGGCTATCGAACGCAGTGTCTATTTCGCGCCACAAAAGTCTTGCGCTCGAATGTCCGGCACCTTCACGCACGAAACGGCCGCGTAACGAATGTTTCAGTCCTTCGAGTCGCGCGATTCGAGCAATCAGCGATTGTTGAACACCGATCGATAATCGCGGGCGTTTCACTCGGCTGTGTTCTTCCAACGATTCGATACACTCGTTGCACCGTACTTCCCACGCGAGGTACTCTTCCCGTGAAATCAATCGTGCAGATTGATCCAATAATTGACGGGTTACGTGCGCGAATTCCATGATTGTAAATGGAGTGATTGTAAATGGACTGTATATGTAACGTCTTTTACGCGCAACAGGTTGCAACGATTTGAGACTTTGTGCAGTTCGGAGCGTGCTTTTATGACTGATACCACGATTTGGTATCTCTGTCTAACTCTTTTGGCGTACCCCCTCCCTCGAATGCACCGCATGCAAAAAACGACGATCCGTCCCAACGTGGTTCTGTGCAGTTTCTGCCGATAAAGCATAATTCTTTCCGTCATTCACACGTATGACGAATTAGCGCGCAAAATCATCCGACACAGTTTCTGCTGACACCGCATAATTCTAAGATTCTGCGCTTCCACAGGTATTATATTACATTCAACACCTGTCGAGACTTTTATCCTTGAGGATGGGGATTAAATTACATGCAATCGTGCGATATGCTGCGATGTTAAGATTGAAAAACATTATGGAAAAATTGGTAACTTTAGAATAAAATGCGGTGTTGGGGGAACCAATTGCACCGCTATTTAAACCAATCTCCGGAATGCTATTCCATCAATCGCTCAGTAGCCTCAGTGACTTTCGACGGAACAAATAGTGCTCTGAAAAAAAATGTGCAGTACCAGTGTCGAAGGAAACGTTGAACGTATGAATTATTATGTTCCGATCGTACAAGATGATGGTGTAGCTCCATGTGGGGATAATACATTTGACAGGTAAGACTTAAATTTCACATATTCTCAAAATTGTATTCCTAATACGAGCGGACAATTGCATAGCTTTGATTGTTCTCTTAGTCCGCGCCGAGGATCGCGTATCATGGTCAGAAGATACGCGTTAACATCCATGGGCAGCAAATATTTGGAAATTGGAATCAACGTAGGACCTATGGCTGATGTAGAAGTTCTTCTCGGCGATAATCATGGGAATCATCTTATATTACCGTGGCATACATGGAATGTGCTATTCGACAGCCGTGAAACCATCGAAGAACGTGCACAATTGCCTGGATCACCTTCGATGCGGATTGATAAATTAACGGTGGAATTTCTTCGGATCTTTGATTCATCGATTGTAAAGATGACAATGGATATTAAGTCGCCGTATTTCAAACTGAATACAGTATCATTTTTATTTAATCTTGAGCCATGCATGAACTATGTGTATCCGCGACTGCATCAAACTGCAGAGGATGTGAGGACAAAATTTGAAACTTTTGTCAACGTGCTACAGCAGAGCGATGTTGCGTGTGAAACATTAGTTGCGCGCAGCGCTGCTAAAATCATACGTGATAGCGAATATTACGACGAGGATTATCTTGTAGATTGCGAACTGTTAGCATGTGCTATCAATGATATTCTAGCTGATGCTCGTAGGAAAAAAAATGTTGAATTATATTTATATTCTATTTTATATTCTTTTCTACAGGGTGTCCGCGGGAAGAGTGGACAGCTGGATATCTCCTAAACTATTGGAGACAAAAATATTTAAAAAATAGGGAATTGCATGGTTCGAGGGGGCCAACTTATTAGCGCGGACGAATTTTTTTTTCGATTACTATTTTAAAAGATACGATGGTCAAGTTCGGTTTTTTAAATGGAACTATTTTTTCTGAAGACCTGAGTTGATAGTGCGTTCTAAGACAAATTCAATAAGCTTTAATGTATACACTTGATTTCCACTGGTTTTTGAGATATTGCGCTTGCAAATTTACTGATTTTCCCTGGAAGAAAACTCGCTGGAATAGCAAGGACCGGGGACGGTCTTGCTGGCGCCACGGGTGGCCTTGCCTGTTGAAACAGATACCTACCTGCCAAAGGTCTACACCAGGAATGGCAGGCCCAAAGGCTGGACAATTCTTTTCCGTCAGAAATGCTACTTAGGTAGGTACATCTGCGGTATCGAGAAGCGCACCGTTACTTTTATTTCGCACTTGCTTCTACGCTCGGATGGCCGGTTCTTTTGAGAGGGATGTAAGTTCAATTGGTTAGGTTAGGAGGTGTGAAAGTTGCTAGACTAAATTTCAACCATAGGGAGCAGATTATATTAGAACCAATCGAATTTGCATCCCTCACAAACGGCTGCTCTCTTGAAGAGGCCCTCTTCACAGCAATACCTCCTCCCCAGTGCCCACCTTCTCTCGCACAGAATACGATGACGCATGCTTTTGTTTTGATATTAAAGCTCGTGTTTATATTCGAGAGGACCACGTGTCAACAGCGGGCTACCATTTTTCTTCCCGTGTCTCTCTACGAGGCGTATTGACGGTGGATTGTAGGAGCGTAGATGTCTGGATGCCAGTTATTGAATTCAGGAGACGATAGAAACACTTTATTTCAAAACACACATGTACTATAATTAAAGTAAATCGTATTCCTCTCGGGAAGGAGTACTGATAATCATCGAACTTGCGCCCTACTTCGCGCAGACCGATTACACGGAGGGTAGTCAAGTCACACACTGCACAAATGATAAGCCGCGGCTAGACGTTGCGAGGCTGCAGCGCGAGGCGTGCCTCGCGAAGTGAAAAGTCTGGAGAGTCCTTACCTCGCCTTGGTCACTTTGCAAAGCAACCTCGTGCTGCTGCCGTGGCGAGGACAACACCCCGCAGTGCCTCACCGAATTTTATGGCTTTCGACCCTCGAAGGGTTTGGAATATCATTAGGAAGTGAGAACTGTTCAGGATTTCAAATGTTTGTATCTTTTCTTCATCGTATCGAAGGGGAAGTGGCGGCAATGGATTCCTGGCGTTCCGTCGATTAAAATCATACCAAATGTCATGCAAATCGGACTACCTTGACACAAGCTATTTGTATTCCTTATGTAAAAGTTGTCCGATTTACACGACATTTGTAATGATTTTCATCGGAAAACCACAAGGAATCCATCGGCGACACTTCCATATCCATACGATAAAGAATAAAGAATTATTTTATTTCTGAAACAGGCAGGTACAGGATGATTCTGGAGCTACGCCCGTCAAAAAGTTGCGGCCTGGTACCCCGTGGCGAGGACAGGCCTTCGCATTGCCTCACCCGATTTTTATGGCTTGCTTCGAAAAAGGTATGTTTCTGGGTCGAACGTAGCGAATTGAGGTCGAGCCCCCGCAGTCGAGGGTGAAATATCCCTTACAGCGTATTAAGAAATTCTTTTCTTCACCATATCGAAATGAAAGTGACGCCAATGGATTCCTTATGTTTTTCTGATGAAAATCATTACAAATGTCGTGTAAATCGGACAACTTTTACATAAGGAATACAAATAGCTTGTGTCAAGGTAGTCCGATTTGCATGACATTTGGTATGATTTTAATCGACGGAACGCCAGGAATCCATTGCCGCCACTTCCCCTTCGATACGATGAAGAAAAGATACAAACATTTGAAATCCTGAACAGTTCTCACTTCCTAATGATATTCCAAACCCTTCGAGGGTCGAAAGCCATAAAATTCGGTGAGGCACTGCGGGGTGTTGTCCTCGCCACGGCAGCAGCACGAGGTTGCTTTGCAAAGTGACCAAGGCGAGGTAAGGACTCTCCAGACTTTTCACTTCGCGAGGCACGCCTCGTGCTGCAGCCTCGCAACGTCTAGCCGCGGCTTATCATTTGTGCAGTGTGTGACTTGACTACCCTCCGTGTAATCGGTCTGCGCGAAGTAGGGCGCAAGTTCGATGATTATCAGTACTCCTTCCCGAGAGGAATACGATTTACTTTAATTATAGTACATGTGTGTTTTGTAATAAAGTGTTTCTATCGTCTCCTGAATTCAATAACTGGCATCCAGACATCTACGCTCCTACAATCCACCGTCAATACGCCTCGTAGAGAGACACGGGAAGAAAAATGGTAGCCCGCTGTTGACACGTGGTCCTCTCGAATATAAACACGAGCTTTAATATCAAAACAAAAGCATGCGTCATCGTATTCTGTGCGAGAGAAGGTGGGCACTGGGGAGGAGGTATTGCTGTGAAGAGGGCCTCTTCAAGAGAGCAGCCGTTTGTGAGGGATGCAAATTCGATTGGTTCTAATATAATCTGCTCCCTATGGTTGAAATTTAGTCTAGCAACTTTCACACCTCCTAACCTAACCAATTGAACTTACATCCCTCTCAAAAGAACCGGCCATCCGAGCGTAGAAGCAAGTGCGAAATAAAAGTAACGGTGCGCTTCTCGATACCGCAGATGTACCTACCTAAGTAGCATTTCTGACGGAAAAGAATTGTCCAGCCTTTGGGCCTGCCATTCCTGGTGTAGACCTTTGGCAGGTAGGTATCTGTTTCAACAGGCAAGGCCACCCGTGGCGCCAGCAAGACCGTCCCCGGTCCTTGCTATTCCAGCGAGTTTTCTTCCAGGGAAAATCAGTAAATTTGCAAGCGCAATATCTCAAAAACCAGTGGAAATCAAGTGTATACATTAAAGCTTATTGAATTTGTCTTAGAACGCACTATCAACTCAGGTCTTCAGAAAAAATAGTTCCATTTAAAAAACCGAACTTGACCATCGTATCTTTTAAAATAGTAATCGAAAAAAAAATTCGTCCGCGCTAATAAGTTGGCCCCCTCGAACCATGCAATTCCCTATTTTTTAAATATTTTTGTCTCCAATAGTTTAGGAGATATCCAGCTGTCCACTCTTCCCGCGGACACCCTGTATGTAACAATATATTATCATTTTAAACCTATATTATTTATCAATTTTATTCACCCATCATCCTCCTCGCCACATAATTTTAAGATTTGCTGACGTCGCATAATTCTATTTCATTCTTCGCGCCATCAAATGACGTCATCCCACGCGACTGTTCCAGAGGATTCGAATTACGCCAGATCGCGCGATACGCTCAGACGTTAAATCGGAACGCTTTAGAATACTGTTAGCTTCAGAATGCATGCTAAATAATGGTTCGGAAAAAAGTATGTCTGTTGGTATGGAAAAAAAATTTCTGCTGACGCCGCATAATTCTGATTCGCGCCTTCTTCGTGCCACCACATGACGTCATCCCGCGCGACTGCTCCAGAGGATTCGAATTACGCGAGATCGCGCGATACGCTGCGACATTAAATCGGAACGCTTTAGAATACTGTTAGCTTCAGAATGCATGCTACATATCTGCTTGAAATAATATTTCTACATCATTATGAACCATTGTTCTGTAGATCGCTGATTCAAAATTATTATTTCTCCGCGTTGGGGGAAAATTTCTGTTGCATATTGGTTTGGAAAAAAAAATTTCGGGGGCCGTCCCCTCCCTGGGTTAGGTCTGAAAAATTTTTCGGGGTGGGCCAAGGTCTGAAAAAGACTTTTCGGGGGTGGGCCTCTCCCTCTGAAAAATTTCCGACGGTGGGCCAGGTCTCCTGTGCTGCTCGGCCCGGACTGATCCCCTCCGCGGTTGCGGCTTCCCCCACTCCGCGGCTCGTGCGCGCGCACCGCTCTTCCACTCCCCGCAGGCCCCGCGCCCAGGTTTCCCTCTGCCGCGCTCCCCCGCGCGTCCCCACTTCCCCCCCCCCCCCCGCTCCCCTGCTCCCCTCAGAGGACCTGAGTTGGAATCGGCATAGCTTCACTACTTAATTATATTTGTTAAATTGATTAAACCACAATTTTCATTACCTTTTCAATATCAAAAGTTTTAATATTATGTTATTTCAATACTCTAACCCAATAAAAAAACTTCAAAAAAAGCAAAGAAACTACGCCAAGTACACGAAAATGTCGAGGACGATAAAGAATACATAAATAAATCACAGAAATCACTTATTCATTTTTGTAAAAACACTTACATGTAGGCCACCGGCGGTCTCTTTTTCGAGGTGGCTCCGCAGCAGGGGGGAGCCCCGCTGCCGGTGGGGGCACCACAGCCGGGGGAGGCTCGACTGCCTGGGGAGGGTCCGGTGCCGGTGCCGGAGGCGGCGCCACTCTCATTATTACTGCGTCGTCATCCGAGTCTGGAGCAGGGAAAAAAATTTGAATAAATGTATATAATTTTTTGTAAGTTAATTTTTCAGAAAGTCGTTAATTGTTAATAATAAAACTTACCATATAGAAGAGCTCCCTCCATTTGGTTGTTTTCTACAAAAATTTATAAACACTTTATTAGTCATAAAGCTAAATTACATAGTCTTAGTGCCTACCAAAGATTTTTAAAATGCTGTAGCTCACATGCACATTCGTTAGTAAATTTCTCACGACTAAAACTAACGAATGTGCATGTAAGCTACAACATTTTAAAAATCTTCGTTAGTTTTATTCGTGAGAAATTTATTCGTGAGATTTATTCGTCACTTTTATTCGTGGGAATTTATTCATTGTCACGAATATATTCATTGTCACGAATCACAAAGAAAATTCTCACGAATAAAACTAACGAATAAAAATAAATAGATTCTCACGAAATTAACTAAAGCTTAAAGTTTACCGGGCTAGAGTATATATATGAATAATGATAACTCTGCTATGAGTATATGAATCGTATTTTTATTACTTACATTTTTCGATGCAGCGGCGGTTTTCCGTGTTTAATGGTGGCGTCGTTTAGGATGAAGAAGGCCCACAAGGCGCTGAAGCTGGCCCGGATGCAAGGTAAACATTCGACGATCAAAGGGCACTTTCTAATTAATAATATCGATTATCGAAATTCTTCATTACATTTTGCTTGAAGCAAGGGTAAAGAAGATCTCGTCCGACGGTGGCGTGATACACTTTCGGCGGTACATTTTCGTGGTACGAGGAGGGCTCGCTCTGACCGACGGGCACGTGGATCTGGGGTCGCGCGAAACACAAAACGAAGCGGGCGACCAGAGCTCACTTTTTCGTATGCTCCATGGTTCAAATCCATATATAGATATATGTTGTTGGAACACCTTTCTATTACACCGTGGTCCATGGTGTGAACATACGGCCAATTGGCAAGCTTGTTGAAATATAAGCTAATATCACAGACGAGGTATGGAATAGACCTATCACCTTATGGGACTTCGTGTCACCACCCAAACTGTGTTACCGACCCATAATTTGAGGACTGAATTTAGCGGCCTCTGTCCATGAACAGCGTCCAACTCAAGAACTACTCTGAAATGTGTTGAAATACTGAAAGATGTGTGCGTGTTTGTATACATGTGACTTGTTTAGAGTGAGAGTTTAACATAGAGGGCGGGCTTTCGCTAAGCTACGCTTTGGCTCGGTTTGTCAACGACTCACGCCGGATTTCTCTCTGAAAATCTATTTCCGGGGATCAGGAGCCTATATGGCGCTGCAATATGGCACTTCTTGAGAGCTTATACAAACTATAAATTGCAAGATGAAATTGATTGTTAGTATTTCACATGTAGTGGAACATTTAACTAATATTTTCACGTGTCGTACGCCGAAAAATATTAAAAATTGACGCTATTACTAACATTCCCGTAAATTTCTGCACATCGCGCGTGTCTAAATAGACGGTGCCCATCTTACGACCCGTAAAAATCATTGAAAATAATGAATTAAAACGTTTTTGTAAAATTTATATTCGTAGTTTTTGGGATCCGAGGCCACTAAATCCCTACGTTTCGTTACAAATTGATTGGCTCTGTCCTTATTAACTATTGAATGGGTTTAAAAATGATAAAAAAACATCTGCGGTGTAAATACACGAGCGTAGGTATCGCTTACGTTAAGATCTGGGCATACATAGCAGTTCCGTGTCAGTTCACGTAGAATTCAGGTAGTAGTAAGGCTAGGACAGTTCTAACTCAGGTCCTCTGAGGGGAGCGGGGGGCGGGGGGAAGTGAGGGCGCGCGGGGGAGCGCGGCGGAGAGAAACATGGGCGCGGGGCCTGCGGGGAGTGGAAGAGCGGTTGCGCGCGCACGAGCCGCGGAGTGGGGGAAGCCGCAACCGCGGAGGGGATCACTTCGGGCCGAGCCGCCGCGGAGACCTGACCCACCGTCCCCCAAATTTTTTAGAGGGAGGGAATGACCCCCGAAAAGTCTTTTTCAGGCTTTGGCCCACCCCGAAAAATTTTTCAGACCTAACCCAGGGAGGGGACGGACCCCAGGATTTTTTTCCAAACCAATATGCAGCAGAAATTTTCCCCCAATGCATAATAATTAATTTTTGAATCAGCGATCTACCGAACCATTATGCAGCATTCATTCTAAAGCTAACAGTATTCTAAAGCGTTCCGATTTAACGTCGCAGCGTATCGCGGGATCTCGCGTAATTCGAATCCTCTGGAGCAGCCGTACGGGATGACGTCATGTGGTGGCGCGAAGAAGGCGCGAATCATAGAAAGAATTATATGGCGTCAGCAGAAATTGGTGAGGTGAGAAGGAGGGCGACGGATAAGTAAATAGAGAAATAATATGATTAAGAGATTTATTTAAAATTAAAAGAATATATAAATATAAATAGAAATGTAATATAATTTATTACATTTTTTTTCCTACGAGCATTAGCTAGAATATCATTGATGGCACATGCTACCAGTTCGCAATCTATAAGATAATCCTCGTCGTAATATTAGCCATCACGTATGATTTTAGCAGCAGGACGCGTATCTAATGTTTAGCAGGCAGCATCACTCTGTTACAACACGTTAACAAAAGTTTTAAAGTTTTTCCTCACATCTTCTGCAGTCTGATGCAGCCGCGGATACACATATGTAGCTTATACATGGCTTAAGATTAAATAAAAATGATACTGTATTCAGTTTGAAATACAAAGACTTCTTATGTAGTGTCCTCTTTACAATTGGAGGCGAGAATCATAGAAAGAATTATGCAGAGTCGATAGAAATTGGCGAGGAGTGAAGGAGGCAGACAGACAAGTAAATAGATTGTAATATATGTAAAATGATTATATATTGTTCCATTAATTAAAAAATAGAAATATAAAAAGAAAAAATATAAAAATAGAATATAAATAGTGTCTCGGCAGAACCATCTCTCTCTCTCTCTCTCTCTCTCTCTCTCTCTCTCTCTCTCTCTCTCTCTCTCTCTCTCTCTCTCTCTGTCTCTCTCTCTCTCTCTCACTCTCTCTCTCTCTCTCTCTCTCACTCTCTCTCTCTCTCTCTCTCTCTCTCTCTCTCTCTCTCTCTATCAATCTCTTTCTTTCTCCTTCTCTTTCCTTCTCTTTTTCTCTTTTTCTCTTCTTCACATCAATCGCAAGACAACTTGAACATTCTCGAACAGCTGATGGACTTCCTATTTACTTTTCGCGACATCATACATACATACTCTTCCCACAACACCTCGTATAAATTCATACACACTCGCGCCCTCGTGACCAACCCGAGTGCTCAGTTACACAGAACAGTAAATAACTCGACTATATTCGCCGAAACTGTTACGTATCTATTGTATCGCCTCAATTCTTTATCTCTAAATAAATCGCACTATTCTCAAAATTTTTTAGTTCTCTCTATACAAATAGGATATCAAAATACAATATAAAAAGAAAATATTTAATAATAATAATAATAATAATTTAATTTAATTTATTGCCACTTTCGTGTTACAATTTAACGATCAAATAATCTTTCCATTTCATTCCCATGATTGTGTCAGTGTAAGTCCCACCCTTCTAATGTATCCTGTTGTCTCTTAACAATTTTTTCTATTTTACAAGTGTTTCCTAATCTGTTCTATGTTATATAATCTTCTTTTATCACTATCTCCCGTAGAATAGCCAAGTTTTTCCCTTTTCCTCTAATTACCTCTGCACAATTCCTGCCACTCTCTCAACTGACTTCACATGTTTCAATCGCGTGTTTCACTATTTCTTCCTCTTTCTTACATACACTTTCTTCTTTCATTAGCCAATATTTGCATGTTCTTGTTTCACTATCCTGTATGAATCTTCCTATCCTTTCTAATTCTCCTCTCCTTTTTTCATTTCCCCCCATAAGCATTTCGGCTTATCTCCTGGTTTCCTTGCCACCTCTTTTAATTCTCTTAGGAACTTTAACTCTTTTACTTTCATCTGTCTTTCTTGTTCTTGGATGTCAATTACTTATCTGTTCTAATTTTTAATCCACACTTCTTCCCCATTTAATCTTCTTCTTTTCCATTCTTCGTTTGACCATCCTCTCCCTTCCAAGAATTTGATTCGCATTCTTTCCTTTTTTCGTTACTTCATTTCCTCTCATTAGTCTTCTCCTACATTCATATCGTATCGATCCTTCTTCCGAGTTTATTAGTGTCTCTTCAAACTTCATTACCCTTACTCCCATTTTAATTGCTATGCCATCTCTTCCTGTTTCTTTTAACAGCCAATATGTTGATGTTGATCTCTCCAATTTCATTATCCATCGTATGTATTTCGCCTGCAATTTTTCTATTTCCTCATACCTTCTCCATCCCCATATCGCTGTTCCATACGCCACGGTGCTTCTAACTAGCGCATCAAACAGTTTCATTCTTCTTTCAGTCATCTCTGAATAATCTTTCTCCAATCCCCCCATACTTCTCCTAGTATCATATTCGCTTCCCTAACTACCTTCTTAATATGGTGTTTATCCTCGTTGTTCTCTCCCTCTCGTTCTATAATCTAAATATTTCAGTTCTCTTACTCTTTCTCCTTCATTCCAACGGAATCTTTCCTATTTTCTTCTTCCTCCTGCATTCCTGCATATCATTATCTTAGACTTTTACACATTTAACTCCAAGCCTTTCTTCTTTATGTATCTCTCGAATCTCTTTATCATATTCTTAGGTCCCTGTGCATTATTTACCATTAACACATCACCCGCGTATGAAATTGTTAAAATTTTCCTTCTACCTATTACGACTCCTCCTTCCTGTTCTTTGCTCATTTCTTCTTTCCAGGTCTGCAAATGCGACATTGAAAAGTGTCAAGCTTAACGGGCACCCTTGTCTAACACCCTTTCCTGTTAAAAAAACTTTCCTATCAGTTCCTTCTTCATTCCTAAAGCGCATATAGTTCTGTCGTGCATTTCCTGTATCCGTATTCTTAGTTGTTCGCCTACTCCTTCTTCATAAAGTCTTTTCCAAATTTCTTCCCTTTCCAATCAATCAAATGCTCTCTTCATATCCGTGAAAAACAGATGTAGTTTCCCTCTTTCTTTTGAGGTTTCTATATCTATAACCATTTTAACTACCGCTATTGCATCTACTGTTCCTCTCCTTCTCCTGAATCCCATATGCGTATCGTTTAATATCCCATTTTCCATTTGTTCTTCTAATTTTCTCCTTAGAATTTCCACGCATATCTTATAATCCGTGTCCATCTAAGTTATGCCCCTATAGTTCTTAACCATTTCCCTTTCTCCTTTTTTTTTTTTTTTTTTGAACACAGAACTTACTATTCCTTCTTTCCATTCTTCCGGAAAGTCCCCTTTCTTTCATGTTCAGTTTATCACCTTTGTTTGATTACCTATATTTATGAAGATGATTGCGACCTCGATGTTGAATTACGATATAATTTAAATGCAGGAGTTTAAATTTTAAGTCTGTTCGACTTTTAATATCTTACATGATTTGAGTTGAGATCGACGTGAGTCAGATCGGTTTCTATCTATATTTACCTAATAAATTTTTATACAAAAGGACTTAATTTGTAAATTATTTTTTGCTATATTTAATAAAAATTGGAATTTTATGTTCATTACGAATAGGTGTTTACCCTGTGATAATTGTTGATTGGGCTTCAAATTCTAATTATTCAATATTAGGAGCGATTGGGTCAATTTCAGTCAGTTTCTTATGAAGTAAGTTTATTTTTAACAATATTTTCTGTAATTTTATTAATTGAAAGTTATTCATTATTGGATTTATATAAATTTCAATATTATATTAAATTTATTTTAATTTTAATGCCAATACTACGACAAGAAAATCGTGGATAGTTCTTTTAAAATCGGAGACCATGTGCTACTGCACGACAAGGCGCGAGCGGTCAAAAACTAACACCTGCGTGGATAGGCTCTAACACGATTCAAAACACGCACGATAATAATAATTACAGCATAGAGGGCGACGAACAATCCGCGTTCAGACAAACACTTCATAGAATAGGGCAGTAATAGGGAAATGGTCAAAGTTTTGAAGGAAAGTAACGATACACTAACAATTACATATAAAGGTAAGACTAAGAAAGGTAATTTATTGAAAAAGATGGTAAATAAGCGCACAACTAGGCGTCGTCGTCCCAGCCACGTAGGGCACAGTCGGCCTCCAATAACGACCACAGTCGAGGCCGCGGATCAGGCCCAACAAAGATGTCCCCATGACGTTCTACACAAAAAAAAAACAATTGCAAGACTATTACTACACGCACGGAAATAGAAACAATAAGCAGATCTGCAATCCCCGATGCAATAAGACACTCACCAAATAGGACAAATCAGACTCCATGAGTCTTTGTCATCCTCCCAGAATTCTGCATGCTGGAAGAATCGGTGCCAGTGCACCCGATACTCCCTAATTGCCTCCATATAGGCAATGCTGATACAACCCGGCGGGGCGGGGCACTGGAAACGCTAGAGGGATAAACCGATAAATAGGATAATAAAATAACACACACGAAGAACAAACAAACAAACATCACTCGCACGTACAATTAGAGCAAACATAATTTCTCGGGGCACGTCTAAGGCATCCTACTTTGCAACGTATGCAACTTTAGGCATGGGTCCTCATGTGATAAATCCCGTTACTGTGGATAGTATAAAGAAGCTTGGTGATACTCAGTTGGTATAATTTCGGGTTTTTCTAAATCGTTTTTGTAAGTCTTCTAATTTGTTTGCTAACTTTATTTAATTCTTCGGGGTGTTCGATTATCCTTTTAAGCTAGAAATTTGTGTTTCCGTACGAACTTACAGTAGTCTGTGAAAGTGTGATTTCATCTGATGACAAAAAATTGTGGTCAGGTAAGTAGTACCATGTTCTTTCTATTCCGCATTGTTTTCTAGTTTCTATTGTGAATTTGGTGGTAGTGATTGTACATTTGTTTCTTATTGTTATTATACCAGAATCCTTAATGCTATATATATTTGTGCTTTTGTCGTCGCAAGTTACTGCTAGTTGTATCGGTTTCGGCGCGATATAAATCCACGTGCCTGGTAGTTGTAATTCTATCTGGAATGTGTGATTCAGTGTCATAATTCGCATTTTACATGTGTTTGTTAATTTTGTGTACAATTGTACTTCGCACGGTCTGTATGGTATCGCTTTGAACATGATTAGGGTGATTAGAGGTGCAGAGGTACAGATCGTTTATTGTCTTACATTTTGCTAGGCCCTGTTTGCTTAGTTGTATGTAATCTTGCACCAAGGTGTCACGTACCTCGTACGAGTCGAGGGGTTCTATACGCGTAGAACGATTCGTTTATCTTCGTGGGTATCAGGTGTACCTTGCTCAATTAGAATTTTTTCGCGTTTAACAATGATATATCTAGTACTACAGTAATTGATTTGGTATCCGAAAATGTGGAGAGCTGTAGGATTTCGATAATGACGGCTTGTTTTCTAATTTTATTCCAATTGTGAAGTCTAGTCCATTCGAAATATGTGCTAATGCGGAAGTGAGGTACGTTATGATTTGTGCTGGTGGTATTAATCGTAGGTTTAGGACTCCTTTCTTTATATCCATAATGAATTCTAACAAGACTTGCGTGTCGCGCAATAGTGTTTCTGCGAGGCCGTTTATTAGTATGAGGGGTTCGTCTACTCTCTCTCGAAATTTAGTAA
Source organism: Andrena hattorfiana (assembly GCA_944738655.2). Lineage (NCBI taxonomy): Eukaryota > Metazoa > Arthropoda > Insecta > Hymenoptera > Andrenidae > Andrena > Andrena hattorfiana. The sequence continues at coordinate 27,746,395 of OX122894.2, read as the reverse complement.
TGTTGGCTGTCTGTTGGAGTAAGTATTGAATTTGTCACGTCGCGTTTAAGAGTGTGTTATCGTTGTCTCGTATGTCATGTACTGTCTCGTTGAGAAGTTTGGTATTTGCTCTTAAAATTTGCATTTGTCCCTTGATTGCGTTTTACTTTTTTTTTTTAAAGTCTGTTATCTTGTGTTTTGAAAAGGTCTAGTAAAATCATCGATTTTCTTTCTATCCCCGGAATCCATTAGCCCCAAGAGTGATTTGCCTATGTAACCTAATCCATCTATTTGTGCACGACGCTGTTTTGTGCTGAGCTTTTAGTTTACTGGACGTAGGTAAAGAGTTTCGGCGATGCGGTCTACCTTGTCTTGGATCTTCGCGGTGAAAGTTTGACAAAATTTTTGTAAGTTGTCGGTACAAGGTTTTTTACATTGCGCAAGTATATCATATAGTGCAGCTTGGAGGTTTGCTTCGCGTCAGTAGATGTAAGATATGTTTACGTGTAATACTAACTTCCAGCTATCTCGATAAATTTGTAAATCGCCTAGGTTTTCGAAGTAAATGTCGGGGTGGCGTTGGAATTCTTTTATAGTGAAATCTATGTCGGGGGTTGTTCCTCCTGCGAGTGGTATCGTCGTTTGTAGGACAAAAATCCTGTAAATTATAATGCCGAGGTGTAGTCGGCGTTTCATAGAGTCTTTCCTCGTGCGCGCGCGCGTGTGTGTGTGTGATAAATTTTTTGCGAACGTAGTACAGTTTATCTTCTTCGTCCGGGCTTGAGTAGAAGAGAGAAGTTCGGGAAAATGGGTCTCGATTTTCTTAGTTGCTTCTTATTTCGTTGCGATCTTCTGGACAAAGATGTTGTCGGCCATCTTAGACGTGCCCCGAGACATTATGTTTGCTCTAATTGTACGTGCGAGTGATGTTTGTTTGTTTGTTCTTCGTGTGTGTTATTTTATTATCCTATTTATCCGTTTATCCCTCTAGCGTTTCCAGTGCCCCGCCCCGCCGGGTTGTATCAGCATTGCCTATATGGAGGCAATTAGGGAGTATCGGGTGCACTGGCACCGATTCTTCCAGCATGCAGAATTCTGGGAGGATGACAAAGACTCATGGAGTCTGATTTGTCCTATTTGGTGAGTGTCTTATTGCATCGGGGATTGCAGATCTGCTTATTGTTTCTATTTCCATGCGTGTAGTAATAGTCTTGCAATTGTTTTTTTTTTGTGTAGAACGTCATGGGGACATCTTTGTTGGGCCTGATCCGCGGCCTCGACTGTGGTCGTTATTGGAGGCCGACTGTGCCCTACGTGGCTGGAACGACGACGCCTAGTTGTGCGCTTATTTACCATCTTTTTCAATAAATTACCTTTCTTAGTCTTACCGTTATATGTAATTGTTAGTGTATCGTTACTTTCCTTCAAAACTGTGACCATTTCTCTATTACTGCCCTATTCTATGAAGTGTTTGTCTGAACGCGGATTGTTCGTCGCCCTCTATACTGTAATTATTATTATCGTGCGTGTTTTGAATCGTGTTAGAGCCTATCCACGCAGGTGTTAGTTTTTGACCGCTCGCGTCTTGTCGTGCAGTAGCACTTGGTCTCCGATTTTAAAAGAACTATCCACGATTTTCTTGTCGTAGTATTGGCATTAAAATTAAAATAAATTTAATATAATATTGAAATTTATATAAATCCAATAATGAATAACTTTCAATTAATAAAATTACAGAAAATATTGTTAAAAATAAACTTACTTCATAAGAAACTGACTGAAATTGACCCAATCGCTCCTAATATTGAATAATTAGAATTTGAAGCCCAACCAACAATTATCACAGGGTAAACACCTATTCGTAATGAACATAAAATTCCAATTTTTATTAAATATAGCAAAAAATAATTTACAAATTAAGTCCTTTTGTATAAAAATTTATTAGGTAAATATAGATAGAAACCGATCTGACTCACGTCGATCTCAACTCAAATCATGTAAGATATTAAAAGTCGAACAGACTTAAAATTTAAACTCCTGCATTTAAATTATATCGTAATTCAACATCGAGGTCGCAATCATCTTCATAAATATAGGTAATCAAACAAAGGTGATAAACTGAACATGGAAGAAACGGGACTTTCCGGAAGAATGGAAAGAAGGAATAGTAAGTTCTGTGTTCAAAAAAAAAAAAAAAAAAAAAAAAAAGGAGAAAGGGAAATGGTTAAGAACTATAGGGGCATAACTTAGATGGACACGGATTATAAGATATGCGTGGAAATTCTAAGGAGAAAATTAGAAGAACAAATGGAAAATGGGATATTAAACGATACGCATATGGGATTCAGGAGAAGGAGAGGAACAGTAGACGCAATAGCGGTAGTTAAAATGGTTATAGATATAGAAACCTCAAAAGAAAGAGGGAAACTACATCTGTTTTTCACGGATATGAAGAGAGCATTTGATTGATTGGAAAGGGAAGAAATTTGGAAAAGACTTTATGAAGAAGGAGTAGGCGAACAACTAAGAATACGGATACAGGAAATGCACGACAGAACTATATGCGCTTTAGGAATGAAGAAGGAACTGATAGGAAAGTTTTTTTAACAGGAAAGGGTGTTAGACAAGGGTGCCCGTTAAGCTTGACACTTTTCAATGTCGCATTTGCAGACCTGGAAAGAAGAAATGAGCAAAGCACAGGAAGGAGGAGTCGTAATAGGTAGAAGGAAAATTTTAACAATTTCATACGCGGGTGATGTGTTAATGGTAAATAATGCACAGGGACCTAAGAATATGATAAAGAGATTCGAGAGATACATAAAGAAGACAGGCTTGGAGTTAAATGTGTAAAAGTCTAAGATAATGATATGCAGGAAAGCAGGAGGAAGAAGAAAATAGGAAAGATTCCGTTGGAATGAAGAAGAAAGAGTAAGAGAACTGAAATATTTAGATTATAGAACGAGAGGGAGAGAACAACGAGGATAAACACCATATTAAGAAGGTAGTTAGGGAAGCGAATATGATACTAGGAGAAGTATGGGGGGATTGGAGAAAGATTATTCAGGGATGACTGAAAGAAGAATGAAACTGTTTGATGCGCTAGTTAGAAGCACCGTGGCGTATGGAACAGCGATATGGGGATGGAGAAGGTATGAGGAAATAGAAAAATTGCAGGCGAAATACATACGATGGATAATGAAATTGGAGAGATCAACATCAACATATTGGCTGTTAAAAGAAACAGGAAGAGATGGCATAGCAATTAAAATGGGAGTAAGGGTAATGAAGTTTGAAGAGACACTAATAAACTCGGAAGAAGGATCGATACGATATGAATGTAGGAGAAGACTAATGAGAGGAAATGAAGTAACGAAAAAAGGAAAGAATGCGAATCAAATTCTTGGAAGGGAGAGGATGGTCAAACGAAGAATGGAAAAGAAGAAGATTAAATGGGGAAGAAGTGTGGATTAAAAATTAGAACAGATAAGTAATTGACATCCAAGAACAAGAAAGACAGATGAAAGTAAAAGAGTCAAAGTTCCTAAGAGAATTAAAAGAGGTGGCAAGGAAACCAGGAGATAAGCCGAAATGCTTATGGGGGGAAATGAAAAAAGGAGAGGAGAATTAGAAAGGATAGGAAGATTCATACAGAGTAGTGAAACAAGAACATGCAAATATTGGCTAATGAAAGAAGAAAGGGTATGTAAGAAAGAGGAAGAAACAGTGAAACACGCGATTGAAACATGTGAAGTAAGTTGAGAGAGTGGCAGGAATTGTGCAGAAGTAATTAGAGCAGAAGGGAAAAACTTGGCTATTCTACGGGAGATAGTGATAAAAGAAGATTATGTAACATAGAATAGATTAGGAAACACTTGTAAAATAGAAAAAATTGTTAAGAGACAACAGGATACATTAGAAGGGTGGGACTTACGCTGACACAATCATGGGAATGAAATGGAAAGACTATTTGATCGTTAAATTGTAACACGAAAGTGGCAATAAATTAAATCAAATTATTATTATTATTATTATTATTACTATAATTTTTCTTTTTATATTGTATTTTGATATCCTATTTGTATAGAGAGAACTAAAAAAATGTTGAGAATAGTGCGATTTATTTAGAGATAAAGAATTGAGGCGATACAATAGATACGTAACAGTTTCGGCGAATATAGTCGAGTTATTTACTGTTCTGTGTAACTGAGCACTCGGGTTGGTCACGAGAGCGCGAGTGTGTATGAATTTATGCGAGGTGTTGTGGGAAGAGTATGTATGTATGATGTCGCGAAAAGTAAATAGGAAGTCCATCAGGTGTTCGAGAATGTTCAAGTTGTCTTGCGATTGATGTGAAGAAGAGAAAAAGAGAAAAAGAGAAGGAAAGAGAAGGAGAAAGAAAGAGATTGATAGAGAGAGAGAGAGAGAGAGAGAGAGAGAGAGAGAGAGAGAGAGAGAGAGAGATAGAGAGAGAGATAGAGAGAGAGAGAGAGAGGGAGAGAGAGATGGTTCTGCCGAGACACTAAAAAATCCTGGGGGCCGTCCCCTCCCTGGGTTAGGTCTGAAAAAGTCTTTTCGGGGGTCATTCCCTCCCTCTTAAAAATTTCGGGGACGGTGGGTCAGGTCTCTGCGGCGGCTCGGCCCGGAGTGATCCCCTCCGCGGTTGCGGCTTCCCCCACTCCGCGGCTCGTGTGCGCGCAACCGCTCTTCCACTCCCCGCAGGCCCCGCGCCCATGTTTCTCTCCGCCGCGCTCCTCCGCGCGCCCTCACTTCCCCCCGCCCCAGCGCTCCCCTCAGAGGACCCGAGTTAGAACTGTCCTAGCCTTACTACTCAGGTACTCTTCATTACTTTCCTCAATTACTTTACTCCAAGTACTTTCCATCACAGTCATTAAAAATAATCAGGATTTTATCAAGTTTGGTGTCATTTTCATCAGAAAAATACTAGTAATCCATTTGTGATATTTCTATGATAGAAATTGGCATACTGATTACTGATTGGCCTATTGCTGACTTTGTCCTTATGCCACTACTCTAGCGTTTATGAACCCCGAGCCGCATCGTTTGAAAGCTTTTACCTAAGAACCCCAAAGGGTCGTAAAAAAAGGTACGCGTTACCGTTCAACCGATTTCAAGAGAGCGTACAGTGAAAAGGCCAGAATGTCGTGGCCATTGGATTTTTTAACTTTCTGAGTACGAATACAGATCCGACACTGAAGGAAAAAGATGAATGAGTATAATGGTCTTGAATTTCAAAATTTTAAGCTACGATAAGTTTCACCGCGGCGGTATACGCGAAGAGATTTTTCGCCTCCTGCGTGTAAAAGCCACAATAATGGCGCATCATTCCAAAAAAATGGCATTAATAGCCGGTATAGGCGTGGCGTTGAGTAGCGATAAATTTTTAAAACATTCAGACACAAAAATTCTAGAAAAAATGTTGGAGTATGTACAACGATAGACTGTTCCTGGAGTTAGAGTGTCAGGGACTTTAGGGACCCGGTAGTTTATGCGTTTCCTTTCCTGCTCTACAGGAGACCCAAAAGAGGGGAAACGGTCTTCTCGACCCCTGCGCTTCTCAGTCCGAGAAAACCCTCTGAACGGATAACTTGTATCGCGCTAAAGACAGTATTTTTTTTTCTACTACTTTAGTTTAAGTTTATACAGTCTTATTATTATTATACTGACGTTCGGCTGTGTATTTTCTATTTTTTCTTTAATAAATAAACATTATATTCTAACAGGTTATGGGCCCAGTCCCGATCGCCAGTGTAGTGATTATAAAGTGAAGACAGTATAAGACACTAAAGTGCGTTGTTTAATTTAAAAGTGTGAAGTTAAAAACTGCCACAATGGCTGAAGGTTTTCGGTTTAACATCCAGAAACTCAATAGTGAGAACTACTCAGTGTGGAGTTATAAAGTTGAACTCTTGCTAATAAAGGATCATTTGTGGGATGTCATAACTAAGGATAAGCCTAACCCTGCAGACGCTGCATGGTCAACAAAGGATGATCAAGCGCGTGCTACAATTGGTTTATTGGTAGAAGACAATCAGTTGCAGCACATTAGGAACGCTAAGACGGCGCGGGAAGCGTGGGATGCACTAAAAGGATACCATCAAAAAGCCACTTTGACAAGTAAAGTACTTTTTTTAAAGCGGATATGCAGAACGGTATTAAAAGAGGGTGGTGATATGGAAGAGCACATCACAGTTTTTTCGAATAATGTGGATCGATTGACAGCTCTCGGAAAGGAATTGCCAGATAATCTTGTTGCTGCAATGTTACTTGGAAATTTACCCGAATCTTATGAGACTCTTGTAACGGCTTTAGAGAGTAGACCCGAAAGTGACCTTACTTCTCAGCTCGTAAAAAGTAAATTAATCGACGAGTATAAAAGGCGTAAAGGAGCAAAGGACACGAGGGATCATTCGGAAAGAAATGAAGCAGCATTAAAATGAAGTTTTAAAGAAAAATGCGATATACAGCCTAAAAAGAATTGTTTCTTTTGTAAGAAGCTAGGACATTTTAAAAGTGAATGTTTGAAATACAAATTGTGGAAGAGCAAAAAGGAAAAAGCTCATAAAGTCTCAGACAATAAATCTTCTACAGATTGTTGTTTTTACGCTAAGGCATCCGAAATTTCAGAAGAGGCACATCTAGTACAGACAAAAGAGAAAGCGGGTACTTGGGTTGTCGACTCTGGTGCAACGGGCCACATGGCCACATCGAAGGATTTTTTCCGTGATTTTGACGCAAACAGAAAAGGCCAAGTGTGTCTTGCAGATGAAAAGAAACTAGCCAAAGTGCAAGGCATCGGTTCAGGGATCATAAAATGCGTAGCGGACTCAGGAAAGGTTGCCGAGATACAGATGCGCGACGTGCTGTACGTTCCGACCCTAGGTTCTAATTTATTGTCGGTAAAGAAACTGACGAAAGAAGGATACAGCCTTAATTTTAAAGAAGACCGCTGCCAAATTATAAAGAATGGAGAATTGCAGGCAACAGCAAAACTTTCTCCAGATTTACATTATCTAAGTGCGGTTAAAAAGGCTTGTACGGTCAGTGGAACCATAAACATGGATCATACAGAGCTTTGTCAGCATGCTTGGCATCGACATTTTGGACACCGTGACCCAGCGGCAATTAAAGACCTGGCCGAAAAGGACTTAGCAACAGGTATTACAATCAAGGATTTTAAAATGCGAGTGACCTATGAATGCTCCATTAAAGGAAAGATGGCACGCATTCCTTTCCCGAAGGAATCAATGAATAGGAGTCATTCGTTTTTAGATTTAATTCATACGGACGTTTGCGGACCTATGCTGACGATAACGCCGGGAAATAAGCGGTACATTTTGACGATCATTGATGATTTCTCAAGGTATTCTAAGATATGTCTTATGAGTCATAAAAGTGAAGTAGCAACATTCATTAAAGAATTTGTGGAATTAGTGAAAACACAATTTCAAAAGAAACCAAAAAGGATAAGATCTGATCAAGGAAGGGAGTATGTTAACAATGATCTTCAGGAATATTTGAAAAAGGAAGGCATACAAGTCCAGTACACAGCTGCATATTCTCCGCAACAAAACGGTGTTGCAGAGCGGAAGAATAGGTCATTGCTAGAAATAGCTAGATGTATGCTGTTAGATGCAAATTTGGAAAAGAAATACTGGGGTGAAGCAGTAAATACAGCAAACTATTTACAAAATAGGTTACCAACAAAAGCAACAGACAAAACCCCATATGAGTTATGGTTTTCAAGAAAGCCAGATGTGAAGAATCTACACGTATTTGGATGTGAAGCCTATGCGCATATTCACAAGGAACAAAGGAGAAAATTAGATGACAAGGCTGAGAAACTAATTTTCACCGGTTATTCAGAGGAATCGAAGGCGTTTATTAAATAAACAGACAAACGTGCTCAAGATAAGCCGAGATGTAATATTTCTCGACAAAATTCAAGAAAAGAAAAAGGATCACGAAACGCACGACGAAATAATTTTTTCTAATACGGAGACTCATCGTGAAGAGGACCATGGAACTGCACGAGAGGATCATCATGAAGATGAATCATCATTGGAAGATGAATCAAGTGTGGATGATTTTCATTCGACAGGTGAAATAGACAGTGACAATGTTGAACATTTGCAAGGTGAAGTGGTAGAACAAACAGGGTGCAGACGATCTGAAAGATCGAATAAAGGAGTACCACCGGACAGGTATATGGCTAATTTAAATTTAACTAAAAATGAAGAAAGTGAACCGCGAAGTGTTAAGGAAGCACTATCAAGTTTTAACAAAAACAAGTGGAAGAAAGCGATGGACGAGGAAATTAATTCGCTAAATGAAAACGGTACGTGGGATATTGTGCCAATACCAAAAGACAGAAATCTTGTTACCTGTAAGTGGGTTTTTAAGACTAAGTGTAGTGCAGATGGAAATACTGAGAGATATAAGGCTCGACTCGTTGCGCGAGTTTTTTCTCAAAAGTATGGAATCGATTATGATGAAGTTTTTGCGCCTGTTGTGCGACAGACAACTTTTCGAACCTTTCTTACATACGCAGGTATAAAGGGGATGGTTATAAAGCACTTCGACGCAAAGACTGCTTTTCTCAATGGAAAAATTTCGGAAACCATTTACATGAAGCAACCCGAAGGATACGTTATTCCAGGTAAAGAGGATCATGTTTGCAGATTAAACCGAGGAATTTACGGATTAAAACAGGCAGCGAAGATATGGAATGATCAACTCAATAATTTACTTAATAAGTATGGATTCATAGAGAGCAAAGCTGATCTGTGTTTATACATGAAAAATGATAACGGACAAATGATTTATCTTATCATTTATGTTGATGACATTTTAATTGCTGGAGGAAATATACGAAACAGCCGATTTCTTGAAGGAGCATTTTCGCCTTAATGATTTAGGAATTTTAAAGCATTATTTAGGCATTGAAATTCGACGAGATAAAGACGGGTTTTATTACATTAAACAAACCAAATACATCGAAAAGGTTTTAAATAGATTTGGCTTAGAAGATGCAAAAATTTCTAGCACACCTTTAGATGAAGGATATGCAAAAATAAGGGACCAGGAGCCTTCAATGGAGAAGAATGAAAAGTACCAGCAATTAATTGGGGCTTTGTTATATTTAGCAGTAAACACTCCACCGGATATTGCTGCAAGTGTCACAATATTAAGTCAGCAGAATAAGCAACCTATAGTAGTGGATTGGACAGAGGCAAAAAGGGTCGCCCGGTACCTGAAAGGGACGAAGGATTATGAACTAAGGCTAGGTCATCGAAATGGGCAAAAAGGACTTGTTGGTTTCGCTGACGCTGATTGGGCTCAAAACAGGGAGAACAGAAAGTCAATTAGTGGCTATTTATTTCAATATTATGGATCTTCAATAAGCTAGGGCTGCCGGAAACAGGCATGTGTTGCACTCTCTTCGACGGAAGCAGAATATGTTTCACTTGCGGAAGCAGCGCAAGAAGGAATATGGATTCACCGTCTTCTTGAAGATTTCGAAGGAACAATTTTAGAGCCAACAATCATCTTTGAAGATAATCAAAGTTGCCTCAAACTTATCTCTAATAAGAAATTTAGTCACAGGACAAAACATATAGACACTAAGTTCCATTATGTTAAAGATTTAAAGGATAATGGGATTATGGACTACAAATACTGTCCAACGGATCAAATGCTTGCCGATTTATTGACAAAACCTTTAGGAAAAATAAAGTTAAAAAATATGGCAGAGCGATGCGGGTTGATTGTTCAGCAATACAGTCTAATTATCGTTGAGGAAGGGTGTTGGAGTATGTACAACGATAGACTTTTCCTGGAGTTAGAGTTTCAGGGACTTTAGGGACCCGGTAGTTTATACGTCGAGCCCGTCGACATCGACAAAAGAACGAGATGGTCGGCGGCCGACGAAGGCAATCTCTTCGGAGAGCTGCCAGCGACCGCTGGACAGCAGTGATCCCCGAGCTTTGAAAATTTTGGGATGGTCTCTTTCAAATTCACGTGGCAAAGAGCTATTGGGAATTTCCCGGCCCAGGTAAGCGAGCTGCGCCCTCCGTTTTTATGATCGATTTACCACTCACCCCAGATTACTGTAATGAGGTTTGAAAACAATGTCGACTGGTCTCGTACCCGTTTCAGTTTCAAAATTTTTAGCTATGACAGGGTTGACCGCTGCGCTATACCCCTGTGCGGAGAGATTTTTCACCACCTGTGTGTAAAAGTACACAATAATGGCGCATCGGTCCAAGAAATGGAAAATCATAATTAAAACCGACTTCAAAAAAATTAAAATGCGTTAAAAAGTAAAGAATAATTTTGTTCCTTATTTAATCTACGACACTCAATTTTTTTTATATCGGCGCCTCATCGTTTGCACTGTGTAAATCTGGCGCCGACTTAAAAAAAATTGAGTGTCGTAGATTAAATAAGGAACAACATTATTTATTATTATTACATGTCTGTATTATATCATATAGACCATCATTTATGTATGCGCAAACACATGATGAATGGGTGGGATTCAGCAACAGGTGCTCTTAAAAAACATTAAAGCACTCTTTTTACAAATTACGTTATTGCAAGCGAATGAAATTTGTTTTGCATTAAATAAACCGGAATAGGACAGCAAAGTTAAAAGGCGAATGTGATATCGTTTTATTTTAATCCTCCTTTCTCTTCCGTTGAACGAAATATGTTCATAAGACGATTTTTAAATTGTTACTCTAACAGAAACATTTGTAAAACGCGGGCTTCGACTAAAAAAATAACCCAGTTATACCCGTGCTGAATTCTAATTCCTACCATGCGTAGCGTTACAATCTGTTTCGAGACTTCGCCGGTAACGTTGCATGCGACACTAAAATGGTAAGGGGGTCCTAGGACCCCCCAAACCGGTGACAGAAAAATACATTGGTTGATAGGTCTATTCTATACCTCGTCTGTGCTAATATATTCACTCATATTTTGATTGTGATCAAACCGAACAGTATTAAAAAATATAAAAAATATTCATCACCTAAGTTTTAGGTAAGACTGGATTACTACATTTGAAATTTTCTAATAATTAATCAAGCTAATATATTCATAAATTATTATTATTTTCAGATCGTGGATATTTATTTAAAATATAATAAAAAAAACGTTTAATCTAGATTGATGTGTTCATCAGATAAGTTTTAGGTAAGACTGGATTGCTCCATTTGAAATTGTCTAATAATGAATCAAGTTAATATATGCATAAATTATTATTTTCAGATCGTGGATATTTATTATATGTATAAAGCATCGCGGGATCACCCTTTCTATTATCATACTTTCTAACCTCTTTTTATTTCTCTTTCACTTTTCCTGTCTTTCTTCCTCTTTCTTTTAATAATTTAATAGTCTCGGCTGCTTATGCGCCGAAACTCTCGGCTGCTTATGCGCCGAAACTCTCGGCTGCTTATGCGCCGAAACTATCGGCTGCTTATGCGCCGAAATTCTCAGCTGCTTAGGCGCTGAACTAATGCGAAGCATTCTTAAATTACATAATAATACACTAGTCATCACAAAGTGTAATTTCAACTGCTGAAACTGTGAATAGAATAGAATAGAATAGAATACAATAGAATAGTGTATTTGAAACATAAAAGTATAATTCATCATGTCTGTAATTAATAGACTCTTACCACTCAGTTTAAATAGTACGCAAATTATCAATAGAGGCGAATGGTTAACAGATGATCATATTGAATATTTTCACAAATTATTAGAAGCTAACTCTAATTATAAACCACGCGAGACGTGGAGAGTTCAATGTATGTTATATTGTTCATCCATAAGAGAAAACTTATTTTCGACTGAGAAAGCTGATCATATTATAAAAGTCTTTATGGACCAATATAAATCGGATCAAAATCCAAACATAATGTCATTACGGCAATTCGCAGGAGAAAAATACGCTAACAATCAGCTACATGATTCAGCTGAGTTTATTACCTCTCTTTGTGATCATGAGATTCTTATTAAGAATGCAGTATAAGAAGAAATTACAACGGTATTAAGATGTTTAGAATGTAATTACACAAGTACTACTATAAGTACAAATTGTGTGGTACATTTTGCACTTTCCAATATGGCAAAAAAATCATTTGAATTTCAAAATATAATAAAACACAATTTCGCAGGATGGAAAAATCTGAAAGATTCTTGCAATAATAGTGATAATTCAAATTCAAATACAATGAAGAAAATCGATATAACTGCTTCCAAACAAATTCTTATTGCAAAATTACATTTTTTCGATCATGATAGTAGTGGAACAACGATAGTGGAAAATTTCTACATCAAAGCAATACCTACTACTAAAATACAAATAGGAGATCACTGTTATAAACTTAAGGCAGCGATTTTCCACCACGGTAAAAGTATTGCCGATGGTCATTACACGAGTATGGTAAAGGGTAAGGGCACAACGTGGGTATCCGTTGATGATTTACGAGTAGAAAAACAAGCTTGGCCACGAAATGCTAAAAATGCATACATATTTGTCTTCGAAAGGTGTTAATTGTGGTTGTTAGTACAGTTCAATGTTAAATACGTTCAGCGCCAAAGGCTGCTTTCAGCGCCATAAGCTGCTTCGCGCACCATGTACTGTACACAAAGTACTATACATATAATACATATAGATCGGCAATGCGGTGCACATGGTTTCTTTTCGTAGTTGCTAAACTTACGTAGAATTTATCCTTAATTCTGTCCCGTGATAATTTGTAATTTATAATTAAAAATTATCTGAAGTCATTCCCTATGCAAATTATCTTTGTAAAAAGAAGTGAGATCCCCATAAAAAACTTCAAAAAAGTAACAAAATTACGCCAAGTACATGAAAAAATCGAGGACAGAAAAGAGTAAATCACAAAAAAAATAGAAGAAAATATATATTGTAAAAAAAGATGTGAAATCAAAATGAGCTGCAAGTACATAAAGGTGCTTTCCACCTGCGCTTAAGATGACACAACTACATATACATAGCTAAAATGCTGTGTTCATACATCCCATTACTCACATCGTGGACATTTTAATAATGTGAAGATAAAATGTAACATCTAGACATTTGCCTAGATGTCCGCGGCCTGGAAGTCAAATACTTGGCGTGGCCAGGCAAGGTCAAGGTGTCGATGCATAAGAATTATTTCAAAACACAAAATAATGAAAGTGTACTCATATTGCCAGAGTTTTAAATTGACAAATTATCTCATGAAAGCTTGTGAGAGGAAAGGTATCGGTGTCGATGAATGATCTTAAAATTATTTTAAAACACAATATGATGAAAATGTATTCATATTGTTAGAGTTTTAAATTGATTAAATTGACAAATTATCTGAAAGCCTGCGAAAGGGAGGATATGGGTATTGATGATCTGAGAATATCTTGCCTGGCCACGCCAAGTATTTGACTTCCAGGCCGCGGACATCTAGGCAAATGTCTAGATGTTACATTTTATCTTCACATTATTAAAATGTCCACGATGTGAGTAATGGAATGTATGAACACAGCATTTTAGCTATGTATATGTAGTTGTGTCATCTTAAGCGCAGGTGGAAAGCACCTTTATGTACTTGCAGCTCATTTTGATTTCACATCTTTTTTTACAATATATATTTTCTTCTATTTTTTTTGTGATTTACTCTTTTCTGTCCTCGATTTTTTCATGTACTTGACGTAATTTTGTTACTTTTTTTAAGTTTTTTATGAGGATATCCTTTGCAGTGAGGTTGAAGATGCATGATTCCGCTTCTTTATAGAACAATATCTTCCATATGATCTTGATTTCCTCCGCACATGATAGTTAAAGTAGTTGGCTCGTGGAGGACATAGATCCATTGATTCCTTGCAATATAGTTCCAAGTTTCTATCGCTCCTTTAATCGTCTTCGTCGTGCAGGTAAAAGGAATCTTACTGATGTGAGGAGACAACAGGTAAATCTCGCAGATTGCTTGACTCGTTGAAGCCGCGGTGTGCAAGTGATAACAGACGTACTCCTCATCTCGATATTCGTTACAATCAGACAATTCCTTTAGAAAGGTAAATTGGGATTTTATCTGGGAAAGGAGGAAATACTGACTTTGAGGAATAATATAAGAAAAGAATTCCGTATCATTATGCTGTATTGGAAGAGGAATAAGTTCGAAGAGATCAAATTTCGTTCGAACAACTAAAGGAATTCGAAGTGCAAATATTATATCATCTTTGGTGATAACTACATGGAGTTGAATAAATTTATAAAAATCACGTATATTTTCTAAATCTGGTTTCATAACTAGTTCATGTTCATTTTTATAATCTTTTAATTCTTCGTAAAGCATTTTAGGAGTAATAACGAACGGTGAAACAATGTTATGTTCGGCTAGATTGATAGCTTCTATATATTTTGAAAGTTCACGATTAATTTGCCCTACTAGCACGTTTGAAGAGGTAATCTGTTGGCTCACCACGGATTCCATTTCTAATCGTGAAATGAAAGAATTTGTTTGAACAGTGAAGGAGTTTATTTTTCCTATATTTTCATTCATTGCTTTCTCTTGACATTGAAGGGAATATAGAGAACTATTAAAATTTCTAATAGTATTTGCAATCGCTTGAACATGTGTCTTCAGCAGGGTTTGTGTTTGCTTGTTGTTATTTATTAATGTTTTAACACTATCATAAAATTGAACATCATCGGCGTCAGGAGTACCAAAAGCCCATTTGAATAGATACGACATACCATTTAAAAGACCACGTTTCCTCCTAATAACGAACATCTCGGTCAGCTGCTGGAGGATTTCGCGTTTCATATTAACTTCCAATAGTTCCGATTCGATTAACTGGATAGTACGTTCGCAATGAAAGCTAGTACAGTATTGTCTCCCGATGGGCTAGGTTCGGTGCACACGATGTGGGCTTTTCGCTATCCCCACCATTTCTATCTCACTCTTCTCCGGCGAAGGCGAGAGCGAGATGGAGCGAAAGCGAGCGAGATACGGTCGCGCACGCAAAGCGTTCCATCTCGCTCCCCCCTTCGACAGAAAGAAGGAAGAAACGAACACTCGGAATTAGGGCTCTGCTCACGATACGGGCTCAACGCCGGTCCCGACCAGCGAGCCCTCACTGTATCACATTTCTGAGTTGGGTCTTGCAATGTTAAATTGCAGATATTTTCCGTTTTAATGAAATACTTATTAATGGTCATGAATGCATTGTTTAAATGAGTTCTATTCATATATGAAAGGAGTGTAAGTTTAGAATTCGCAATTTTTACTGTTCCCTTTTTATTATAAAGGATTGCGCTATATTTTTTGAAAGGATGGTGAGCGAAAAAATCACTACTCGCTAGAAGCGGGAGTAAGAAAGGGATCAGAATTGTTTGATTCATCTGGAAAATAGGGTTTAAGTAAATTAATATGATATTTAACCAATTTCTGATTAACCTGAATTTCAGCAGTTTGATTAGGAAAGAGTCGAATGATTTTATAAGGTCCCTTAACATTGCTAGAAAGTTTCTGTTGGGAAACCTGGCAGACTGAGCAGTAACTTAACAGAGCAAATACAATAGTATCTCTTTATTTTTACAATGCAGAAAATAGTGATAATGATGAATATAAGAAATAGTGTTCGTGTAAGGATCGCTTATAGCATCTACTGCGTCTGGAGAAGGACTGACTGGAATAACCACGATCTTCGGTGGTTGTTAAGCCCCAAAGAGGCCGAGCGGTGCATAGGGCCATAAATGTAACACCGACACTGTCCAGACCTCGGTCCTCTGTTTACAGCTCGTATCGCTGTTCCGCTGTATACGCCAACAGTTTCTTGGGTAGTCCTGATGGAATATACTTGTTTTCGATCGTAATCAAATCATTGACTTTAAATACAATTGGATTAATTTTTTTATCATGGTATTCTTTGCTACGAAATTTCGAAACAATAAGGTTTTAGCGTGCGATTTGGAAAGACGTATCGAGCTTAAATTTAAGTGAACGAATGTAATCGTCATAAGTATAATGGAATTCTGGATTCTGAGTTATAGACGAAGGCAAGTAAGCCTTCTGTCCGAAAAGAAGTTCGTACGGTGTATAACGAGTGGATTTATGAACGGCTGTATTATAACTAAACATTGCAACAGTAATGTAAGTGTCCCAGTCCGTTTGTTTTTTATTTATATAATGTTTGAGGTAATCCTTTAAAGTAAGATGAGATCTCTCAAGTGCTCCATTCGTTTGAGGATGATATGGTGTGGTTGAAATATGCCTTGTTTTAAAAAGGATGTTTATTTCTTTGACAAGATTTTACATAAAATCTGAACCTTGATCGGTCAGGAATGTTTGGGGAATACCAAAGTAAACGAAAATAAAAAGTAGTTTTTCGACAATCGTTTCTGCTTCATGATTTGGAACTGCAAATGCAAACGAATACTTTGTCACATCATCTTGAGCTGTGATAATAAATCGGTTAGCGTAAAGGGCCCATATACCGGACATTTAGTGATGACATGAAAGTGATTTAGGAATGTCAACATAAGTTTTTATATATTCTGGAAATTTTTTGCATTGAACTGATTATTAAGCATTTCTGTAAGTTTAGGAATTTCTGATTTAACTAAATAATGAAATATTAAAGAGATGTTAGTAAACATGTAAAACAAAATTTTGTCGTAACTACCGGACACATTTAAAGCTTGAAAACTATTTACCGTGCCCGAGTTACCGGACACTATTCCGAACACCGTGCTCGAGCTACCGGACACTGTCTACATACCTACATTATTCATTTAACTAGAACATCTGCATGAGCAGTAGTTAAAATACATTCTGGGCCAGGTTTTTTGTCCGTATACTTTTTTTTTAATTTTATCGTGTCACGCGCTCCTTGGAATACCAAACTGTATGCTGGCTGCATTTACCGTAGATCGATGTGAGGTTATAACCCTCCAATACTTTGTTCAGCGAATCTTTACTGTATTCTTTTCTTATAGTTTTATTCGTATTCAGATCTGCCAATAAAATTTTTAATGTTAAAAATTCTCTTAAAAGTTCACACATATTGTTACTTTAATGTAAACATCTAGATCGATTCGAAAATAGGTTAGATCCTTCGAAAGTTCGCGACCATCTGGTAATTGAAAATGTCGTACAATTTGACCCAATCCCCGAATTCGCTTTAATTTCGCAAAATATTATTAAATCACCTCCATATGCAGTTTTTATTATCAATTAAACCTAATACTATCATTACATATTCATTTTTGTACACTATATCAATTGAATTATTATTATACCGACTCTTAAGTGTAAGTAATGCTTAGCCATTTTGATAATGAAAATGGTCAAATGCCGATAATTGCGAGAAGGAGAATTTCTATACATTTTTTTACATGTTTAACCTACATTAATTATAAAAACCTTCATTTATTTAGAAAACTATAATTTCAAATGTTATTATAAGAATATTACATTTTAAATTATATGGCCTGGATTTTATAAATCATAAAAATGAATGTTGTGTCCAGTAATAGGGGGCTGTCCGGTATAGGGTAAATCCGGGAGACGCGGTCGGACTGGAGTGTTGGTCGAGTCGCTATATTTCAGACTCTCTACGTAAAAATGCATTAAATTGCAGACCAATTTCTTCTTTAGAAGCCAAACAGTTGAATCAATAGCGTCATTTCGCTTCCATTTGTGTTTTTCTGGATTTATAGGCTTTAAAAGGTAAATTGAGGTTACATTTAACCTCTTTTGTCAAACAGCGGTGTATAGAATCGTATTTAAAATATACTTTTAAGTTTATTTTCGTTTAATGCTTGGGATAATAAGATAGTAGAGATATTGAGGGATAATACAGCCAAAGTATTTGGCCATATTAACTCTTCCTCTCAAAGCTAACGATAAGACCATCTCTCGCCGCAGAAAGGCGAGATGGTCGAGTTATGATTGTTTTATTATTTTTGTTTATTTCTTTATTTTTTATTATTATTTTATTATTATTTTTGTTTATTTAGTTTATTTAATCACTTTTGTATTCATTTGTCTTGCTAATCGCCAATAGGTAGTTCACTTTTTCTTTGATGTGTTCTTTACTTGCTTAGCGTAAATAAATTAAATATCAATGAATCTGTAGTTGTATTCACTCATAATAATTTTGCTTTATCCTTTGTTAATTTTCTATGAATAATTATGTGAGTGGTCTCTGCCAACGACAAAAACCATTTCTCCCGGCACCTCGGGAGAGGTGGTCAGATGTCATGACTTCAGTTTTCAACCCGATTTACAGTAAATATTGTCTTAAAGCAAATATTGATCAGTTTTTCTGAATCAGCATAAAATTCTGAACATATAGGTTTGTTCTGATAAAGTAAGTAATTTCTGTATTAGTTTTAATAGCCATTTTATATTAGCTCGACCGCGTCTCCCGGATTTACCCTATGGGTCCTTTACCCTATCCTGTCCAGTCACGGGTAAAGGTCCTACTATGTCAATAGCTAACCTGTGAAAAGGTTTTTCCGAAGTAGTCGTTATCTCCATAGGTTGTTTAGTAG
Source organism: Andrena hattorfiana (assembly GCA_944738655.2). Lineage (NCBI taxonomy): Eukaryota > Metazoa > Arthropoda > Insecta > Hymenoptera > Andrenidae > Andrena > Andrena hattorfiana. The sequence continues at coordinate 27,727,827 of OX122894.2, read as the reverse complement.
GCCTAAAATGGGCTCCTAATGTCACTTTTCATTGTAGACCAGTGATATCTTTCGTTGAGTCTAAGATAAGTACGATTAAACCCACAATGTCCGGATAATTTACTATCGTGGCATTCTTTGAGAATGATTCGTATTTCTTCGTGATCTTTGGGAACGATTTTCCTCGTATCTAAAAATTTAATATTATTACAAGGGAAAATGAATTTAACCATTTCATTACAAATCATGATGTAGATTTTTAAGAAATAGAATTAGTAAAGTTTGATTATCATTTCTCAATTTGTACAACCCGTTAGGACTTGATGTTTCCGCAGTTGTGTCAAAATTTTCAGTCACGTAATCTGAATATTGATTTCCTTCATCCAAATCTTCGGACCACAATAATACTATTGTGCCCCTTAATTTTGGAAGAAGGGTTTCCTCCTTTGAAAATTCGATTACGCTTAAAGTTTGGTAATGGAATTTTGTAAAATCCTGATACGTTTTAGCGTATTTGCGTACGTGGAACGCAGATTCGGAGAGTTCTTTTGGATCAGGATGAAATCGCGATAAACCGTCTGCCTTAAAATTTTCTCTTCCTGGTTTATATTTAATTGTATACTTGCATTCATTAAGACGTAACCGCCATCGAACAAGTTTTGAAGAAGGATTTTTACAATTAAAAAGCCAGTGCAGAGGTCTGTGATCTGTATAAATTGTAAATTCTCTGCCATAGAGATAAGATCGAAAGTATTCAACCGTATTTATGATAGCTAATAGCTCCTTTTCAGTCGTGGAATAGTTTTGTTCAGCACTGTTTAATATTCTTGAGTAATAAGCTATGGGTAAATCCTTATTATCTTTTATTTGCGAGAGAACGCCGCCAATATACACATTGGAGGCATCACAGGTAACGACAAAGGTTTGAGAGAAATCAGGATACTGCAACAGGGGTCACTTATCAAAATTGATTTTAATGTCTCGAACGCGTTTTGTTGTTGCTCGGACCAAATGAATTCCGTGTCACTTTTTAACAGTAATGTTATTGGTTTCGCGACTGTTGAAAATCTGGGAATAAATTTCCGATAGTATCCTACCATTCCGAGAAATTGCTTTATTTGCTTCAAATTATTTGGAGGATTCATTCCTCGAATATACTCAGTTTTCTTAGGATTCGGTTTGATTCCGTCTCTAGAAATTACATACCCAAGATGTTGACAAGATTCGCGTAAAAACTCACACTTATCCGGTTGAAGCTTGAGTTATGTTCACGAAATCTGTTGAAAACATTACGTAGCTTTAAATTATGATCAGTGAGGCTGGGTCCGTGAATTACCACGTCATCCAGATAAACGAAGCACTGTTTGTTACTAAGTCCAGTCAAAACGTTATGCATCATTCTTTGAAATACAGGAGGTGCATTTTTTAGACTGAAGGGCATTCGCGTAAACTCAAAATGACCTTCTAGAGTTGAAAAAGCAGTTTTTTGGGCATCGTCCGAATGCATGGGAATTTGGTGGAAACCACTTGCTAGATCTAATGTGGTAAAATAATGTGCGTGACCTAATTGATCTAGGATATCGTCTATATGTGGAAGTGGGTACGCATCTCCGATCGTTTTTTCATTAAGGTTCCTATGGTCAATGACAATACGCCACTTTTCCTGACCCGAAGCGTCTTTTTTTGTACAACCCAGACTGGGCTTGACCACGGACTTGTTGAGGGTTTTATGATCCCTTGCGCTAACATTTTATCGATTTGTTTCGATACTTCGTTTTTGTGTACCTCGGGATATCTATAGGATTTTGCATGAATAGGAATGTTATCAATTGTTCGAATTTTATTGGTAGCTGCATTAGTCACGGTTAATATATTACCGAGGAGATGAAAAATATCTTCAAATTCGTGACATAATTTTATTATTGAATTTTTCTCCTCAGCATTTAAATGTTCTATACGTATGTTTTTATGTATTAACATAAGCCTTTCACGTTTATTTAATAAAAGATATGATTCTGCTCAGGGGGACGTAAGAGTGGTAGATTGAGAGTGTTTAAAATCGGCATTTTGACCAGCATTTCCGTTCGAGGTCCAATTGACATTAACCCTTTGCGGACGAGAGGCGACTCTCGGTCGCCACGGCGTGTCACGCAGCAGGACGAGTGGCGAGTGAGAGGCGATAGTCGGTGTTTATGTTAGATTTCGTTACCTCCAACCGATAGGAACGCGCTATCGGTTCTTGGAAAGGTTCCTTAACTGTTGATGTTCTTTCATACGAAGTATAAAATGACACATCGCGTCAGAGATAAGATAAAATTAATGAAAGACTCTTCGAAGACTGTGGCTCTGACATTGGCTCCGACGTTAGTTGGAACTTGGCGATCGTGGCGAAAGTATCAGAAGAATTTGTATAGAGTGATTTTGTTTGAACCCCGACAAAAATGGATTTCGAAAATGAACTCAGTTCTAGTGAAGATGAATTTCGTTTTGATACGATCCAAGACGAAATCCATCGTATTGAGAAAGAAGTTAGTGGAATAGAAAGTGAAAGAAGCGATGAAGATGATGACATGGTAGTGGGTGTAAGAAGGCGAAAAATCAGAGTAATAGATAGCGAATCCGAAAGTGACAGTGATGCCCCACAAACCTCTGACAAATCAGAATGGACAGTTTGTGATGAGTCGAGGGAAATACCACCCAGAATAAAATTCATACCGGGCGAAAGATCTGCAGGGCCACAGGTATCCTCCAATGTGAAAGAACCTTTGCATTTTTTCAAGATGTTCTTTACCGACGAGCTAGTCGATCAAATAATAACAGATACAAACAACTATGCTGCAAAAAAGTTAGAGGGAAGGGCGCTATCATTACAGTCTCTTTGGCAAACATGGTACAATGTCACGAAGGAAGAATTTTGGGCGTTTATCGCAGTGATTGTAAATATGGGGATAATACCACTGGCCAATATGAAAGAATATTGGTCAACACTTTTACAAGAGATCGATTTGCCCAAATTTTTTGGATGTTACATGTACAAATAGTATCGGCACAAGGTAGCAACACTACCACACGTTTACAGCTCATAATTGGCTACCTTGATTATATAAACTCAAGACTTTTGAATCATTTTACACCCAGTGAAGAAATTTGTGTCGACGAGTCTGCCGTAAAATTCAAAGGTTGAATTTCATTTATTACATATAACCCACAGAAACCGAATAAATGGGGCATTCGAATTTATACACTAGCAGATTCCAATACGGGTTATATTTGTGGAATTTTACCCTACTATTGCAGCCTTACAACAGAAAGATTGATAAGACCGGACCTTCCAGTATCGACAAGAATCCCCGTATACTTATATACAATGTTACTGAATAAAGTTCCAGGTGCGCAGGGACACCATATGTTTACAGATCGGTATTACACCAGTTACTTTTTAGCTAATGAATTACATAAATTGAAATGTCATTTGACTGGGACAATACTGACTAATAGAAAAGAATTGCCAGATGCAATAAAAAAACGACGACTTCCAAAAGGAAAATCAATGGTAGCCTATCGTAGAAATAATAATGTGATTTTGGCGTGGAAAGATAAAAGGATCGTCACGCTATTGACAAATTATTACAATGCAAAAATGAGTACTGTTGAACGAGTACTCCGGCATGGTGTTCAAACTGTGGTGAGAAAACCCAATGCTATCATGAATTATACCAAATTCATGGGCGGCGTTGATCTGGCAGATCAGTATGCCTCGACATACTGCTTTATGAGGAAGCATTCCTTGAAATGGTGGCGCAAACTATTTTTTTGGGGATTGAAAATTTGTTTAATTAATTCGTATATACTCTATAAACAAGTAAAAAGCCAGAGAAACGAACAGCCGCTTACACATTTGCTTTTCCGAAAAATTTTGGTAGGACAATTGAGAGGAGATTTTTGACAACCGCGAGATCGAGCTTCAACATTGACCACCAATACTGATGAAATTTGGCTAAACGGAAAGCTCCATGTAATTCTTACTGGCACAAAGAAGGATTACAAAGTTTGTTCGTGTCGAGACAAACCAGGTGGAAGAAATGAGACGACGTATTACTGCGATACATGTCCAGACAAGCCAAGAATGCATCTTGGTCCATGTTTCATAAATTATCATACAAAACGAAACTACAGATCGTAATTTTTGCAAAGTTATATTTTTAAAGGTGTAAAAGTAGAGAAACTATTAAAATATAACGTTTTTGTAAGATAATTTGTATATAAGATCATTTTATTGTACCGTGTAAGACACTCGACACATCTGCGAAAATCGCCTCGTCCTGCTATCTTACCCAGCCGAAAAAGTCGTCGTCCGCAAAGGGTTAAAGACGTGTCTGACGGTTGATTTGTATTTCGTTGAAAAGGAATTGAGAATGAAATCGCTTCAATTGATATAGACGAGCTCTGATAATCAATTTTGCAATTTTGCGAATCAAAAACGTCCTGTCCTAAAAGACCGTCAAAAGGAATACCTGTATTAGAATCAAGAACTTGGAATTTACAATAAAGAGAATGTTTACGGACCGATAATTTAAGTTCCGTTTCTCCGTGAGTTGCAATCGGTGCATCAGCTTTGATACCGTTGAGCATGATTGGTTCAGAGTTAGTAATTTTAAAATTACCGAGACTTGACTTTTTAACTAACGACACAGATGCTCCCGTATCAATTAGAAACTTTAGAATTCCGTCAGAGGAATTTGATGATGGAGATTCGAACAGAACGAATATTAATTCGTTACTGTTCAAATAGGCATTATGATATACAAATGAGCTGAAATTTGTTGTAGCGTTAGGTGCATCGTTACTCGCTGGTACTTGCACAGAAGGATTAGAGGTTTTTTTTGAGATTTTAAGATTCTGATTACTCAGATGAACGTTTGAGTGCTGAGCGTTCTGGGGATTCGATCTATTCATCATTTTTGTTACGTCGAACAATTGCAGTGAAACTTTTTATGCATTCATCGATAGAATGGCCCATGTTTTTACAATAACGACATTGAATTTGATCTGTTGGACGGCGCGAGTTTTGACTTGACCTTGGATCATAGGATCGATTCGAATTTTGCGATTGATTCGCACTTTTATGAGAACATTGAAAAATTATTTTGTCTGAACGATTGATTTTGTTGCGTAAAGTGGATTGGCTTTGAATGTTGAGGTATTGAAGGATTTGACCTTGAATTTTTCAAGCGATAATCTTTACTTGCGTGATTTGTTTTACTGCAATAAGTGCAACTTTGGAAATTATCATAAAGAATTCGAAGGGTTTTTTCTTCTGCTGAAGCGGCGGTAAAGGCTTGATTAATTGTTTGGAATTCTCTGCATCGAAGCATTTGTGAAATCTGAGGATAAGTGTGATAAATGAATCGATTAAGGGTCATCTTAGTTATCATTGCGATACTTCCAGGTAAATGACTTTCGTCTTGTTCTGATACGTGAACGGCTGCGAGGATTCGAGACGAGAGGTCTTCGATCCTTTGGAAGAACTGTGATACGTTTTCATTTTGCTTTTGAGTGATTGAATTTAATTCCTCGAATAATTGATCGAGAGTTTTTTATCTTGATAGAGATTTAAAAGAAGCTCAGAAACTTCTTCCCAAGTCGTGAGATTGCAATGTATGTCAATTTGTTCTCGTGCTTTGCCAGTAATACGACTTTTCACGTAAAGTAATAAAGCACGTTTTTGACTTTCCGTAGCTAATTCGAACACTCCGTCAACTTGCTTTACAAAGCTACGAATTTTATATCGATCACCGTCAAATGTTTCAGGGATTAATTTAATTAAGAATGAGACTTCGTACGTAGTCGGGTCTTGATCAGGCATGATTGTATGGAATTTAGGAAAATTTAAGAAATATAGAAGGACAAGAATTGTCTAGACTGAAGAATATCTATTGAGCAGTACTTACTGTGAAAGTTATCCTTTGCAATTGGTGCTGGCGTTGCTAGGTCCAGTATTTTCCAACCAGGTTGCGGAATTTCCCTGAAGTACGCTGCTCTTCTGTATTTCGCCTTGTTCAATGTCCACGTTCTCAGCAATTTGAATGTTGCCACTCGATTCACAGGGTAGAGTTGCTAATTCCACTTATGCTCGCTGTGTGCTGAGTGCTGGACATCCCATCCTCGTCGCCAATACTTTATGTTGTATTCCGTATCTTAGTATTTCTTTTATTTTATTTAATAATAAGTTATTCTGTATCTTAGTATTTCTTTTATTTTATTTAATAATAAGTTATTCTGTATCTTAGTATTTCTTTTATTTTATTTAATAATAAGTTATTCTGTATCTTAGTATTTCTTTTATTTTATTTAATAATAAGTTATTCTGTATCTTAGTATTTCTTTTATTTTATTTAATAATAAGTTATTCTGTATCTTAGTATTTCTTTTATTTTATTTAATAATAAGTTAATACAAATGACAGAAACTAGACGAATACAGAATTACTTATAATAGACTCAGAACTAGATTATGGTGTCAAGACTGTTCGGACTAAAGTGCTCCTTTTAGGAAGAATTGTGTGTAATATATAGGTACGGTTTTCAGCAAGTTGGAAAGTGGGGGTTGTCCGGAGTTTAACGGCCGGTAAGGGATGAGGCATAGAGATCAAGGTTCAAGGATGAGTAATGAGGTACGAATGAGGTCATAGAAGAAAGAATTTGGGATGTTTACTGTTGCTATCTGAAAAAGTAATGCGATGACTAATACTATGTATAGAAAAAGAAATTTGAATGACGTTGGTATACAACAGTATCACATTCTTATAGTACAGATAGGTAGAACAGACACGATGGCTAGTGTTCAATTCCCTGTAATAGTTAATAACAAATTGGTGAGTTTGATTCTCGAAGAAGCGGTCGCATTAAGTGCGTCCAAAGGTAAATTTGATATTTTAAAGTTGTTTTATAAATACATTAATTGTATGTTTAAATTAATGTGTGAATATGATTTTTTACAAAGACCAAGATTCCAGCCCGAGGAAAATGTTGATACAGGTTCACAACTCAGGTTAGTTTTTTAAGGACTCTTCAACATATTCGAAATCTGCAATTACATAATAGTGTCAGGTGAACATGAAAAGGATTTTTTATGGCCGGAAAACGCAGTGCATCTACTTGTAGATTTGTATAGAGAAAAGGGAGAAGAATTTCCAGTAGGCTTTAAGCGCCATAATATTTTGTGGAAAGAAATGGCTATAATGATGAAAGAAACAAAGCAAAACTATAATTTAAGTGGACAGCAGTGTTTATTGGGGATTCAAATACTCGCGCGGTGTCAGAGGGCATTGGGACCGCGCCTGAGTACGCGCTACTTATTGTTCCACACTTATACTAGCTTCACATCGTATCATACGGCTGCTTCTCACCGTGAATTTTCCATTGTAGCAATTCAAGGCTATCATTCACGAATATAATTGTGCCGCGAGGTTTATTACTTTGCCCACTGCTGAGAACGCTCTTCACAACAGTGTTCAAATAAGTGGGCAGGACTGCAACGCACATATAAAAATATTTCAGATCAAAAGAGAGTGGCAATTGTCGAAGTTCGCGGACATTTTTTCCTGTAATTATACGTTTTATAAATATGCACATATTTAATACAAATGGTTTACTTCCAAAAAAATACTGTCACTCTGTATATATATTAATCGGCATATATATTAATAATAATAGAAAGAAATATATTATTCAATTTCACTTATATTGTAATTATACGAATTTGGAACTGAGGAAAAATTTGGGGGCTTGGTGCATGCCAATGCGAAGCATTATCGAAAATAATAATATTGTATTATTTGATTAGGTGATGGGTTCAATATTTGGGAAAAAAGTTTGTACGAAACCTCTTTGTGAGGATTCAAGTGATCGTCCACCACCACCTGTACCTATAGCATCGACTTCGAAAGCCATGCCTATATCGAATGCCACATTGTCACCAGTTCGTCTTGTCAAAAGTAAGTACACTTACGACTTATAATAAATGAAGTCAATATACGTAGAGAACCACATGAAACATAATATTAAAAATAAAGAATACTTTAATTCAATAATCCAGAAACCAAATATAATGCATTTTTCAATGTGTATTTCCCGCGTTTATACAAATTATAATATTACTAGATTATATTGTACATGTATGACAATGTATACGATTTGAACCCAAGCATTATTTCTGGCTTCTTAGTTCTGTCATACATTAATCTGAAAATTTGAATGTGTTCTTTTTGTTATAATATAGTTTCCTAAAATTATACATTAGATCCAGTTAAAAACAGAAGAGTCGAGGCTATTTTTGAAAGTTACATGGCCAGAATTCGTCAAGAAAGGGAAATTACGAAGCAAAATCGTGATGAGGAAGATCAATGTCGTGAAAAACGGAGACAACAAAGGGATAAAGAAGGAGAAGCTGAACATATAGAAATGCACGAAGACCAAATGACAATACAACAGTCGATAGTCGAGATTTTACGTACATTAGATGCTGAGGAGTGAAACGACTCCTATATCAGTATTGTGTTGCGTATTTTAGAGTGTTAAAGAGTATAGGATATTTTTCCCATTTACCTGCAGATTTAACTGCTAAGTATATTTTATTCAAGGGTACATTCTCGTGCAATCCCTTCCAAAGAACTTTTTTTTTGACAGACCCATATGAAATTAGATATCGAAAGTTCCTGTAAAAATCTATGAGTATGGTTATTGTATGAACTAACGTTACTGCAAAATACTTAAAATTCGATAATTCGTATCTACATGTTTTAATTTACCGGCTGTCAAGGCACCTTTATTAAAATATGTACCAATCATCGAATTTTCAGTATTTTGCAGTATAGGGTAAATCCGGGAAACGCGGTCAACCTAACATAAAATGGCTATTAAAACTAATATAGACATTACTTATTTTATCAGAACGAACCTATATGCTCAGAATTTTATGCTGATTGAGAAAAACTGGTCGACATTTGCTTTAAGACAATATTTACTGTAAATCGGGTTGAAAACTGACGTCATGACATCTGACCACCTCTCCCAAGGTACTGGGAGAAATGGTTTTCGTCGTTGGCAGAGACCACTCACATAATTATTCATGGAAAATTAACAAAGGATAAAGCAAAATTATTTATGAGTGAATACAACTACAGATTCATTGATATTTAATTTGTTTACGCTAAGCAAGTAAAGAACACATCAAAGAAAAAGTGAACTAGGTACCTATTGGTGATTACCAAGACAAATGAATACAAAAGTGAATAAATAAACTAAATAAACAAAAATAATAATAAAATAATAATAAAAAATAAAGAAATAAACAAAAATAATAAAACAATCATAACTCGGCCATCCTTTCTGCAGCGAGAGATGGTCTTATCGTTAGCTTTGAGAGGAAGAGTTAATATGGCCAAATACTGTTGTTACTTTAATAAATTCAGGCTGTTTGTTCTGGATTGATATCTATTTATTTGTACTTTTAATATAATATAATATAATGTGTAATAATACTTTATCAGTCTTTGGTCATTGCGTGAAAGTAGGAAGACACTGACTACGTCCTTCTTAGTTTTTTTTTTCTTAAAGAACATACACACATATACTTGAGAAAGCTAAGTAGGCTGCCTCTCCGTTAGTACATGAGCCAGCCGAACAGCGCTAGCTACCTGCCTGCCCGAGAATAAATACAGAAAAATAATTTACATCAACACTCCTCCTTAATTATTTTACAACGTAGCTGCTCGAAAATTTTTCGGGTCAATGGCTTGGTCAGTATGTCAGCCAGCTGATTAGAAGTTCTGATGTGTTTTGGTTCGACAGTCTTTCCAATATGGTTTCGTATGAATTTCCTTGGTATTTCTATATGTCTCTTTCCTTTCGTCATTTTGCCCTCGTGAAAATTCTGTAACATGTGAATAGCAGACTGATTATCAACAAATAAAGTAGTTGGCTGATCCAAATCTATGAATCCAAGTTCGTTCCCAAGACGTCGAACCCAACAAATATCGTCTGTCGACGAAACTGCGGCTCGATATTCGGCTTCTGTAGTCGAGGTTGCTATAAGTCGCTGCTTCTGAGCATACCACACAATAGGGCCCCCTCGAATCACAAGAACTCCACTGGTTGAGTGCCCTGTGAGTGTATCTCCTCCAAGTAGATAGGCTATGAGAGTTCTGGGACTGCGTGGCGAGGGGGTGAGGCGGGGCGGGGGGTACCGCGCTCTTGGACGCGATGGGTGAGGGGGTGAGGCGGGGAGGGGGGTACCGCGCTCTTGGACGCGATGGGCGAGGGGGTGAGGCGGGGAGGGGGGTACCGCGCTCTTCCGCGAGATGGGTGAGGGGGTGAGGCGGGGAGGGGGGTACCGCGCTCTTCCGCGAGATGGGTGAGGGGGTGAGGCGAGGCGGGGGGGTACCGCGCTCTTGGACGCGATGGGCGAGGGGGTGAGGCAGGGCGGGGGGGTACCGCGCTCTTCCGCGAGATGGGCGAGGGGGTGAGGCGGGGAGGGGGGGGTACCGCGCTCTTCCGCGAGATGGGTGAGGGGGTGAGGCGGGGAGGGGGTACCGCGCTCTTCCGTGACATGGGCGAGGGGGTGAGGCGAGGCGGGGGGTACCGCGTTCGTGGGCGAGGGGGATGACGTCACAGGGGAAGGGGGATTTCAAAATTTTCAAAATGGCGTCGCGCGCGCAGGTCGAGTTCGTGGGCGAGGGGGATGACGTCACAGGGGAAGGGGGATTTCAAAATTTTCAAAATGGCGTCCGTCGCCGCGCAATCTCCGTACACGTGCGGGGATCGGTGCGCAGGCGCGAAAGATAAGGCGCGAAAGGATGTAACGCGGATGCTGTAATTCGACACCGATAACTATTAGAGATTAATTAACCTAAATAGCCCAACCGTCTCACGAAAGAATGCAACGTCGCCCTCGTATAAACATCCGCCGACGATTCGACGCTTTATCGCGATAATTATTCGAGATTGATTTATCTAAATAGCCTAACCGTCTCACGAAAGAATGCAACGTCGCCCTAGTATAAACATCCGCCGCTGCCGAAAGATTTCACAGGGAACGTGGAAGATTGGCGAGTAAACCTGACATATTAATATTAAGATTTTTTAAGATTTAGTAATTTATTCGATTTAATTTTCCCACTCGACTACATCGTCAGCGAATAGGGCACTATCGTCGTCGGTAAAAATAGCATTGTCGACGATTTCATTAAATAGATCCTCGTCGGTATAAAACGAATCATCGCAAACTTGCTCGGGGGCAGTCTGAATTGCAATATCGCGAGCCTGAAGCCCCGATACCGCATTCGCAAAAACAGCGTCGAAGTCAATCTGTTTCGCATTGACACATTTCCGCCAAACTACACTTTTTGGATCCATCAAACTGTTCAGTTGATATATATTATTATAATCATTGTCCTCACAATCATCATCATCATCATCATCATCATCACTAACATCTAAAAAGAATGTTTTTTGCCGCGCATGCCTATTTAACCAATATCGCTCGCTGCCGTAGTTGTCAGCCGGCATCTCGCCGTATATACCATTAGCATTGTAAAACACTTTTAAAAAGATGTCGCCATCGTGAACAACTTTCGCCTCATGAAGTTCTTCACCACGAATTTCTTCGGTTTGAACCGCAACATTCCGACACGCAACATATATTTTGGGGTTGGAGTCATGTATAGGCAGCACAGCGGAGTCGGAGATCGCAGCGGCAGCTGGACGATTCAATTGCAGGGGCAATGACATAATCTGAAACCAATTTTTCTTATAATTCTCAAAGTTGCTGACACAACGATTCACTAAAATATGGTAATGGAAACTTACGGTATTATTCGATTGTATTTCTCGTGAGTTGAACGACTGACGATATCCTCCACAAGCAATCTCTTTCAAAAGCAGTTTCCTTCATAAGCGATCTACTTCAAAGCACTTTCACTTACAACACTTTGATGCAATTACAGTCGACTTAGATGTGATAAATTGTTAAAACGTTTCTCGCGGTAACGTACGTCTTGATCGCTGTAGTATCATTTGAGAACTGATTTTAAGGATGCTGATCCATGATCGCACATGCGAAAGTATAGCGCGATAATTATTCGGGCATCACCCAACGTATTTTAAAAACTGAGACCACCGTGATGGGTGTAAACACCATTATCATGAAAGCTGCAATTCAATACGCGTGGCAACGCATCGAGCAAGCGCTACATCACGTCACCTGATTGAGACGTTGATGGTGAGAGAGTTCGAAGAAAAGAATTCGAGGCGATAACGACTCATGAATCTCGACTAGGGTAGGTGATTAGGGTAGGTAGTACATTCAATCAGAGTCGCGCAGTCGTTCAATAAAGATCTCGAATAATCGTTACGTGCAAAAAAGTGTCGCGAGACATGGACATATTCGTAAATTCGTACGAGTTGTTGACGGAGTGGATTCCAGTACTGACTACCGAAGAGCGGTGCAGTGAGTGGCTAATAGCGTGTAGTGACTATTTACATTGCCTCAACGAGTACTTGAACACCCAACGAATATCGCAAAACACGCATCAACGTTTATCGTTATTTAAAAATACCATCGAAATAGCTCGAACACACGTTCGGAATATAATAGCGCGGATACTCGACGAATTGGACGCGCGAGACGCATTGCTTGCGTCATCATCTTCCGACGATGAAGGGAACGCGTACCCATTATCCACGATGCCACAGTTGAAGGATCAAACACTTGAAATCGAGAGACATAAAATCCACGGCGAGTTAAGCGTGCCCTCATTATGCGAGTCATCGTGGGGTAGGATCTTTCAAGCTGGATTTATGCGATTCTCACCCGAGCAACGTCAACTACTACGTCATATCGCGCCATATAGTACTGTACGTAAATGTACATTATATTGCATCGTCGGTGACAGGGATGTGTCTCGACAACGAATGAGGTATTTTACCGCGATCGCGTGTACACCGTTAACACTGCTACACGACATCGAGAATGGGGCAGTCGTAGTATACGAAGTGTTGTGCCCTCGAACATCAACGATCACCGTGAATACATTCTTGTGTAGCGAATTATCACGATTTTTGGACGAGCATCCGATTCCTATTGTGCGACAACACTTGTCACGCCTTATTCTTCCTCTGAGTTTTCGATATCCGGATCAGAACCGCATCACGTGGAAGAGTCGAATCAACCACTCGTGCCTGATCGTGCGCGCCTTTTAATTGAATATTGAACATTGAATATCGAAGAGGCAGAAGTAAACATGGAGGTATTCATGGATACGTTCAATGTTCTTTATCGAATGTCAACGCTTTTACGCACGATTACGGAATTCAGAGACTGGATGGATCGGTGCGACGCGTGCTTACGACTCATCATCGAGTATCAGTGCGGCGAAGGAGTGTCGGTGACATCGAAGCAGCGTCTGGCATCGCTAATCGCGCGTACGAAGACATTACGTACGATCGTGCGGACACGGTTTTCGCGAGTAGGGTGTGGGGTTTCGGCTCGATCGACGGCACCTAAAGTCGTATGGGAGGACGTGGAAACCGCGTTTCGCAATCGTATTTCGACTGGTGCGGTCATTAACGTGGGCTACGTCGATCCGCGTCGATTTTTAGAGGGTGCCCGACGAATGGTGCTATCGCGCGTGACAGACGCTATCAGGGAACATTCTGGTGTGGCCGTGAATACAAACTTGAACGCGGAGTTTACGTTGGGTGAGAATACGGACAAGAAAAGTTTCGGTACGCGAAATCGCGTACTGTTAATGACTTCGAATGTGCGCGAGTGGTACTCGAAGCACGTGGTCGCTCCGACACTAGTGATGCTCGAGGAGTTTCAAGATCGTGACAGTGGATGGACCCTAAGGGCTGTGCTAAATATTCTAGTGAATATTAATAAGCACAATCCACTTCGAGGCGGTTGCGACGTACCGCTCCCGCGCGCCGTCGTCCTGAAAAAAGCTGTGGTTAACGTAAAGAGCGGGGACAATGCGTGCTTCTTGTGGGCTGTCGTCGCCAGTTTGTACCCTGCTGTTGCTGCTACGAACGTGAGTAGGGATTCATCGTACCAACACTACTCGGCGGTACTTCGCACGGACGGTATGTCTCTTCCCGTGACGTTGGACCAGCTCGCGAAGTTCGAAAGGGTGAACGACGTGTCCGTAAGCGTGTACGCGTGGTCCGACGGAAGCTGCGCGCCTCTGCGTTTGACCGATGACAAGCGAGAGAGACACGCGAACCTGCTACTGGTGCAGGACCCCAAGGAGTCCCAACGATATCACTTCGCGTGCATTCGAAGCATGTCGAGGCTCATTTCGAAACAGCTCGGCAAACACAATGGACAAGTATTCGTTTGCGAAAGGTGAGTAAAATATGGTATATTTCGATCGATGTATTATTGATTATTATGTTTATTATTATTAATACTATTATCGTTGCAGATGTCTCAGCTTCTTCCATTCGAACGTGCAATTGACCAAGCATAACGTGGACTGCCAGCGTCTGAACGAGTGCGCCGTCGAATTGCCGTCCGTGGAGGACAAATGGTTGCAGTTCAAGAACTTCAAAAACAAGGAACGAGCGCCATTCGTCGTGTACGCGGACTTCGAGTGCATGCTGGAGGACGTCGAGCCTGCGGAGCGGAGTCGGACGTACACGTACCAACAGCATAGAGCGTACAGCGTGGGATATTACATCAATTGTTCCACCGACGCGTCTCTGTGCCGTTATCGCGCGTATCGTCACGTATCCGAGTGCGTGAAGTGGTTCGTGCAAGAACTTCGAGACTTTGCGAACATTGCGTATTCGTGGTTGCGGAACGCGAAACCAATGAACTCGTTGACGAGTCAACAATGGGATAGTTTTAATAACGCGATCGTGTGTCACGTGTGCGGGCAACCTTTCGTCGAAACGGACAAAAAAGTGCGCGACCATTGCCACTCGACGGGCGAGTACCGAGGCGCGACCCACGTGTCGTGTAACTTGCAGTACCAAAGATCGTACACGATACCGGTAGTGTTCCACAATTTATCAGGCTACGACGCGCATTTCGTGATCAAGGAGTTGGCGTCCGCGTTCGAGGGACAGATCGACCTGCTGCCGGTGACGAAGGAGCGGTACATATCGTTCACCAAACACGTCAAGGGAATCGACGCCGAGAATAACGATTGGAAGCGGGGATTGAAGTTTCGATTCATCGATTCGCTGAAGTTTTTGGCCGCGAGTCTGGAGAAACTCGCTTCGGACCTTGGCAGAGAACGACTCGCGATTCTACGGCACCAGTTTCAATCCCTGTCGGACGAGCAGTTCGATCTCCTGACCAGGAAGGGTGTCTTCCCGTACGACTACGTGACGTCGTACACCAAACTGAACGATACGTGTTTACCGTCCCGCGAAGCGTTCTATAACCGGCTGAACGATCGCGACGCGTCGGAGCCTGATTACGCGCACGCCGCGAACGTGTGGAATACTTTTCGCGTACACACATTGGGCGAGTACAGTGATTTGTACTTGAAAACAGATGTGTTGTTACACGCCGACGTGTTCGAAAGTTTCCGCACAGACTGTATCGCGAGTTACGATCTAGATCCCGCGCATTATTTTACGCTACCGAGTTTCACGTGGGACGCGATGCTCAAGTACACCGGCGTACGATTAGAGCTTCTGACGGACGTGGACATGTTACTGTTCGTGGAGCGTGGCATACGCGGCGGTCTGAGTCAGTGCTCGCACAGGTACGCGCGTGCCAACAACAAGCACCTACCGACGGGGATGTACGACAAGTCGAAGACGTCAACGTATCTGATGTACTTCGACGTCAACAACTTGTACGGCTGGGCAATGTCGCAGGCTATGCCGCGAGAAGGGTTTCGATGGCTGGACGATGCGGAGGTGGCCGCCCTTGACGTGTCATCCCTGCCCGACGGCGAGGGAGTCGAAGAATCCGAGAGATACCTGTTGGAGGTGGACATCGAATATCCCAAGGAGATTCACGACGCGCACGCCGACCTTCCATTCTGCCCGGTGCGCGAGCACGCGCCACACGGTAAACAGACCAGGCTGCTTGCCACGCTCGACGATAAGGAGCGATACGTCATCCACTATCGCTACCTGAAACAGTGCGTGCGACACGGTTTACGCGTGACGCGAATTCATCGGGTGTTGCGATTCGATCAGTCGTATTGGTTGCGCGACTACATTCGATTGAACACCGATTTGAGGACGCGAGCCACTAGCGAATTTCAAAAGACTCTATTCAAATTAATGAACAATGCGGTGTACGGTAAAACAATGGAGAATGTGCGGAATCGCGTAGACGTGCGACTGGTGACTCGGTGGGACGGTCGTTACGGCGCGGAAGCGCTGATCGCGAAACCGAACTTTCACAGTCGCACGATCTTCTCCGAGCAGTTAGTGGCCATCGAAATGCGAAAACTCAGAGTGAAGTTCGACAAGCCGATATACGTGGGAATGAGTGTACTGGACGTATCGAAAGAATGCCTGTACGAATTTTTGATTATACGTATATGCGTGCGAGGTTCGGTGATCGGTGTAAGGTCCTGTACACCGACACCGATAGTTTAATGTATAGCGTGGAATGCGAGGATGCGTACGAATCGATGAAGCGTGACGTAGCCCGATTCGACACGAGTGATTACGCGGTGGACAATCCGTACGGTATGCCGCGCGTAAACAAAAAGGTGCCGGGACTCATGAAAGATGAGAACAACGGTGCCTTGATGACAGAGTTCGTCGGGCTACGATCTAAGATGTACGCGACTAGAACGTTTAACGCTACAGTGGGGTCTACGAGTGAGACGAAAAAAGTGAAGGGTGTGCGGAGACACGTGGTCGCGAATCATGTACAATTCGACGATTACGTTCGTTGTCTTCGCGATCTCACCGAGAAATCGGTTCGACAGAACAATATACGCTCCAAAGAGCACAGTGTATATACCGTGAGTGAGGAAAAGAACGCTCTCAGTCCGTTTGACGACAAGCGGTGTATTTTAGTCGATCGGGTCAGCACCCTTCCGTGGGGTCATTATCGAATCCCCGAGCTCAAGACTCACGAACGTCTCGAGCTTGAGCCCGACGAGTCCCTCGAGAATCCCATTGTATAGTATGTTTGCATGTTTGCATGTTTGTATGTTTGTATGTTTGCATGTCCATATGTATATACGTTTCTTTTGTACATGTTATTTATATATTTATAAATATGTAATATATGTATAGCGTAGAATATAAGCAAAATTGTATTTTATACGTATATATATATATATATATATATTTTTTTCCTTCTTTATTAAGATAAATTGTACGTATATATGTGGCGAAGAAGAATGAGGAGGAGGATGCGGAGGAGGATGTAAATAAACGAACAATGTATATATATATATGTATGTATTTATTCATTCATTCATTTATTTGTTCCAGTAACATCAAGCACGATAACGAATCAGAGAATATCCTTGTCGCGTATCCACGAGTTCCGCGACGAATCGAATCCGAGCCACTTAACGTACACCTGGTTTCCCTTGCGACGAATAATCTTCTCGACCAGATAGACGTCCGGATTCGCGACCGAATGTAGTTCGTATTCGTAGAATCCACCCGAGATCGGCTCTCCCGCGGAATCGCGCAGAATGTACGTCACCGGGAACGTTCTTTGTACGGTTACGATTTCGAACACCTCGGTCGACCAGTTCGGAGTGTATCCCTTCTCGAAGAGGGTCTTGAACTTGCTCACGCGTACCTTGTCGCCGACGTTGAATTTCGCGCGTCGTCGAAAGCCTTCCGTTGCGGAGGGGGAGAGTGGTTCATTCGCGGCGAACGACAAACGCGTCGCGGGGGTTACGTCAACGGGTCGGGCGTTGATCGTTCGATGCTTGCGATGATTGTAGGTGCGTACGAGCGTAGGTAACAGGTCGATCCAACGATAGGACGCGTTCAAGGAGAATTGTTTCCACATGAGGTTTTTCAGCGTGCGATTGAAACGTTCGACGATCGACGCTTTCATCACGCTGTGCGTGGAGTTGTGGTTGATCCCGCGTGTCTTCGCGCATCGTTGAAACTCCGCGTTGTAAAACTCCTTACCCATGTCGGTTTGTAAATTTCGCGGACATCTAGCGCTCTGACGCAACACGGTCGCGAACGCCGCGGTCACGTCGCGTCCACTTTTCGTTTTCACGGGTACGGCCCACGCGTACTTGCTGAACGCGTCGATGATCGTTAGTATGTAGTGATATCCTCGATTTTGCTTCGCGTACGGACGCATCTCCACCAAATCGGCCTGCCACAAATCATCGTAGCCGCGAATCACGACGCTACGCCGTGGGAAATTCCGTCTAGCCGGGGCGTGTAATTCGTTCACTAGTTGTACTCGCTCCTTGTTCATGCTTCGCGGGTGGTTGGGAATGATCGCGACGTTCCAAAGACGTTAGAATTAGTATCAGTTCCTCGAGTGTACGTAAAACGCAATCGGTGCACGTATTTCGCGATCGTTCGTTATTAGTCGTTTCGAAGTCGTAGTCGATATTGTCAGCATCATTGATCATCGTCATCGTCGCCGTAGACCCTCGTTCGCTTTTCGCGGCTCCTTTCGTTTGTATATATCCGTGGTTGTTATCGCAGTCGGCGTCGTTGCCGACGTCGTCAACTCGTCGAGTCTGTCTTTCAAGTGATCGAACCGTCGTTCCATCGCGTTATTTAAATCATCCTCTAGTCGAGACAATTGCGCGTTAACGATATCCGTAATCGTTCGTTGTACTCGCGTCTCGAGTTGAGATCGTTGATACTCGGCGTCCAGTCGCGCGCTCGCGATAGCCGTTTCGATTTTTTGGGTAAAGCGTTCGTCCGCCGAGAACAATAGTCTCGTCATTGTCATCGTCACTTCGTTGTTATTGTTGTTGTTGTTGTTGTTATTGTTGTTATTGCGTAACGAGGTGCCAAACTTGTTCACCGACATAACGATACGTGCGCGCGAACGCTACTGACGCGACGATCATCGGATCGTTCAATTTAAGATGCGCCCGTCCTCGCGAAGTTCCTCCACGATGGATGCGATTTCGTTATCGTGACCCGTGTGACCTGCCGCGCGCGATGCTACGAGCAATCCAAGCCTATCGACCAATTCGTTCGGATCGTCCCAGTACACGTAATCGATCGCGTTATCGGTGACCGTCATCGATTCGTCGATGGGTAATCCTCGACCTTGTCGCGTGCCCGCACCGCCCGCGTCGCCCGCGCCGCCTACGTTGCCCCTAACGCGTCTGACACTCGATGTTCGCACCCCACCGATCACCTGGGATATGATTTTCTTATACTTGTACCCCCTGTTACCCAGCGTGCGCTTGCTCGGCGAATGGTTTTGCTTATGCGCGCTCGTCGACAACAAGATGCGTCGGTACGAGCGAAAATCAGCGTCCGTGCACGTCTGCTGGTTGGGTTCTCGCATGAACAACAATTCGTACAAACCCCGAGTCCCCGGGTATCGCGTTCCGTTCACGTGAATGTCATCGCCGTCCGCATCGATGGTGAGCACTGAATCGCCGATCATTAGATCTTCGTCGGGTCCCAAGTATACGCCGTACACATCATCGATTAGTCTCCTGTTGTCGGTGAAGAACAGTCGTAGGTATTGTCGCGACAAGGGTCCTTTGGCGTTCCGTATATACACTTCGATATCATCGACGGGTTTACGCACCATATCCAAATCGTAAGCCTTTACCGACGTCTCATCATCAGGAATTTTTTCATCGTCTTCATCGACGATATCATCAACATCATCATCATCATCATCATCATCATCATCATCATCATCATCAATAACATCATCGACAACTTCGTCAACATCGTTGTTGTCGTTGTCGTTGTCGTTGTTGTTGTTGTTGATGTTATCGTTGTCGTTGTTGTTATCGTTGTCGGTGTTGTCGTCGTCGTCACTAGAATTTGGAAGGTTATTCGGATGTTCCTTGATTATCGACGGAGTGACGGGTCGAAATCTCTTCGATGATTGTTGTCGATCGTATTCGTGTTTCCTATTCACGGGTCGCGATCGAGGCGTTGAGTGCGTTTTCGACGCGGACGCGTTCTCGATCAATCGTTTCAACGGTTCAACGATGGGACGCGTGCTCGCATCCACAGCCGCTTCCGTATCCATTTTTCCAATTTTCAGGGCCAAGCACTTTTTACGTATAACGTCGCTGACTTTGGCGATTTCCACCTTTGCGTCCGCGGCCCGGCGTTTCGTACCATTTTGATGTATCGTTCCTTCTCGTCGATGACGTTGGCGAAGTTTTCGCGAATGCTTCGCGTCGACGTTGCTCGTGGTTATCGGCGTCGTCGGTTCGTTAGACATTTCGTGTTGCTCGATGAACGATTCGCGGTTTACTGATGTCCTCGAGCTACGACAAACTCGTTAAATCCTCTTCGATACCGACCTTCGTACATGGAACTATCCTTATCGATCACCAAGAAATCGTACCGTCGACGCCAACATCTCGCGCACAAGTCGTTGAACGACTCGAACGTCATGTCTGTGTTCACGTGATCGTTGTACACGCGGTGCAAGTTCGTACCGTCTTGTTTGAAAAGTATGAGAAAATTCGTGTTGTCCCTGATCAAATGTTTAGGTATTCTAGCGTACGACTGACACAAATAAAAGCAATCCACGTTCGAGTGACGACCCATAGAGAAGTATTCGCGTATCGCGTTCTGTTCGTCGCACGCCACGTCGTCGAACACGAAGATCGAATCGGGCCGAGCGTCTCTCGGTGGAACGATCTCGGTGTTGTCCGAGTAAGGAAAGTATTCGATTCCGTCGACCAACGACAACACCTGCTCGAGATAACGATACTTTGGCTGATGCAACGATTTCGAGTACACGTACACGTTCTCGAAACTCAAACCGTTCGGACTCTCTAGCATACTTAAAAGCACGTTCGTTTTTCCACACCCTGACGGTCTACAAATCACACCTCGCACGCTGTTCGGCAGCAACGGGCCGTGTCTGTTCGCTCGACTCGCATCCCTATCGTCTTCGAGCATTCGATTCGCGGTTACGCGAATAACGTTCGACTGTTTCGCGAATCGCATGTTCGCGGTGTTTCTCAGATACTCGCGCGCGTCAGACGAAGCACGACTATTTATATTCGTGGCACGCGTCGCGCAGGTCACTATCGTTGTGATCGGCTAAGCGTGCGTACGCGTTCATTATTATTATTATTATTATTATTACAGTAGCTATCGTAATTATTCTAACGTATATGGTAGCGTCAACGACTGCGACGTCTCACGAATTAGGCAAGAATCAGAAGAGGAAGAAGAAGAAGAAGAAGAAGAATCTGAAAAAGAATAAGACTGGATCGGGTCTCGTGAACGGTATCATAAACCGTCTCCCGTTCGAACTACACGTTCCGGGTTATCAGTTCTGCGGACCGGGAACGCGTTTGCTAAAGCGATTGGCTCGTGGCGACGAAGGTGTGAATCCCCTGGACGCAGCGTGTCGGGACCACGATATCGCGTACTCTCGTCGAAAGGATTTAGAGGGGCGACACGAGGCGGATCGTGCGTTAGCCGAACGAGCGCGAGAACGAGTATTCGCGAACGACGCGACCTTTGGTGAAAAAGCCGTAGCGACTGGAGTGTGGGCAACTATGAAGGTTAAGACTAAACTCGGCATGGGTACGAGAAGGACGAAACGTAAACATAGAAAGTCTGGAAGGAAACATCCTCGACGACGACGACGACATCGTAATCTACGAGTGGCGAAACGCGGTGGCTTTCTTCAATTTCTCCCGTTCGTGCTGCCCGCTTTATCAGCTATCGGGGCATTGGCCGGTGGAGCGGCTGGTATAACCAAAGCGGTGAACGATTCGAAGGCGTCTCGAAAACAGCTGGAAGAGACGTTGCGTCATCATCGGGCGATGGAAGGGCGAGGAATGCATCTGACACCGTACAAGCGTGGCGCGGGCTTGAACCCGAGACGGCGGCGCCAACGACGAGTGCAAACGAAGAAAAAAAAAACGCCGATCGAGTAGGCGCGTGGCGACAGTGGCGGCGATAATCCAACAACCTATGACGAACCTGCAATTAGAGCGCGAGTGCGCCAGCATTCCGTTCTTTCGAGGGGTGTTTATGCGCGACACGCTTCCCACGCGCGTACGAACCAACGAATGCGGTATCGCGAATCTGGACGAGAATCGAGGCGACGGTACGCATTGGGTCGCGTACGCGAAACGTGGACCACGAGTACAGTACTTTGATAGTTTTGGGAATCTGCGACCACCAACGGAATTGATCCACTATTTCGGACGCGGTACAACGATCACGTACAATCACAACCGCTTTCAACGTTTCGACGAGATGAATTGCGGTCGCTTATGCATGCAATTTTTACAGCAAAAGTCTATGGAATTATGGCATACGTACTAATAATAATAACGGTGTGTGCTGAGATTATGTTACAATGTATCCATGCGTAATGGTAATCCATATTTTCTTTAATAAAGACACATAATATCGATAAATTGCCGAGTATTCGTACGCGCGCGTCACTTCCCCTCCCTCCGTCTCGCGAGTGTAATCTATGATATGTCGTTCACGCTCACGTTAACGGGTCGCAGCAGCGCGCTCACGGTAAACTATTTTCCACCGATAGATTTGAACGATGGTCAATACGAATTAGGACTCGCGAACTTGGAGACGTTTCACACGATACCGAACATCGACTCGAGCAACGATAAATTCTATTTCTTTGTGAACTATGACACCGAAAACAAGTCCATCGTCGACGTCGCTCATGAATACATTACGATCCCCCACGGTTCCTACGAATTAGACGCTATCGCCGAGTATCTGAAGCAACGATTACTCGATCGATATCCTCGAAAACGCGGTAACAACGGGAACGACGATGACGACAAGTACCCTCTAATGCTACGAGCTAACAACAACACCATGAAAAGCGAGATGTACTGTTCGTTCTTCGTAGACTTTACGAAACCCAACAATGTAGGCTCGTTGTTAGGATTTTCCCCGAATCGTGTCTTAATACCGAGAATCTGGCACGAGTCCGACGTACCCGTGAATATTATAAACGTTAACGTGATCAGAGTAACGTGCAACGTAACTACCGGCGCGTACAGCAACGATAAACCGGTACACACTATCCATGAATTTTCACCTCGCGTGCCGCCGGGATATAAGATATCGGAAACTCCGCGACACGTCATTTACCTGCCGATCGTCGCACGAGCGATACACGATCTAACGCTGCGCATCGTCGATCAATACGATCGTCCTATAGATTTTCGCGGCGAAGAAATAACGATTCGTTTGCACGTTCAACGACGTCCGCGCGATAGGCTAGCGTGACCGCACGTGTATGCGCGCGTGTGTAGTATGTTAGTGTTAGATCGCACGTACGAATCATCATTCGCCGCTGTCGCTGCTACTCCCGACGTCTCTGTCTCGCGTCATCGGCGCGACCCTTTATCGATAGGTGAAAGTAGAAGAATAAAGACGGGTGGAACGATAAGAAGAGGATCCATAAGGAGAAGCAAGCCGTTGACTCGCCGAAACGCACGTTTCCTACGATCGCTAGGATTCATCGTTGCCTATTAGACACGCAACCACGATGTCGATTATTCTGGATGTGGCGAATACGCCAACATTCGACAATCGTATCACGAAGATCGAGTTACACACGTATAATCCGTACGCCAACACGACGTTTGACAATAACGACGAAATAAGAATCCTCATACAGCAGCAAGATCTGTACACGCTGCCGTGCGAAAGTTTTCTCTACATCGAAGGTCGTGGCACGTTGACGTCGCAGGACGCGAATGGCCCGGCAACATCCGCGACCGCTGTTCTCGACAATAATTGTGTTGCGTTCATGTTCGTTGAGATTCGATACGAATTGAACGGTGTCGAGATCGATCGTTGCCGAAATCCAGGAATCACTACCACGTTGAAAAATTACGTTTCGTTGTCGGCCGATAGAAGCAAAGTGCTCGCGAATGCTGGTTGGAATTATGCCATCGATTACGATAACGACATTTTTCATTCGGGCGCTTTCAATTTCTGCGTACCCCTGAACGTGTTGTTAGGATTCTGCGAGGATTACAAACACATCGTGATGAACGCGCGGCACGAGCTGATCCTTATACGATCGCGAGTAGATTCGAACGCGATGCACTGCACCTCCGCCACTGCGTGGCCGAAACTTGAGATACGCAATGTGCAGTGGCGTATGCCCCACGTCGTTTTGGAGGAAGTGAATAAACTGTCGATGCTGCGTATCCTGGAAAGCGGCCGGCCGATCGCGATGAGTTTCCGATCGTGGAGCTTGCACGAGTACCCGTTACTGCAAGCGACAACGAAACACACGTGGACCGTAAAAGCTACGTCGCAAATCGAGAAACCTCGATTCGTGCTATTCGCCACGCAAACCGATCGAAAGAATAACCCGAATAAATGCGCGGGTGAATTCGACCCGAACCATCTCACGAACGTTCGACTGTATCTAAATTCCGAGTCGTATCCGTACGACGACTTAAACTTGGATTTCGATAAGAATAAATACGCGCTCCTGTACGACATGTACGCGAAATTCGGTCGATCGTACTATGGTCACGGAGAACCGTTGCTGAACGCGATCGAATTCCGTAAATACGCGCCTATCGCGGTCATAGATTGTTCTAGGCAAAACGAGTCGTTGAAGAGCGCCACGGTGGACGTGCGAATAGATTTCGAATTCAAAGAAAATGTTCCCGCTAATACTACCGCGTACTGTTTGATGATACACGATCGTATAGTCGAATACAACCCTTTAACCAACGTGGTACGCAAACTAATATAGTGTGCGTGCGTGAACGATTATTATTACTACTACTAATACTACTACTACTACTGCGGATACTGCTACTGTTTTAAAACGATGATGTAGATGTCAAAGTTCGCAGTTACTGATTCGTCACCGACGCTACTACTACTACTACTACTACTACTACTTATACGAATAACGATGTTCGCCGTTGTCGACATGCAAGGTTTCAAAACCGAACGTGATTTCGTCGTGAAAGAGATCGCGATTCGCACAAGCAGTAATATCGATGAAACGTCGACGATCAGCCACTGGATCTTCGAGCCGCCATACTTCTGGAATCATCTGAACTCGTTCGAGAAATGTCAAGCGTCCTGGCTCGCGAAGCATCATCACGGTCTCCGCTGGTCTGATGGCTGCGTTCCATACTGGAAACTTCCGGAACTGCTCACCAGCGCACCCGCGAACATCGACTTCGCCATCGTGAAAGGTGCGGAAAAGAAAACCTGGATGCTGCAACTACTGCCGGACATAATCGTCGAGGATATCTGCGATGTGTACAAGCCGAAGTGGAAAAAGATAACCAACGCTCGAACCGTTGAGGACGATGGTGGCTACGACGTTGACGATGATTATTGCGGTATCACGCCTGACACCGTGGATCCCAACGTTCCTAACCTGAAGTCGATGGCTTCAACGAATACCTCACGATGCGCGTTTCACAACGACGGCGGTGTTTGCGCGCTGGAGAATGTCCATAAAGTATGGAATTATATACGTGGCGGCACCTAATGTGAGTCATACGCACGCATTGCATCTACTTTACGCGTTATATGTAGAGAAACGAATATGTAACAATTTTTTTTGTTTTCTATAGCAATGGGAACGGCAGCGGCGATGAGAGCAATGACAACGGTGACCGATTCCTCTACCCGCGAGCAAGAAGATCCCTCCCATACGAACGTTATTTTTTTACGCAAATACTGATTTTATAATTTAAGTACGCATGGATGGATGTACATTAATAAAACACACAATGTTTTGAATAAAAAAAAATATATATGTCACGTCCCGGGTGGAGGTCTTTAGGGAACGATGACTATGTGGGGAGAAAGTCAGGCGAGAATGTGAAATCCTACACACTGGGGTTGGTAGCTTTTAGGCGCGAATCTTAAATCCGTCACACTGAGGGTAGAAGGAGGTCAGGCGCGAATCTTGCATCCGTCACACTGAGGGTGGAAGGAGGTCAGGCGCGAAACTTAAATCCGTCACACTGAGGGTAGAAGGAGGTCAGGCGCGAATCTTGCATCCGTCACACTGAGGGTGGAAGGAGGTCAGGCGCGAAACTTAAATCCGTCACACTGAGGGTAGAAGGAGTCAGGCGCGAATCTTTAATCCTTCACACTGAGGGTAAAAAGGAGTCAGGCGCGAATCTTTAATCCAGCAACTGTGGGTAGAAAGGAGTCAGGCGCGAATCTTTAATCCTTCACACTGATGGTGGAAGGAGGTCAGGCGCGAATCTTACATCCAGCACACTGATCGACCAGGGAAGTTTAATGGCGAATGGTATCCGGGGAACACCCGTTAGAGCACTTGTTTTGGTTTGGCCCGGTAATTGGACTTAACGTTGCATTCACATAAGAAGTTACACGCAATGCTTCCGCGATATCCGTCTAAGCATACGGCTGTACACGGCCCGTGCAAAAGAACGTTGGTAAACACTGCAAGCACTTTCGCGTTCGCGAACCGAGATCAGCTGTTGCTGCAATTTGTTTTGGTTTTGGGGTTTTTTTTTGTACCCGAAGAATATACACAATAGTTCGAAGCGTGATTTAAGCAAAGAGGTTTATTAGCTTGAAACCCGAATATATGCACTGGTTATGTTTATAGAAATATTAACATGAGAATGCGTTAGACATTAAGCATTTGCACATAACATATATATAAATGTGTCAATATAAGAATATGAACATGAAACACATGGAAATAAGCCAATGAAATGATATAAAGCAATAAGCGAAATAATACAAAATATTATAATAAAGCAATAAGCGAAATAATACAAAATATCATGAAATGCAATAAGCGTTGGTAATACAAATAATATGATGATTAGAAAGAATAGTTATAAGACAAGATGATATGGATGATGGTGATATGCAGTGATATATATAAATGGTAATTGTAATTGCTTACGAGGATCTATGATGGTGATGAACACTGATAAAAATAAACTTCTTAATGAAAGAGGTGCTGAAAGATTTCTTAACGAAAGAGAGTGTCGATGGTTTCTGTCGAAAGAGAGTGTCGAAAGATTTCTGTCGAAAGAGCTGTCGAAAGAGAGTGTCGAAAGATTTCTGTCGAAAGAGGACTTTTGCCTCGGTCCCCTCGTATTTATATGTTTGTCGCGGGGGTAAGCGCGGTACAGGCCTTGACCTATTTAATGAATAAGTCGCAGTAGGACTTCCGGGGTTTTTACAAAGGTGCGTCTATTATTAGACGCATTTTCTGTCACGTACACCAAATATTCGTCGTAATTATACTTCCGGGGTTTTTATGACTGTGGAATAATATGCTCAACCCATCGAATGGATTTTGGGAGTTTTAATAGGAAAAGGGGTAGAATGGCTTGGACTCGGTGAGTCGTAAAGAGGGGAGTGAGACGTGGTCTCGATTTAAGAGGTTTTTGGGACGAAGGACTTGTTTAAATTCAAGTATGAAGGAGGGATTGGTGCCTCGTAGGGCGAATAAGCGAAGGAGGTTTCGTACCGACCATCTTGAGATGGGGACCGCTAAGGTACATCGTCAAGGTGATCAGCGATTGGGGAAAAGGGG
This sequence comes from Andrena hattorfiana, assembly GCA_944738655.2. NCBI lineage: Eukaryota > Metazoa > Arthropoda > Insecta > Hymenoptera > Andrenidae > Andrena > Andrena hattorfiana. The sequence continues at coordinate 27,700,140 of OX122894.2, read as the reverse complement.
GTAAGAGTTGAGTTTGAGGGACTTTGGTGGAGTGGTTTTGAGATTTATGACAGAGTTCTGAGAATAATACCGCGCGAAAAATAGTGGGATATCACATATATATATTTATTTTAAATTATATTCTAAAATAAATTCATAAAAAATATTTAAAAAAAAAAAATTCTTGCGTGATGTTACGTCCTGCAACACACAGAAAAAAAAACACCAAATTATTATCGTATAAAACATTGATAATAGCGCGCGATACACCAAACAATTAAAATTCAGTTATACTCACTCATTAAATAGGCGAGGCAAATACCAAAAATCTCCCTCGAATGCCAGGAATTCTATGTCCGTCGTATCTTCCCGCCACGTACGCCTAGCATTCTGAATTTTTTGTCGCAACTCGCGACAGACCCGTCCATCTTTCCTCGTCGGGTATTCGCGCCGCTGAAACAAAACACACATGACTCGATTAAAACATCGCCGAATGATGTGCACGCACCAATATAATTTTTACGAAACGTCACTTACGAGTAGCTGGATGATGACGTCGAGGTCTCCATCCCGCGCGTGCGCCTCGATGTCTTCTCGACGCTGAAACAAACGTGCGAATCGATTAAAACAACGTCGATTAATGTATGCGTATCAATACAATTTTTTTTTGCGAAACATCACTTACGAGGCGCCCGACCGTCCCTAAATATTCCGTACTCCAATCCGCCATTACGTTTTCTCGTTCGTGCTGTAACAAACACATGAATCGACTAAAACATTGTTTATTGGTGTACGCGAACCAATATAATTTCTCTGAAACATCACTTACGAGAAGGCTAATCAACTCCCGCCGTTCCACGCGCCACGCCCGCATGACAGTATCACGCTCGTGCTATAACAAATGTACAACTTCGTTAGAAGACCGCCTAATTGAATGCGCGCACCAATTCAATTTACATAAACAAAAAAAAAACCATACTTACGATTATTCGGAGCACCTCATCCCGCTCCTCCTGCCACGCACGTTCTATCTCCCCATGCCTTTGCTGTAACAAACGCACAACTTCAATATAATATCGTCGAATGAAATACGCGCACCAATTCAATTTACACAACTATACTTACGATGCATCGCTGCATCATAGCGGCATTCATGCCACGCCTCACCGGTGCACGAATATAATCGTGTGCGGACATGTTTCTTTTAAAAAAAAAATTACTTCTTGTAGAACGATTGTGATGCGGTTATAAAACACACTAGCTCGTGCGGTGGCGGTCGATGTCCTTATATGCATTTCGGTTCTCTAGACTAGAGGGCCAGCCCTGCACGTTGCAGGGTAGGGGTAGTCGCGGAGTAGGTGTGGTGGGAGCGTCCGTATCACAGTTTCTTCTTCTTCGATGATTTGATACTAATTATTCCAGCTTATAGTGCACTTTTATGGTTCGCATCGCGAATCGTCTTCGAATCTTCTGCGACACGTGTGCATCTTGAATTTAGCGCGTACACTATTTGAATCTGCCGCGCACACCATTTGAATTTATCGCGCACTATTCGTATTGATGTTTGTATCGTAACACAACCATGATCTCTTGCACATTGGTGTGTGTACGTGTACGTGAATCTGTATAAAAGCAATGTTGGTCAGTCCTGTGAACGTCATTACACCACGTTCGCTCGAGTGCTAACAAGTATCGTTCGCGTCAATTTCTTCGTCGATCGGTATAATCGTACATAGTGCATATCAAGATGTATAAACGTAGCTTCGACGATTCATCCTACGCATCCGCCATCAATGGTGATGACCCCAATAAACGCCAGCAACATGAACATCCTCATCATCAACAGTCCAATATGAGGTACGTACGCGTTATTATACACTTTTCACTTTTCACTTTTCACTTAGTTCATTCACTTACTTCTTTCACTGTAAACGCAAGCGAACCGAGTATTAATTCCGTGTATACGTTTCTTACAGTTCTAGAACCGCAACGTCAAAAACAACGAAAACGCCAAAACCATCAATCGTGCGAATCCAGGGGCGGGATTACCCGTTGACCTCAACATCGTATAAACGGCTCACGATAGGAATTCGCATTGGCATGGATTCGTGTCGCGTCGAGATCACCATAGTCGACAATAAAGGTGGCGAGTTGAGCTTCTCAATGTCTACGTGGAAGCTCCTACTGCAAAATATGACTGACATTCTTCAAAAATTACGCGGCAACGTAACAACACCCCAGACCCACATCGAAATTGATCATTTGCGAATCGAATTCACGCGCATGCACAATGATCAACTCGTAAAAATCACCGATAATCGCGTTACCTTGTACATGACGGAAGTCACGCTGCGAAAACTGTTCGCGTATGAACATTACATCGATCATATGTTCAATTGGTTGACCGAAAATATGTACGCTGTAGCTAGTAAATATACCGCGTTCGTAAACGTTCTACGTAGCGCTACTGCACCAACAGATTATGTAAAATTAATTTCCGAAAGCGATCACTTTGAACGACATTCTTTGATCGATTGCGAATTGTTAGCGTTAGGAATGCAATCCATGTTGCGCGATGTAAATCATGTACCACTATAGTACGCATATATGTTTTAATAAATGGATGATTTTCACGTTAATACCTGTAACGATTCATTTAAACGTTGCTTTTATACAGATTCACGTACGCGTGCGCGTCAATGTATGAATATATATATTGCAGCATTGATGGCGATGATCATCGAATTCTCTCTCTCTCTCTCTCTCTCTCTCTCTCTCTCCCTCCCTCCCTCCCTCCCTCCCTCCCTCCCTCCCTCCCTCCCTCCCTCTCTCTCTCTCTCTCTCTCTCTCTCTCTCTCTCTCTCTCTCTATCGCTCTTTCTTTCATGCACCTCGATCGAGTAACGTAAAGTCGCACTAACTCGTTGCGTTACCACGTGTATCGGATTCCCCAGTTCGCGATAAGGGCATTCGCAGCCGTCACGGTGGTCCTAATCTTTGGAATATTCGAAACGAAACTCGAATAATTATCGCTCTATGTTTTCGTAGGCGGATGTTTATACGAGGGCGACGTTGCATTCTTTCGTGAGACGGTTGGGCTATTTAGGTTAATTAATCTCTAATAGTTATCGGTGTCGAATTACAGCATCCGCGTTACATCCTTTCGCGCCTTATCTTTCGCGCCTGCGCACCGATCCCCGCACGTGTACGGAGATTGCGCGGCGGCGGACGCCATTTTGAAAATTTTGAAATCCCCCTTCCCCTGTGACGTCATCCCCCTCGCCCACGAACTCGACCTGCGCGCGCGACGCCATTTTGAAAATTTTGAAATCCCCCTTCCCCTGTGACGTCATCCCCCTCGCCCACGAACGCGGTACCCCCCGCCTCGCCTCACCCCCTCGCCCATGTCACGGAAGAGCGCGGTACCCCCCTCCCCGCCTCACCCCCTCACCCATCTCGCGGAAGAGCGCGGTACCCCCTCCCCGCCTCACCCCCTCGCCCATCGCGTCCAAGAGCGCGGTACCCCCCTCCCCGCCTCACCCCCTCACCCATCGCGTCCAAGAGCGCGGTACCCCCCCGCCCCGCCTCACCCCCTCGCCGCGCAGTCCCAGAACTCTCATAGCCTATCTACTCCTCCATAGTCCGAATCCGTATAAGCAACAAGTCTCGTGTCAAGGAAGAGTTGAGAAGGGGAGATGAGATATGGGAGGAGGAAAGGAAGGACATGAGGGTGGAAATAGGGAAACTGAAGGAGAGAGTAGAAAAAATAGAGAAGGAAGGAGGAGGGAGGGATTATAGAAAGAATCGAGAAGCTAGAAATGGAAATGAAAGGAATGATGAAAAAAAAGGAGAGGAGAAGATAGAAGTAAAGGTAAAAGAACTGGAGTGGAGATTGGAGGAAAATGAGAGAGAGGACAGGAGGAATAATATGGTAGTGAAAGGGTTACAAAGAAGTGGGGAGAGGGTGAAGGAGGAAGTGGAAAAGCTATTCAAAAGCATAGGGGTGGAAGAAGAGATAGAGTCAGTAAAAAGGATAGGGAAGGGGGAAGGGATGGTAGTAGTAAGAGTGACAGATAAGGAGACAAAAAGAAAGGTGATGGAAGCAAAAAAGAAATTAGCAGGTAAAAAAGAGAGAATAGAGGACGATTTAACATGGAAGGAAAGGAAAATGAGGTGGGAAATCGAGGATATTGAAAGAGAAGAGAGAAATAAGGGAAAAAGGGTGCTGATAAGGTATGGCAGGATAGAGGATCAATGGTGGAAATGGGATGAAAGGAATGAGGTGCTAAAAGATGCAACAGGAAGAGAGAAAAGTAGAAGGAGTGAAGAAGTAGAACGGGTGGAGCAACAGGGGGAAGGGCAGGGAAGGGAAGGGAGAAAAGGGGGATAAAAGAAAAGAAGGAGGAGAGACAAAGAGAGGAGAGAAAGGGAAAGGAAAGGTATAAGATAGCATGGTGGAATGTGGCGGGATTAGCGAGAAAGGACAAGCAATTCTGGAACAGACTGGAGACGTGGGATGTGGTAATAATGATGGAGACGTGGATAGAGGAGAAGGGATGGGGCATGATAAGAAGTAAGCTTCCGAGAGGGTATATATGGAGAGTACAAGCAGCAAAGAGAGAAAGAAATAAGGGGAGGGCGAAAGGAGGAATGGTAGCAGGAGTAAGAAAGGAACTGGTGGAGGGCAGGACAGAGTGTATAAAAGAAGAGCGAGAGGGAATGATGGAAGTAAATATTAAAATATGCAGCAAAAAATGGAGGATAGTAGGAGTGTACATAAACGGGGACATAGAGGAAAAGCTGGAAAAGATGAAGAATTGGACGGAAAAGGGGGAGCAGGAGTGGGAAACGTTAATTGGAGGGGATATGAACGCAGAGTACAAAGAAGAAAAGAGGAAGTTTCAAAGAAAATGCGAAGAAAAGAAAAAAGAGGAGGCGGAGAAATACGTTAAAGAGGCAGAGCAGGCGAAAAGCGAAGAAAAGAGAGAGGTGTGGGAGGTGGTGAATAGAGGGAGGAAAAGAAGAAAGAGGGTAAACGAGCAGATAGAAATGGAGAAGTGGAAGGAATATTTTATGAAGATACTGGGAGGAGTGGAGGAAAGTGTAGTGGTGGGGCAAGAGAAACCGCGTGAAATAGAGACAGGGGAGGAGATAGGACTGGAAGAGGTGGTAAAGATAGTAAAGAGGCTGAAAAACGGAAAAGCGATGGGACGAGATGAAGTGCCAAATGAGGTATGGAAATACGGAGGGTTGCAGGTGCAGGAGTGGTTGTGGAAAATGATAGGTAGGATATGGAGAGGAGAGGGATGGCCGAAGGAATGGAATGAAGGGCTGATAGTGCCAATAATTAAAAAGGGAGAGAGGGTTGAACTGGAGGATTATAGAGGGGTGACGATAATGGCAACAATGTACAAGGTGTATGCGTCGGTAATAGCGGAGAGGTTGGCTAGGGAAATGGAAGTAGGACAAATGATTCCGGAAAACCAAACGGGATTTAGGAGGGGGAGGGGGACGATGGACAATGTGTACACGCTGAATTTTATAATAAATAGGGGGATAACGAAGCGGAAAGGAAAGATAGTGGCGCTATTTGTTGACTTAAAAAGCAGCATTTGATACGGTGGATAGCGGGGTACTGTGGAAGGCCATGGAGGAGAGAGGGGTAAGTGGAGGAGTAAGGATGAAAATAAGAGAAATATACAGGGGAACAAGCAGTAGGGTGAGGGTAGGCGAGGAAGTAGGAGATTGTTTTTGGACAGCGAGAGGACTAAGGCAAGGATGTCCATTGAGCTCATATTTGTTTAATTTATTAACGGCAGATATGGCGGAAGACTTGGAAAGAGGAGGATGGGGTGGAGTGACGGTGGGGAATGAAAAGATAAGATCACTAGCGTACGCGGATGACATAGTGCTGCTAGCGGAGGAAGAAGGGAAGATGCAAGGAATGATGAAAAGACTGGAGAAATACTTGGATAGGAAGAAGCTAGTGCTAAATGAGAGAAAAACCAAAATAATGAGGCTGTCGAAGGGAGGAGGAAGAAAAAAGAAGGTTTGCTGGAGATGGAAAGGAAAGGAAATAGAGGAAGTGAAAAAATACACGTACCTGGGGTATGAGATAGGAAGGAATGGAGCGCAGGATGGACACATTAAAGAAAGAGCAAGAAAAGCGGCAGTTGTGATGAGACAGGTGTGGGGAATTGGGGAAAGGAAGTGGGTGAAGGATGTCAGGAGAAGAATAAGGTTGTTCGATGCGTTGGTATGGACGGTGGCGAGCTACGGGGTGGAAGTATGGGGATGGAGGGAAAGAAGTGTAATAGAGGCACTGCAGAGGCACTAAAAATATATAAGATGGGTGCTAGGAGTGGAGTGGAGAACGCCAGGGTACATGGCAAGGAAGGAACTAGAGAGGGTGAAGATGAGGACAGCAGCAGGAAAAAGAGCGTGGAACTTTGAAATAAGACTGGAGGAAGGGAGAGGGAGTGGGTGGACGAGGAAGTGCTGGGAAGAAGTGAAAAAGAGGGAAGGTAGAAGTGGGAAGTTATCAGTGTGGGAAGAGGAAAGGAGGGGGTACTTCAAGGAATTAGGATTAGAGATGGAGGAGGTGAGGGAGTTAAGGAAGGAAGGAAGAGAAGGATATGAGGAAGTGGAGAGAAGGGACAGAGAGAAGCAAGAGAGGCAAACATGGGAAAAGATAGGGAAATCAAAGTTTAATAAATGGTATAAGTGGGTGAGGGGGGAGGGATTGCCCAAGTATCTGGATAAAGGATGGGGGGAAAAAAGGTGGAGAAGAATTGCGAGGTATAGACTGGGGAACGGAATGGCTGAGGCGCGATATTGGGAGAGTGAAGAGGAGAGAATGTGCAGAGTGTGCGGAAGTGAGGAGACGTGGGAGCATGTATGGGAAATGTGCAGAGGGGAGGATGAAGGTGGCTGGCAAGAGAATGTAAAGAGAATTCTAGGAGAAGAAGGGGAGGGGAAGAAATGGTTAAGGAAGCTGGATGAGATCAGAGCGGGGCAGGGGGGAGTTGAAGACGGAGGAAGAAGAGGGTGACAGGAGAAGAATAAAAGAGAGGTGAAAGAGAACAGTAGTGGAAAGAAAGGGCGAAGGAAAGGGGTAGTAAAGGGAAAAGGGAAAGGAAAAGAGAGTGAAAGGAGAGAGGATGCGGGAACGGAGGGACGAAATAGAAAGGGCGAGGTAATAATAAATATGTGGGAATAGTTAGAATTAAGGATAGAGAATAAGTAAAAGGCGAGGAGCGAGGGCGAGTGAAGACGAGCGAGGGCGAGAGATGGCGAGCGAGAGCGAGAGATGGCAAGCGAGGGTACAGAATGTAGAAAAGGCAAAAAATGTAAATAAATGTAAAAAAATGTAAAAAGTGTAAAGTATAAAAAGGGTAAAATGTAACAATTTATGTAATAATGTAAAGAATGTAGGATTTGTAAGAATGTAAAAAAAAATGTAAGAATTGTAAGTAATGTAATAAGAATGTAAAAATGTAAAAATGTAAATAGAGAAGGTAAATGTAATAAGGGTAAAAAGGTAGGAAAGGAAAGAGGGACCGGAAGTTCTTGTAACCCTACGGGGAACAAATAAATATAAAACAACAAGTCTTGTGTCTCCCGTGAAACATATTCCAAAACGAATAGTTCCTTTTATATATTGGAATACCCGTTTCACCATCTTCCAGTGACTAGTCATCGGCTTGCTATTGAATCGATTTAAGTAGTTTACTGCAAAGCTAATATCAAGACGAGATATTGTCGCCAGATATAGCAAACTTCCCACGGCCTTTCGATAGGGTTCAGACTCCTCCAGCGGTTTATCGTTAAAACAATTTTCCTCATTTGTCATCATTCCAGTCTCCATTGGAGTTGGCGCAGAATTGGACAATTCAATCTTGGCACACTTGAAAATTTTCTCAGCGTACTGTGGTTGATTGACAAAAATTCCCCCAGGATCATTTTGAATTTGCATATGTGACGTCCCAGCCCCGCCACGGGGACCGCGCCGGTTAGTCTTCGCCAACGCCGCTAGATGTCTAATCCTCTCACAAGTCCTAAACTCTAATCTCGTTCATATATATACAAGTTCCAAGTTTACTCCTCTTAGTCCCCGTGTGTCTAGGGCAGGGGCCGCCAGCTATAGCCCTACTGATGAGTCTGGCTGACGGTCCCAAGACGAAACGCACATCTTCTTTTCCTCCTCGATCTTTAAATAGCCAATCTACCTGCCCCGCACAGTACTCCAAAAAGCGTGACCGGCCTGGGGGATTACGGTTACGCCGGAGGCGACGGGGCAAGATCCCCTCTTTACGTTGCGAAGTCAATCATCAATCACCACTCGATTTCGGACGTAACACATACCCAGATACGACAGACGCCCCTGACGTGCAGTGTCAAATGTAACCTCAAACTTTCGATTTAGTCTGTTCAGAATCTCAATCATGTCTTCCTCATTTTTCCCTGCAACAAGTCCATCATCGACAAATTGGGTAATTATCATGCTTTTGTCATTATTGTAATAAACACATGGATCGTCATCGGTGTCATCAAATCCAACAGATTTCAGGCATTTGGAGAATTTCTTGTTCCAGTGCGGTCATCGAAACCTTCCGGCTGATACATGTCGATCTCCTCCTGTAGATCACCATGCAGAAATACCGTCTTGACATCAAAGATCGTCAGTCTCATTCTGTTTGAAGCTGCAAAACTGAGAATGAAACGTATAGACGCATAGCTGGCAACGGGACTGAACGTTTCAGAATAGTCAATTTCTTTTTTCTGTTCAAAGCCTCTGGCAACAAGTCTAGCCTTGAATCGACCATTCTGCTTCTGACGCAGTATCCAACGACAAGTCAAGGGTTTTACCCCTTTTAGAGGATGGACAATATTCTATGTTTTCATCCTAGTTAGAGCCTCAAATTCCTCTGACATAGCTTCACTTGACATCTTTTAAGGCCTTTGAAGCCGATATGTCTTCAACTTCTCCTATCATGGCCACATTTCTCCTGTTTCCTCCTGGAATATAATCCAACACATAGTCGGCGTACTTTGCAGGCAACTTCAGAGTTCGATTGCCACGCCGATTTGAAGACATTGACTGGCTTTCATCTGATTGTTTAACTAAGCCTCCACGATTTACAATGTCTTGATCACCCGAGTCTCCAGACGGTCGATCATCATCTGAGCTCCGAGAGCTTAGGCTTTTGTAATCTTCTTCATTAGATTCTTCTCCCGAACCTTCATTTCGATTATTCCCAAAAGAGACCTCAATCTCACTGTGTCCTTCATTACTTTTAGATTTTTCATCAAAGATTACGTCAACTGAACTAGCTATGTCACGTTTATCAGTCAAGTAAACTCTGTAGCAAGGTGAGTCCAGATCATAGCCCACAAGAATTCGTTTCATAGACTTCTTGCCAGTCTTAGTTCGTTTGTGATCTTGAATCAAGTCATAGCACTCACATCCAAAACTTCTCGGCCTTCTGACATCGACTCTACGTCCAAACCACAATTCAGCAGGACTCTTGCCTTTCAGAGAACTCGTTCCAGTCTGATTTAATGTGAAGACTGCATAATTCACAGCTTCAGCCCATAAATTTTCATCCAACCCTACAGCATGTATTGCAGATCGAGCTGACTCAACCACTGTGCGCATCTCTCTTTCAATTCGACCATTTTGCTGCGGAGTATAACAATGTGATTTGGTATGGAAAACACCTAGCTCCTCCAAAAGTCTCTTGGTGACAGCATTTTTAATTTCAGTGTCATTGTCTGACCCTAGACACTTGAGTCTTCTTTCAAATTGATTTTCAACCATTTTTGTGAATACATTAAGCCTGTCAGCAGCTTCATCCTTGGACTTCAAAAAATATACAGTTCTGAAATGAGAGAAATCGTCTTTAAATTGAAGAAAATACTTGGCTCCTCCTAGCGACCTGATATTCATTTCACACAGGTCAACATGAACCAAATCCAAAGGTCTTTCAGCAACTTTGGGGTTCTTTGGATGAGAAATATGGTGGTGTTTTCCATAGACACACCCTTTGCAAACATAATCATTCCAGTCGTCAATATACTTGATGCCACTCTCATTCAAAACATCTCTGACATATTTGACATTTTGATGAGCTAATCTTTCATGCCAGGTTTAGATCGACATTGTCAACATACACTTGTCTGACATTTCTCGACGAAATATCATTTGATACAAATTTCCATCACGCTCGGCAATTGTTACTATTTCTTCACCATCAAGGGTCTTGAAAATTGACTTGTTTGCATTTGCTGTCTGAACATAACCCTTATCCAACATTTGAGTGACAGAAAAGAGATTGAATGTCATCCTGGGAACACACAATACATTATTTAGTATAATTTTGTACCATTCTTTACCATCAAAGGCTTCCAATTTTACATCGCTCATTCCTATTCCTTTTAGTTCCGTAGCATCACCAATCATAACCATTGTAGGCTCTTCAAATTCAATGAAATCCGTCATCCAATCCTTACAATAAGTCATATGCTGTGTGGCTGCACAGTCCTGATACCACAGATCACTGCTCTCCTTCTTTGAATTAATCTGGTTCATATTTGCAGTTGATAGCCCAACCGTGATGAATGCTCGACGCTTTGATTGTTTGTTTTCACTATCCCCAGGCTTGTCAGCCTTCTGGTTGCTGCTTTCATTTGTATTTCTTGTCGGACAAACAGCTTATTTTTGCAAAACTTCTTAACATGTCCTTTCATACCACATTTAAAACATTCAATGGATGAATTTCCAGATGTACTTGCTTGTACCTGCGACTGTCCTGAAGACCTCCTACCTTGTTTTGAAATAAAGGCCTTTTGACTTACGGACTCATTTGACTTTTCGCCCTCATTCAGTCTGTCGTCCTCCAATCTCAAACGCTCAAGCATCCTGTCCAGGTTTTTGTCGATTCCACTGACATTATCCCAGGCAGTGCGGAAATGATGAAGCTTGGGCGGCAGCATTCCCAAAACTCTTGTTATTATCCAGCTATCTTTCACCTCTTCACCCTCAGCGGCCAGTTCCTCGGCATACTGTTGGATTATCATACAATTTTCAATAACTGTCTTGCTAGTCTTGAAGCCAAAAAACTGTCTTTGTAACCCCTCAATTGAGAGATCAGACTTTTTACCATACAACGTTTCCAATTTGATGAGCATCTGACTTGCTGACTTGCAATTTACAACCTTTTTGCTATGTTGCTACTAACGTTAAGTCCTATGAAAACTTGAGCTTCAGGATCCTGCTTAATCCAAAATTTAACTGCCTCATCAGTATCTGGTTCACTAGGCTTTGTTTCTACTCCTATCGCTACCAAGAATAACCCTTTTGATTTCAGCGGTAAATTTAATTTGAACCTCCAGGAGACATAATTTACATTTCTTTGCAAGTCCTCAGATAGGGTTTCCATCTGCGATTTAATCGTGTCCATGATACTGAGTTACCTGATACAATGCGTTGGTAAGACTTCGTGCTACGCAATTTGTTTGTCTTTCTACACGTGACTACCGTTGGCCCTTTCTTAATCCAGAACATCCGACAATAAAAGCGCACCTGGGCCCATAACCTGTTGTTACTTTAATAAATTCAGACTGTGTTTGTTCTGGATTGATATCTATTTATTTGTACTTTTAATATAATATAATACCAAATTGGTACTCTCGCGCCCATTGCGCCTTTTGTATTACGCGGATTCGTCCATCGGCGACCCATTAGTCGCATTGCGCCCACGCGCCTATCCGTGATTTGTAAAAAGTCTACGTGTGTTCTGTAACCAGTGCTGTCCGACGTCTGTGTAGTCACAAAGTGACCAATAAATTCAGTGTCGTGTCCACCGGCTGGATATTGCTGTTCTCCATACCTTCCTCGTAAGCTCGTAAGCTGCCCGATCGCCGGCAATTTAAATCCTGCACTTGGCGGAAACAATGTGTAATAATACTTTATCAGTCTTTCCTCATTGACTGAAAGTAGGAAGACACTGACTACGTCGTTCTTAGTTTTTTTTTCTTAAAGAACATACACACATATACTTGAAAAAGCTAACTCTATAGGCAGTAGGCTGCCTCTCCGTTAGTACATGAGCCAGCCGAACAACGCTAGCTACCTGCTAGCCCGAGAATAAATACAGAAAAATAATTTACATCAACAAATACTTTGGCTGCATTGTTCCTTAATATCTCTACTATCTTATTATCCTAAACATTAAACAAAAATAAACTTAGAAGTATATTTTAAATAAGATTCTGTACACTGCTGTTTGACAAAAGAAGTTAAATGTAACCTCAATTTACCTTTTAAAGCCTATAAATCCAGAAAAACACAGAAGGAAGCGAAATGACGCTATTCATTCAACTATTTGGCTTCTAGAGAAGTAATTGGTCTGCATTTTAACGCATTTTTATGTAGAGAGTCTGAAATATAGCGACTAGACCAACTCTCCGGCCCCACCGCGTCTCCCGGTATGTACCCTATGTATAATATACAATGTGTTAATAAATATGTGGGACAATTTTTCAGGGTGGATTCTATCAACAAAATAATACGACAAGTTGGTACACGAAAATGTGCGATAAAATTTTCATATTCCATAAAATACGGGTTCGAAACGCCATCACAGTCGGGAAATTTTGGGGTTTTATGGCCAAAACCACAAAAATAAATTTTTGAATTCGACAAAATAAATGCAAATCGCAATTGAAAAACTAATGTGAGCATCAAATGCCTCCAATTCTACTGTTAAATGTTTTAATACAAAGCTCGTATAGACTCGCAAATGTTTATGTTCATGTGAGGTTAGACCGATCATAAAGAATTAATTCATATTTTCAAGTTGCTTTAAACACTTACAGTATTGTCTCCGTATGTGCTCGCTGGTCGGGACCGGCGTTGAACTCCTATCGTGAACAGATCCCTAATTCAGAGTGTTCGTGTCTCGCTCCTTTCTGGCCGAAGGGGGGAGTGAGATGGAACGCTTTGCGTGCGCGGCGAGCGTGCGCGACGGGTGCGAGCACTCAGATGGAATCGTGACTGCTCGACGCATGCGCGCCACGGTCAGATAGCCAGGCACGACACGAGTCTTTTTTGCGCCCTAGGCGAACTTGCCAAATTACGCCTTTTATTATAATACATTTATTTGAGATTATTGATAAGCTTACTCTGAATTTGTATTCGTAGTTTAATCCACTTATAGTACAACTTGTAATATTTAATTTTAAAGTTTATTTTCCACAATACCAGTAATGAAAATATCATTTTGCACCTCTTGTCGACTTTCCGCCCTAGGCAGTCGTCTAATTTTGCAGAGTAAAGTCATAAATAATCTCAAATAAATGTATTATAATAAAGGGCGCAATTTGACAAGTTCGCTTAAGGCGCAAAAAAGGCTTGAGCCGAGCCTGCGTCACGATTTTGCGATGCGGTTCCCGTGCTCACCTAAGTGCTTGCGACCATCGCGCACGCTCGTCGCGCACGCAAAGGACGGAGTGTCACGGTGCCCGAAAGACGGAGGGAGACAAAACATCAACGCGTCGTCTGTCTCGTACCGTCCTCGCTCGTTTTCAGTGGCTCTCGCTCGCTCTCGTTCCATCTCGCTCTTGCCTTCGCCGGACAAGAGTGAGACAGAAGTGGTGGGGGTAGCGACGAACACCTATCGTGTACACCAAACCGAGCACATACGGAGACAATACTGTATATTGTATTATCCAAAGTTCTGAAAATAATTTGAAGGCATGAATTCAAATCCTGGTGGCGCGTAAGATATCTTTTTGTCCTCAAAATAATTATATTTCGGTTTTTAATACGTAATTTATACCATTTTTAAAGTAGTGTTTTAGAAATAACCTTTTCATATAAGAATCAATTTTCAATACATAAAATACTTATCCTGTAATGATTTTCATTCCTATTTTACGTTAAACTATTTTGATTCTATAATTGCAATTATTAATTGCTAATAGTTGCTAATCTTGTAACTATATGCATTTTTTTTAAACACAATTCAGTGTATCTTGCATAACATATGACATAACTGTGACCGAGACTGGTTCACATGTTATACATTACAAACGCTTTTATTCTTTTTTAAAGATTTTATTCAGCTTCGATCCTCTGTTTGATTGAAGCACGGAATAAGGATATTAAAAAGTACCAACAAAAATTTTATTGAAAATGCTCAAGATAAAAGACTATGGAGGATGTTATCAATTGGCTTTTATTATCGTCAGATCCGATAATTAGTAATTTAAGAAAACTTCCCGATAAGAAATTAAAAAGTTTGTCGTCAGAAGCGATAACCCTTCTTCTATGCCCTGCTGCACTGTAGTAGAGGCATGCTCTAACAAAGGAAAAAGCGATTCCGACTGGGAATACTAGTTTTAAGGGCATATAATTTCAAAGGTTTAAGTGTATAAATATGAATAATAAAAAATCTTTATCGTTCGTAATTTTTGTAATTGCTGTTTTTCGGACAATTTAGTTTCTCATATATCAGAACGTAAAAGTGCCCAATTTTATATATTAAAAATAAGTTTTGAGGTTTTGACCACGAAAATGGATATAGTTCTTCAATTGACACTTGTATTAAATTTGTAAAATTCAAAAATTTCATTTTTGTGGTTTTGGCCATAAAATCGTAAAATTTCCCCACTGTGGTACAGCCCAATTCCCGGTCATTCAACCTCAAACGGGATTAGTGTCCATAAGTGGCCGTTTCAATGTGCGACCGGCCGCAGCCGCCAGCCGCAGTACACTAGTACAATGGAAAAGCATTCATCTGACTCCTACATAGGTACGTGCGGCTGGGACTGCTGCGGCAGCGCCAGGATTGCTATAGTCTATGTGCGTCTGGTTCATTAGCAATCTAGGCTACTCGAGACACAACACAATGCCATGAGTGTCTGTTTTCCGCCATAACGGCAGAATCTCCTAGACGCACTGCGGCTAGGTCTGTGAAGATAGCACCCACTGTTGTATACCAACGTCATTTAAATTTCTTTTTCTATGTAATGTAATTATTTTTACGTAATTGTTAACTTTCCGTTGAACAATTTTATGGCGAAAGGTGCTGTATACTAACGCCATTCAAATTTCTTTTTCTATACATAGTATTAGTCATCGCATTACTTTTTCAGATAGCAATAGTAAACATCCCAAATTCTTTCTTCTATGGCCTTATCCGTTCTTTATTACTCATCCTTGAGCCTTGATCTCTATGCCTCATCCCTTACCGACCGTGAAACTCAGGACAACCCCCACTTTCCAACTTACTGAAAACCGTACCTATATATTACACACAATTCTTCCTAAAAGGAACATTTTAGTCCGAACAGTCTTGACGCCATAATCTAGTTCTGAGCAGGGAGTCGAGACTGATAGAATTTCGATTACAGTCGCGGTCGGGGTCACCAAGACGTTCGACACGGTATTTACGGTTCTCTCGACCGAACCGGAGAGCGACGATCAGTCCGAAGTTTTCTTTCAACCGATAACCGAGAGAGAATTTTTCTCAGACTTACGGTCAACCGAAAGTCTAGACCGGTCAGGAATACGGTCGCGTTAATTTATGGAGAGGTTGGAGTTAATGTATGGAGAGGTTCGCAAAACGGTCAACCGAGAGTCTCGACCGATTGCAATACGGTTGACGCAAAGTCGGGAGAGATAAAAATGCGGGCAACTAGAATTCATCTCATCATGAGAAATAGGAAGAAAATAGAAATACCCCCGATTAAAATTTGTGAAACAAATTGTTACTATCCCTGTTGTGAATCGCAAATCGTGACTAAAATTAATTAGTAGGTTATTTTAATTATTTTTTATCACGTTAGTAACCTGGACTTGCATCTTTTGCAATCTACAGCGAAATATATACTATAAATAAAACAAATTTATAATAATAAATAAAATCAATTAATTTAATCTATATATAAATTCTTATAAATACATTTACGTCTTTTTCTAAATTTATTAAATTTTATAGATAATTTTATAAACATCTACTTTAAATATTTTTATAAATGAAATAAATTTTATAGTCGCAGTGAAATATTTTTATAAATAATTTTCAGAAATAATTTATATTTTTATCAATAAAATGTTTAGTTGTAAATAAACAAAGTTAATCATCACAAAAGATACATATCTACTGTGTGTTAAGCAAAGATTGTACTTTATATTTTTGGTCCGTCTACAATCGACATGATTGTATTTTCCGATGTATCACTCTCTTTTCTTATACATGTTTGTCGTAATAAAAATTGAAGAAGTAGCGTTTATACAATAACCTGTTTAGAAGATGTAAAATAATGTTTTCGAATGTTATTGCGAGAAATAACTATTGAATCATTATAATAAATTTCGCTGTGTAATTTGTTATTTAAATTTAAGTTAAATATATATTTGTATTTTGTTACATTTATATCTTCTGTTTTCAGTGCACACTTGGACATACTTTTGAAATAAAAAAAAGAAAAATTATATTTTCAATCATTTTCTGGTTATTTCTATTTTAACAATCATTTATTTTATATTAACTACTTCTATTAAAGCCGATGGTAGATGGCAAGCATCTTCTTAATGTAGTGTTTCAAATACAACAATGCCTCGGTACATCGGCGCAGTTTGGGACTGACAGTGTCAGAGTAACAAATAACTGCAACAGTCTGCTTTCACAAATCCCGTCACAAGAGAGACAAACAATGAGAGCGAAAGGAACAGCATACATACCTTCCCAGCCTATTCAGCTAGGTCGAACTGAACCGAACCCACCCGAACTAAACCGAGCCGGAGCCCTAACCAGTCGGCGGACCACTCCATACATTAAGTGGTGATCGATCTACCGACCGGTCCCCGTTCGTCTCAGAACTGCGGTCCCCGATTCCCGACTGAAGTGCAATTGGTCAGGAGCTTTGGTTCCCTTTTGCAACCTCTCGCTACTACGGTCAGAAATCTCCCCACTTTCGTTACAGTTACTGGTTACTTGACCGATATGTGACCGGTCTGAATTTCGGTTTCTACTTCGCTCTCGACTCCCTGGTTCTGAGTCTATTATAAGTAATTCTGTATTCGTCTAGTTTCCGTCATTTGTATTAACTTATTAATAAATAAAATAAAAGATATACTAATATACGGAATACAACATAAATTTTGGCGACGAGGATGGGATGTCCAGCACTCAGCACGCAGCGAGCATAAGTGGAATTAGCAACCCTACCCCGTGCATCGAGTGGCAACAATCAAATTGCTGAGAACGTGGACATTCAACAAGGCGAAATACAGAAGAGCAGCGTACTTCAGGGAAATTCCGCAACCTGGTTGGAAAATACTGGACCTAGCAACGCCAGCACCAATTGCAAAGGATAACTTTCACAGTAAGTACTGCTCAATAGATATTCTTCAGTCTAGACAATTCTTGTCCTTCTATATTTCTTAAATTTTCCTAAATTCCATACAATCATGCCTGATCAAGACCCGACTACGTACGAAGTCTCATTCTTAATTAAATTAATCCCTGAAACATTTGACGGTGATCGATATAAAATTCGTAGCTTTGTAAAGCAAGTTGACGGAGTGTTCGAATTAGCTACGGAAAGTCAAAAACGTGCTTTATTACTTTACGTGAAAAGTCGTATTACTGGCAAAGCACGAGAACAAATTGACATACATTGCAATCTCACGACTTGGGAAGAAGTTTCTGAGCTTCTTTTAAATCTTTATCAAGATAAAAAAAAACTTTCGATCAATTATTCGAGGAATTAAATTCAATCAGTCAAAAGCAAAGTGAAAACGTATCACAGACCTTCCAAAGGATCGAAAACCTCTCGTCTCGAATTCTCGCAGTCGTTCACGTATCAGAACAAAACAAAAGACATTTACCTGGAAGTATCACAATAATAACTAAGATGGCCAAGCCTTTACCGCCGCTTCAGCGGAAGAAAAAGCCCTTCGAATTCGTTATGATAATTTCCAAAGTTGCACTTACTGCAGTAGAACAAATCATGAAAGTAAAGATTGTCGTTTTAAAAATTCAAGGTCAAATTCTTCAATACCTCAACATTCAAAGCCAACCCACTTTACGCAACAAAATGAATCGTTCAGACAAAATAATTTTCAAAGTTCTCATAAAAGTGCGAATCATATGATGCCTCTAATGTGGGTATTGACGGTGTTCTCTCACAAATAAAAGATAATAAGGATTTACCCATAGCTTATTACTCAAGAACATTAAACAGTGCTGAACAAAACTATTACACGACTGAAAAGGAGCTATTAGCTATCATAAATACGCTTGAACATTTTCGATCTTATCTCTATGGCAGAGAATTTACAATTTATACAGATCACAGACCCCTGCAATAG
Organism: Andrena hattorfiana; assembly: GCA_944738655.2. Taxonomy (NCBI): domain Eukaryota; kingdom Metazoa; phylum Arthropoda; class Insecta; order Hymenoptera; family Andrenidae; genus Andrena; species Andrena hattorfiana. The sequence continues at coordinate 27,681,780 of OX122894.2, read as the reverse complement.
CTTTTTAATTGTAAAAATCCTTCTTCAAAACTTGTTCGATGGTGGTTACGTCTTAATGAATGCAAGTATACAATTAAATATAAACCAGGAAGAGTAAATTTTAAGGCAGACGGTTTATCGCGATTTCATCCTGATCCAAAAGAACTAAATTTTTAAATACGCGGAAGATCATTCCCAAGGATCGCGAAGAAATACGAATCATTCTCAAAGAATGCCACGATAGGAAATTATCCGGACATTGTGGGTTTAATTGTACTTATTCTAGAGTCAAAGAAAGATATCACTGGTCTACAATGAAAAGTGACATTAGGATTTACATTAAAACGTGTCATTCTTGTCAGATAAATAGAACCAATTTTAGGCCTATTAAACAACCTACGGAGATTACAACTACTTCAGAAAAACCTTTTCACAGGTTAGCTATTGACATAGTAGGACCTTTACCCGTGACAGAACAGGGTAACCGATTTATTATCACAGCTCAAGATGATGTGACAAAGTATTCGTTTGCATTTGCAGTTCCAAATCATGAAGCAGAAACGATTGTCGAAAAACTACTTTTTATTTTCGTTTACTTTGGTATTCCCCAAACATTCCTGACCGATCAAGGTTCAGATTTTATGTAAAATCTTGTCAAAGAAATAAACATCCTTTTTAAAACAAGGCATATTTCAACCACACCATATCATCCTCAAACGAATGGAGCACTTGAGAGATCTCATCTTACTTTAAAGGATTACCTCAAACATTATATAAATAAAAAACAAACGGACTGGGACACTTACATTACTGTTGCAATGTTTAGTTATAATACAGCCGTTCATAAATCCACTCGTTATACACCGTACGAACTTCTTTTCGGACAGAAGGCTTACTTGCCTTCGTCTATAACTCAGAATCCAGAATTCCATTATACTTATGACGATTACATTCGTTCACTTAAATTTAAGCTCGATACGTCTTTCCAAATCGCACGCTAAAACCTTATTGTTTCGAAATTTCGTAGCAAAGAATACCATGATAAAAAAATTAATCCAATTGTATTTAAAGTCAATGATTTGATTACGATCGAAAACAAGTATATTCCATCAGGACTACCCAAGAAACTGTTGGCGTATACAGCGGAACAGCGATACGAGCTGTAAACAGAGGACCGAGGTCTGGACAGTGTCGGTGTTACATTTATGGCCCTATGCACCGCTCGGCCTCTTTGGGGCTTAACAACCACCGAAGATCGTGGTTATTCCAGTCAGTCCTTCTCCAGACGCAGTAGATGCTATAAGCGATCCTTACACGAACACTATTTCTTATATTCATCATTATCACTATTTTCTGCATTGTAAAAATAAAGAGATACTATTGTATTTGCTCTGTTAAGTTACTGCTCAGTCTGCCAGGTTTCCCAACAGAAACTTTCTAGCAATGTTAAGGGACCTTATAAAATCATTCGACTCTTTCCTAATCAAACTGCTGAAATTCAGGTTAATCAGAAATTGGTTAAATATCATATTAATTTACTTAAACCCTATTTTCCAGATGAATCAAACAATTCTGATCCCTTTCTTACTCCCGCTTCTAGCGAGTAGTGATTTTTTCACTCACCATCCTTTCAAAAAATATAGCGCAATCCTTTATAATAAAAAGGGAACAGTAAAAATTGCGAATTCTAAACTTACACTCCTTTCATATATGAATAGAACTCATTTAAACAATGCATTCATGACCATTAATAAGTATTTCATTAAAACGGAAAATATCTGCAATTTAACATTGCAAGACCCAACTCAGAAATGTGATACAGTGAGGGCTCGCTGGTCGGGACCGGCGTTGAGCCCGTATCGTGAGCAGAGCCCTAATTCCGAGTGTTCGTTTCTTCCTTCTTTCTGTCGAAGGGGGGAGCGAGATGGAACGCTTTGCGTGCGCGACCGTATCTCGCTCGCTTTCGCTCCATCTCGCTCTCGCCTTCGCCGGAGAAGAGTGAGATAGAAATGGTGGGGATAGCGAAAAGCCCACATCGTGTGCACCGAACCTAGCCCATCGGGAGACAATACTATACTAGCTTTCATTGCGAACGTACTATCCAGTTAATCGAATCGGAACTATTGGAAGTTAATATGAAACGCGAAATCCTCCAGCAGCTGACCGAGATGTTCGTTATTAGGAGGAAACGTGGTCTTTTAAATGGTATGTCGTATCTATTCAAATGGGCTTTTGGTACTCCTGACGCCGATGATGTTCAATTTTATGATAGTGTTAAAACATTAATAAATAACAACAAGCAAACACAAACCCTGCTGAAGACACAGGTTCAAGCGATTGCAAATACTATTAGAAATTTTAATAGTTCTCTATATTCCCTTCAATGTCAAGAGAAAGCAATGAATGAAAATATAGGAAAAATAAACTCCTTCACTGTTCAAACAAATTCTTTCATTTCACGATTAGAAATGGAATCCGTGGTGAGCCAACAGATTACCTCTTTAAACGTGCTAGTAGGGCAAATTAATCGTGAACTTTCAAAATATATAGAAGCTATCAATCTAGCCGAACATAACATTGTTTCACCGTTCGTTATTACTCCTAAAATGCTTTACGAAGAATTAAAAGATTATAAAAATGAACATGAACTAGTTATGAAACCAGATTTAGAAAATATACGTGATTTTTATAAATTTATTCAACTCCATGTAATTATCACCAAAGATGATATAATATTTGCACTTCGAATTCCTTTAGTTGTTCGAACGAAATTTGATCTCTTCGAACTTATTCCTCTTCCAATACAGCATAATGATACGGAATTCTTTTCTTATATTATTCCTCAAAGTCAGTATTTCCTCCTTTCCCAGATAAAATCCCAATTTACCTTTCTAAAGGAATTGTCTGATTGTAACGAATATCGAGATGAGGAGTACGTCTGTTATCACTTGCACACCGCGGCTTCAACGAGTCAAGCAATCTGCGAGATTTACCTGTTGTCTCCTCACATCAGTAAGATTCCTTTTACCTGCACGACGAAGACGATTAAAGGAGCGATAGAAACTTGGAACTATATTGCAAGGAATCAATGGATCTATGTCCTCCACGAGCCAACTACTTTAACTATCATGTGCGGAGGAAATCAAGATCATATGGAAGATATTGTTCTATAAAGAAGCGGAATCATGCATCTTCAACCTCACTGCAAAGGATATCCTCATAAAAAACTTAAAAAAAGTAACAAAATTACGTCAAGTACATGAAAAAATCGAGGACAGAAAAGAGTAAATCACAAAAAAAATAGAAGAAAATATATATTGTAAAAAAAGATGTGAAATCAAAATGAGCTGCAAGTACATAAAGGTGCTTTCCACCTGCGCTTAAGATGACACAACTACATATACATAGCTAAAATGCTGTGTTCATACATTCCATTACTCACATCGTGGACATTTTAATAATGTGAAGATAAAATGTAACATCTAGACATTTGCCTAGATGTCCGCGGCCTGGAAGTCAAATACTTGGCGTGGCCAGGCAAGATATTCTCAGATCATCAATACCCATATCCTCCCTTTCGCAGGCTTTCAGATAATTTGTCAATTTAATCAATTTAAAACTCTAACAATATGAATACATTTTCATCATATTGTGTTTTAAAATAATTTTAAGATCATTCATCGACACCGATACCTTTCCTCTCACAAGCTTTCATGAGATAATTTGTCAATTTAAAACTCTGGCAATATGAGTACACTTTCATTATTTTGTGTTTTGAAATAATTCTTATGCATCGACACCTTGACCTTGCCTGGCCACGCCAAGTATTTGACTTCCAGGCCGCGGACATCTAGGCAAATGTCTAGATGTTACATTTTATCTTCACATTATTAAAATGTCCACGATGTGAGTAATGGGATGTATGAACACAGCATTTTAGCTATGTATATGTAGTTGTGTCATCTTAAGCGCAGGTGGAAAGCACCTTTATGTACTTGCAGCTCATTTTGATTTCACATCTTTTTTTACAATATATATTTTCTTCTATTTTTTTTGTGATTTACTCTTTTCTGTCCTCGATTTTTTCATGTACTTGGCGTAATTTTGTTACTTTTTTGAAGTTTTTTATGGGGATCTCACTTCTTTTTACAAAGATAATTTGCATAGGGAATGACTTCAGATAATTTTTAATTATAAATTACAAATTATCACGGGACAGAATTAAGGATAAATTCTACGTAAGTTTAGCAACTACGAAAAGAAACCATGTGCACCGCATTGCCGATCTATATGTATTATATGTATAGTACTTTGTGTACAGTACATGGTGCGCGAAGCAGCTTATGGCGCTGAAAGCAGCCTTTGGCGCTGAACGTATTTAACATTGAACTGTACTAACAACCACAATTAACACCTTTCGAAGACAAATATGTATGCATTTTTAGCATTTCGTGGCCAAGCTTGTTTTTCTACTCGTAAATCATCAACGGATACCCACGTTGTGCCCTTACCCTTTACCATACTCGTGTAATGACCATCGGCAATACTTTTACCGTGGTGGAAAATCGCTGCCTTAAGTTTATAACAGTGATCTCCTATTTGTATTTTAGTAGTAGGTATTGCTTTGATGTAGAAATTTTCCACTATCGTTGTTCCACTACTATCATGATCGAAAAAATGTAATTTTGCAATAAGAATTTGTTTGGAAGCAGTTATATCGATTTTCTTCATTGTATTTGAATTTGAATTATCACTATTATTGCAAGAATCTTTCAGATTTTTCCATCCTGCGAAATTGTGTTTTATTATATTTTGAAATTCAAATGATTTTTTTGCCATATTGGAAAGTGCAAAATGTACCACACAATTTGTACTTATAGTAGTACTTGTGTAATTACATTCTAAACATCTTAATACCGTTGTAATTTCTTCTTATACTGCATTCTTAATAAGAATCTCATGATCACAAAGAGAGGTAATAAACTCAGCTGAATCATGTAGCTGATTGTTAGCGTATTTTTCTCCTGCGAATTGCCGTAATGACATTATGTTTGGATTTTGATCCGATTTATATTGGTCCATAAAGACTTTTATAATATGATCAGCTTTCTCAGTCGAAAATAAGTTTTCTCTTATGGATGAACAATATAACATACATTGAACTCTCCACGTCTCGCGTGGTTTATAATTAGAGTTAGCTTCTAATAATTTGTGAAAATATTCAATATGATCATCTGTTAACCATTCGCCTCTATTGATAATTTGCGTACTATTTAAACTGAGTGGTAAGAGTCCATTAATTACAGACATGATGAATTATACTTTTATGTTTCAAATACACTATTCTATTGTATTCTATTCTATTCTATTCTATTCACAGTTTCAGCAGTTGAAATTACACTTTGTGATGACTAGTGTATTATTATGTAATTTAAGAATGCTTCGCATTAGTTCAGCGCCTAAGCAGCTGAGAATTTCGGCGCATAAGCAGCCGATAGTTTCGGCGCATAAGCAGCCGAGAGTTTTGGCGCATAAGCAGCCGAGACTATTAAATTATTAAAAGAAAGAGGAAGAAAGACAGGAAAAGTGAAAGAGAAATAAAAAGAGGTTAGAAAGTATGATAATAGAAAGGGTGATCCCGCGATGCTTTATACATATAATAAATATCCACGATCTGAAAATAATAATTTATGCATATATTAACTTGATTCATTATTAGACAATTTCAAATGGAGCAATCCAGTCTTACCTAAAACTTATCTGATGAACACATCAATCTAGATTAAACGTTTTTTTTATTATATTTTAAATAAATATCCACGATCTGAAAATAATAATAATTTATGAATATATTAGCTTGATTAATTATTAGAAAATTTCAAATGTAGTAATCCAGTCTTACCTAAAACTTAGGTGATGAATATTTTTTATATTTTTTAATACTGTTCGGTTTGATCACAATCAAAATATGAGTGAATATATTAGCACAGACGAGGTATAGAATAGACCTATCAACCAATGTATTTTTCTGTCACCGGTTTGGGGGGTCCTAGGACCCCCTTACCATTTTAGTGTCGCATGCAACGTTACCGGCGAAGTCTCGAAACAGATTGTAACGCTACGCATGGTAGGAATTAGAATTCAGCACGGGTATAACTGGGTTATTTTTTTAGTCGAAGCCCGCGTTTTACAAATGTTTCTGTTAGAGTAACAATTTAAAAATCGTCTTATGAACATATTTCGTTCAACGGAAGAGAAAGGAGGATTAAAATAAAACGATATCACATTCGCCTTTTAACTTTGCTGTCCTATTCCGGTTTATTTAATGCAAAACAAATTTCATTCGCTTGCAATAACGTAATTTGTAAAAAGAGTGCTTTAATGTTTTTTAAGAGCACCTGTTGCTGAATCCCACCCATTCATCATGTGTTTGCGCATACATAAATGATGGTCTATATGATATAATACAGACATGTAATAATAATAAATAATGTTGTTCCTTATTTAATCTACGACACTCAATTTTTTTTAAGTCGGCGCCAGATTTACACAGTGCAAACGATGAGGCGCCGATATAAAAAAAATTGAGTGTCGTAGATTAAATAAGGAACAAAATTATTCTTTACTTTTTAACGCATTTTAATTTTTTTGAAGTCGGTTTTAATTATGATTTTCCATTTCTTGGACCGATGCGCCATTATTGTGTACTTTTACACACAGGTGGTGAAAAATCTCTCCGCACAGGGGTATAGCGCAGCGGTCAACCCTGTCATAGCTAAAAATTTTGAAACTGAAACGGGTACGAGACCAGTCGACATTGTTTTCAAACCTCATTACAGTAATCTGGGGTGAGTGGTAAATCGATCATAAAAACGGAGGGCGCAGCTCGCTTACCTGGGCCGGGAAATTCCCAATAGCTCTTTGCCACGTGAATTTGAAAGAGACCATCCCAAAATTTTCAAAGCTCGGGGATCACTGCTGTCCAGCGGTCGCTGGCAGCTCTCCGAAGAGATTGCCTTCGTCGGCCGCCGACCATCTCGTTCTTTTGTCGATGTCGACGGGCTCGACGTATAAACTACCGGGTCCCTAAAGTCCCTGAAACTCTAACTCCAGGAAAAGTCTATCGTTGTACATACTCCAACACCCTTCCTCAACGATAATTAGACTGTATTGCTGAACAATCAACCCGCATCGCTCTGCCATATTTTTTAACTTTATTTTTCCTAAAGGTTTTGTCAATAAATCGGCAAGCATTTGATCCGTTGGACAGTATTTGTAGTCCATAATCCCATTATCCTTTAAATCTTTAACATAATGGAACTTAGTGTCTATATGTTTTGTCCTGTGACTAAATTTCTTATTAGAGATAAGTTTGAGGCAACTTTGATTATCTTCAAAGATGATTGTTGGCTCTAAAATTGTTCCTTCGAAATCTTCAAGAAGACGGTGAATCCATATTCCTTCTTGCGCTGCTTCCGCAAGTGAAACATATTCTGCTTCCGTCGAAGAGAGTGCAACACATGCCTGTTTCCGGCAGCCCTAGCTTATTGAAGATCCATAATATTGAAATAAATAGCCACTAATTGACTTTCTGTTCTCCCTGTTTTGAGCCCAATCAGCGTCAGCGAAACCAACAGGTCCTTTTTGCCCATTTCGATGACCTAGCCTTAGTTCATAATCCTTCGTCCCTTTCAGGTACCGGGCGACCCTTTTTGCCTCTGTCCAATCCACTACTATAGGTTGCTTATTCTGCTGACTTAATATAGTGACACTTGCAGCAATATCCGGTGGAGTGTTTACTGCTAAATATAACAAAGCCCCAATTAATTGCTGGTACTTTTCATTCTTCTCCATTGAAGGCTCCTGGTCCCTTATTTTTGCATATCCTTCATCTAAAGGTGTGCTAGAAATTTTTGCATCTTCTAAGCCAAATCTATTTAAAACTTTTTCGATGTATTTGGTTTGTTTAATGTAATAAAACCCGTCTTTATCTCGTCGAATTTCAATGCCTAAATAATGCTTTAAAATTCCTAAATCATTAAGGCGAAAATGCTCCTTCAAGAAATCGGCTGTTTCGTATATTTCCTCCAGCAATTAAAATGTCATCAACATAAATGATAAGATAAATCATTTGTCCGTTATCATTTTTCATGTATAAACACAGATCAGCTTTGCTCTCTATGAATCCATACTTATTAAGTAAATTATTGAGTTGATCATTCCATATCTTCGCTGCCTGTTTTAATCCGTAAATTCCTCGGTTTAATCTGCAAACATGATCCTCTTTACCTGGAATAACGTATCCTTCGGGTTGCTTCATGTAAATGGTTTCCGAAATTTTTCCATTGAGAAAAGCAGTCTTTGCGTCGAAGTGCTTTATAACCATCCCCTTTATACCTGCGTATGTAAGAAAGGTTCGAAAAGTTGTCTGTCGCACAACAGGCGCAAAAACTTCATCATAATCGATTCCATACTTTTGAGAAAAAACTCGCGCAACGAGTCGAGCCTTATATCTCTCAGTATTTCCATCTGCACTACACTTAGTCTTAAAAACCCACTTACAGGTAACAAGATTTCTGTCTTTTGGTATTGGCACAATATCCCACGTACCGTTTTCATTTAGCGAATTAATTTCCTCGTCCATCGCTTTCTTCCACTTGTTTTTGTTAAAACTTGATAGTGCTTCCTTAACACTTCGCGGTTCACTTTCTTCATTTTTAGTTAAATTTAAATTAGCCATATACCTGTCCGGTGGTACTCCTTTATTCGATCTTTCAGATCGTCTGCACCCTGTTTGTTCTACCACTTCACCTTGCAAATGTTCAACATTGTCACTGTCTATTTCACCTGTCGAATGAAAATCATCCACACTTGATTCATCTTCCAATGATGATTCATCTTCATGATGATCCTCTCGTGCAGTTCCATGGTCCTCTTCACGATGAGTCTCCGTATTAGAAAAAATTATTTCGTCGTGCGTTTCGTGATCCTTTTTCTTTTCTTGAATTTTGTCGAGAAATATTACATCTCGGCTTATCTTGAGCACGTTTGTCTGTTTATTTAATAAACGCCTTCGATTCCTCTGAATAACCGGTGAAAATTAGTTTCTCAGCCTTGTCATCTAATTTTCTCCTTTGTTCCTTGTGAATATGCGCATAGGCTTCACATCCAAATACGTGTAGATTCTTCACATCTGGCTTTCTTGAAAACCATAACTCATATGGGGTTTTGTCTGTTGCTTTTGTTGGTAACCTATTTTGTAAATAGTTTGCTGTATTTACTGCTTCACCCCAGTATTTCTTTTCCAAATTTGCATCTAACAGCATACATCTAGCCATTTCTAGCAATGACCTATTCTTCCGCTCTGCAACACCGTTTTGTTGCGGAGAATATGCAGCTGTGTACTGGACTTGTATGCCTTCCTTTTTCAAATATTCCTGAAGATCATTGTTAACATACTCCCTTCCTTGATCAGATCTTATCCTTTTTGGTTTCTTTTGAAATTGTGTTTTCACTAATTCCACAAATTCTTTAATGAATGTTGCTACTTCACTTTTATGACTCATAAGACATATCTTAGAATACCTTGAGAAATCATCAATGATCGTCAAAATGTACCGCTTATTTCCCGGCGTTATCGTCAGCATAGGTCCGCAAACGTCCGTATGAATTAAATCTAAAAACGAATGACTCCTATTCATTGATTCCTTCGGGAAAGGAATGCGTGCCATCTTTCCTTTAATGGAGCATTCATAGGTCACTCGCATTTTAAAATCCTTGATTGTAATACCTGTTGCTAAGTCCTTTTCGGCCAGGTCTTTAATTGCCGCTGGGTCACGGTGTCCAAAATGTCGATGCCAAGCATGCTGACAAAGCTCTGTATGATCCATGTTTATGGTTCCACTGACCGTACAAGCCTTTTTAACCGCACTTAGATAATGTAAATCTGGAGAAAGTTTTGCTGTTGCCTGCAATTCTCCATTCTTTATAATTTGGCAGCGGTCTTCTTTAAAATTAAGGCTGTATCCTTCTTTCGTCAGTTTCTTTACCGACAATAAATTAGAACCTAGGGTCGGAACGTACAGCACGTCGCGCATCTGTATCTCGGCAACCTTTCCTGAGTCCGCTACGCATTTTATGATCCCTGAACCGATGCCTTGCACTTTGGCTAGTTTCTTTTCATCTGCAAGACACACTTGGCCTTTTCTGTTTGCGTCAAAATCACGGAAAAAATCCTTCGATGTGGCCATGTGGCCCGTTGCACCAAAGTCGACAACCCAAGTACCCGCTTTCTCTTTTGTCTGTACTAGATGTGCCTCTTCTGAAATTTCGGATGCCTTAGCGTAAAAACAACAATCTGTAGAAGATTTATTGTCTGAGACTTTATGAGCTTTTTCCTTTTTGCTCTTCCACAATTTGTATTTCAAACATTCACTTTTAAAATGTCCTAGCTTCTTACAAAAGAAACAATTCTTTTTAGGCTGTATATCGCATTTTTCTTTAAAACTTCATTTTAATGCTGCTTCATTTCTTTCCGAATGATCCCTCGTGTCCTTTGCTCCTTTACGCCTTTTATACTCGTCGATTAATTTACTTTTTACGAGCTGAGAAGTAAGGTCACTTTCGGGTCTACTCTCTAAAGCCGTTACAAGAGTCTCATAAGATTCGGGTAAATTTCCAAGTAACATTGCAGCAACAAGATTATCTGGCAATTCCTTTCCGAGAGCTGTCAATCGATCCACATTATTCGAAAAAACTGTGATGTGCTCTTCCATATCACCACCCTCTTTTAATACCGTTCTGCATATCCGCTTTAAAAAAAGTACTTTACTTGTCAAAGTGGCTTTTTGATGGTATCCTTTTAGTGCATCCCACGCTTCCCGCGCCGTCTTAGCGTTCCTAATGTGCTGCAACTGATTGTCTTCTACCAATAAACCAATTGTAGCACGCGCTTGATCATCCTTTGTTGACCATGCAGCGTCTGCAGGGTTAGGCTTATCCTTAGTTATGACATCCCACAAATGATCCTTTATTAGCAAGAGTTCAACTTTATAACTCCACACTGAGTAGTTCTCACTATTGAGTTTCTGGATGTTAAACCGAAAACCTTCAGCCATTGTGGCAGTTTTTAACTTCACACTTTTAAATTAAACAACGCACTTTAGTGTCTTATACTGTCTTCACTTTATAATCACTACACTGGCGATCGGGACTGGGCCCATAACCTGTTAGAATATAATGTTTATTTATTAAAGAAAAAATAGAAAATACACAGCCGAACGTCAGTATAATAATAATAAGACTGTATAAACTTAAACTAAAGTAGTAGAAAAAAAAATACTGTCTTTAGCGCGATACAAGTTATCCGTTCAGAGGGTTTTCTCGGACTGAGAAGCGCAGGGGTCGAGAAGACCGTTTTCCCCTCTTTTGGGTCTCCTGTAGAGCAGGAAAGGAAACGCATAAACTACCGGGTCCCTAAAGTCCCTGACACTCTAACTCCAGGAACAGTCTATCGTTGTACATACTCCAACATTTTTTCTAGAATTTTTGTGTCTGAATGTTTTAAAAATTTATCGCTACTCAACGCCACGCCTATACCGGCTATTAATGCCATTTTTTTGGAATGATGCGCCATTATTGTGGCTTTTACACGCAGGAGGCGAAAAATCTCTTCGCGTATACCGCCGTGGTGAAACTTATCGTAGCTTAAAATTTTGAAATCCAAGACCATTATACTCATCCATCTTTTTCCTTCAGTGTCGGATCTGTATTCGTACTCAGAAAGTTAAAAAATCCAATGGCCACGACATTCTGGCCTTTTCACTGTACGCTCTCTTGAAATCGGTTGAACGGTAACGCGTACCTTTTTTTACGACCCTTTGGGGTTCTTAGGTAAAAGCTTTCAAACGATGCGGCTCGGGGGTCATAAACGCTAGAGTAGTGGCATAAGGACAAAGTCAGCATTAGGCCAATCAGTAATCAGTATGCCAATTTCTATCATAGAAGTATCACAAATGGATTACTAGTATTTTTCTGATGAAAATGAAACCAAACTTGATAAAATCCTGAGTATTTTTAATGACTGTAATGGAAAGTACTTGGAGTAGAGTAATTGAGAAAAGTAATGAAGAGTACCTGAATTCTACGTGAACTGACACGGAACTGCTATGTGTGCCCAGATCCTAACGTAAGCGATACCTACGCTCGTGTATTTACATCGTAGATGTTTTTTATAATTTTTAAATCCATTCAATAGTTAATAAGGACAGAGCCAATCAATTTGTAACGAAACGTAGGGATTTAGGGGCCTCGGATCCCAAACACTACGAATATAAATTTTACAAAAACGTTTTAATTCATTATTTTCAATGATTTTTACGTGTCGTAGGATGGGCACCGTCTATTTAGACACGCGCGATGTGCAGAAATTTACGGGAATGTTAGTAATAGCGTCAATTTTTAATATTTTTCGGCGTACGACACGTGAAAATATTAGTTAAATGTTCCACTACATGTAAAATACTAACAATCAATTTCATCTTGCAATTTATAGTTTGTATAAGCTCTCAAGAAGTGCCATATTGCAGCGCCATATAGGCTCCTGATCCCCGAAATAGATTTTCAGAGAGAAATCCGGCGTGAGTTGACAAACCGAGCCAAAGCGTAGCTTAGTGAAAGCCCGCCCTCTATGTTAAACTCTCACTCTAAACAAGTCACATGTATACAAACACGCACACATCTTTCAGTATTTCATCACATTTCAGAGTAGTTCTTGAGTTGGACGCTGTTCATGGACAGAGGCCGCTAAATTCAGTCCTCAAATTATGGGTCGGTAACACAGTTTGGGTGGTGACACGAAGTCCCATAAGGTGATAGGTCTATTCCATACCTCGTCTGTGATATTAGCTTATATTTCAACACGCTTGCCAATTGGCCGTATGGTCACACCATGGACCACGGTGTAATAGAAAGGTGTTCCAACAACATATATCTATATATGGATTTGAACCATGGAGCATACGAAAAAGTGAGCTCTGGTCGCCCGCTTCGTTTTGTGTTTCGCGCGACCCCAGATCCACGTGCCCGTCGGTCAGAGCGAGCCCTCCTCGTACCACGAACATGTACCGCCGAAAGTGTATCACGACCCGGCGCCGTCGGACGAGATCTTCTTTACCCTTGCTTCAAGCAAAATGTAATGAAGAATTTCGATAATCGATATTATTAATTAGAAAGTGCCCTTTGATCGTCGAATGTTTACCTTGCATCCGGGCCACCTTCAGCGCCTTGTGGGCCTTCTTCATCCTAAACGACGCCACCATTAAACACGGAAAACCACCGCTGCATCGAAAAATGTAAGTAATAAAAATACGATTCATATACTCATAGCAGAGTTATCATTATTCATATATATACTCTAGCCCGGTTAACTTTAAGCTTTAGTTAATTTCGTGAGAATCTATTTATTTTTATTCGTTAGTTTTATTCGTGAGAATTTTCTTCGTGATTCGTGACAATGAATATATTCGTGACAATGAATAAATTCCCACGAATAAAAGTGACGAATAAATCTCACGAATAAATTTCTCACGAATAAAACTAACGAAGATTTTTAAAATGTTGTAGCTTACATGCACATTCGTTAGTTTTAGTCGTGAGAAATTTACTAACGAATGTGCATGTAAGCTACAGCATTTTAAAAATCTTTGGTAGGCACTAAGACTATGTAATTTAGCTTTATGACTAATAAATTGTTTATAAATTTTTGTAGAAAACAACCAAATGGAGGAAGCTCTTCTATATGGTAAGTTTTATTATTAACAATTAACGACTTTCTGAAAAATTAACTTACAAAAAATTATATACATTTATTCAAATTTTTTTCCCTGCTCCAGATTCGGATGACGACGCAGTAATAATGAGGGCGGCGCCGCCTCCGGCACCGGCACCGGACCCTCCCCAGGCAGTCGGGCCTCCCCCGGCTGTGGTGGCCCCACCGGCAGCGGGGCTCCCCCCTGCTGCGGAGCCACCTCGAGAAAGAGGCCGCCGGTGGCCTACATGTAAGTGTTTTTACAAAAATGAATAAGTGATTTCTGTGATTTATTTATGTATTCTTTATCGTCCTCGACTTTTTCGTGTACTTGGCGTAGTTTCTTTGCTTTTTTGAAGTTTTTTTATTGGGTTAGAGTATTGAAATAACATAATATTAAAACTTTTGATATTGAAAAGGTAATGAAAATTGTGGTTTAATCAATTTAACAAATATAATTATTTTCTCTTAATTTATCATTTCAGATCGCGGCACTAGAGCCGGGCGAGTGAGGCGGCAAGAAAATTTTATGAAATTCCTCCTAAAATTAAGTTCAGCGAAATTTCACTGGGGGAGGAGGAGGGGGCGAGGGAGAAGAGGATGAAAATAATTATTTTTTGATGAAATAATATTGAAAATATAATATATAAACACTTAATTTGATGAATCTTTGCTTCTTCATTTCGTAATTCACATCTTGTTTCTTTATCTTTGTATACAGAATATTAAATTTCAAAGAATTTACGTTGGTCATTATATGAAACTGAAAATTGACACTCGACGGGTTATAACCTGACTTTAAGCTGTCAAAATTTGGAGTGGATTGCATAGTGAAGATAGCGATTGACGAACGAAACACGTGTTAGTTTCTTTTGGCTGAAGGTGTGCGTGTAACGCGTATTGGAGTGGATTGCATACTGAAGATAGCGATTGACGAACGAACCATGTATTAGTTCGTTTTTCAAATGACGGACGACGATCCCTGCCGAATAATCCCGAGAGTCGACGAACGAAGAACAAAACATGTGTTGGCTGAAGGTGTGTGTGTAACTCGTATATACGTATTATGTTTGACGAAAAATTTCTTGAACAAGAAGGAGAATCATGAAAAGGAGAAAAATTTACCGTTTTCGACTGATCCATGAGACGATATTATGATATCTCTGTCATTCGTGGACCGATTTTATTGAAATTGATCTTATTCGAAAGCTTATATGCGGTTTACATAAGAAAAATGCCTTTAAATTTAGAAAATATTGCAGGCGTGATGAGATAATTAATGAAATAAGTTTCAGGTTAGGTTGGAATAGCCCGGGGACGAGTAAATGATAGCGGTAGCGACAGTCGACATATACAGGGTGTCGATCATGTACTTGGCGTCGAGACGCTACCGCGTCTCTAGATACTAATCTATTTATGATCGACGCAACATTTAAAAGCAGTAAAACGCAACTTATTATATTCCACACATGAATATTCTAGATGATGATTGCTGCAACTTGTTGCCTCATCTAAAAACAATTAAGTCGGCTGCTCTAAAGCCGATACATCTCACGAACATTGATCTTAAAGAACTCAAGTAGGGGAGACTGCGACAAAGTGTCCCTCGGGTTAAAATGAGCTTTCTTAATTTATTCTTTAACAATAGAATATAGGTATTTACAAATTTTGGTGATGTAATAAATGTGTGTAATACCACAATAATAATTATGCACATTCAGATATCGAAAAATGGAATTTCATTTAAAAAATTAAAAATGAAGTTGTACAGACTTCCAATTGGTTCTCTTTTCTAATTTAGCGTTTTGGATAAATGAGCCTTAAATGTATTATTTTAACTTCAAATTTTTCTGCGTGTTTATAACAAGCTTATAAACATATATACACGCGTTTGAGGAAACATTAATCCTAACATTGTTAAATAATTAATTTTCCACTTTGTACATATTCGGGGTAAAGTGGCCGGGGTAAACTGAGCTGCAAATGGCTGCTAAGAAATACTGCGCAAGTGATGTGCCCAATATCTTAACCTGTCAGCTAGCTAGAAAACCACGCGGCGTGGTGGAACAGAAACTCACCTAAAAAAAAAATGAAAAATCTGCTACAGTTTTTGACAACAACGGTGCAAAAAAGCCAGACGCTGCCGTGCTACACATGTCATTCCAGCGCAAGGGGTTAATATTTACCTATATCCTTAATTATAGTTCTTATTTTGTTGCACCTCACTTTACCCCGGATAGGAGTTCACTTTACCCCATATATAGGGTACAGTGATACCTCTTGCATCATTTCTTTCAAGTTGAGTTTTAATATACTCTCAGTTTATTTTAAGTATTGCTATTCCTCATTTATCAATAGTAATGTTTTAATTATATTATAAATCTATTTCCAAACATTTTTATTGAAAGTGAAAAATTTTATTCAACTTCAAACTATTTTCGTGTCACTTTGCCCCGGTCTCCGCTACACTAGTAAGAAATTAAACGAGTTCGATGAGATTATTACCAAACAAATAAATCAGCCATTCATCATCACGCACACCAAGTGGTACACGATCGCTCTTGTAATAATTGTAGCCCTCTTCGTATTGTTTATACTTTTAAAATGCTGCCAATGTTGTGGATGTGTTTACTGGTTACATCGTTTATGTTGTTCAACCACGAATTCAAGACATGGAGTAACCAATCCTCCATTAATAAAAAATTCCTTGATTGTGTCTTTAACACATCACCATTGCCATCTTCGTTGAATGAATTAGTCACCTATCAAGCAAGGCGGAATCCACCAGTCATCAATAATCCAATACCTGAGATTTCGGAAGACGAGGAAGCGAACCCCGTTCCAACCCGTCAAAGAACACGTAGAAGTACTACACCCCCCTAGGAAGTAAGGAAATCGACACACCCATAGCAATTAATACTATTTATATCCATCCTAGAGTATTTTATACTTTACTCTTGATTTTATTTTTATCATTTAGTCTTACATCAGTTACCATATGAGTAAGAAAGAAACTTAGTGTATGTACAGTATTGTCTCCGTATGTGCTCGGTTTGGTGTACACGATAGGTGTTCGTCGCTGCCCCCACCACTTCTGTCTCACTCTTGTCCGGCGAAGGCAAGAGCGAGATGGAACGAGAGCGAGCGAGAGCCACTGAAAGCGAGCGAGGACGGTACGAGACAGACGACGCGTTGATGTTTTGTCTCCCTCCGTCTTTCGGGCACCGTGACACTCCGTCCTTTGCGTGCGCGACGAGCGTGCGCCGTGGTCGCAAGCACTTAGGTAAGCACGGGAACCGCATCGCAAAATCGTGACGCAGGCCCGGCTCAAGCCTTTTTTGCGCCCTAAGCGAACTAGTCAAATTGCGCCCTTTATTATAATACATTTATTTGAGATTATTTATGACTTTACTCTGCAAAATTAGGTGACTGCCTAGGGCGGAAAGTCGACAAGAGGTGCAAAATGATATTTTCATTACTGGTATTGTGGAAAATAAACTTTAAAATTAAATATTACAAGTTGTACTATAAGTGGATTAAACTACGAATACAAATTCAGAGTAAGCTTATCAATAATCTCAAATAAATGTATTATAATAAAAGGCGTAATTTGGCAAGCTCGCCTAGGGCGCAAAAAAGACTCGTGCCGTGCCTGGCTATCTGACCGTGGCGCGCATGCGTCGAGCAGTCACGATTCCATCTGAGTGCTCGCACCCGTCGCGCACGCTCGCCGCGCACGCAAAGCGTTCCATCTCACTCCCCCCTTCGGCCAGAAAGGAGCGAGAAACGAACACTCGGAATTAGGGATTTGTTCACGATAGGAGTTCAACGCCGGTCCCGACCAGCGAGCACATACGGAGACAATACTGTATATATAATGTAAGAATTGATAATCAGGTTATACTTAATTATTAACTTTTCGTTAAGCAATTTTATGGCGGAAGGTGTTGTATAATATTATCATACCTTTTGTTTTTGTAGTTTTCAATATCTATGTAATGTAATCATTTTTTTTAATCACGGTATACATAATTGTTAACTTCCCTTTGAACAATTTTATGGCGGAAGGTGTTGTATACCAACGTCATTTATTACCTCTCTCTCTCTCTCTCTCTCTCTCTCTCTCTCTCTCTCTCTCTCTCTCTCTCTCTATCAGTCTCTTTTTCTTTCTCCTTATCTTTTTCTCTTTTTTGGATCAATCGCAAGCCAATTTGAACATTCTCCAACTGCTGATGGACTTCCTATTTAGTTTTCGCGACATCATACATACTCTTCCACACAACACCTCACATACACTCATATACACTCACGCTCTCGTGACCGCCCCGAGTGCTCAGTTACACAGAACAGTAGTATCTCGTCATTATTCGCCGAAACAGTTACGTATCTATTGTATCGCCTCAATTCTCTATCTCTAAATAAACCGCTCTATTCTCAACATATTTGAGTTCTCTCTGTACAAATTGAATATAAAAATATAAAAATACAATATAAAAAGGAAAAATATAATAATAATAATAATTTAATTTATTGCCCACTTCCGTGTTACAATTTAACGATCATATACTCTTTCCATTTCAGATCCGTGATTGTGTCAGTATAAGTCCTACCCTTCTAATGTTTCCTGCTGTGTCTTAACAATTCTTTCTATTTTACAAGTGTTTCGTAATCTATTCTATGTTACATAATCTTCTTTTATCACTTTCCTGTTCTTCCCATCTTTTCCTTCTCCCTATTATCTCCTGTAGAGTAGCCAAGTTTTTTCCTTCTCCTCTAATTACCTCTGCCCAATTCCTACCACTCTCTCCACTTACTACACATGCTTCAATCGCGTGTTTCACTGTTTCTTCCTCTTTCTTACATACCCTTTCTTCTTTCATTAGCCAATATTTGCATGCCCCTGTTTCACTACCCTATATGAATCTTCCTATCCTTTCTAATTCTCCTCTTCTTTTTTCATTTTACCCCCATAAGCATTTCGGCTTATCTCCTGGTTTCCTTGCCACCTCTCTTAATTCTCTTAGGAACGTTGACTTTTTTACTTTCATCTCTCTTTCTTGTTCTTGAATGCCTTTTATTTATCTGCTCTATTTTTGATCCACACTTCTTCCCCATTTAATCTTCTTCTTTTCCATCCTTCATTTGACCATCCTCTCGGTTCCAAGAATTTGATTCTCATTCTTTCCCTTTTCATTACTTCATTTCCTCTCATTAGTCTTCTCACACATTTATATCTTATCGATCATTCTTCCGAGTTTATTAGTCTCACTTCAAACTTCATTGCTCTTACTCTCATTTTAATTAATATGCCACCTCTTCCTGTTTCTTTTAACAGCCACTATGTTGGTGTTAATCTCTCCAATTTCATTATCCACCGTATGTATTTCGCCTGCAATTTTTCTAATATTCTCATACCTTCTCCATCCCCATGTCTCTGCTCCATACGCCACGGTACTTCTAACTAGCGCATCAAACAGTTTCATTCTTCTTTCAAAGTCATCTCTGAATAATCTTTCTCAATGTATAACGTAAATATTCCAGTTCTCTTACTCTTTCTTCATCATTCCAACGGAGTCTTTCCTCTTTTCTTCTTCCTCCTGCTTTCCTGCATATCATTATCTTAGACTTTTACACATTTAACTCCAAGCCTTTCTTCTTTATGTATCTTTCGAATCTCTTTATCATATTCTTCAGTCCCTGTGCATTATTTACCATTAACACAACATCATCCGCATATGAAATTGTCCAAATTTACCTTCTACCTAATACGACTCCTCCTTCCTGTTCTTTGCTCATTTCTTTTTCCAGGTCTGCAAATGCGACATTGAAAAGTGTCGAGCTTATCGGGCACCCTTGTCTAACACCCCTTCCTGTTAAAAAAACTTTTCTATCAGTTTCTTTGTCACTCCTAAAGTGCATATAGTTCTGTTGTACATTTCCCGCATTCTTATTCGTAGTTGTTCGCCTACTCCTTCTTCTTAAAGTCTTTTCCAAATTTCCATTTGTTCTTCTAATCTACTCCTTAGAATGTCCGCGTATATCTTACAATCCGTGTCCATTTAAGTTATGCCCCTATAGTTCTTAACCATTTCCCTTTCTTCTTTTTTCTTTTTTTTTGAACACAGGACTTACTATTCCTCCTTTCCATTCTTCCCGAAAGCCCCCTTTCTTCCATGTTCTGTTTATCACCTCTGTTTGATTACCTATATTTATGAAGATGATTGCGACCTCTATGTTGAATTAAGATATAATTTAATTGCAGTAGTTTAAATTTTAAGTCTGTTCGACTTTTAATGTCTTACATGATTTGAGTTCAGATCGATGTGAGCCAGATCGGTTTGTATCTATATTTATCTAATAAATTTTTGTACGAAAGGATTTAATTTATAAATTTTTTGTTTTTGCTATATTCAATAAAAATTGGAATTTTATATTTATTAGGAATAGGTGTTTACCCTGATAATTATCGAATGATGTCGGCCAATGTCGGCTTTTTACGTGCAAGGTCTTCGGGGATGGAAAAGAGACGGAGCATTACTTTAAAGCTAAAATTCGGGAGAGAGAAAGAGACAGCACTACATAGTGGTACAATCGCAAGCATTCTATAGATAACAATTTTTTAAAGCGTTCCTATTTAACGTCGCAGCGCATCGCGCGATCTCGCGTAATTTAAGTGTCCTGGGACAGCCGTGTGAGATGATATCATTTGGCTGTGTGAAGAACGCTTTTGGAAACGTCATGCGTGCGAGGAGAGAAAGAGGAAGACGAGTAAATAAAATGGAGAAAAATATGTTTTAAATAATAATATATTTAAAGAAAAGAAGTAATAATAATAACAATATATATAACAATAATAAATATATATATATGTGTGATAATAAAAATATAATAATAATAAAAAATATAATAATAATAAAATGGAATGAAATAAAAGAAAATATTAATAATAATAAAATGAAATGAAATGAAATAAAGGAAAAAAGGAAAATATAAAATAAGAAAATAAGAAAATAAAAACTAATAGGGCGGGAGTAATGGCGGTGATTGGGGCGATACGGGTGATGGTGGGGATGGCGATGGTGGTGGCAACGGCTGAGGAGGCTGCGATGGCGGCAGCTGTAGCAGTATAATGGCCGTACCAACATTTGTTGACCTGCAAGGTTTCATCGTCGATGGAAGATTTGTCGTCAAAGAAGTGGCTGTCTTACGAAATGGAACAATTCTCTCGCACTATATTTTAGGGAGTTCGATGCTGCAATATCTTCTTACGAAATCCCACAAATCAAGCATCCGGTGGTTGGCGGCAAAACATCGTGGACTACGGTGGGACGATGGAGACGTTCCATACAGTATGGCTAAACAGCTAATTACGAAAGCTGTTGCTGATGCGATCAATGAAGAAGATGACACATTCTACATCGTATACGTTAAAGGTCTGCAGAAACGCGACAGGCTTGCGGATTTCCTCGATGAAAATACGAGAGCTGAGGTGATTGACTACGAGGATATCAAATCTCTAAATAAGCTAAATGTAGTTAATACTCTGCGATGTGGCAGACACGCAAAGCATTGTCCTATGCGAAATGTATTTAAAATATTCAACTGGTGGTCTGAACGCCAGACGGAAATTCATAAATAAAATATAATCAATTTTTAATGCATATAATTTTCTTCACTCTCCCCAAACCAACTTCCTAAATATGGTGTATGCTAGATTAAGACGATGGTTGCAATTATTTAGAAATGGTTCGATACACGATCAAAGTGGTACCATACACGTTCAGAGTGGTACCATACACAATCATAGTGGTTCAATAGACGTTTGATACACGTTCGATACACGATCAAAGCCGTTCAATACCCGTTCGATACACGATTAAAGCCGTTCAATACACGTTCGAAACACGATCAAAGCCGTTCAATATACGTTCGATACATGACCAAAGTCGTTCGATACACGGTCGATACACGATCAAAGCCGTTCAATACCCGTTCGATACACGTTCGATGCACGTTCGAAGTGGTACGATAGACCCCCTCCAGGGTCGACCGCCTTGAGCGTGGAGAGGGGGCTCTGGGAAAGCGGCTAAGTTCTCCTTCGGGCGATGTGCACGGAATTAGTTCCGGGCATATCGGCTGCTGGGGGATGCTGCCTACCTGGCTAAGGGTCGGCCGCAGTTCGAGAGCTGGACCCAGCGAAGAAACCTGAAACCGAATGGAAAGGACATGGGCACAAAGAATACGAGTTCACGATCCGACTCGCTACTTACCTGACGGTGAAGAGACCAAGAAAATGCCAGGACGTCCTTCGGGGGAACCTGAAAGAAGAGGAGAAGATTAATACAACTAGGAGAGTGGACTACGTCCCTCGGGTGGTTCCCTCCCCCCCCCATCGCTGATGCGATGGGAAGGGTGGTGCCCTCCAGAGGGGACCTGATTCACATGGTATGGCAGCGGAGAGAGGAAGAAGAGGAGGTCCCCCATTCCGGGCCCGAAGAACAGGCCGAAGTAAGGGAGTTTCGCAGGGGATAGGATCTATCGAGCGTGCGGCCTCCCTCCTGTTTTTATGCCGGGGGAAGACCGGGGCCAGAACACCAGGGCCGTTGGTAGGAGAAATCCGCTGGGCGGTGGGGTCGTCGCCCTTTAAGACACATATGGAATAATGTCGAATTTCAGCCTGGCCTCGGATGTCAAACAGGCGAATGAAGGTGTTAGACCATCCTCCCTCTCTTGCCCCGTCGGCAGCGAGGAGGGAGTAAGACCAACTAAGACCGATGACACCGTGCTGATGCAGCGGGCCGGTGCCACCGGGGCGAATGCCCCGGAAAAAGATACAGCGGCAGGACCTGGCGAAAATCTCTGGCCAGACAACGACGGTATCGAATGGATTGAGACGAGGAGCCCTGGGGGCGAGGACTGGGTACTGCCCAAGGGAAAGAAGGATGGCCCGAGGCCCTCCGTGGGAGATCTCTTTAAGGTCATTCTGTCTCGAGGGGGGGGGGGGGAGAGAAGCCGAAGCGCGAGCGAGAAGATGATGTGAGTATGGAATCGGTAACGATCCCAGAGACTCCATCTCCCAAGGGTGGGGGAATCAAAAAGGGCTGGTCCCTGTCGAGGTCCCCTATTGAAAAGGTGGGGGTACCCCCATATGGGGTGTTTTTAGGGAAGTCCCTGGCGAGGACACCCCCGAAGATAGTATCTACTGTCCTACCTGGAGAGATAAAGGAGAGTGAGACACAGGAGGGCCACACAGACAAGGACGGGGAGAACGATAGTAAAGCGGACCCCAATGGAAACCCACCCGAAGGATCGGGAAGAGAGGCCAGTCCGAAGCTAAGAAATCTTATGATTGTGCTCGGTGGATCGGAGGCAGATAAAGTAGCGGCCAGAATGAGGTCGAGCTCGACCTCCCGTGTAGAGGAGGCGTTGTGTGGAGAAAGGGGTGGAAGGGACTCGCTGGGGAGTAAGACAGCGGCCCCATCCGGCCCCCGGGTTGGTGCTATGGAGAGTGCGGGGCTACCTGTAGGGGATAACACCCTGATGAACAGGACAGGTAATCTCCTGGTGGGGGTGGCCACTCACTTAAATGGAATTGCGGAGACGTGTATTTCGGTGAGGGAGGACCTGACCTCCAGGAAGGCGTCGTCCAAGGTCGCCTCCGTAAAATGGGTGCTGGGCTTTGTGAACAGGATTGCCCGAGGATGTGAAAGGGCAGCAACCCTGCTGGCCGAGGCGGCAGCAGCACAAGCAATTACCAGGTGGAAGGAGGGTGTGCCAATACCCCCTGACCAGAATGGGGGGAGAGCGAATGGAAGTGCCCAACTTGGGGTGTCGGCACCAGTAACGGAGATAGCGAAGCCGAAAAGGACCTATAGGGATGTGGGGACCCAATGCGACTCGTCGGGGGGCGGGGACCTGGTTACCACCCTACATGAGAGGGAGACACAGAATAAGGATCGCCGGAGGCATTCCCCGGCAAAGCATGGGAATGCCAAAAGGCCCCGGACATCACCACAGGAGGATAGGGAAAGAGCCCGAGTAAACAAGAAGAGGGCGTGTGCCGAGGAAGGGGGAGGACCCTATATCCCGGCGACGCACGACCCAATGGATAGTGAGCAGGGAGCGCTGAGGGGAGCATCGGAGGGGGTGGACCCGGGAATGGGTGTATCCCTGGGACCCTCAGATATGAGTCCGCAGACTCAGTTGGAAGGAACCGCATGGCAACCGGTAATTTCGAAAGGACAGGCTAAGAGGGCCGCCTTTCAGCAAAGGAAGAGGGATAGACAGACCCAAAAGGCGCTAAAGGGGGTTCTCCAACAGTCGGCACAGCAGCTGCAGCAGCAGCAGCCTCTGGGTTTGCCGCCGGCGCAGTGGCCCTTGCTACGGCAGGTATGGCACATCCAGCAGCAGGAACAGCAACATCATCATCATCAGCAGCAGCAGCAACTGTGCCAGCAAGGGACACACCTGCAGCATGGAGCGAGGATGCAGTAAGGGCACCAGCAGCAACAACAACAGGTACAAATGGGGCAGCTGCAACATCGGTCCCAGCAGGAACAACGGATCTCGGGGCAACCGGCACAACGGAGAGTGGGAGGGGGTGGAGGAACACCATCACCAACAACACCATTACAAGATGGGATCACCGTGCCACCGAAGAAGAGGGATAGGCCAATGGCCAGGAAAAGACCTGAGGTCGTCCTTGTAAAGGTGGTTCACCCTCAAACCTACATCCAGGTCTACAGGGTGTTAATGACTAGGGGAAAAGAGGCGCTGAAGGAGGTTAGTGCGGTAAGAAGAACTAGACTGGGCCATATCCTTATTGAAGTAGGTAAGGAGGCGAGGGCCCCTGCAATAGCGGCAGACCTCCAGCGGCTGGTGGGTACGGAACTCTCGATCCTGGCCCTCCAGGACAAAACAACGCTGGAGGTAAGAGATGTCTGTCCGCTGGCGGACGCCGCTGCCCTCAGTGAGGATCTGGGCAAGGTACTAAAAGTGGACCCAGGGTTGGTAAAAGTCAAAGTTCTCAGAATGGGCCCGGGGGGAATGCAAACGGCGGTGGTTGAAGTGCCAACGAATTCCCTGGGGCAAGACATGGATAGGATCAGGTTCAGATCGGGCCTCACCATGGCAAGGGCAACGACCCTACAGAAGTTATGGCGGTCGACAGGCGCACTGCGGCCATGCATACGAGGAGTACGATACTCCCCCATCCCACTGAGTCGGATCACAAATACATCCTCCACACCTTCTCCGGAGGAAGGGGAGAGGGAGAGATCCGGAGAGGGTGTGTGAGGAGTATGAGGAAGGAAGGGCAGGGATACTCGGCGACGACCGGGAAGGGGTCTCAGAGCTTATTGCCATGAAGATGCAAAAGGTCCTAGAAGCAGTTACGGAAAGGGTTTTTCACGAAAAAGAAAGTCCCGAGGGGGACGAGGAAACCTAATCCATGGTGGACCCCGGTGGTCGCAGTGGCCAGAAAGGGTATGTACACAGCCAGGAGAATCCACCAGCGCAAAAGGAAGAAGAAGTGGAGTACGTTGGAGGTCGCCGAGGCAAGGAGCGCATACACCAAGGCAAAGAGGCAACTCCAGATAACCATTTGGAGGGCCAAAGAGGGGGGTTGGTCTGAGCTAATTGATATGGTGGACTCCGACCCTTGGGGAAAGCCCTTCAAGGTTGTCATGTCTAGGGTTAAAGGCAGGCAGCCGAGAAAGACCTTATCCGTGGCTAGGGCTAGGGAAATTGCAGAAAAACTTTTCGTTACAACACCGGAGGAGAGAAGAGGAACATATGCAGGAACCCTACGGAGATGGGTACAGACGAGGGACCTGGGTATAAGAGAAAATGTCACGCTGGACCTTGTACGTGAGTCGGTAGCCAGGATACAGCCCAGGAAATCACCAGGCCTGGATCAAATCCCAGCTGAGGTGGTGGCGATTGTGGGGAAAAAATACCAGGAGGACCTTAAGGAGCTAGTTTGTGACACCATCAGGAGAGGAGAAATACCGGCCGCCTGGAAAAAGGCAAGGGTCGTTCTCATCCCCAAGCCGGGTAAAGACCCAATGGACCCGGGGGCTTATAGGCCCATTAGTATATTGCCAGCACTAAGTAAAGTGTGGGAATATGCCATCAAAGCCCTTCTGGAGGGGGAGCTGGGAATGGGCCCATTCCACCAAAAACAATATGGGTTCAGGAGAGGCTCGGGCACGGTGGATGCCTGTATGGAGGTGGTCAGCTTTGCCGATAGGTGTAGGAAGAAGAACAGGATGTGCGCCCTAATCGCGATAGATGTGAAAAATGCATTTAACGCGATTAGGTGGTCGGTAATATTGAGCGAATTAGAAAGGAGAGGCATATCAAATACGCTCTTAAAGGTAATGCAGGATAACCTTAAGGATAGAAGCATCATAATTCACGCGCACAACGGGACCGTGGAAATAAATGTCACGGCGGGGTTGCCACAGGGATCCGTATTGGGGCCGTTTCTTTGGAATGTGGTGTACGATGGTGTCCTGGAGAATTCTCTATATTCATACCACCTCAAAAATACTGAGGCGGTGGCGTATGCAGACGACTTGGCCGTACTGTTTACTGCCAGCAGTCCGACCCAGCTTGATACGCTCATGCGTGGGGCTATGGAGACCTTGGCCTGCTGGTTTGATAAAACAGGGCTGCAGATTGCCAAGGAGAAGACTGAGGTGATATACCTCAGAGGCAATAAATCGGGCAGAATAACTGCCATGCATATTTTGGGCGTGTCTATCACCACCAAAAGGGAGGTCAGATACCTGGGGGTAACGTTGGACACCCAGCGTAACTTCAGACCACACCTGACAGGTGTGGTTAATAGGGTGGACCAGGTGGTGGGGGCTTTGGGAGCACTCCTCCCAAATACGAGGGGGCCATCCCAGCGATCGAGGCTACTCTACTATACAGTGTGGGAATTGATTGTCCTGTATGCCTGTCCGTTGTGGGAACCGACCCTGGCGGTTCAGGCCAGGAAAAATATCGTTAGGAGGGCCCAAAGGTCTGCGATGGTGAGAACGACTACCGCGTACAGGACGGTGTCGTTCCAGGCCCTGTGTATTTTAGCCGGCATAATGCCAATAGACCTGAAGGCCGGAATGTGGAGGGAGGTCTTCATTAAGAAGGATAGAGACAGGAAAGACCTAGCGTATAGAGATAACAAACAGGCTCTGAAAGCCAGAGAGGTGACCCACAGGAAACTGGCATCGGAGAACGCCATGAGGAAGTGGCAAGAGGAGTGGGATGCGGTCTCCCAATCAAACTGGACGAGGAGGTTGGTCAAGTCGGTTGGGACCTTCTCCGGTAAAGAACGGAGGAGTTTTGGTATGGACTATCATACAATGCAACTCCTCACGGGGCATGGCGCCTTCCAGGCATTTAAGAAGAAGATCGCCAAAGTGGCCAATGACAAATGCCTAGACTGCCATGAGGAAATTAGGGACGATGCGGAACATGTGGTAATGGTGTGTCCCACATATGACGAAGAGAGGAGAGCCCTGAAAGCGGTCATCGGAGAAGACCTCAAAACGGAAACGCTAGTTGAGCTAATAACTAAGAACGAGCAAAGTTGGGTGGCCTTTAGGCGATATTCCGCGGAGGTCATGAAAGATAGGGAGCAGAAAGAGAGGGTCCTTGAAAGGACTGCGAGGGAGGAACGTCTCCGTATAAGGAGGGAAGAGATGGCCGAGAGGAGAAGGACAAGAATCAGGGTGGCCAGAAAGAGAAAAAGGAAAGAAAATGAGACCGACGGGGAGGAAGGACGGGCGCCGCTGAGGAGAAGACGGATAGGGCCAGTACCAGTGGTGATAGAGGCCGGATGACGGCACATGTATAGAAGTAGTAATATACTACCTATCTACGTGGAATTGTATATGTGAATATTTATTTAAGCGTTTATTTATTTATTTATTTATTTATTTATTTACTCATTTATGTACATAGGGATTGTCGGCAATATTTATTTATTTTCTGTGCGGGTGTAGTCATGCGTGTTTATTTATTTATTTATTGTATACATATATATATATATATATATATATATATATATATAGTGTTGCGAGCACCCTATGTAGAGGATTCATGGCCCGCTGGTGCTCGCGACGAAGACAAGAGACAGCGAGATGGCGATCGGATCGATCGCCTGTCAAGCTGTGATTCGAGAGTCAGCCGCCATTAATAGCAGACGTATCGATATTGTATTCCTAACAGATTATATTTCGTTACCTGTTCTTATATTATTCTTGTTACCCCTTGTTTAAATGTTCTGTTATCGTTGCTGTTCAGTAAACTTATATTATGTCGAACGCAAAACGTAACACTGGTGTCAGAAGTGGGATGCCCACTAGAAGTGGGATGCCCACTCGTGCGTCCGCGGCCTCCGCGAACCCTTCTCCTGCAGCGACGGGTGATGCCTCTCTACAGGAGATGTTCACCAGCCTCCAGTTGAGTATCGCGGGACAGATGCGGGAGCTGCGGAGGGATAACGAGGCCCGCTGGCAGAGGGAGGACCGTCGCAGGGAGGAAAAGGAAGCCACCGACCGAAAAACACAGGCGGCTCTCGAGGCCCGGTTGTCAGAAATGGAAAATCGCATCCAGGTCGTAGTCTCCTTATTACAAAATATTCACGGATCGGTTGACAGCGGCGCGAGTCCTCGGGGTAGAGAGACAGTCGCCAATGTAAATAATAATGTAAATAATGATGTAAACAGTGATGTACATAGTGATGTAAATAGTGGTGTAAATAATGTCCCCTCGGCGCATGTCTCTGCCTCCGTCGGTATGCCCGCCGCTGCTCCCTTTTCGGGACCGCACGTACTCAGCTTGGGGTACGCGGTGAAACCGGCAATTTTCGATGGAAAAACGTCGTGGGAGGAGTACAAGAGCCATAGGCAACGGAGAGATGAGAGCATCTCCTCACTGGCCACCAAAATTGAACGTTTGGCGCAGTCCGCTTTCGCCGATTGCCCGGCAGAAACCCGTGACAAACTTGCCGCGTCTCAGTTTGTAACAGCATTGTCGAGCTCTGTCATACAGCGGGAACTGCGACTTGGCGGGTTCACCTCCCTAAGAGCCGCCGTGACCAGAGCTCTGGAGATGGAGGCCATCGAGACGATGTCTCGCGATCTCGCGACAAAGTCCCGTGATCGCGACGCGGAAAAACGGAGAACTAAATCTTCCCACACTTTTGAGATCCCGAAGAAGAAGGGGAGGTTCGAGGGGTCCGACGATCGCTCAGACGACAACACGAAGAAAAGTTGCTGGCAATGTGGAGGGGCCGGTCATCTTCGCAAGAACTGCTACCAGTTGAGGGATTGAGGAATACGACAGGGGTTACTGAAGGCGCGACGGAGGGAGTTCGAGGGCGAATACCGTCGCTGCGATTGCTGAGCCGCGACGAAGGGAGTTCGATGGCGATCATCGTCGCGGGAGAGCTGTGCAGAAAGTCGTGACGGAGGGAGTTCGAGGGCGAATACCGTCGTGACGCCGCGACGAAGGGAGTTCGATGGCGAACATCGTCGCGGGATAGCTGTGCAGAAAGTCGTGACGGAGGGAGTTCGAGGGCGAATACCGTCGCGACGCCGTGACGAAGGGAGTTCGAGGGCGAACATCGTCGCGGGATGGCTGTATAGGGAGTCGTGACGGAGGGAGTTCGAGGGCGAATACCGTCGCGACGCCGCGACGAAGGGAGTTCGATAGCGAACATCGTCGCGGGATGGCTGTATAGGGAGTCGTGACGGAGGGAGTTCGAGAGCGAATACCGTCGCGGAGAGAGAGAGAGAGAGAGTCGAGGATGCTGAGTTCGGGAGTTCCAGCCTGGAGAACGAGTGTGGTTGCTACCACGAAGAGTACCCGAAGCTACAAGCGACTGGGAAGGACCCTACACGGTGGCAAACAAGATCAACGACGTCGTCTACAGGATTCAACGCTCGCCTAGGAAGAAGTGCAAGGTGGTCCACGTACGACGCCTTGCGAAATATGAGGGACAATTGCAAGAGGAATAAAGACTTCCGAGAGAAGGGATGCAACATGCAGAGAAGACTCCAGAAAGAAGATTAGTTTAAGCTAATCCGTTGGACGGGGCTGCGGAGGTTACCTTCGTAGTCCGGCCCCCGCTCTTGAGTCTGTTACAGATGCACAATACCCCACGACGAGGGACAAGGTGTCGGGGGACTGCTACCGCGGCTTGGATGCGGTCCCGAATTCCCCGAATGTGCCACAACAGCGTGGCAGTCCGCAGCGGGGTGCGGACATACGTGGAACCACCCCGCTACCCTCCTGGCTGGGATCCTGGCCGCGTCCCCGGTACAGTGTCTACCAAGGGGTCCCTTCCTACGAGGTGGACAGCAAACGGGAAATGGTGTCCCCAATCACCGGACGGACATGCGACGCAGTCGCACGGATCGGTCGGAGGGGGCATCGCGGAGACGGGACCGCTGACGAGCTGCACCGAGACGGTCCCCTGGAGCAGCACCAGATGCCACGAAGAGGAATGGGGCCAACAAGAAGCCACGGATTGGAGTACTGGAGGAGATGAGAAGAAAGAAGAGGAAGACGAGTTGAGAGTCCGGGGAGGATTGATCGGGGAGCGGGCCGGTGACAAGCTCATGAGTTGTGACTCCCTGTTGTCGTGCCCGTCTCGCCTTTTCGTCTCCCTGACTCTGTTCGACTCCACCGTTCTTCGGGAGAAGAAGAAAAAAAAAATTAAGGCATGCAATGTTTTTCTGAAAGGGACTGTTGGAGTTCCGGAGACGTCGTGGGACAATGAGCTGGAGTCCAGAGGAGCTTCGTCGCTTGACTTCCACCGAGGGACTGTTGGAGTTCCGGGGACGTCGTGGGACAAGGAACCGGAACCTCCAGAAGAGCGTCGTCGCTGGAATTCCGCCGAGGGAACACCAGGAATGAATCGTTGGACGAGCCCGACCAGAAAAAGGATTGGACCTCTTGCCAGTCTCTACCCAAGAAGAAGATGCGCCATCGAAGAAGATGAAGTCCATACAAGAAAGAAGTACGCAAGACTGAAGCCGCAAGTGGAGGGTAGAGACGCGAAGAGCCATGCACCCACGCCTTGCCCAGGGTTTTTGGGGTGGTTTTTCCCTGGGCGTGAAGGTGAATACCGAGGCGACGGACGGAAGAGGCCACATAGCGTCCTTCCCACTCTTCCGAGCCAGGGTGCAGCTGCCATCAACGGAGAATCTGCAGCGGTCGGGACGACCGCTCCTCGAAGGGGGGGAGCAGTGTTGCGAGCACCCTATGTAGAGGATTCATGGCCCGCTGGTGCTCACGACGAAGACAAGAGACAGCGAGAAGAAGGCGATCGGATCGATCGCCTGTCAAGCTGTGATTCGAGAGTCAGCCGCCATTAATAGCAGACGTATCGATATTGTATTCCTAATAGATTATATTTCGTTACCTGTTCTTATATTATTCTTGTTACCCCTTGTTTAAATGTTCTGTTATCGTTGCTGTTCAGTAAACTTATATTATGTCGAACGCAAAACGTAACAATATATATATACATATATATATTTATGAATTGTAAATACGTGCCATGACTGCTGTAACGGAGGAGCTCGTGACCGTGAGGCGAGCCATAGGAGGACCATCGCATGCTGCAGGACGGAGGGAAGTAGTCTAGACTAGTACTCCAAAGTCTAAGGTGGAACGTCGACAAGGCACCTATGAGGGGGGTTTTTAGCGGGTAGTCCAGTACCATCGGAGAGTCCCGCATAACCCAGACATCAGGTTTGGGTATGCGTAAATGCATTTTCCCCCTCTCAAAAAAAAAGTGGTACGATAGACGTTTGATACACGATCAAAGCCGTTCAATACCCGTTCGATACACGTTCAATACCCGATCAATTCCCGTGCAGAGTGGTACGATTCACGATCATAGTGGTATGGTCTTGTCGCATGATGTGTCCAAAGAAGAAGGGGAAGAAGATGCGTGTGAATAAGGAGAGGGTGGTCAGTGAAAATGAAGGGGGAGAACAAAGACATCTTACTTTTGCAAAGCTACGCACTTCTCGGTTTCATGATAAGGGTTTACATGCGGGAGCCAGGAGATGTAACGAGACCAGTTCTCTTCAAAACGTAACAGACCGCAGTCTTAAGTGAATTTGACAGTGAAATTTTTGTGATAAAATGGGATCGCTGCGGATTGCCCCAGACGGGAACCAGGATGAGCTGGATTGAGAAAACTCAGAGGTATGTAATACATAATACAACAGTATTATGGCATTTATCGCGTTTAACCTTTAATACTGAGTGAGATTAAATGAGGTGGTCGTGTCAATATTATATTACTTATTATGTTCTAGGACTGGCCACCACCATCGCCCTCCTGGTCATCCGATTGGGGGTCGCCTCCGTCGCCACCTTCGACGCCTTCGCCGCCTTCGCCGTCGCCGCGGTTTCCTTCGCCGCCGCCTCCGGAGGTATAAATGTTTGCATTGGATTTGATATGTTTGATATTTATTATGTTTATTCATGTGCTAGTGTTATATCAACGTTTGTATCTGTGTTCCAGGACATGCAGCCCCAGGTTGAGCCGCTGAATCTCTGGATGCGGCGGCGGTCGGGGCCAGTAATTGGTCCCGCGGTGCGGTATGAGGGAGGATATCGGGCTGCGCGGTTGCGGCCATATCCGCCGCAGGGTCCCTGCGACGGTCACGGCGGCCGATGGTACAAATTTTTGGACCACCACAGCTGCCGCCATCGCAATCTCCTCAGCCGTTGCCACCACCATCGCCCTCCCCACCGTCACCCGTATCGCCCCAATCACCGCCATTACCCCCGCCCTATTAGTTTTTATTTTCTTATTTTCTTATTTTATATTTTCCTTTTTTCCTTTATTTCATTTCATTTCATTTTATTATTATTAATATTTTCTTTTATTTCATTCCATTTTATTATTATTATATTTTTTATTATTATTATATTTTTATTATCACACATATATATATATTTATTATTGTTATATATATATATTGTTATTATTATTACTTCTTTTCTTTAAATATATTATTACTTAAAACATATTTTTCGCCATTTTATTTACTCGTCTTCCTTTTCCTCTCCTCGCACGCATGACGTTTCCAAAAGCGTTCTTCACACAGCCAAATGATATCATCTCACACGGCTGTCCCAGGAGACTTAAATTACGCGAGATCGCGCGATGCGTTGCGACGTTAGATAGGAACGCTTTAAAAAATTGTTATCTATAGAATGCTTGCGATTGTACCACTATGTAGTGCTGTCTCTTTCTCTCTCCCGAATTTTAGCTTTAAAGTAATGCTCCGTCTCTTTTCCATCCCCGAAGACCTTGCACGTAAAAAGCCGACATTGGCCGACATCATTCCATAATTATCAGGGTAAACACCTATTCCTAATAAATATAAAATTCCAATTTTTATTGAATATAGCAAAAACAAAAAATTTATAAATTAAATCCTTTCGTACAAAAAATTTATTAGATAAATATAGATACAAACCGATCTGGCTCACATCGATCTGAACTCAAATCATGTAAGACATTAAAAGTCGAACAGACTTAAAATTTAAACTCCTGCATTTAAATTATATCTTAATTCAACATCGAGGTCGCAATCATCTTCATAAATATAGGTAATCAAACAAAGGTGATAAACAGAACATGGAAGAAAGGGGGCTTTCGGGAAGAATGGAAAGGAGGAATAGTAAGTCCTGTGTTCAAAAAAAAAGAAAAAAGAAGAAAGGGAAATGGTTAAGAACTATAGGGGCATAACTTAAATGGACACGGATTGTAAGATATACGCGGACATTCTAAGGAGTAGATTAGAAGAACAAATGGAAATTTGGAAAAGACTTTAAGAAGAAGGAGTAGGCGAACAACTACGAATAAGAATGCGGGAAATGTACAACAGAACTATATGCACTTTAGGAGTGACAAAGAAACTGATAGAAAAGTTTTTTTAACAGGAAGGGGTGTTAGACAAGGGTGCCCGATAAGCTCGACACTTTTCAATGTCGCATTTGCAGACCTGGAAAAAGAAATGAGCAAAGAACAGGAAGGAGGAGTCGTATTAGGTAGAAGGTAAATTTGGACAATTTCATATGCGGATGATGTTGTGTTAATGGTAAATAATGCACAGGGACTGAAGAATATGATAAAGAGATTCGAAAGATACATAAAGAAGAAAGGCTTGGAGTTAAATGTGTAAAAGTCTAAGATAATGATATGCAGGAAAGCAGGAGGAAGAAGAAAAGAGGAAAGACTCCGTTGGAATGATGAAGAAAGAGTAAGAGAACTGGAATATTTACGTTATACATTGAGAAAGATTATTCAGAGATGACTTTGAAAGAAGAATGAAACTGTTTGATGCGCTAGTTAGAAGTACCGTGGCGTATGGAGCAGAGACATGGGGATGGAGAAGGTATGAGAATATTAGAAAAATTGCAGGCGAAATACATACGGTGGATAATGAAATTGGAGAGATTAACACCAACATAGTGGCTGTTAAAAGAAACAGGAAGAGGTGGCATATTAATTAAAATGAGAGTAAGAGCAATGAAGTTTGAAGTGAGACTAATAAACTCGGAAGAATGATCGATAAGATATAAATGTGTGAGAAGACTAATGAGAGGAAATGAAGTAATGAAAAGGGAAAGAATGAGAATCAAATTCTTGGAACCGAGAGGATGGTCAAATGAAGGATGGAAAAGAAGAAGATTAAATGGGGAAGAAGTGTGGATCAAAAATAGAGCAGATAAATAAAAGGCATTCAAGAACAAGAAAGAGAGATGAAAGTAAAAAAGTCAACGTTCCTAAGAGAATTAAGAGAGGTGGCAAGGAAACCAGGAGATAAGCCGAAATGCTTATGGGGGTAAAATGAAAAAAGAAGAGGAGAATTAGAAAGGATAGGAAGATTCATATAGGGTAGTGAAACAGGGGCATGCAAATATTGGCTAATGAAAGAAGAAAGGGTATGTAAGAAAGAGGAAGAAACAGTGAAACACGCGATTGAAGCATGTGTAGTAAGTGGAGAGAGTGGTAGGAATTGGGCAGAGGTAATTAGAGGAGAAGGAAAAAACTTGGCTACTCTACAGGAGATAATAGGGAGAAGGAAAAGATGGGAAGAACAGGAAAGTGATAAAAGAAGATTATGTAACATAGAATAGATTACGAAACACTTGTAAAATAGAAAGAATTGTTAAGACACAGCAGGAAACATTAGAAGGGTAGGACTTATACTGACACAATCACGGATCTGAAATGGAAAGAGTATATGATCGTTAAATTGTAACACGGAAGTGGGCAATAAATTAAATTATTATTATTATTATATTTTTCCTTTTTATATTGTATTTTTATATTTTTATATTCTATTTGTACAGAGAGAACTCAAATATGTTGAGAATAGAGCGGTTTATTTAGAGATAGAGAATTGAGGCGATACAATAGATACGTAACTGTTTCGGCGAATAATGACGAGATACTACTGTTCTGTGTAACTGAGCACTCGGGGCGGTCACGAGAGCGTAGTGTATATGAGTGTATGTGAGGTGTTGTGTGGAAGAGCATGTATGATGTCGCGAAAACTAAATAGGAAATCCATCAGCTGTTCGAGAATGTTCAAATTGGCTTGCGATTGATCTAAAAAAGAGAAAAAGAGGAGGAGAAAGAAAGAGAGACTGATAGAGAGAGAGAGAGAGAGGGAGAGAGAGAGAGAGAGAGAGAGAGAGGGGGAGAGTTCTGCCGATACACTATTTATATTCTATTTTTATATTTTTCTTTTTTACATTTCTATTTTTTTAATTAATGTAACAGTATATTCATTTTACATATATTACAATCTATTTATTTACCCGTCTTCCTCCTCCTCTCCTCACCAATTTCTGCTGAAATCACATCATTCTTTCTATGATTCGTACGTTCTTCCCGCCACCAAATGCCATCTTGCACGGCGGTCCCATCACGGGTGATTCAAATTACACGTGGTCGCGCGATACGCTGCAACGTTAAATCGGAACGCTTTAAAACTTGTTAGCTTCAGAATGCTTGCTACATATTGGTTCGACAGATCGGTGTGGGAGGGGATTAAAATGATTATTTCTCTGCGTTGGGAAAAAATGTCTGTTGATATGGAGCAAAATTTTCTGCTGATGCTATATAATTCTTTCTATGATTTGCGCCTTCTTCGCGCCACCAAATGACGTCATCCCGCACGGCTGCTCCAGAGGATTCAAATTACTCGCGATCGCGCGATACGCTGCAACGTTAAATCGGAACGCTTTAAAACTTGTTAGCTTCAGAATGCTTGCTACATAATGGTTCTGAAAAAGTATGTCTGTTGGTATGGAAAATAAATTTCTGCTGACGCTGCATAATTCTATGATTTGTGCCTTCTTCGCGCTGCCAAATGACGTCATCTCGCACGACTGCTCCAGAGGATGCAAATTACTCGCGATCGCGCGGTACGCTGCGATGTTTGAAATATTGTTAGCTTTACAACTAGCTAGCTTTAGAATGCTTGCGATTGTACCACTATGTAGTGCTGTCTCTTTTCCTCCCCGAATTTGAGCCTTAAAAATAATGCTCTCTCTTTCCCATCCCTGAAGACGTGGTGTGTAAAACGTCGACCTCTCCCGACATTGTCCGACATAATCCGATGAAAATAAAGTATTATGTTTTGGGGTTTGGCAACTGCTCATGGCATGTGACGCTCGGTATATGTACCATTCGGAAAAGACTAATGTCAGAGAGTGGGCGTTGGGGGAGTTGGATAGGCGGCTGACTCGTACCGCGGAGGTCTTGGGTTTCGAGCCTCGTCGCCCGAGATTCTGTTTTTTCATTTATATTTATATCTTAAAATTAATATTTCCCT
Organism: Andrena hattorfiana; assembly: GCA_944738655.2. Taxonomy (NCBI): domain Eukaryota; kingdom Metazoa; phylum Arthropoda; class Insecta; order Hymenoptera; family Andrenidae; genus Andrena; species Andrena hattorfiana. The sequence goes on along the minus strand of OX122894.2, from coordinate 27,645,102 downwards.
CCTTACCGACTGTAGTCGCTACCACGCTCCAGATTTAGCAATTCATCCTGCGGTCCGATATAGATTCGGTATCGATTGATTTGATATGTGCTCTCGCGCTATACCCCCAGCACTCCACCATCTGTATGACGTCATCCGCCGCCGTCCGGCCGCGCGCCGCCGCAGCCTGCGCCGCCCGACATTGAAACTCAAATTTGAGTTTCAAGGTCGGGGGGAAATTCTTATCATGACCTTGAAACTCAAATTTGGGTTGGAATCCGCTTTGCCCTACTACTCACAGTCAGTTGATTGTCAGAAATTGTTGTATTGGATAAGGGGTAGGCATTTTGGGATTGCTGCCGGACACTTTCAATGGAATCAGACGGGTAATGAAGGTGTAAAATTTAACGATAAACAAAATTTTAATGTTTCAATTATTGCGCGGAAGCAAAAGATCGCAAAAGAATAAAGTGGAGAAAGAATCAATTAATTAACCGCTTCACAAAATATTCTCATACAATCGAACGTAACGCCTGACTAGGGGAATCCCACAGTCGGTTAACTGTCAGAAATTGTTTTTGTGTCTAATTTAAAAAAAATTCTTATTTCGTTGTGCATTAATTAATTAATAATCCACACATGCTCTGAAACGTACGACAAGACCATGGGAAGATGCGGTTCCCAGCACCGGATGTTGAGCATACAATTCAGTCATTCTTTTAAGAAGTAACCCAGTTTGTTAATGTCGGGCCATAGTTAGCCCACTAAAGTTTTGTTGTATGCAGTCTTGGAATTTATTTATTTCTGTAAACTTTTCTACTTTAGTCTAAAGAAGTCAAAATAATATAAATTCAGGAAAAAGGTGCTTTTGTCATCGATGCCTAAATAGCACACGATGTCTTAAAGATATCCATTTTTCAGGCATACCTTGCCACGCCACGCTAAGTATTTGACTGGAAGCACCTTTATGTACTTGCAGCTCATTTTGATTTCACATCTTTTTTTATTTTGTAATTATTATTATCTCCTATTTTTTGCGATTTATTTGATTTCATGTACTTGGCGTAATTTTTTTACTTTTTTGAATTTTTTTTATGGGGATCTCACTTCTTTTTATAAAGATAATTTGCATAGTAGGGAATGACTTCAGTTAATTTTTAATATTACCTATTTAAATTACAAAGGTTCATCATCAACAGCAATGAACAGTCTTATGACGGGACAGAATTAAGGATAAATTCTATGTAATCGAAACTATGCACATCTACAATGCTTCAAGACGATTAAATTGGTGAAATTTGTATAAATTCAAGTTTTCAGATATGAAGCAAACGTACAAGAAGCAAATAGAGGATCGAAGCTGAATAAACTCATTTAATAAAATAGTTTAATTAATATAATACTATGTTAAAATACATTTTTTTTCTGACATAGATTACACTGCATCATCTTTGATTATCTGTAAATATATAAAATCCACACTTTTTAGTTCCAACTTAACGTAAAACTTATTATATAGAAATAGAGTGGCCCTTTGCTACAGTAAGTGTAGAGACTACAAAATATGTTCGAAGGAGGTGAGAGTGTATGGCAGAAAGTCTTGTTGCAGGAAATTTAAATGCTAATGGTAATAATTCATGGAAAATGATCGAAGAGATCCAATATTTTTAACGCACAATTTATTGGTGTTGGAATAAAATTAATTTACTATGTTTTTTGGAGAACTGAAATCTTATTAATGGGAAACTAATAAAATTAATGAATAGCGTGACAACTACTGTGGATTTTGAAGTATTACAAATTTCTTTCACAAAAGATCGAATTTTCGCCTGGCTCTGAGCCTGCTTTTGTCCCAACGCACGTGAGAAAGATGCCACCAATATAGCAATTAAGAAGTATTACCCACCAAGTCCACCATCCGACCGCTTAATTCTTGAACCAATGGATATTTTCACTTGAAATTGTTACTGGACGTGTAGAATTCCTTCCTCTACAGAGTAGAATTCGCGCACCAACATTGGATGTTTCTAAAACATTTTATAACTGGTTAAAGACGATATTTTCTGTAAAAATGTGGGGAGAAATTGATTCATGTGTAACTTCCACAATTTTTGTTCAAATTCATCGGCAAAGTTCCACTCTGTAGATTTTGGTGTATAAAGTGCCCCCCCCCCCAAGCATTTTGCTTTCAGATGATTTGCTCATCTGAATCGGTGTACACCAGAGCCCTGCAACGGGCGGGTTTGATCCGCCCGTCACCCAACTGTATCTCGATGCGCCCGAGCCGCCCGAAGCCGCCGAGCGTTTATCCAACCCGCCCGCACCCGCGGCGGATGAGTCGGATCATTGTTGATTTCTGACCACCCGAGGAACACGAGGCAGCCGAAGCAATCACCAATCACGACGTCACGACGCGTATCCGATTCGCTCGTACACGCGCCTTTACATTATTCATTGAATTTATATTCTAGGAATGAACAGTTGGGCATACACAAGACCAATATGAAGAAACTGTGCACACACACAGAAATTCTATGAAATTTGAAATGAAGAATCCTCGAAACCACTATTAATATGCTTTCGTTTACAGTGCGGGACAAAGTCATTGGTAGGACACCTCACATATTTGTACCTATAATTCGTTGACTGAAATAACGACGAATACACAACGGTTCTCATTATTTCTCTGTCACAGAGCCATTTCCCTGCATACCTTTCACAGAACACAATTTCAAATTGCAATCTGTTACACATCTCTAATAACATTCAGGCAATCCCTTTTTTCCGTAAAATTGAACAAATGGAGTCTAACTGTACTCTGGAAAGATAGTCTTAGATATATATTATAATGTATTATGTTTCCCTTTATATAATTATAATATATTTGTAGTGCCTATTCGAACTTCTGTTACTTTCCTATATATAATAATATGTACGTTTTATTCATTCTAAGAGTTTATTCTCTCTGTTTTCTTCTTTACTTTCCTTTCTTTTGTTTTGCAATTTCTCGAGCCAATCTATAATCTTCTATCCTGTCTCCCGGTCCCCACATCTTCCACCTTGATCCCCTTCCGGTTTCTGTTACTTTCTTATATTTGATAATTATAATATATATATATATATATATATATATATATATATATATATATATATATACATATATATATACACAGGGTCATCCGTTAAAACTGCAACCTACGCGCGCGCGAACAGGTAAATTTGGCAACACCGCCTCACGGACGCATTCCACTACAACCATGCGCCGATACTTCCGCCATCTATGAGCCAATGATGAAAGTGTAGAGTCTTTTAGGTGCCAGTAGAGAGCGTAGGATGCTTTGGGCTTTCGCCAGAGAATATTAAATTTGACGTAGCAGACGGGCAAAAGAAAGGTAACCATTTTAAGAGTGCAACCGCGCCGATCCCGTTATCTACGTATGCAATGGTCCAGCAGCGATATTAGCCCAGAGTTGGGCAAAATGTAATCTAATTACACCTTACAAATTACGATTAAAATGTAATTGTGTAGTTGATTACACATTATTTTCTGGAATCGTTAATGTAGGTGGTTGACCACACTTTTATCAACTAGATAAATTAACCAATACAGAAAATAATGTGTAATCAACTACACAATTACAGTTTAATCCTAATTTGTAAGTTGTAATTAGATTACATTTTGCCCAACTCTGTATTAGACCACGCTGACACGTTAGTGGCCCGGGTTGAAGAATTTGGGGCTGTTTTCACATAACTTTTGAACTACAAAAGATATCGGAATGCAATTTGCGCCATAAAATGGGGACAAATTATCCCCTTCTAATGATGGAAAATTTACCAAATTGTACGTTTACTTAATTTTTCTTTTTTCAATTTTTTGACCATAATTGTTACGAAAAGCTTTTGCAAACTGTTTATTTAAATACTTTATATCATGTTCTTTTTAAAATTCATGGCGCCGATAAGCAATAGGCTAGTTGTTCCTGTATCATTACTTTCACAAATTGAGTAATTAAATTTTTATTCAATTATATATTAGTTCTGCAGCCTCAGAATATAATGCTCTAGGTTCCTTTTTCGTGATTTTATCCTTAATGTAGTGCATGCACTACAGATAGGAAGTAAGGGGTAACTACTAATGGGATGTGTCGCTGTTTCTACCAGTCTTTGAATTTTTTCTACAATATTTTCGTCTGAATGTTTTAGCCCTTTAGCTATTACACGCCATGCCTGTAGTGGCTTCTGTTTATGTCATCTTTTGTAATGGCACATGAAAATGCGCAGGTTGGATGCGCGTGATTATTATGTGCTCCCCTCCTCAAAGTGACAGAAAATATAACCTATATGCTATAACAGATTTTATAAAGATACAGTTGCGGCGTAATAATAATATTTTGGGAGGATGTTAAGTCATACATAGTTGACAAATGTAGCGTAGAAGAACGAAATAGCCAATAAACATTTATTGTCATGCAGCATATAGGTTATATTTTCTGTCACTTCGAAGAGGGGACCACATAATAATCACGCGCATCGAGCCTGCGCATTTTCAATAGACCGGGCGGCCGCATGGTACCATCCCTAGCCTGCATTAGTGGTAGTTGGAATCATAGATGGGCAAAAAATTATTTTAAATAAAAAATTGGTTTCGAATAAAAGGCAGAAATTTTAATCGAAACTCATCAAATATAAATAACCTGGAGTTATTTATTATTCGAAGCGCCGTAAATAATGTTTTTATTTGACGGGAATTCATCCGAAGCTTCAAATAATGTTCTCCCTTTCATTTATATTCATATCCGAAAGTTATTTCAAGCTTGGCGAGCCTTAAACGCCTTTGATCGAAGCCGTCGGGTCCTCGAGCCGAGCGACATTGTATCGTTCACCCGCCTAATTTGCAGCGCGAGGTTGCTCGGAGATGTGTCATCGATTATGCAGAAACGGAATTTCTTTATTTTTCATCATATCAATATGAAAGTGACAGCAATGGATTCCTTGCATTCTCCCGATTAAATTGACAAAAAACAAATATCAGCCCGATATGTACGCCACTATGGGGTGACTTAAGTTAATATCATCTTTTGAAACGATACGCCACTATGGTGGCTTTCACACGCAGGTGGCGAAAAGTCAAGTCAACTCTGTCGTAGCTAAAATTTTTTAAATTGATGCGGGTACGGGACCAGTTGATATTGTTTTCAAACCTCGTTACAGTAATCTGGGGTGCGAGTGGTAAGCCGGCCATAAAAGCGGAGCGCGCGGCTCGCTCACTTGAGACGGGGACCTCCGATTCACTAATAGCTGTTTGCGACGTTAATTTGAAAGAAACCATCCTAGAATTCACCTTATTTTCTAGGTAGCGTTTCTAAGAATGGTTTATATTTATATATGTATGAAAAAGGCATACGACTAATATCGTACCAGTTACAACTTCAACTGTTATTCGAATAAGGTACTTCTGGGCTGTTATTTCAAAACCACCGTCTATTTTAAAAAGAGACACAGAAAATAATTTTATTCAACAATTAATACTTTTATTGTAAAAGTATTAACTAGTTTTACAACATTGGAAGGAAGACTAAACTGTTCAAGACTTTCCAAAACATCTTAATTCGAATAAAGGTCGAAACAAATTCGAAACTCTCGTCGGGAATTTGAAGATAATCTCGAGGTATAGAGATCTCGCCCGTATTTTGCCAGCCCGCTACGAAGCTCCGGTTTCCAAGCCCCCCGATGACTGAGTGCTACGAACCACCCGATGGCCCAACTCCCGGTCACGTCGTCTATCACGCGTTCCTAGAGTTCTTAGCTCAACTGTGTCATTGAGAATTTCTGGGGCCAAATTTATTGTATTACAATATCCTTCCAAAATGCTAATATTAATTAATTAAAACGAGGCATAAATCCTTGGTAACTGTAGTTAACAAAATGCGAGTTCGCAACAGATTTAGCATTTCAAGTTTGACCGTTTTTTCGTCGATGTTTTCAACGATGCATCTTTTAATTGAAAATATATGTAGTGCTTGTAGCTGATTTAACTACGCTTCCCGACGACGTACTACTTTTAAAAAACTCTCAAATTTAACGGCTAATGGTGATCATGCGTGAAATTGTGAGTGATTTGGGGTGCAATGGCTGATATGTTTATTAAATCAGATATGTTTGTTGATCTGAGTTATCGTCGTTAACGTTTTTGGTGGCCCTAAGAAGGGCCGTTGGTTGCTGCTGGCCCTGAAAAAAGGGCCGATGATTAATAATTTAAAAATGTTGCTGGAAGTGGCCACCGTTGTGCCTTAGACAGGCGTGTATCCTCTTCACCTTGTTTTCGAACACTCGATTCAACGTTTCCGGTGTAACGTTGGCGATCAAAGCGGTGATGTTGTCCCGCAACTGCTCGATGGTGCCCGGATTAGTGGCGTACATCTCGCCCTTCAAGATACCCCACAAAAAGAAATCCGGAGGCGTCAGATCTGGCGATCGCGGCGGCCACAAACCCTGAGAAATTACCCGTTCGCCAAAAAATTCCTCCAGCATTGCCATTGTTGACCCTGCTGTGTGTGCTGGTGCCCCGTCCTGTTGGAACCAGCACCTTCTTTCCTCGGGTTCCAACAGGGAAATAAATTGAAACAAAAGGTCTTGATACTTACCCGCCGTTACGGTGGTGTCGAAGAAGAGTGGTCCAACGATTCGCTTACGCGATATTGCACACCAGACACCAATCTTCGCCGAATGAAGAGGCTTTTCCCGGATTTCCCTCGGATTTACAACAGAGTTGACTTGACTTTTCGCCACCTGCGTGTGAAAGCCACCATAGTGGCGTATCGTTTCAAAAGATGATATTAACTTAAGGGGGTAGACACGTCACGTGACCTAGCCGATTTGGCAGGTCGGTATTACAGCAGGTTTTTTCTACACAGAAATGGTAATACCCATAGATACTGGGCTGCCTGGTGACGCGAGAGGGAGCTGTTTGCTATTTCTGTATTCTATTCTGAATAAGGAAATAAATTCTCAGCTGTTGCGTTGTACTTATAAAAATTTAAACGGGAAGTCGGCTGGTACTGCAAACGTAGAAAATTCATTGTACATTTTAATTACTTAAAATGTGCTTATGCTACAATATTCTACGCTAGCAGTAAGGAAATATGAGTGAAAACGGAAAATAAATGAGGGGATGTCCGCAGAAAATGAAGTTTGTTAGGTTAGACATTTTTTTATTAGCAAAGCAACGAAACAGAACATGAAATACACTTATTACACGTCCTATGCAGAAAGCAGTTATGAACAAACATTATATATAAAATTGTGTTGGATGTTGAATTGGACTAGTGAAAATGCGCAGGCTGGATGCGCGTGATTATTATGTGGTCGGTTCCTCGAAGTGACAGAAAATATAACCTATATGCTATATGACAACAAATGTTTAGTGGCTATTTCATTCTTTTACGAAATATTTGTGAACATTTTAGCATCCTTCTAAAACATTATTATTACGTCGCAACAGCATCTTTAGGAAATCGAGTATAGCAATTAGGTTATATTTTCTGTCACTTCGAGGAGAGAAAATCCGTTCGTGAAATCCGCTACTGAAAATGCGCAGGCTGGATGCGCGTGATTATTATGTGGTCGGTATATGCTATACCCGATTTCCTGAAGATACTGTTACGGCGTAATAATAATGCTTCGGAAGGATGATACAAAGTTCACAAATGTAGAGCAAAAGAATGAAGTAGCCGCTCTACACTTATTGTTTATTAATTTCCTTAATTATGGTCCGAATTATATCATTCTTGGGGCCAATTTGATCGAGAAAACATAAGGAATCGATTGACATCACTTTCGCAAAGATTTGATTAGAAATTGCAGAACTTCAGATTCGTCACTGCTTAGTGTGCAACATTGTATAGCCCCGCTGGTTTCGAGCGTCGAAGCCCACAAAACTCAGCGAGACACATGATTGTTGGCAAGCATCGCATTTGACGATTCTAGCTAGCGAATCACCTCGTATAAATGCTAATAAACGATAGTGTGAAGTACGCAAATGGTTAGGCTCGGATTATCGGGAAAGACCTACCCACCCCACTGTTTTGCTTTCTCGCTGCGAGCGAGGACCTTCGGGCCCGAGTAGACCACCCGTTGACAGCCGAGAGTAATAAAACAGACGGACCAGATAAAATGTTTATGTTTTTGATAACTGTTGATGAAAGTATTACCAATGGAGTTTTTAGGGTTTCTCAATGAAAATGATGCCAAACATGGAGCAATTCGGTCCATTTTTAGTGAACGTAGTGCGTGTCCTAATCATGTATTCATAAGAAAAAATAGACTGAATTGCTTCGCGCCTCGACTCATTTTCGTGGACATAAACTCACCAATCCATCGGTGGTAACACTCTTATCAAGGTGTTATGAGAAATATGAACATTTTCATATTCAATACTCGATGACTCAAGTCGCCGTCGACCGAGGGTCTCTCGCTGGTGCGCCGCTATTTCACTCGCACTCGGTTTACGTCATTCAGTCTCCTTGTCAAGCGGTTCGGGCGAGGGCCCTGATAAATGTGAATTTATTTGGGAAACCAAAGTCGCGTCATTCGTGACCCCTACTCGCGAACATATATATGTTCTATGTACGAGAAAATGTAATGATGACTTGAATCAAGACTTGAAGCAACATTTCTAATAGGGAAATGCATGAAACTTTGGGATCAGGAATTCCCAACCAAGTAATGCATATGAAAGAACTGGCGAAATTCAACAATAGTTCGTCGTCTAAATTTTACAATTAAAGTATTTATTTGACGTGAATATAAAGTTTGTCAGCAAAGTCTTTCTTGATTTGAGTTCTATAGAAGGCTGACTTTCCTTCGCCATGGAAAGTCTCCTCTTGTCCTTCACGCTGGCAATCATGCGACTCGCTGAGTTTCGTGGGTTTCGACGCTCGAAACTAGCGGGGCCATACAATGTTGCGCACTAAGCAGTGACAAATCTGCAGTTCTGCATTTTTAATCAGATCTTTGCAAAAGTGACGTCCATCAATTCCTCATGTTTTCTCGATCAAATTGGCCCCAAAAATTATAATATTCGGACCATATTTTGAAGGAAATTACGAGAAACATTGTTTGCACGATTGAAAGCCCGTTTCGTTAAAAATAGTCCGATTTAAATTATTTTCTGTCAATTTAATCAGGAGAATGCCAGGAATCTATTTGTGTCACTTTCATATCGATACGATGAAAAATAAACAAATTCTGTTTCTAGTAAAATCTCGTTAGCCGCTCGCTGGTCGGGACCGGCGGTGAGCCCGTATCGTGAACGGAGTCCTAATTCCAAGTGTGAGTTTCTCGCTTCTTTCTGGCCGAAGGGGGGAGCGAGATGGAATGCTTTGCGTGTGCGGCGGTGCGATGGTCGCAAGCGCTTACGAGTTACCGTGAGCATGGGAACCGCTTCGCAAAATCTTGACGCAGGCCCGGCTCAAGTCTTTTTTACGCCCTAGACGAACTTGTCAAATTGCGCCCTTTATTATAATACATTTATTTGAGTACATTGATGTCCTTAGTCTTAATTTTTACTCGTAGTATAAAACCGTTGTAGTACAATTTGTAGTATTTCATTTACAAATTTATTTTTAACAATGCCAATAATGAAAAGACCATTTTGCACCTCTTGTCAACCTTACGCCCCAGCAGTTACCTATTTTTTCAGAATAAAGTCATAAATAATCTCAAATAAATGTATTATAATAAAGGGCGCAATTTGACAAGTTCGCCTAGAGCGCAAAAAAGATTTGAGCCGGGCCTGCCTCAAGATTTGCGAAGCGGTTCCCGTGCCGCCGTAAGCGCTTGTGACCATCGCGCACGCCTCTCGCGCGCACAAAGGACGGAGTGTCAGGTGTCCGAAAGACGGAGCGAGACAAAATATCAACGCGTCGTCTGCTCGTACTGTCCTGACTCGCTTTCAGTGCCTTCGCTCGCTCTCGTTTCATCTCACTCTCGCCTTCGCCGGACAAGACTGAAACAGAAGTGGTGGGGATAGCGAAAAGTCCGTATCGTGTACACCAAACCGAGACCAAAGAGGAGATACAATAAGAGACGTCACTCCGGGCGGAACGTTTGAAGTCCTTACTTGGCATTTAAATTGGTTGTCTATTCGAGCGGGATATTCAAATCAACTAAATCTACCTTACAGCAGTTGGCTGATTATTGTCGAAGTTTACCGATCCATGCCGAATGGACATTTAAATTGGTTGTCTAGTGATTTCCCCAGTTTATTTCTGTCCTTGTCGAGTGACGCCTCTTATTATATCTCCTCTTTGCCGAGACCGTAACGAAACTTTACTGTAATCGATGACACATCACCAAGCAACGGTGATTTCGCGCCGCTCGGACCACAAAGGTTCTCGTCGGTTATTCGAGCTTCTAAGATCGTATTCAGATATACCCTTCGGTGCCCACGGAACTCCAACTGACAAATCCACGATCGTCAGATGGTGGTGACTGATTTCTCCTCGATCGCTGTTCACGAAAACGAATCGACCGGCCAATATATCTGCATACGATCTTAGGATAAAAATACGATGACAGATGAAATAGTATTCGAAGCTCAAGATGAAAGGCCTTCGAATAATCAAAGGAAACTAAATATCCGAAGCTAAACAGAATTTCAGATTTAGAGTACACACACCCTCTCCGAAACCTCGTGTCGATCGGCCACTGGGGCCATTCGGAAGTATATTCTTTTATTTAAATAATGCCCATCTCTGCATAGGATCGTAAGGAATTACAAAAAAAAATCAGGGAGTCAACTGGTGACCGATTTGGAGACTTTTCCTTGTTACATGTTACATACAATAGTCGGAAGAATAATAATAAGAGCAATAATTGCAAATAATTGCCAGAACTTCCACATTCTGAAAATATGATATCAGTAAATCAATATTTCCAGTATTATTAAAAAAGTTCCAATTTCTCTTTTCTTATTTTAAATAATGTGATCATATAATTATAACATAAATTCGACAGCGATTTCCAGTGATGTATGTGTCACGGTAAAAGCATTAATTTAGTAAATGTATACAATTCCCAGCAGTTCCTGGTTAATATATGGCTAAAATGCATATAACCTAACCTACAATCGTACGAAAATCCATACATTGACTGCATCACGCTTTTACTGTGGCACATGTATCCAGCTAACGCTTCAGTTTTGCTATGATTCCACGTTGGCAGTCCTCCCGAGTAGGCGCCATCTCGTATCCACTAGCTGAACTAAATTTGTCACGTGACTTGCTCTGTATTATCGCCAATATGGCGGAACTCGTATTTGGGAATGAAGTCACGAAATTACGTTGTTTGTCCTTATATGAGCAGATTTTGGGCTGGGTGAGGTCTCATTCAAAAGAGGAAGGTTCAGTGCAGCGCGCTCTGGTCATCGTTGAAGCCACAAAACTCTTTTAGTAACCTAAAAATACTTAGATTCTTGCGGGTGTATTTTGTCGATTTTCGCTCTACTTTGAACACTCGTATTATTAGATATCAACACAATCCCGTCGAACCATGACCAGAGCGCGCTGCACTGAACCTTCCTCTTTCGAATGAGACCTCACCCAGCCCAAAATCTGCTCATATAAGGACAAACAACGTAATTTCCCAAACCCATGTTTCGGGCCAGATTGTGTCGGTATACAGCGCTCTGCATTACCCGTGTCTACCCCCTTAAGTCACCCCATAGTGGCGTACATATCGGGCTGATATTTGTTTTTTGTCAATTTAATCGGGAGAATGCAAGGAATCCATTGCTGTCACTTTCATATTGATATGATGAAAAATAAAGAAATTCCGTTTCTGCATAATCGATGACACATCTCCGAGCAACCTCGCGCTGCAAATTAGGCGGGTGAACGATACAATGTCGCTCGGCTCGAGGACCCGACGGCTTCGATCAAAGGCGTTTAAGGCTCGCCAAGCTTGAAATAACTTTCGGATATGAATATAAATGAAAGGGAGAACATTATTTGAAGCTTCGGATGAATTCCCGTCAAATAAAAACATTATTTACGGCGCTTCGAATAATAAATAACTCCAGGTTATTTATATTTGATGAGTTTCGATTAAAATTTCTGCCTTTTATTCGAAACCAATTTTTTATTTAAAATAATTTTTTGCCCATCTATGATTCCAACTACCACTAATGCAGGCTAGGGATGGTACCATGCGGCCGCCCGGTCTATTGAAAATGCGCAGGCTCGATGCGCGTGATTATTATGTGGTCCCCTCTTCGAAGTGACAGAAAATATAACCTATATGCTGCATGACAATAAATGTTTATTGGCTATTTCGTTCTTCTACGCTACATTTGTCAACTATGTATGACTTAACATCCTCCCAAAATATTATTATTACGCCGCAACTGTATCTTTATAAAATCTGTTATAGCATATAGGTTATATTTTCTGTCACTTTGAGGAGGGGAGCACATAATAATCACGCGCATCCAACCTGCGCATTTTCATGTGCCATTACAAAAGATGACATAAACAGAAGCCACTACAGGCATGGCGTGTAATAGCTAAAGGGCTAAAACATTCAGACGAAAATATTGTAGAAAAAATTCAAAGACTGGTAGAAACAGCGACACATCCCATTAGTAGTTACCCCTTACTTCCTATCTGTAGTGCATGCACTACATTAAGGATAAAATCACGAAAAAGGAACCTAGAGCATTATATTCTGAGGCTGCAGAACTAATATATAATTGAATAAAAATTTAATTACTCAATTTGTGAAAGTAATGATACAGGAACAACTAGCCTATTGCTTATCGGCGCCATGAATTTTAAAAAGAACATGATATAAAGTATTTAAATAAACAGTTTGCAAAAGCTTTTCGTAACAATTATGGTCAAAAAATTGTAAAAAGAAAAATTAAGTAAACGTACAATTTGGTAAATTTTCCATCATTAGAAGGGGATAATTTGTCCCCATTTTATGGCGCAAATTGCATTCCGATATCTTTTGTAGTTCAAAAGTTATGTGAAAACAGCCCCAAATTCTTCAACCCGGGCCACTAACGTGTCAGCGTGGTCTAATACAGAGTTGGGCAAAATGTAATCTAATTACAACTTACAAATTAGGATTAAACTGTAATTGTGTAGTTGATTACACATTATTTTCTGTATTGGTTAATTTATCTAGTTGATAAAAGTGTGGTCAACCACCTACATTAACGATTCCAGAAAATAATGTGTAATCAACTACACAATTACATTTTAATCGTAATTTGTAAGGTGTAATTAGATTACATTTTGCCCAACTCTGGGCTAATATCGCTGCTGGACCATTGCATACGTAGATAACGGGATCGGCGCGGTTGCACTCTTAAAATGGTTACCTTTCCTTTGCCCGTCTGCTACGTCAAATTTAATATTCTCTGGCGAAAGCCCAAAGCATCCTACGCTCTCTACTGGCACCTAAAAGACTCTACACTTTCATCATTGGCTCATTGATGGCGGAAGTATCGGCGCATGGTTGTAGTGGAATGCGTCCGTGAGGCGGTGTTGCCAAATTTACCTGTTCGCGCGCGCGTAGGTTGCAGTTTTAACGGATGACCCTGTATATATATAAAGAATAATGAATTTTCCAGATTTGATTCTCCAACCGCTTCTGAGTCAAATTGAATAGCGGATAATACGTAGGTAAGGTAAATGTCCCAATACCTGGACATTTAAGGTACGGCAGACACACGTTTGAGAATTTTTCAGTTATACAAATCGATTTATATAAAAATGATTTTGCAATTACATAGGGCATTGAGTGTACTTTATCACTAAAAAAAAACAACATATTGTAGGATTGAATAATTTTGTAAAATATTGAAAATTCATAGTCCTTACAATGGCCCAATACCTGGACAGCTTAACTAGTATGTCCCGGTGTCCCCATTTTACTGTCCCATTACCTGGACACATGACTTTGGGTGTTTTCTAGGGAAATTAAATAAAAAAAACAACACAATAGTTTTTTTTCTTTTGGCATATTTCTTCTATATAAGAAATTTATTCAAATCAGTAAACAAACTTAAGTAAAAAGAATCTATTATTGAATGACTAATTTTAAGGTTATGTGTATTCGTGTGTAACACACGAATTTTACACATGAATGAAATATTATCATTAAAACAAGATACGAAGAATACAAAGTGTTTGCAGGGTGCAAATTATTGTTAAGGTGTTAAATAATTATTTTATTATTGTGTCAACAATAACCCGTACTTATTTCACAGTTTGTACACGTGGTCAGTTTTAGGGTCGTGCCGAGATTTCACTGTACCAGTAGATAGACACGCGAATAAAAAACTAATACGAACTTTAATTTTAATCTTGCAATCAAAAAATAGTACTACAAGGTACCATTTTTCTAAAACTGTATTAGTTGTACCAACATACTAAACATTATTAATAATATTCGCTTAAGAACAAGTAGAGACTGTTTAGCAAATCAGACAAGAGCAATACTAAAATGGTGTAAACTGGAGGGTTCAAGAAAATTTATTTTTATTACGAGTGTTACATGTTTACTAAGAAAAATATGTATATGAATATATTTTATTAAATATTTGAGTAATTGATTAAAATAATTATTTTATGGGTACAGCGAATATTAAACGTAATAATCAGCATTATTTGCACTACTGTCCAGGAATTGGGAAGTGTCCAGGAATTGGGACGTGTCCAGGTATTGGGACATTTACCTTAAAGTCCCGGGTCACGGGTACGAGCGTGTAACAGTGTGGGTACGGGCGAGTCGGATACGCGTGGTGACGTCATGACTCGTTACTGCTTCGGGCATTGCGAGCGGTTTGGGCGTTCGGGTGTTTCGGGCGTCTCGGGCGCCTCGGGCGAATAAAAATCAACGATGACCCGACTTATCCGAATCTGTGTGAAGTTAGCCCCCCCTTTTTTCGGCGCTGGTCCCAATGGTGCAAACTGGAGCAACGGATGTAATTATATCTGCGTCAGTGTTGGCCGAATGCTTTAATTACCATAACTGTCTGCAGTTCAATCAAGTTTGTGATAATAATGTCAACATGTTTGATTTAATTTTTTCTAATTTTTCTGTGTCAAATATTTTCCCTCCGGATGATTCTCTGCTTCCAGAGGGCTCGTATCACCTTGCTCTTTCATTAGCCTTACGGTTCTTTACTAACAGGCCGGTCTCGCGGGATATGGTTAATTATGATTTTTTTTAGAGCGGATTATGGATCTAACGTCTCTGCTTTTAATTGCATTGATTGGGGCAGCGCCCTACGTAACTTCTCTGTCGACGAGGCAGTTAGTTTACTGTATTCCCAAATATATCAAATCCTTGATTCTTATGTACCCATGTATTGTATCTCTAGGTCGTCCTACCCTAGCTGGTTTTCACGTGAACTTCGACAAGCCATTAAAAGCAAGAAAAGAGCACACCGTATCTGGAAGTGCTCTAAACGGCAGTGCGACTTTCTTAATTTTTCATATCTCCGTTTACGATGCAAGGAGTTTGTGACGAGTTGTGTCGGTGGGACGACGATCTTGCCCCCCACCATACGCCCGACTACGACAATACGTACCGCGCGCTGCCCACGGTCTTGCCCCCAAGACTAACCCCCACCGCTCGTCCGCAATTACCGAGAACTGGCGCGAGAGGGTCACGCACCGAGTGACTCTCTCGCTGCCGAAAATCCGCGGACGAGGACATATAAGCCGGGGGCATAGGCCTAATTGGGAGAGACCGCCTTGAGCGATAGTACGATTCGTACGCCTCTCCCAGCGACTTTCTGTGCGATTCCACGCTCTTCTGCCGACACTCGTTCTTGCGAAAGACAAGCGCCCGTGTACGCATCAGTCCTAGTGCGACGCCAGACTGAGTCACTGCGATCTTTTGAATACGCCCCCTCCATGGTTCCCAGAAGGACAGCGTGAGCCATCCTCTGGACGCAGGCCGTCATCCGACATCGATCTCCCGAACAGATTCACCTCCGTTCTCGAGAGCGTCCTCACAGTCTCCGATTCACCCCCGGGTTGTGCTCACCGGGTGACCGGATCAAAGACTCCCCGACCAGGGTCCAGTGGCAGGGTTGGCCCGCCAGGACATCGAAGGGTCAACCCACCTATTCCCTCTCACTTCGCCGAACCGTCACCGCCGATTAGAATACGCGCCGAGATACGCACCGCGATATACGCCGCGACACACACCGCGATACACGCCGGGACCCACGCCGCCGTTCACACCGAGACGCGCCGCGCTAGCTTAAGGCCTAGGTTAAGCCGTCTACACACTGTGTGCCAGCATAGACCTGGCCGGGATACCTTGTACGTAAATCTTAACACAAATAAACTGCCGTACTCCATTCTACATCGGCGTTCACTTATTCGATCGGCAGCCCTGGACCACCGTCCTAAACTGGCATTACGGTACCTCCACCGTCCCACCGGTAACCCCGCGTTTCACGGTTACAAGTTGTCCAAACATAATTATGCGTCCTACATTGCTAGGCTCGAATGCAACATTTCACACAATATTAAGGCTTTCTTGGGTCATGTGAATTTCAATAGGGGCGACTCCGGAATGCCTGCACGTATGAACCTTCGAGACGAGAGCTCGGAGTCGGATGAGGCTATCGCGAACCTTTTTGCCAAGCATTTTACGTCGGTCTTTGTTGCACCTTCTAGGTTATTCGCCAGCTCCGATGGAGAGCTTGATTCCGCCGTACATTTATCGAACATTAACATTAGTCTTGCGGTTAGTTTAATGCCATTAAGGCTCTGGACTCCAACAAGTCTGCTGGCGACGATGGATTGCCTCCGATCTTCGTTAAATCGTGCATTTTCGGTCTATCCAGAGCTCTATGTGTTCGTTGTTAAAATTGGTGTTTTGTTTTAGTTTTAATTCTAGATTTGTTAGCTGTAAGTAGTTCTAGTTTAGAATAAGTAGGTTTAATTAATTGTATTTAGGCTTAGTTAATTGTAAGTAAAATTTTCGTTTTTCACCAGCACTAGTAGTAGCCGGTATTTTGATTTATTAGTAGTAGAACTAGGAGAGTTCTAACCCAGGTCCTCTGAGGGGAGCGCGGGGGCGGGGGGAAGTGAGGGCGCGCGGGGGAGCGCGGCGGAGAGAAACATGGGCGCGGGGTCTGCGGGGAGTGGAAGAGCGGTTGCGCGCGCACGAGCCGCGGAGTGGGGGAAGCCGCAACTGTGGAGGGGATCACTCCGGGCCGAGCCGCCGCAGAGACCTGACCCACCGTCCCCGAAATTTTTCAAAGGGAGGGAATGACCCCCGAAAAGTCTTTTTCAGACGTTGGCCCACCCCGAAAATTTTTTCAGACCTAACCCAGGGAGGGGACAGCCCCCAGGATTTTTTTTCAAACCAACATGCGTCGGAAATTGTTTAATAATTTATTTTTTATCCGAAATTGTTTCGGACGATGTCGGGAAAGATCGGGAAAGATCGACGTTCTTTTCTTTTACGAACCACGTCTTCGGGACGGAAAGAGAGAGAGCATTACTTTAAAGCTAAATTCGGAGGAGGGAAAGAGAGAGAGCATTACTTTAAATCTAAATTCGGAGGGTGGGAAAGAGAGAGCATCACTTTTAAAGCTAAATTCGAGAGAGAGACAGCGCTACATAGCGGTACAATCGCTTTCGTTCTAAAAATTTTCAAAATGATTTTAAATCTTAGCGTCGCAGCGTATCGCGCGATCGTGTGTAACTTGACTCCTCTGGAGCAGCCGCGTGCGATGACGTCATTTTGGCAGCGCGAAGAATTATGCGACGTCAGCAAATCTTTAAATTATGTGGCGAGGAGAAAGACGGGTAAATAAAATGGAGAAATAATATGCGTTTAAGAAATTTATTTAAAATTAAAAGAATATAATAAAAAAAGAATATATAAAAAAGAATATAATAAAAAGAATATAATAAAAAATATAAATATAAATATAAATGAATATACAAATATAAAAGAATATAATAATAAAAGAAAAGAAAATAAAAGAATATAATAAAAAATATAATAAAAAGAATATAATAAAAAGAATGTAATAAAAAGGATATAAAATAGAAATATAGAAAGAAAAAATATAAAAGAGTATAAAAAATAGAAAATAAAAATAGATAATAAGATATGAAATATAAAATATAAAAAATAGAAAAAAGAATATAAAAATACAATATAAAATAGAATATAAAAAAGAATATAATAAAAAATAATATATAAAAAATAATATATAAGAAAAATAAAAAAATAAAAAATATAAAATTATGGTGATGGGGGTGATGGTGGCGATGGTGGTGCGGGGGGCGGTGGTGGTGTTGGGGGGCGCGGCACCCAATATGGTGCCCATCGAACTGCAGCCGGCAGCCACACCATCGGCCGCCGCGGCACTGCATATGGCCGCAGCCGCGCGGCCCCATATGCCGGCCCCGACCGCCGCATCTGCACCCCTCGGGGTGCAACCTGGAGCGCATGGGCCTCCAGGCTCGCCAGCCATACCCTCAATACAGATAGTGGAATATCCTAGAACATAGACACAAACGTCGATATAATTTTGACACATCAAACATAATAAATATCAAACACACATAACAATGCAAAGTATTATTACATACATGTGGAGGAGGAGGCGGCGACTGCGGCGGCGGTGGCGACGACGACGACAACGACGACGACGGCGACGATGACGACGGCGACGGTGGCGGCGACGGCTGCGGCAACGGCTGCGGTGACGGTGGCGGCGGCGACGGTTGCGGCGACGGTTGCGGCGACGGCTGCGGCGACGGCTGCGGCGACGGCTGCGGCGACCCCCAGTCGCTCGACCACACAGGCGATGGTGGTGGCGAACGCTAGAACATAGAAGCCCCACGATATAATATTGACACAAACGTCTGATTTGATCTCGCTCGATTTCAACGATTAAACGCGATAAATATAAAAATATTTAAAAGTACATACCTGGGGGTCACACTCCGGGGCGATCCGCGTTATTCCCATTTTTCACTATACTATTTGTTGCACAAAAAAACTTCGACTGTTAGCTGCTGCAATTGGAAGACAACTGGTCTCGCTGCATCTCCAAGCCCTCGCGTATAAACTCCTATCATGAAATCGAGAAGTGCATAGCTTTGCAAAAGTAAGATGCTGTTGTTCTTCGCCATCTTCATCACAGGCCACCTGCATTTTCGCTGACCATCCTCTCCTTATTCCCACGCATCTTCTTTCCCTTTTTCTTTGGACACATTATTCGATTGATGATCATACCACTTTCAACATGAATCGAACATCAATCGAACATGAATCGAACCACTTTTATCGTATATCAAACATCAATCGAAAATGAATCGAACATGAATCGAACCACTTTCAACATCAATCGAACCACTTTCAACATGAATCGAACATCAATCGAACCACTTTCAACATCAATCGAACCACTTTCAACATGAATCGAACATCAATCGAACATCAATCGAACCACTTTCAACATGAATCGAACCACTTTCAACATCAATTGAACCACTTTCAACCACAATCGAACATCAATCGAACCACTTTCAACATCAATCGAACATCAATCGAACCACTTTCAACATCAATCGAACATCAATCGAACATGAATCGAACCACTTTGAACATGAATCGAACCACTTTGAACATCAATCGAACATCAATCGAACATGAATCGAACCACTTTCAACATCAATTGAACCACTTTCAACCACAATCGAACATCAATCGAACCACTTTCAACATCAATCGAACCACTTTCAACATGAATCGAACATGAATCGAACCACTTTGAACATGAATCAAACCACTTTGAACATCAAACGTACCACTTTCAACATCAATCGAACATCAATCGAACCACTTTCAACCACTTTCAACCACAATCGAACCACTTTCAACATCAATCGAACATCAATCGAACCACTTTCAACATGAATCGAACCACTTTCAACATCAATTGAACCACTTTCAACCACAATCGAACATCAATCGAACCACTTTCAACATCAATCGAACCACTTTCAACATGAATCGAACATGAATCGAACCACTTTGAACATTAATCAAACCACTTTGAACATCAAACGTACCACTTTCAACATCAATCGAACATCAATCGAACCACTTTCAACATGAATCGAACCACTTTGAACATGAATCAAACATCAATCGAACATGAATCGAACCACTTTCAACATGAATCGAACCACTTTGATCGTGTATGGTACCACTTTGATCATGTATTGCACGTGTATGGTAACTTTCAACGTCTATCATACCACTTTGAACGTGTATCATACCACTTCTACGTAATTATAACTACCGTCTTAATCTAGCATACATCATGTGCAGGAGATTAGGTTGGAGAGGGTTAAGAAAAACATTTTATACATTAAAATTGATTATATTTTATTTAAGCATTTCTCTCTGGCGTTTAGACCACCAGTTGAATATTTTAAATACATTTTGCATGGCACAGTGCTTTGCGTGTCTGCCACATCGCAGAGTATTAATTACATTTAGCTTATTTAGAGATTTGATATCCTCGTAGTCAATGTCCAGCGTCTCGATGACCACGTCCATTCTCGTATCTTCATCGAGGAAATCCGCAAGCCAGTCGCGTTTCTGCAACCCTTTAACGTATACGATATGGGATGCGTCATCTTCTTCGTCGATCGCATCAGCTACAGCTTTCGTAATTAGCCGTTTAGCCATACAGTATGGAACGTCTCCATCGTCCCACCGTAGGCCGTGATGTTTTGCCACCAACCACCGGATGTTCGATTTGTCGGATTTCGTAAGAAGATATTGCGGCATCGAACTCCCAAAAATATAGTGCGAGAGAATTGTTCCCTTTCGCAGGATAGCCACTTCCTTGACGACAAATCTTCCATCGACGATGAACCCTTGCAGGTCAACAAATGTTGGTACGACCATTATCGATACGATTTAGAGGTCCGCTCTCTTCCAAGACAGACGAGAGAATGCACTTTTTCTCGTAAAGCATCTCGATTTTCACGATGAAATTTTCTTTTGGTAGGAATTTGATACAGGAGAGGGCGTAGCAATTTAATTGATTTTGCGCACCACGTTTGTCAGCGGATTGTATTCAACCACCCGATCGTGTAGAATCAGACAGTAGGCCGTAGTATTTATCGGCACATTCCCTTTACACTCGAATTCTATGCGCACGTCCACCGTGCCATTCTTGATCGACTCATTTTGTCGCGAGCAATCAATCACCACGAGGGGACCAAATTGTAAAAATTCGGCCACGGTGAATAATGCCTCGTTGCAACTATGTCCATAATACGATTTATGGAATTGCGTATACATATGATACAAGATGGCATGCTTATTCTTGTCAAAGTCCAAGTTCATGTCATCGTATGGGTAAAATTCCGAGTTGAGAAAAAGTTTTACATTGGTCAATTTGCAGTTGTTGAACCTAGTAACATCTTCCCTCATCACATTCCTTCGACCAGTCTGTAGAGCAAGGATAATAACTCGCGGCTTCTCCAGCTGTGCAGATGCCTTCACGGCCCACGAATGCTTGGTCGTGCTCTGTAAGAGAGGATACTCGTACAGATCCCACGATTGAAAACAAATGCTCAGGTTCTGTCCACGTTCCAAAGCATGTAGCAACGATAGCTTATTAACGTCATTTAACGTTACATGAGGCATCCGCCATTGCACTTTAAGTAATTCAATTTCTGGTTCCAGCATCGGCGATCCTATTAGAGCATTATTGTCGTTGCGCGATCGTATTAAAATCAATTCGTGACGCGCATTAATAATAATGCGTTTGTAGTTCTCACAAAATCCCAGCAAATATTTTAGCGGGATGCAAAAATTGAAATGATTTTTCAATATTGACCCATCGCGTCGTTTCAAGCCCCATCCGGCATTCTCCATATTTTTGTCTTCGCTAGATGTCAACGATACATAGTTTTTAAGCGTGCTAGTTATCCCAACGTTTCTGTTGCGATCAATCTCCACGCCATTCAGCTCGTATCGAATCTCATCGAATAAGAACGCCATGCAATTATTTCCCAACGCCACCGTTAATGTATCGTTTGGCTTGTTTATCTTCAATTTTCCCTCCACGTAGAGGAAACTTTCACACGGCAATGTGTATAAATCCTGCTGCTGTATGGGTATTCTTGTTTCATCGCTGTATCCAAACGTTGAGTTGACATATGGGTTGTATGTGTGAGTCTCGAGCTTGACGATGCGATCGTCAAACGTCGGCATCCCTCCAATGCTTAGAATGTCAACCATTTTTTTTCAACTTAACCGCGCACAATGAATCCCAATGATTTCAAAAATGCAATGTTCGCAGCACCGAGCCTCTTCTTTTTAGTATAATCAGAGCTGTTGCAGTTGTTGTTGTTGTTGTTGTTGTTGTTGTTGTTGTTGTTGTTGTTGTTGTTGTATACAATTTCGTTTGGAAGAAACGGGTTTCTGGAGTCGTTCAGCACAAGCATCTCTTTCGATCACGTCACACGTATTATCGTCGTCGCCGTCGTACGTGCAATCTGATGGTAATCTCTTCACCTCGAAAATCGAGCAACCGTCCGTCTTGATCCACAACGCGTATCGTTAGATCCGTAATGACCCGTGCGATGATTGGAAGGTAAATGATCTGCGCGGGCGTTTCCGATATCTTATATCCTGGTGGGACTCTCGGAGAAAATTCATGTATCGCATGTACGCGCTTCCCATTGTTGTACGCGCCAGCGGTCACGCTGCATTCTACGCGAATAATGTTCACGTTCATGATATTAATTGGATCGTCCGATTCATGCCACCGTCCAGGTTCTAATACCCGATTCGTTGAGAATCCCAGTAGCGAGCCCACATTGTTGGACTTTGTAAAGTCTATGACGAACGAGCAGTACAGCTCGCTTTTCATGGTGTTGTTGTTGGGACGCAACACTATAGGATACACATCGTTGTCACCGACATCGGTGCCACCGAGATTTTGAGGATACCGCTCGAGCAATCGCTGCTTCAAATACTTGGCGATAGCGTCTAGTTCGTAGGAGCCGTGTGGAATCGTAATGTATTCATGAGTGGTGTCGATGCTATTGTTGATGTCATAGTTTACGACAAAGTAGAATTTATCGTTGCTTGAGTCGATGTTTGGTATCGTGTGATAAGTTTCAAAGGTTGCTAGACCAAGCTCGTAATCATCGTCGCTCAAATCTATGGGTGGAAAGTAGCTTACCGCGAGGGTGCTACTCTTGCCGGTTAGAGTGAATGTTAACGACATATTCCGAGCTGTACGACTGGACTGGTACTGAATCAGAGTGGTGGGAAGTCAATCCTTAAATTTGATGCCAATCGTTTGTAGAAAGCGTAGACATAGTTGTCCACAATTGCTCTGATCGTACTTCTGATAAGCCGTTCGATTGTATTCGATTTTCACGACATCTTTGTCCAGATATTGTACCAATTCCTTAGGCGGTTGAAGATTTCCAAAGCTGTCGAAATATATAGCTCGACACCCTCTCTTCGCATACGCCACCCAATGAGTCCCCGGCCCCTCGACATTGTCCAAATTTACGATACCGCTCTCGTTTCGACGTACTCCTCCGGCTGGTAGCGCGTTACGCATAAAAACACCTCTAAAGAATGGAATACGCATACGTTTTGCAAACTCCTCCAATTGCGCGTCGGTAGTTACGCCCGCGGGCATTTTTATTTTCTTTTCGACGTTTTTTTTTTTCGTTTCGATATTCCCTGTCCGCGCTTGTATGGTGCGAGATAAAGTCCACGACCTTCCATGGAGCGATTATGACGTTGCATTTCCTGCAGCTGATGTTGCGCCACCTTATTATCGTTTACCGCCTTGGCTATCCCCGCCGCTCCACCAGCTAACGATCCGAGAACACCTAGCAGCGGGAGAAGTGGTAATATACCACCCCGTTTTGCTATCGGAAGAATCCGCTTTTTCGGTGCTCTCTTTGGAATCCTTTTGCGCAATTTTGCTTTCATCCCCATTCCGATTTTCGTCTTGGCCTTCATAGCTGCCCAAATAGCTGTAGCAGCACCTCTTTCGCCCAGAGTCGAGTCACGCGCAACGATGCGTTTTCGCGCTTTGTCAGCGAGTACGTTATCTGCCACGTGCCTTTCGCCGAGGTCGTTGCTACGTGAATATGCAATATCGTGTTCGCGACACGCTGCGTCCAACGGATTGATACCTTGATCACCTCTAGCCAATCGTTTTGCCAGATGAGTTCCTGGGCCGCAAAACTGGTATCGCGGGATATGTAATTCGATAGGTAGCGCGTTTATCGCCCGATTTAACAAACCACAACCTTTCTTCACTCGCATCGGCGACATTCGCTACAGTTTTTAATCAATGGTGCTGGACCGTCGATATGCGTTCGCTGCCAAGGGCGATTATAATGTTCCAGACACCGACGATACTGTTGAACCTCGGAATCGGCTTTTATATGCTCGGGGAGTCTGTCCCACAACTGATCAATGTATCTCTCGAACTCTCGCAGTAGAATAATCTTTGGTATATATTTCAACTGTTCAGAGGTTAAGTCTCGAATATCACAATTATCCGACAGGACCAGAAGCATTTTGAACACTGAGCTGTTTTGCTTCGGCGCGGACCTATAAATAGAACGCGTCACCGCTTCGATGTATCAAAATTATTTTTCGCAGTTTGCGGAGAGGATGCGATTCGTGCGACAGCCTGTGACGATACACGTGACAAATTTTGACGATAAATCACGAGTGATGCCCTCGAAAACAAAGCGCAAACATGGCAGCATGCTACCAAACACTATACGGTGTCTCATTTGTGGCCCATCAAATTGTGGAAAGACCAACGTGCTGGTGAGCTTGTTGGAAAGTCCTCACGGCGTTCGCTTCGAGAACGTGTACGTGTATTCCAAGTCGTTGCAACAGCCGAAATACCAGTATTTGGAGAATTTATTGGCTCCGATAGATGAAATTGGCTACTTTACGTTTTCGAATAACAGTGATGTCATCCCACCGAGCGAATCGCTTCCGAATTCCATTTTTATCTTTGATGACGTGGCATGCGACAAGCAAGATACGATAAGGGAATACTTTGCAATGGGGCGCCACTCGAACGTTGACTGCTTCTATCTCTGTCAGACGTATGCAAAGATTCCCAAACATCTTATACGTGACAATGCCAATCTGTTGATTCTGTTTAAGCAGGATGGTACCAACTTGAAACATGTGTACAACGATCATGTAAATACTGATATGTCTTACGAGGATTTCTGCGCTTTGTGTCGTAATTGTTGGCAACGAGAGTATGGTTTCGTGGTAATAGACAAGGATAGCGCGATGGCCAGTGGACGTTATCGAAAGGGATTTAACGAGTTCGCCGTACCGTGAGATGGTCAATTGTCATCAACCTGTCGGTGGGAAAGCAACGTCTGCTGCACAATGATGATTGATATCGATAGTCTGGAGATTAAGGATCGTGAGAAAATAGCGAAGGAAATTGCAAAAACCAGCGAAACCATTCGCAAGAAACATCAGGCTTTGAAGTCTGGCAAGATGGAGGAAGATATCGCGTTGGAGAGATACTTTAAACCTATCGTCGAACCCTTGAAACATATCGTGGAAAATACCACAGCGGCAGAAGCTGACACATCACCGCTGACGAGCATAGACGTTGAAGAGAATGAAACATTAACGCCTAAAACAAAAATCCAGTCGAAATGGAGCACATCGCGCAAGACAAAGAAGAAACGACACACATCATCGGAATATTCACTCATAACCTCCACACCAGTTCAATCGAAGCGAAAACGACAAAACGATTCCTCAGTTCCTCCCACACCAATAAATACCGATGTACAATCGCTCACAACCATTGATGACGACGTTTTCGAAACTAGTCCAGATGAGTCGTTTGTAACATCTATTAGACAGCAACTTCAAACATCCGAGGGACAAGAAACGTTTCGCAACCATTTCGGTCCGCTGGGGCAAGAATACATGAGCGCCATCCTAAGTATGGATAAGGATACAACAATTGACTATGTGTATGGCGTATACTTTGGCAATAGTGGAACGATGCTTGGAGATAAGGCTTTCGATATGGACAAGGATGATAATATAATCATCGGTGGTGTAAAATACAAAGGAACGCCCGCCCTTTACGAACTGATTTTCAAGAGAATTCCCGACGATGTCCTGTACACCGATGCTGATAAACAAAAATACAAAAGTATACTGCTGGCGACGAATGCCTACAGACGCAGTCATTGTGCTCAAAAACCCATATTGGGTAACAAGGGATACAAGTACAAACATGTAATTGCACCACTAGTCCCCCGCGCATCAACGAGTAAAGCAGGAAAAGGTCTAAGAACACCGCTAGCGATGATGGTAAACGATAACAAGATCGATTACGTGCACTGGGACGATCCCAACGAGTTGGTGGATCGATTGCGTTTGCTTGAAGCGTCGCGTCAGGCGGGTAACAACTCCCACGATCCCGAAATTCTATCGATTATCGAGGAACTCCGCGAGGTAGGCCTCATTATAAATTAAACCACACGTCGATGATTTGCACTGTATGCATCGAGATGCCGATCAACAAATTTGGAGTATCGCTCGAGAAGAGTGGAGCAGCTAGAATGGACTATTACAAATGGAGCGGCATGCTTCGGAATTATATGCGAGATAACGCTCTTTGTGTGGACGGTGCCGACTTTGATGCAAAATCATGCAAGATACGACGCGCAGCTCAGCCGGTGGCTGACAGCGATGCCGTCAATAAACTATACATGGAAAAGAGCATTAAACTTTTGAGAGAGCAGCAGGAAGAATTAGAGAGGAAGCTGGTCGTGTTTCAAAGAGATATGCTGACGTTGCAAAACAGCGTTAAAAAGATATCGCAGGCGTCAAATTCAATCCCACAGCAGCGCTGCGAAGGAGAATCATGCGAGACGGTTGAACTTGTCCAGAATTTTCTCGAACCGATGGGGAGCACATAATGCATGTACACGATAATTATCGCATCATTCGTGTCAAAGACACCTCTGCGATCAAAACATGCAGCCAGTATCGAAATCCAAGAGTAAAAAAAACCATGGTCCCAAGAAGCGACAACTTGTTGAGGAATTGCATGCTCCAGCTCGAAGACATTTCCCGCGGAGGCGCGTCATAGTGCACGGATACGACGATCTGTGGCAAGCTGACGTTGTAGAAATGCGTCCATACTCGCGATTCAACCAAGGCCACCACTACATACTCACCGTTATCGATGTGTTGAGCAAGTATGCATGGGCGGTGCCGCTCAAGACTAAAAGTGGTGCTGAGGTGACTAAAGCGTTTGCAAAGATATTTAGAGATCGATATCCGAAAAAATTGCAAACCGATCAAGGAAAAGAATTTTACAACGCCGATGTGCAGAAACTCTTGACAAAACATGATATTAATCATTATTCGACGTATTCGGTGATGAAGGCCTCCGTCGTAGAACGTTTCAATCGAACTTTGAAGAACAATATGTGGAAAATGTTTACGCTCAATGGAACCTACAGATGGATCGATTCGCTATCGCGCCTTATCGCAGAGTATAACGCACGAAAACATAGAACCATCGGAATGCGTCCTCGCGATGTTACCGCTGCGATCGCCGACAAGCTGCTATCCACCGTATACAGCAACATAAAGATCGCTGCTCCGGCGAGATTCAAGTTGGGCGAGTTTGTGCGCGTGAGCAAATTTAAAACCATCTTCGATAAAGGCTATACGCCGAATTGGACAACGGAGGTGTTCAAGATAGCCAAAGTACAGGCAACTAATCCCGCGACGTATCTGCTCGTCGATTCCTGTGCAAAACCTGTTGCCGGAGGATTCTATGAACACGAGCTGCAACGCGTCACCGATCCTGATGTATATCTGGTGGAAAAAGTGTTGCGTAGGAAGGGGGATAAGGTATACGTCAAGTGGCTGGGGTTTGATAAATCACACAATTCTTGGATAAATAAAAATAATGTATTGTAACATAATAATACATGATTCAATAAATACAATGATATATATATGTAAATGAGTGAACAATTTTTTTTATTTTTACACATTAATTCCACCATTTATATTACACAATAAATATAATTGTATGTTCTATGCATGAGTGAACAATTTTATATTACACAATTCCACTATTTATAATAAATACAATAGTTTTTTTACAATGGTATTTTATAATGTCCCCAGGGCAGAGTGTCGGTCGAATCGGGTACGATATGCCGCTTGTCGTCGTACGGACTTAGAGCGATTTTAGATTCCGAAATGGTGTACACTTTGTGCAATTTAGACCGTATGCACGATTGTCTGCGAACCATTTCGATCTCCCTTTGCAAACACTGCGCGTAGTCGTCGAAAGTTATCGTTCTGGCTATGACGTTGGTCTTGACGCCTTTCGCCTTTTTCGTATCTTTTTTGCCGTCTACGCGGAGTGCATACATTTTCGCTCTAAGACCTACGAACTCAGTCATTATCGCACCGTTATTTTCATCCTTCATCAGCCCTGGAACCTTCTTATTTAAGTGGGGCATATTATATGGATTGTTGATAGGATAATCGCTTGTGTCGAATCTATCGATATCACGTTTCATGGTCTCGTAGATATCGTCGCATCGAATGTGGTAAATGAGACTGTCTGTGTCTGTGTATAGAATTTTACAACTTGGTCCGTGCAGGGGAGACATGTACTCGTGATGAAATTCGTACAAACAAATTTTTGATATGTCCAGAATGCACATACCCACGTATATCGGTTTGTTGAATTTCACCTCGAGTTTTCGCAATTCAACAGCTATTAAATTTTCCGAAAAAACACTTCTGCTATGGAAATTCGGTTTCGCGATCATTGCCTCCGCGCCATATCGCCCTTCCCAATGTGTCAAAAGTTTTACGTCCACGTGATTTCGAACATTTTCCATAGTTTTACCGCGTTGTTCATCAATTTGTACAAATTTTTTTCAAAGTCGTTTGTCGCGCCTGTTCTAAACCGTGTATTGAGTTCGATGTAATCGTGGAGCCAGGGAGATTGAGCGAATTGAAGCACGCGGTGTATCTTTGTAATACGAAGACCGTGACGCGTGCACTGCTGCAGGTTGCGGTAATGGATGATGTAACGCTGCTTATCGTATACCGTCGCGAGTAACTTGTCCTGTCTGCTGCCAGGTGGTTTGGCACGCGTCGGGCAGAACGGTAGATCGGCATGAGCGTCGTGCAGACGTTGCGGATATTCCAGATCTACCTCGAGAATGTATCCCGTGGGCGAATCGACCGCGATCGAAGATACGTCAAATTTTTCAACATCTTCGACCCATTGAAATTTAGCATATGGCAGAGGCTGACACATTGCCCATCCATACAAATTGTTCACGTCAAAGTACATCAAGTACGATGACTCTTCCGATGCGTCGTAAGATGGCATGTACTTGTTATTGGCATGTGCGTATCTTCCGGAGCATTGACTTAAACCCCCACGTATACCGCGTTCGATAAACATGACCATATCGACGTCGGTGAGCAATTCGAATGTAATTTTGGTATGTTTTAGCATGGCATCCCATGTGAAACCGGGTAAAGTATAATAATGCGCCGAATCTAGTCCGTAACTCTTGATGCAACTTTCGCGAAAATTTTCAAAAATATCTGCCAATAACAACACATCTGTTTTCAAATACAAATCGCTGTATTCGCCCAAGGTTCTAATGCCGAAACGCTGCCAGACAGTCTCGGCGTGCGCGTAATCACTCTCGGATACAGTCTCACCCGTTAACGAACTGTAGAATGATTCGCGCGGTGGTAAGCATGGGTCCTGCAGCTTGTTCGCGCAATCAAGGTATTCGTATGGAAAGACACCCTTTCGCGTCAGTAAATTGAAATCCTCGACGGATAATGTTTCAAACTTGGATCGTAAAATTTTTAATTGATCTGTGCTAAGAAAAGATGCTAATTTGTCGAGACTGGTGTTGAGAAATTTGTACGAATCGATGAATCGCAATTTAATACAATTTCGTGAGTCTGAGTCAGCCATATCTTCGACATTTTTTGTGAAAGAAATATACTTTTCTTTAGTTATGGGTAATACGCCGACGTGACCTTTGAAAGCGGTAGCTATTTCCTCGATAATAAAATGTGAATCGTAGCCTGATAAATTATGAAAAACTATGGGGATGTAAAACGCATTTTTATAATTTAAATTGCACTCCGAATGTGCTGGACCTCTAAACCGCCCGGATAGATGACAATGATCGCGGACTCGTACATCGATAGCCTCGAATGGTTCTTCGCAAATATGACAGTGTGTTGCATCGCGAAATGCCGTCAACTGTTCGGCGGTTAAATCAAGCATGGGAACATTGCTGGTCAGGATGGGTTTGGCGAAATTTGCAAAATTTTTTAGTTCATCGACGAACCATGAAACGCAATCCGCGTCGCGGCGACATCGATACACCGATAGCGATGTATCGTACGAGCAATGCATGTAGTAGGCTATACTATGAACTTCGTGGTGTTGATACGTGTGTAATTTATTATCATCACCCATTTGGTGGCTGTCCTCTGTTTTCTCGATGATGCACTCCAGATCGGCGTACACCACGAAGGGGAGCCGCTCCTTCATGTTGTGGTTGTTGAACCTTAGGAGATTGTTTCCTTCGCTGGGCAGCAGGATGGCGCAGTCGTTCATCTTGCCACAGTCCAGCGAATGAAGCTCCAACTTCTCGGTGGATCCGAAGTAGTGCATGCATCTATAATAAAACAAAAAAATTTTTTATTTAATTTGTTTCGCGAGACATTTTAACATTTCCTATGTTTCTATACGTACCGATCACAGATGAATTTCTTTCCATTGCGCCTGCTCAGCTGCATGCTCACCAGCCGGGACAAGTCCTTGATCCATACAAAGTGTCCTACATCTCCATCATTCGGTATGTAGAGCAGGTTGATGTGCCGATCCCTCTTGTGGCTGGTGAGACGCAGCGGAAAGACCGTCTTCGTCTTCTCCGCCTCGAAGCTATAGACGTTGATCGAGATTTCGTTTAACCGCTCAAACTTCCCAATTTGCTCCAGGGACATTGGAAACTCAATGCCCTGGAGATTTAATACGGAAGCATATGGCGGATATGAACTTGGGCGATCGGGATGTCTTTCCACAGGATGGAGAGCGGCTACCACTGCCCACGCGAAACACGCATTGTCCGGGGATTGCACACTGATCGTTGCCTTCTTCAGCGATATTTCCCGCGGCAACTTGTGATGGCACCCCGCGCGCAGCGGATTGTACTTATTGACATTGACGGTTAGGTTGAGGATTCGCGTCAATGCCCATCCGCTGTCGCGTTCCTGGAACTCTTCCAGCGATGCCAGGGTGGGTTCGACGACGCATCGCTGGTACCACTCTTGCAGGTCGGATGTGTCGAAGAGTTCACAGTTTCGGGTGTTGATGCTTTTGCAAGCACGCTTGTCACCCGCCACAAATTCGCCGTTGAATACAGTGTTCACTTTGAGGTTTCGACGTTTTCTCAAAGCGCCCCGCACGTGCTCCAACACAATGGTCGCCGCATCCTGGAGGAAGTTGCGCGGCTCGATATAGTTCGAATTGAGCACGGCACCGGTTAACACGCGACTATCGAACGCAGTGTCTATTTCGCGCCACAAAAGTCCCGTACTCGAATGTCCAGCACCTTCGCGCACGAAACGTCCGCGCAACGAATGTTTCAGTCCCTCAAGCCGTGTGATTCGAGCAACCAACGATTGTTGAATACCGATCGATAATCGCGGGCGTTTCACTCGGCTGTGTTCTTCTAAAGATTCGATGCACTCGTTGCACCGTTCTTCCCACGCGAGGTATTCTTCACGCGAACTCAATCGTGCAGATTGATCCCGCAATTGATGTTCTACTTGCGCGAATTCCATGATTGTAAATGGAGTGATTGTGAATGGACTGTATATGTAACGTCTTTTACACGCAACAGGTTGCAACGATTTGAGACTTTGTGCAGTTCGGAGCGTGCTTTTATAACTGATACCACGATTTGGTATCTCTGTCTAACTCTTTTGGCGTACCCCCTCCCTCGAATGCTCCGCATGCAAAAAAAAAAACGACAATCCGTCCCAACATGGTTCTGTGCAGTTTCTGCCGATACAGCATAATTCTTTCTATGATTCACGCGTATGACGAATTAGCGCGCAAAATCATTCGACACAGTTTCTGCTGACACCGCATAATTCTAAGATTCTGCGCTTCCACAGGTATTATATTACATTCAACACGTGTCGAGACTTTTATCCTTGAGGATGGGGATTAAATTACATGCAATCGTGCGATATGCTGCGACTTTAAGGTTGAAAAACATTATGGGAAAAGCTTTAGAATAAAATGCGGTGGTGGGGGAACCAATTGTACCACTATTTAAGCCAATCTCCCGAATGCTATTCCATCAATCGCTCAGTACCCTCAGTGACTTTCGACGGAACAAATAGTGCTCTGAAAAAAAAATGTGCAGTACCAGTGTCGAAGGAAACGTTGAACGTATGAATTATTATGTTCCGATCGTGCGAGATGATAGCGTAGCTCCATGTGGGGATAATACATTTGGCAGGTAAGACTTAATTTTCACATATTTTCAAAATTGTATTCCTGATACGAGTGGACAATTTCATAGCTTTGATTGTTCTCTTAGTCCACGCCGAGGATCGCGTATCATGGTCAGAAGATACGCGTTAACATCCATGGGCAGCAAATATTTGGAAATTGGAATCAACGTAGGACCTATGGCTGATGTTGAAGTTCTTCTCGGCGATAATCATGGGAATCATCTTATATTACCATGGCATACATGGAATGTGCTATTCGACAACCGTGAAACCATCGAAGAACGTGCACAATTACCTGGATCACCTTCGATGCGGATTGATGAATTAACGGTGGAATTTCTTCGGATCTTTGATTCATCGATTGTAAAGATGATGCGAGCTGATAACTCACTGTATTTCAAACTGAATACAGTATCATTTTTATGTAATCTTGAGCCATGCATAAGCTATGTGTATCCGCGCCTGCATCAAACTGCAGAGGATGTGAGAGTAAAATTTGAAACTTTTGTCAACGTGCTACAGCAGAGCGATGTTGCGTGTGAAACATTAGTTGCGCGCAGCGCTGCTAAAATAATACGTGATAGCGAATATTACGATGAGGATTATCTTGTAGATTGCGAGCTGGTAGCATGCGCCATCAATGATATTCTAACCCATGCTCGTAGGAAAAAAAAATGTTAGATTGTATTCTTTTAATTTTATAATAAATTTCTTAAACCTATATTATTTCTCCATTTATTTACCCGTCTTTCTCCTCGCCACATAATTTTAAGATTTGCTGACGTCGCATAATTCTTCGCGCTGCCAAAATGACGTCATCGCACGCGCCTGCTCCAGAGGAGTCAAGTTACACACGATCGCGCGATACGCTGCGACGCTAAGATTTAAAATCATTTTGAAAATTTTTAGAACGAAAGCGATTGTACCGCTATGTAGCGCTGTCTCTCTCTCGAATTTAGCTTTAAAAGTGATGCTCTCTCTTTCCCACCCTCCGAATTTTGATTTAAAGTAATGCTCTCTCTCTTTCCCTCCTCCGAATTTAGCTTTAAAGTAATGCTCTCTCTCTTTCCGTCCCGAAGACGTGGTTCGTAAAAGAAAAGAACGTCGATCTTTCCCGACATCGTCCGAAACAATTTCGGATAAAAAATAAATTATTAAACAATTTCCGACGCATGTTGGTTTGAAAAAAAATCCTGGGGGCTGTCCCCTCCCTGGGTTAGGTCTGAAAAAATTTTCGGGGTGGGCCAACGTCTGAAAAAGACTTTTCGGGGGTCATTCCCTCCCTTTGAAAAATTTCGGGGACGGTGGGTCAGGTCTCTGCGGCGGCTCGGCCCGGAGTGATCCCCTCCACAGTTGCGGCTTCCCCCACTCCGCGGCTCGTGCGCGCGCAACCGCTCTTCCACTCCCCGCAGACCCCGCGCCTATGTTTCTCTCCGCCGCGCTCCCCCGCGCGCCCTCACTTCCCCCCGCCCCCGCGCTCCCCTCAGAGGACCTGGGTTAGAACTCTCCTAGTTCTACTACTTTTATTCCTAGCGAATTAACTAACAAGCACATAGGAACCGCGCGTAACAAATTAGCGAATACCGTAGATTTGGTAACTTCCGTTCTTTTCCCAAGCGTAATCGAGTAGACGGACAGTGTGTTAAAGTACCGATTCCAGGAGACTGATTGCGAGAGGATTCCGCAATCGTGAAATCAGCGCTAGCTAGGAAGAGTGGGGAGAGAACGCCTGTTTCAGCGACAGTTGTCGAGATGGTGACACCGTGACACCTTGTACAAATCGCGACAGCCAGCGCTGACTGCCGCCGATCAGCGCGAGATGAAATGTATTGTTCCTTAACGACTAATAAAACGAACTATATCTTAAGCCTACTATATACATATATACACTCCCAAACACTATGGATTATATTCAACTTATCGCTTGACTCTGGGACCTTCCAGACTCTCTAGAAATCGAGTGTTGTTGCTCCCATTTTCAAGTCGGGGGGGGGGGAGGACAATGTCACGAATTATAGACCTATATCTCTTCTAAGCTGTTTCCCCAAGATTTTTCAGAAAATTGTTTTCAGCAAACTTTCGGGGGTAATCAGAGGCAGCATATCTGATGCGCAACACGGTTTTTTCCGGGCAGATCTACGGTGACTAATCTTGCAGTTTTTTCGAATTACGTTACTTCCGTTTTGGACTCACGACAGCAAGTAGACGTGGTGTATACGGACTTAAGAAGGCTTTTGATTCTGTCGATCATTGTATCTTGCGGAGCAAGTTGGGGGCCTTCGGATTTCATGGAAGGCTGTTGCAGTGGGTGGGTAGCTACCTAACGGGCCGTTCCCAACTCGTAATGGTGCGTGATGGCCTATCCCAACCTATAGTTGTCTCATCGGGAGTGCCTCAGGGGTCACACTTGAGACCATTGTTTTTTTGCATTTTTATCAACGATCTCGCTAATTCTTTTCAATTTGCTACTCCATTGTTTTTTGCTGATGACCTTAAGTTATTTGCATGTATTAATTCCTTAGATGATGCTAGGTATCTCCAGTGTGATCTCGACTGGTTATATACTTCGTGTTCAGTTAATAGGTTTTCCTTGAACCTTTCGAAATGCCATGTGCTGAGAATATCCAGGTCACCCAGCACGATAATCTTTACGTATTCGCTTGATACGATACAATTATCCTGCATAGAGAGCGTCCGCGACCTTGGGGTGTCCTATAATACATGTCAATAAGGTCACCAATGCTGCCTCTAAGCAGCTTGGGTTTATAATAAGACATTCGCAAGGTTTCAGTAACCTGCAGACCTTTAAGTTGCTCTATGACGCTCTTGTTAGGCCCTTTTTGGAATATGCGTCAGTGATATGGTCTCCTCACCAGGGTTACCTTCTGGGCGCACTCGAGAGAGTTCAACATAGGTTTATGCGCTATGCTTCGTTCCGCCTAGGGCAATCTATGCATTGATTTGACCACGAATACGGGCCCATACTGCAAAGGTTTAATTTCTTGACAATGCAATAGCGCCTACTGTTAGCTGACTTTACCTGCCTATTCAGAATTCTTAATGGGCACATTAACTGTTCCCAACTACCGGCGTTAGTCGGCTTTAACATATTACCTAGGCCGTTGCGTTATTGTCCACTGTTTCAGGTTAAATTTTATAGAACTTATCTTCATCTGAGGGACCCTATGTCTAGAGTGTGTATCCGGGGGAATGACGTAGCTGACCATATAAGCTTCTTTGGTATAATGAGCAGAACGTAGTTTATACAAAGAAAAATACAAAAGCGTTTATTAGCAAGAAAAGTACGAAATATATATAAACACGTGATACTGAGCGAGGAATATATTGCCAACTGGTGAATATCGCGTGAGTGTCGCGCAGCGGCACGCACGGACAATAGGGCCGTAATAGTATTTCGCAGTTAGTTTCAGGAGCGTATAAACAAACCAAATTAGGTACATTAATTATTCTCAATATGGTACCGCTGTAGAGACTTTCAAACAATCAGTGATAGCCATTTTTCGCACGCCGATAAAATCGTTGGGTGAATTCGCCTTCGACCTGTTTTTTTCTTATTGGTTTCGTTCCGTTTTGTATAACTATTATCTCGTCTGTACACTATGTTATTATGATTTCGAATATATATACTGGGCTTAGTCCCGTTAAATAAATACATAAATAAATAAAAGCATTGTACCGTTGAGAGATTAAAAAAATTCGAAACAGCTTTCGAGAAAATAAGAAAATAAAAATTGGAGCTAGCCCCCTCATTTTGGAAATTATGATTTTTTGCTAGTGTAGTGCATTGTACTAGCTGCACTGAATATTGTACCGTTCGAAGAAATTGTTTAACTATTTTGGTTTCCGAGAAAAATCGAAATAACCAAAGTGTCGAGTCGTAATACTGAGAAAAGATTTACGAAAAACTAAAAACTCGTGGTTGTACCAGATTGTACTAGGTTTGTACCGTGTTGTACCGTTCGAAGAAATTGTTTAACACTTTTGGCTTCTGAGAAAAATCGAAATAACCAATGTGACGAGACGTACTACTGAGAAAAAAAAATTGCGAAAAATTAAAAACTCATGGTTGTACCAGTTTGTACTAGGTTTGTACAGCGTTATACCGTTCGGAGAAATTGTTTAGCTCTTGTGGTTTCCGAGAAAAATCCAAATATCGAAAGTCGAGGAAAGTCGAGTCGTACTACTGAGAAAAAGAATTTGCAAAAAATTACAAACTCGTGATTGTACCAGCTTGTACTGGGTTTGTACCGCGTTGTACCGTTCGAAGAAATTGTTTAACACTTTTGGTTTCTGAGAAAAATCGAATAAACAAAGTGACGAGTCGTACTACTGAGAAAAAAATTTGCGAAAAATTAAAATCTCGTGATTGTACCAGCTTGTACTAGGTTTGTGAAGCATTGTACATTTGTATTATAGTAGGGCTAAGAGAGTTCCAACCCAAATTTGAGTTTGAAGGCCATTTCCCCCCCCCCTCCCCCGACCTTGAAACTCAAATTTGAGTTTCAAGGCCGCAGGAAATCTAACGCGGTGGCGCGGGCGGCGCGCGGCGGCGGCGGATGACGTCATCGAGATGCCGGAGGGGTGGGGGGTATAGCGCGAGAGCAGAAGATATCGAATCAATCGATACCGAATCAATATCGAACCGCATCGAGGAGGAACCGTGGGTGAAATGCTGCTACTCTGGAGCGTGGTACCAACCACAGTCGGTAAGGAAGGAAATATTAATTTAAGATGTTAATAATAATCGAAAAACTGAATCTCGGGCGACGGGGCTCGAAACCCAAGACCTCCGCGTTACGAGTCAGTCGCCTAACCAACTCCCCCAACGCCCACTCTCTAACATTAGTCTTTAATGAATGGTACATATACCGAGCGTCACCAAGCATAATCCATTATTTTTTAATTTATCGGATTATGTCGGGCAATGTCGAAAAAGTTCGGCGTTTTCACACACCGCGTCTTCGGAGGAGGGAAAAGAGAGAGCAATACTGAGTTATTTTAAAGCTAAATTCGAGGGGAGGGAAAGAAACAGCACTACTTGGTGGTACAAAGCTAACATTTTTTCAAAATGTTTTCTAACGTCGGAGCGTATCGCGCGATCTCGCGTAATTTGAATCAGGGGTTTAAAACAGTTATGATATCGGTTTCGGTTCTTGAAACAGTTATGAAGAACCGATATTCTGAATAACTGTTATAAGGAACCGAAATTTCTGACTATATCGATTTCGGTTACGGTTCTAGAACCGATATTATATCGGTTATAACGGTTCTAGAACCGTTATTTTTTCGGTTCTATATCGGTTCTAAAACGGTTCTGGGTTTATTTCGGTTCGTAAATAGATTCTTATATTGTTCCTACGAAATTGTTATATGTTTTAACTCTCCGATGGCTGTGCTTGACTGTGAAAGTGTGAAAGCTTGCGATTGTTTCAAAGTAATCATGTGGCGCGGATGCGGACGAATGCTCCTATACAATGTGTAGGTAATTTGATTCGCACGCGTAGCGCGGACGCTCCGCTGAACTCTGAAACGGGCCTAACGTAAACAATTTTTAGCTTAAACCAATCATCGCGAATTTAGATGTTTGGAGAAGCTCTTGACAAAAGAAACCCATGCACGGCCATCCGAGAGTTGAAACAGCGCTATAAAATAGAAACATCATTTCTGATTTGGTTGTGGCAGGATACACAAGTCTCATTTGTGAATTGCATTTTTAGAAGCAACTACAATTAGAAATTTTAATAATAAGTATAAAATTACTAGTCGGTAGTAATTATTTTATTAATATTAGTAATAATAACTATAAATATATTATATTATAAAATTAATAGTTTTTGTTAGCGTTGGTATTAAGGTGCGTTTTAGTGTTAATAGTAATTATCGAATATAAATTTAAAAAAAAACAATTATTATAATGGGTAGAAAGAAGTGCGACATCGTTCGAAAATATTTTAAAATCTCTGATGACGGAAAGAAACTACAATGTGTAATTGAACACTGTTCTTCAACAATTTCGGTGTGTATAATTAACGTGTATATTTTCAACATGTAGTTACTTTTTTGTTTATGTCACAAACAATTGTAAAACCTCAGCCTTTTTGCAAAATTTCTAGCCCTTTTACAAAACGCCGCTTTTTGTAACGAGCCCCATTTTATCTCAATTAGACTGAGTAATCATAGAATTGTTGCAATGCAGCTGGATACATGCAGCCTTAATGTAATGGAAACTTGACAACAAAAAGGCTATCTACAAAGAGTCTAGATTTCAGTCGCTTTTTTAAAATGCTAGAAATACAAAATGGCTGATTTTACAATTATCCTACGGCATCTATATCATTATGTTTTTATTTTATTATTTTAAATGAAAAATGCATATTTTTAGGACCATTCCACAAATTTGCAAAAACATTTAGAACTTAATCATCCAAAAAATCGAGAATGAACGGAAACCTGGTTAATGATATATTAATAATACGCTTAAACCATAAAAAAAATTGTACATTATTGAATTTCTTAGAACTATTTCTTCAAAATAAATTTTTAATATGTAAGCGTAATATCTACTTATTTTAATTCCTGTAAAATCGATGCGAGAATCAATTCCAGAACCGTTTTAGAACCGTTTTAGAACCGATATAGAACCGAAAAAATAACGGTTCTATAACTGTTATAACCGATACAATATCGGTTCTGTAGAACCGTAACCGAAATCGATATAGTCAGAAATTTCGGTTCCTTATAACAGTTATTCAGAATATCGGTTCTTCATAACTGTTTCAGTCAGAACCGATATATAACTGTTTGAAACAGTTATTTTCGGAACCGTTTCAATCCCTGCTTTGAATCCTCTGGAGCAGCCGTGCGGGATGACGTCATTTGGTGGCGCGAAGAAGGCGCGAACGAAATATGTATGTTGAAACGTCGAATCTTAAAATTAGGCGGTGGCGAGAGAAGGTGTAACGTGGGTAAATAAAATGTAGAAATAATATATGTTTAAGAGATTATATATTGTTACAAACGAAAATAAAATAAAATAGAATATAAATATAATATAAAATATGATATAAATATAAAAATATAAAAAAATACAATATAAATATAAATATAAATATAAAAATATAAAAAATAGAGTTGCAACGATTTGAGGCTTTGGACAGTTTGGAGCGCGCTTTTATATCCTCACCACGATTTGCTACCTCTCTCTAACTCTTTTGGCGTACCCCCTCCCCCGAATGCATTGCAAGCAAAAAAGAACGACGATCCGTCCCAACATGGTTCTATGCAGTTTCTGCTGATGCAGCATAATTCTTTCTATGATTCACACGTATGGCGAATTAGCGCGCAAAATCATCCGACGCAGTTTCTGCTGATACAGCATAATTCTTTCTATGATTCACACGTATGGCGAATTAACGCGCAAAATCATCCGACGCAGTTTCTGCTGACACCGCAGAATTCTAAGATTCAACGTTTCCACAGGTATTATATTACATTCAACACGTGTCGAGACTTTTATCCTTGAGGGTGGGACTCAAGGTACATGTAAGCGTGCGATACACTGCGACGTTCGAAATACTGTTAGCTTTAAAACTATATTGCTTGCGATTGTATCACTATGTAGTGCTGCCTCTTTCCCTCCTTCGAATTTAGCTTTAGAGTAATGCTCTCTTTTTCCTGTCCCCCGAATATGCGGTTTGTAAAACGTCGATCTCTCCCGACATTGCCCAACATCATTCGATAAAAAAAAAATAATGGATTATGCTTGGTGACGCTCGGTATATGTACCATTCATTAAAGACTAATGTTAGAGAGTGGGCGTTGGGGGAGTTGGTTAGGCGACTGACTCGTAACGCGGAGGTCTTGGGTTCGAGCCCCGTCGCCCGAGATACAGTTTTTTGATTATTATTAATATCTTAAATTAATATTTCCTTCCTTACCGACTGTGGTTGGTACCACGCTCCAGAGTAGCAGCAATTCACCCACGGTTCCTCCTCGATGCGATTCGATATTGATTCGGTATCGATTGATTCGATATCTTCTGCTCTCGCGCTATACCCCCCACCACTCCGTCATCTCGATGACGTCATCCGCCGCCGTCGCGCGCCGCCCGCCCGCGCGCGCCGCGTTGGGTTTCCTGCGGCCTTGAAACTCAAATTTGAGTTTCAAAGTCGGGGAAGGGGTGGGGGAAATGGCCTTCAAACTCAAATTTGGGTTGGAACTCTCTTAGCCCTACTACTTACTGAGAAAAAAAAGTTACGCAAAATTAAAAACTCGTGGTTGTATCAGTTTGTACTAGGTTTGTACAGCGTTGTACCGTTCGGAGAAATTGTTTAACTCTTGTGGTTTCCGAGAAAAATGCAAATATCGAATGTCGTGGAAAGTCGGGTCGTACCACTGAGAAAAAAAATTTGCGAAAAATTAAAAACTCGTGGTTTTATCAGTTTGTACTAGGTTTGTACCGCGTTGTATCGTTCCAAGAAATTGTTTAACTTTTGTGGTTTCTGAGAAAAATCGAATAAACAAAGTGACGAGTCGTACTACTGAGAAAAAAATTTGCAAAAATTAAAAACTCGTGGTTGTATCAGTTTGTGCTATATTTGTACAGCGTTGTACCGTTCGGAGAAATTGTTTAACTCTGGTGGTTTCCGAGAAAAATCAAAGTAACGAAAGTCGAGGAAAGGTGAATCGCAGAGTTGGGCATTATTCGACTAAATTTTCATTCGATTAAGTATTCGAATAAATTTGCGCGAATAAATTTTTATTCAAATAATCTTCGAATAATTTTTTATTCGAATAATCTTCGAATAAAAAATTCGAAAAAAATGAAGTTACTCGACAATAACGAATGATTTTTTATTTGACTGAAAATTTATTGGAATAATTTCTTATTCGAATATAAATTTAGTCGACTCAACGGACGAATAAAATGATCACGTGATTTCGGCGATGTATGATGACACCACTGACTGACACCTGTGAGACCTAATGTTTTAGGATAAGTAATTCTTGTCATAGCTCGCACTTTGCAGGAAGATGTATGACCGCGGTACTATACCTAGTACACGCGTCAATCCATTTAAACTAATGAAAAAGTCAATCTCTTCAAATTATAAGCCTTCATTGAACGTTTTTAAATACATACAAATAATCATGCGAATGTTCACATATGCATATATTCAAAGTTAGTTATAGAGCAAGTTATGCTATGTTTGATCCCCGGTTCCTCACCGAGGTACTGTCGGCGCTGTTTCCCCCTCCCCCAACACCTGGGGAGGACGGCGTCGACGAGACCGGGGATCCATGGTTGGAACGGGGCGCGGACACTTCCGACGCCCCGGAGGTCAGCGACGACGAGCTCGCGTCCTCTGTAACGCGCATGCGGCAGAGGAGCGCGGCTCCGGGGCCGGACGGAGTGCCCGGGCGAGTCTGGGCCTGCGCCATGAGCGCCCTTGGGGACGGCCTCAAGCGGCTATTTAACGCCGTTCTGAGGACCGGGAGGTTCCCCCCGGCGTGGAAGGAGGCGAGGCTGGTGCTGCTCTGCAAGCCCGGAAGGCCCGCTGAGTCACCCTCGGCCTATCGGCCGATCTGTCTCCTCGACGAGGCGGGCAAGCTCTTGGAGCGTATCATCGCTGCCCGCCTCTGCGGCCATCTTGGGGCCGTGGCCCCGGATCTGTCCGACCGCCAATTCGGTTTTAGGCGGCAGCGTTCAACCATCGATGCTATTCGATTGGTTCGGACGCTGTCCGACCGGGCGGTCGAGAGGGGCGGCGTGAGCGTCGCGGTGTCGTTGGACATCGCGAACGCGTTCAACGCCGTCTCCTGGGCGGCGATCGAGCGGGCGCTACTGCTTCACAGCGTCCCGCTCTACCTTCGCCGCCTGATCCGGGACTACCTCCGCGGTCGGGTGGTCGTGTACGTCGGGCGGGACGGTGACGGGGTGGCTCAAGTGCACCGCGGCGTTCCGCAGGGGTCCGTGCTTGGGCCCCTACTATGGAACCTTGCGTACGACGCGGTGCTGCGGGTGGAAATGCCATCGCCAAATGTGTCGCTCGTCTGCTACGCAGACGACACTTTGGTGGTGGCTTCCGGGCGGCGGTGGCAGGCGGCGATCAGCCTCGCCGAAGAGGCACTGCGACGTGTCGTCGCCTCGATCCGGACGCTTGGTCTGCGAGTCGCCTTGGATAAAACCGAGGCAATGTGGCTCGCGGACAGGGTTGGGAGTGGTGTCCCCAACCGGGCGTCCCTTAGGATCGGGGAGGCCTGCATCAGGGTCGGCCGATCGATGAAGTATCTCGGCCTGACCCTGGATACCTACTGGCGATTCACGCGTCACTTCAGGGCCCTCGGCCCCCGACTCGAGGGGCAGGTGTTCGCCTTAGGGCGAATCATGCCGAATCTCGGGGGCCCTTACGAGGGTGTTCGGCGGCTGTATGTAACGGTCGTCCGGTCCATGGCGCTATACGGCGCCCCTATATGGGCCGGCGACCTGGAGGACTGTCGCGTCGGGCGAGAGCTACTCGCTAGAGTGCATCGCCGCGCGGTCGTCCGCGCCGTGCGGGCCTACCGCACGGTCGCATACGCCGAACTGCCCGCTCTGGCCGCGTCCCCCCCATTTCATCTACTCGCGGAAATGGAGGCGGAGGTTTACTCCACCGTCCGAGATCTCCGCGAGGCGGGGGACGCGGCGGCCGACGGGCACCTGGTGGCGCGGGGCCAGGCCCGGCAGCGCATGGAGGCCAAATGGCTCCAGTGGCTGTCCCTCCCAGAACGTCGGGAGAGACGCGTTGTCGGGGCGCTGCTGCCCATTCTCGACGAATGGGCGGCGCGCGGGTATGGCAGGTTGACCTTCCGCCTGACGCAGGTGATCTCCGGCCATGGGTGCTTCGGGGATTACCTGTGTCGCATAGGGCGGGAGGCCACGTCGCGGTGCTACAGCTGCGACTCGGGCGACGAGGACTCGGGCGACCACACCCTGGCTAGATGCCGGGAGTGGATCGATGATCGCCGGGTCCTCGAGTCGCGGCTGGGCCCCGACCTCGACCTTCCGACAGTCGTGCGTCGGATGGCGATAGATCGGGACTGCTGGGAGGCAATGTCCCTCTTCGCCGAGCAAATCATGCTCGAGAAGGAAGAGGCGGAGAGGGACAGAGTGCGGGAAGGACACCCGTCCCGCATCGGGCCTCCCGGCCGCCGACGCGCGCGGCATAGATGAACCGGAGCCGGGGGGGGGGCCGAGTGGCGACTTAGCGAGTCGCCCCGCTCCCCCCGTCAAGCGGCTCCGGCCGCCGCGTCGGCGCACCTCCCCCGAAGAAGTCCGGGGAGGGGATGGAGGGCCGAGGGATCGCTAACCTCGGCCCTGGCCTCCCTCTATGAGGGGGGAGATTGGTGGGAGGAGGGTGGCCCCGAAGTCAATTGTTGGGTCACCCTATCGTCCGCGTGAGCCGCCGCGGCGGCGCGGTGGCAGCGCGCTGTTGCCGCGGCGGCTGTGTGAAGGGGCGGACAGGGGAGGGCCCCGCTCAACATCCAGAGGGCCCTCCCCCCCTCGGGAGCGGCGCTAAAGGCCGCTCCC
Organism: Andrena hattorfiana; assembly: GCA_944738655.2. Classification (NCBI taxonomy): domain Eukaryota; kingdom Metazoa; phylum Arthropoda; class Insecta; order Hymenoptera; family Andrenidae; genus Andrena; species Andrena hattorfiana. The sequence continues at coordinate 27,600,866 of OX122894.2, read as the reverse complement.
CGTGCGATCGAGCGGCTCCGGGGTGATCGACGGCGGCCGATAGTTGGGCCGCCCTCCGTTGTTGGTGTGTGTGTCAACATCACACACTAGGCGGGCGGCCTCTACGGCCATTTATGCCGTCGCCCCGCCCACCCGGCCCCGCGCTACATCAGTGGGCCGGGCGGAAAGCAGCTCGATCGCGGGGCCGTGGGGTGGCGGTGTCGGGGGACACCGTTCGCCCTAGTAGCAGCGGCCCCAGTGGCGACGCGGACGTGTGGTCCGTCGCGCGTCGTCGGTGCGGAATCTGGGGGAGGTATAACTCCCCCAGCGATGACCCCGGCACGTCTGCCGGGGCTGTAAGGGTGGCGCTGCAGCATGCGCAGGAGGGGGGGGGGCAAGCGAAAGTATCGCTAGTTTGACCTCGCCAAAGTCCTTCCCCTCAGGCGCGCAGCGCTGCCCCCGAGGACGACCACCGTGGTGGTTTTAGTGGGTGCAAGCCCCACATAACCCCTGGCCCTCCCCCGAGGGCTGGGGGTATCCGTAAGGGATTTCCACCACGTCAAAAAAAAAAAAAAAAAGTTATGCTATGTTTTTTGGCTAATTACTAAATTGTAAATAAGTTATTTATAATTGAATTATATTAGAAGGATTAGGAAAAAAATAGACTCTTTTCATAAAATGTGTTTTTATATTTTATCCTTATTCAACAAATTTGCTTTTAATACCGCTCTCTGTTCAAATAATGCACCGCTTAGTCGATTTGCTTTTCCTGAATTGATGATTGTGGCAAAGGCAAATAATCGTTCCACCGGTGTACTGATGTACATGACACGAAGTAACCTTAAAATGACATAAACAGTATTAGGTTAGCTGCCAGTAATTGGGGTGTCACTAATTCCGTCAAATACATTTGAAGGGCGTCAGTAATAGATCCCCAAATATATATTTGAAATTGATTAATTTATACATACAAATCAAAATTTTAAGATCCACCAAATTTTTTCATCAAGTAAACATATTAAACAATAATAAAATACTTCTTTAAGGTGGGATTTCCTCGGCGTCAAGACGCACCCGGCCAACACATGCGTTCAGACGTATACGCACACGTCCAAACGTACACATTTATTCGCTGTTCAATCAAGCCGAATAACGACTAAATTTTTATTTAACTGAATCTGGCTAGAATAACGGTACAGATTTATTCGTGAATAACGAATAATTTATCGTCGAATAAAATGGGCATTTGTTATTCGCGAATAAATCTTGGGGATTTATACGAATCCGTATTCGAATGAAAATTTAGATGAAAATAGTAGGGCTATGACAGTTCTAACTCAAATTTGAGTTTGAAGGCCATTTCCCCCACCCCTCCTCCGACCATGAAACTCAAATTTGAGTTTCAAAAGTCGGCGGAAAATTCCCGCAGGCGGCGGGCGGCGCGCGGCGGATGATGTCGTACAGATGGCGAAGTGGTGGGGGTATAGCGCGAGAGCAGAAGATATCAATCGATACCGAACCGCATCGAGGAGGAACCGCGGGTATGAATTGCTGCTAACTCTGGAGCGTGGTACCAATCACAGTCGGTAAGGAAGGAAATATTAAATTAAGATATTAAGAATAATCGAAAAACTGAATCTCGGACGACGGGGCTCGAACCCAAGACCTCCGCGTTACGAGTCAACCGCCTAACCAACTCCCCCAACGCCCACTCTCTAACATTAGTCTTTAATGAATGGTACATATACCGAGCGTCACCAAGCATAATCCATTATTTTTTATCGGACGATGTCGGGCAATGTCGGGAAAGATCGGGAAAGATCAACGTTCTTTTCTTTTACACACCACGTCTTCGGGATGGAAAGAGAGAGCATTACTTTAAAGTTAATTCGGAGGGTGGGAAAGATAGAGCATCACTTTTAAAGCTAAATTCGAGAGAAAGAAACGGCACTACATAGTGGTACAATCGCTTTCGTTCTAAAAATTTTCAAAATGATTTTAAATCTTAGCGTCGCAGCGTATCGCGCGATTACATGTAACTTGAGTCCGACCCTCAAGGATAAAAGTCTCGACACGTGTTGAATGAAATAGAATTATGTGAAGTCAGTAAATCTTAGAATTAGGTGGCGAGAAGGATGGTGGGTAAATAAAATTGATAAATAATATGCGTTTAAGAAATTTATTTAAAATTAAAAGAATATAATAAAAAAAGAATATATAAAAAAGAATATAATAAAAAGAATATAATAAAAAGAATATAATAAAAAGGATATAATAAAAGATAAAAAATACAAAATAGGAAAAAATAGAAAAATAGGAAAAAAAAATTAAAAGAAAAAATAAAAAATTATTTTGATGATGGCGGTGATGGGGGTGATGGTGGTGAGGGGGGTGATGGTGGCGATGGAGGGTGTGGAATTTCATAGGGTGCCCATCTAAATGCAGCACGCAGCTGTACCATTGGCCGCCGCGGCACTGCATATGGCCGCAGCCGCGCGGCCCCATATACCGGCCCCGACCGCCGCATCTGCACCCCTCGGGGTGCAACCTGGAGTGCGCGGGCCTCCAGGCCCGCCAGCCAGACTCTTAAATTTTGTAGTGGTAGGTCCTAGAACATAGACACAAACGTCGATATAATTTTGACACATCAAACATATTAAACATCAAACACACATAACAATGCAAAGTATTATTACATACATGTGGAGGAGGCGGCGACCGCGGCGGCGGCGGTGGCGACGACGACGACGACGACGACGACGACGACGACGACGACGACGACGACGACGACGACGACGACAACAACGACGACGACGACGACGACAACAACGACGACGACGACGACGACGGCGACGGTGGCGGCGACGGTGGCGGCGGGGACGGTTGCGGCGACGGCTGCGGCAACCCACAGTAGCTTGACCACACAGGCGATGGTGGTGGCGAACGCTAGAACATAGAAGCCCCACGATTCAATATTGATATGAACGTCTGATTTGATCTCGCTCGATTTCAACGGTTAAACGCGATAAATGTTAAAATATTTAAAAGTACATACCTCGGGGTCACACTCAGGGGCGATCCTCTCCAATCCCATTGTCACAAAATTGTTTTCACGTGTCACAAAAAAAATTAGACTGTTGTCTACCAAGCTTTGAATGCAACTGGTCTCGCTGCATCTCCAAGCTCTCGCGTATAAACTCATATCTTGAAATCGAGAAGTGCGTAGCTTTGCAAAAGTAAGATGCTGTTGTTCTCTACCTTCATTTTCGCTGACCATCCTCTCCTTATTCCCACGCATCTTCTTTCCTTTTTCTTTGGACACATTATTCGACTAGATCATACCACTTTGAATGTGTATGGAACATGTATTGAGCCACTTTTATCGTATATCGAACGTGAATCGAACGTGAATCGAACGGGTATTGAACGACTCTGAACGTGAATCGAACGTGAATCGTACCACTCTGAACGTGAATCGAACGTGAATCGAACTACTTTCAACATCAATCGAACCACTTTCAACATCAATCGTACCACTTTCAACATCAAACGTACCACTTTCAACATCAATCGAACCACTTTCAACATGAATCGAACGTGAATCGAACCACTCCGAACATGTATTGAACCACTTTCAACATGAATCGAACCACTTTCAACATCAATTGAACCACTTTGAACATCAAACGTACCACTTTCAACATCAATCGAACATCAATCGAACCACTTTCAATATCAATTGAACCACTTTCAACCACAATCGAACCACTTTCAACATCAATCGTACCACTTTCAACATCAATCGTACCACTTTCAACATCAAACGTACCACTTTCAACATGAATCGAACGTGAATCGAACGTGAATCGAACCACTCCGAACATGTATTGAACCACTTTCAACATGAATCGAACCACCTTGATCATGTATCGAACGTGTATGGTAACTTTCAACGTCTATCATACCACTCTGAACGTGTATCAAACCACTTCTAGATAATTATAACTATCGTCTTAATCTAGCATACATCATGTGCAGGAGATTAGGTTGGAGAGGGTTAAGAGAAACATTTTATACATTAAAATTGATTATATTTTATTTAAGCATTTCTCTCTGGCGTTTAGACCACCAGTTGAATATTTTAAATACATTTTGCATGGCACAGTGCTTTGCGTGTCTGCCACATCGCAGAGTATTAATTACATTTAGCTTATTTAGAGATTTGATATCCTCCTAGTCAATGTCCAGCGTCTCGATTGCCACGTCCATTCTCGTATCTTCATCGAGGAAATTTACAAGCCAGTCGCGTTTCTGCAACCCTTTAACGTATACGATATGGGATGCGTCATCTTCTTCGTCGATCGCATCAGCTACAGCTTTCGTAATTAGCCGTTTAGCCATACAGTATTGAACGTCTCCATCGTCCCACCGTAGTCCATGATGTTTTACCACCAACCACCGAATGCTCGATTTGTCGGATTTCGTAAGAAGATATTGTGGCATCGAACTCCCAAAAATATAGTGCGAGAGAATTGTTCCCATTCGTAGGAAAGCCACTTCCTTGACAACAAATCTTCCATCGACGATGAACCCTTGCAGGTCAACAAATGTTGGCACGGTCATTATCGATACGATTTAGAGGTCCGCTCGCTTCCAAGACAGATGGGAGAATGCACTTTTTCTCGTAAAGCATCTCGATTTTCACGATGAAATTTTCTTTTGGTATGAATTTGACACAGGAGAGGGCGTGGCAATTTAATTGATTTTGCGCACCATGTTTGTCAGCGGATTGTATTCAACCACCCGATCGTGTAGAATCAGACAGTAGGCCGTAGTATTTATCGGCACGTTCCCTTTACACTCGAATTCTATGCGCACGTCCACTGTGCCATTCTTGATCGACTCATTTTGTCGCGAGCAATCAATCACCACGAGGGGACCAAATTGTAAAAATTCGGCCACGGTGAATAATGCCTCGTTGCAACTATGTCCATAATACAATTTATGGAATTGCGTATACATATGATACAAGATGGCATGCTTATTTTTGTCAAAGTCCAAGTTCATGTCATCGTATGAGTAAAATTCCGAGTTGAGAAAAAGTTTTACATTGGTCAATTTGCAGTTGTTGAACCTAGTAACGTCTTCCCTCATCACATTCCTTCGACCAGTCTGTAGAGCAAGGATAATAACTCGCGGCTTCTCCAGCTGTGCAGATGCCTTCACGGCCCACGAATGCTTGGTTGTACTCTGTAAGAGAGGATACTCGTACAGATCCCACGATTGAAAACAAATGCTCAGGTTTTGCCCACGTTCCAAAGCATGTAGCAAGGATAGCTTATTAACATCGTTTAACGTCACATGAGGAATCCGCCATTGCACTTTAAATAATTCAATTTCTGGTTCCAGCATCGGCGATCCTATTAGAGCATTATTGTTGTTGCGCGATCGTATTAAAATCAATTCGTGACGCGCATTAATAATAATGCGTTTGTAGTTCTCACAAAATCCCAGCAAATATTTTAGCGGGATGCAACAATTGAAATGATTTTTCAATATTGACCCATCGCGACGTTTCAAGCCCCATCCGGCATTCTCCATATTTTTGTCTTCGCTAGATGTCAACAATACATAGTTTTTAAGGGTGCTAGTTATCCCAACGTTTCTGTTGCGATCAATCTCCACGCCATTCAGCTCGTATCGAATCTCATCAAATAAGAACGCCATGCAATTATTTCCCAACGCCACCGTTAATGTATCGTTTGGCTTGTTTATCTTCAATTTTCCCTCCACGTAGAGGAAACTTTCACACGGCAATGTGTATAAATCCTGCTGCTGTATAGGTATTCTTATTTCATCGCTGTATCCAAACGTTGAGTTGACGTATGGGTTGTATGTGTGAGTCTCAAGCTTGATGATGCGATCGTCAAACGTCGGCTTCCCTCCAATGCTTAGAATGTCAACCATTTTTTTCAACTTAACCATGCACAATGAATCCCAATGATTTCAAAAATGTAATGTTCGTAGGACTGAGCCTCTTCTTTTTAGCACAATCACAGCTGTTGCAGTTGTTGTTGTTGTTGTTGTTGTTGTTGTTGTTGTTGTTGTATACAATTTCGTTTGGAAGAAACGGGTTTCTGGAATCGTTCAGCACAAGCATCTCTTTCGATCACGTCACATGTATTATCGTCGTCGCCGTCGTACGTGCAATCTGATGGTAATCTCTTCACCTCGAAAATCGAGCAACCGTCCGTCTTGATCCACAACGCGTATCGTTAGATCCGTAATGACCCGTGCGGTGATTGGAAGGTAAATGATCTGCGCGGGCGTTTCCGATATCTTATATCCAGGTGGGACTCTCGGAGAAAATTCATGTATCGTATGTACGCGCTTCCCATTGTTGTACGCGCCAGCGGTCACGCTGCATTCTATGCGAATAATGTTCACGTTCATGATATTAATTGGATCGTCCGATTCATGCCACCGTCCAGGTTCTAATACCCGATTCGTCGAGAATCCCAGTAGCGATCCAATGTTATTGGACTTTGTAAAGTCTACGGCGAACGAGCAGTACAGCTCGCTTTTCATGGTGTTGTTGTTGGGGCGCAACACTATAGGATACACATCGTTGTCACCGACATCGGTGCCACCGAGATTTTGAGGATACCGCTCGAGTAATCGCTGCTTCAAATACTTGGCAATAGCGTCTAGTTCGTAGGAGCCGTGTGGAATCGTAATGTATTCATGAGTGGTGTCGACGCTGTTGCTGATGTCATAGTTTACGACAAAGTAGAATTTATCGTTGCTCGAGTCGATGTTTGGTATTGTGTGATAAGTTTCAAAGGTTGCTAGACCAAGCTCGTAATCATCGTCGCTCAAATCTATGGGTGGAAAGTAGCTTACCGCGAGGGTGCTACTCTTGCCGGTTAGAGTGAATGTTAACGACATATTCCGAGCTGTACGACTGGACTGGTACTGAATCAGAGTGGTGGGAAGTCAATCCTTAAATTTGATGCCAATCGTTTGTAGAAAGCGTAGACATAGTTGTCCACAATTGCTCTGATCGTACTTCTGATAAGCCGTTCGATTGTATTCGATTTTCACGACATCTTTGTCCAGATATTGTACCAATTCCTTAGGCGGTTGAAGATTTCCAAAGCTGTCGAAATATATAGCTCGACCCCCTCTCTTCGCATACGCCACCCAATGAGTCCCCGGCCCCTCGGCATTGTCCAAATTTACGATACCGCTCTCGTTTCGACGTACTCCTCCGGCTGGTAGCGCGTTACGCATAAAAACACCTCTAAAGAATGGAATACGCATACGTATTGCAAACTCCTCCAATTTCGCGTCGGTAGTTACGCCGACAGGCATTTTTATTTTCTTTTCGGTGTTTTTTTTTTTCGTTTCGATATTCCCTGTCCGCGCTTGTATGGTGCGAGATAAAGTCCACGACCTTCCATGGAGCGATTATGACGTTGCATTTCCTGCAGCTGATGTTGCGCCACCTTATTATCGTTTACCGCCTTGGCTATCCCCGCCGCTCCACCAGCTAACGATCCGAGAACACCTAGCAGCGGGAGAAGTGGTGATATACCACCCCGTTTTGCTATCGGAAGAATCCGCTTTTTCGGTGCTCTCTTTGGAATCCTTTTGCGCAATTTTGCTTTCATCCCCATTCCGATTTTCGTCTTGGCCTTCATAGCTGCCCAAATAGCTGTAGCAGCACCTCTTTCACCTAGAGTCGAGTCTCGCGCAACGATGCGTTTTCGCGCTTTGTCAGCGAGTACGTTATCTACCGCGTGCCTTTCGCCGAGGTCGTTGCTACGCGAATATGCAATATCGTGTTCGCGACACGCTGCGTCCAACGGATTGATGCCTTGATCACCTCTAGCCAATCGTTTTGCCAGATGAGTTCCTGGGCCGCAAAACTGGTATCCCGGGATATGTAATTCGATAGGTAGCGCGTTTATCGCCCGATTTAACAAACCACAACCTTTCGTCACTCGCATCGGCGACATTCGCTACAGTTTTTAATCAATGGTGTTGGACCATCGATATGCGTTCGCTGCCAAGGGCGATTATAATGTTCCAGACACCGACGATACTGCTGAACCTCGGAATCGGCTTTTATATGCTCGGGGAGTCTGTCCCACAACTGATCAATGTATCTCTCGAACTCTCGCAGTAGAATAATCTTTGGTATATATTTCAACTGTTCAGAGGTTAAGTCTCGAATATCACAATTATCCGACAGGACCAGAAGCATTTTGAACACTGAGCTGTTTTGCTTCGGCGCGGACCTATAAATAGGGTGCGTCACCGCTTCGACGTATCAAAATCATTTTTTCACAGTTCGCAGCGAGGATGCGATTCGTGCGACAGCCTGTGACGATACGCGTGACAAATTTTGACGATAAATCACGAGTGATGCCCTCGAAAACAAAGCGCAAACATGGCAGCATGCTACCAAACACTATACGGTGCCTCATTTGTGGCCGATCAAATTGTGGAAAGACCAACGTGTTGGTGAGCTTGTTGGAAAGTCCTCACGGTGTCCGCTTCGAGAACGTGTATGTGTATTCCAAGTCGTTGCAACAGCCGAAATACCAGTATTTGGAGAATTTATTGACCCCGATAGATGAAATTGGCTACTTTACGTTTTCGAATAACAGTGATGTCATCCCACCGAGCGAATCGCTTCCGAATTCCATTTTTATCTTTGATGACGTGGCATGCAACAAGCAAGATACGATACGAGAATACTTTGCAATGGGGCGCCACTCGAACGTTGACTGCTTCTATCTCTGTCAGACGTATGCAAAGATTCCCAAACATCATATACGCGACAATGCCAATCTGTTGATTCTGTTTAAGCAGGATGGTACCAACTTGAAACATGTGTACAACGATCATGTAAATACTGATATGTCTTACGAGGATTTCTGCGTGCTGTGTCATAATTGTTGGCAACGAGAGTATGGTTTCGTGGTAATAGACAAGGATAGCGCGATGCCCAAGGGACGTTATAGAAAGGGATTTAACGAGTTTGCCGTACCGTGAGATGGTCAATTGTCGTCAACACGTCGGTGGGAAAGCAACGTCTGCTGCACAATGATGATTGATATCGATGGTCTGGAGATTAAGGATCGCGAGAGAATAGCGAAGGAAATTGCAAAAACCAGCGAAGCCATTCGCAAGAAACATCAGGCTTTGAAGTCTGGCAAGATGGGGGAAGATATCGCGTTGGAGAGATACTTTAAACCTATCGTCGAACCCTTGAAACATATCGTGGAAAATACCACAGCGGCAGAAGCTGACACATCACCGCTGACAAGCATAGACGTTGAAGAGAATGAAACATTAACGCCTAAAACAAAAATCCAGTCGAAATGGAGCACATCGCGCAAGACAAAGAAGAAACGACACACATCATCGGAATATTCACTCATAACCTCCACACCAGTTCAATCGAAGCGAAAACGACAAAACGATTCCTCGGTACCTCCCACACCAATAAATACATTTCCCAGTGTACAATTGCTTGCAACCGAGGATGATGATGATGACGTTTTCGAAACTAGTCCAGATGAGTCGTTTGTAACATCTATTAGACAGCAACTTCAAACATCCGAGGGACAAGAAACGTTTCGCAACCATTTCGGTCCGCTGGGGCAAGAATACATGAGCGCCATCCTAAGTATGGATAAGGATACAGCAATTGACTATGTGTACAGCGTATACTTTGGCAATAGTGGAACGATGCTTGGAGATAAGGCTTTCGATACGGACAAGGATGATAATATAATCATCGGTGGTGTAAAAGACAAAGGAACGCCCGGCCTTTACGAACTGATTTTCAAGAGAATTCCTGACGATGCCCTGTACACTGATGCTGATAAACAAAAATACAAAAGTATACTGCTGGCGACGAATGCCTACAGACGCAGTCATTGTGCTCAAAAACCCATATTGGGCAACAAGGGATACAAGTACAAACATGTAATTGCACCATTAGTCCCACGCGCATCAACGAGTAAAGCAGGAAAAGGTCTAAGGACACCGCTAGCGATGATGGTAAACGATAACAAGATTGATTACGTGCACTGGGACGATCCCAACGAGTTGGTGGATGGATTGCGTTTGCTTGAAGCGTCGCGTCAGGCGGGTAACAACTCCCACGATCCCGAAATTCTATCGATTATCGAGGAACTCCGCGAGGTAGGCCTCATTATATAAAACCACACGCTGATGATGTGCGCAGTATGCATCGAGATGCCGATCAACAAATTTGGAGTATCGCTCGAGAAGAGTGGAGCAGCTAGAATGGACTATTACAAATGGAGCGGCATGCTTCGATATTATATGCGAGATAACGCTCTTTGTGTGGACGGTGCCGACTTTGATGCAAAATCATGCAAGATACGACGCGTAGCTCAGCCGGTGGCTGACCGCGATGCCGTCAATAAACTATACATGGAAAAGAGCATTAAACTTTTGAGAGAGCAGCAGGAAGAGTTAGAAAGGAAGCTGGTTGTGTTTCAAAGAGGTATGCTGACGTTGCAAAACAGCGTTAAAAAGATATCGCAGGCGTCAAATTCAATCCCACAGCAGCGCTGCGAAGGAGAATCATGCGAGGCGGCTGAACTTGTCCCCGGGCCGATTGGGAGAATTAATGCATGTACACGATAATTATCACATCATTCGTGTCAAAGACACCTCTGCGATCAAACATGCAGCCAGTATCGAAATCCAAGAGTAAAGAAAACCATGGTCCCAAGAAGCGACAACTTGTTGAGGAATTGCATGCTCCAGCTCGAAGACATTTCCCGCGGAGGCGCGTCATAGTGCATGGATACGACAATCTGTGGCAAGCTGATGTTGTAGAAATGCGTCCATACTCGCGATTCAACCAAGGCCACCACTACATACTCACTGTTATCGATGTGTTCAGCAAGTATGCATGGGCGGTGCCGCTCAAGACTAAAAGTGGTGCTGACGTGACTAAAGCGTTTGCAAAGATATTTAGAGATCGATATCCGAAAAATTTGTAAACCGATCAAGGAAAAGAATTTTACAACACCGATGTGCAGAAACTCTTGACAAAACATGATATTAATCATTATTCGACGTATTCGGTGATGAAGGCCTCCGTCGTAGAACGTTTCAATCGAACTTTGAAGAACAATCTATGGAAAATGTTTACACTCAATGGAACCTACAGATGGACAGATGCACTACCAAGTCTACTTACAGAGTATAACGCACGAAAACATAGAACCATCGGAATGCGTCCTCGCGATGTTACCCCTGCGATCGCTGACAAGCTGCTATCCACCGTATACAGCAACATAATGATCGCTGCTCCGGCGAGATTCAAGTTGGGCGAGTTTGTGCGCGTGAGCAAATTTAAAACCATCTTCGATAAAGGCTATACGCCGAATTGGACAACGGAGGTGTTCAAGATAGACAAAGTACAGGCAACTAATCCCGCGATGTATCTGCTCGTCGATTCCTGTGCAAAACCTGTTGCCGGAGGATTCTATGAACACGAGCTGCAACGCGTCACCGATCCTGATGTATATCTAGTGGAAAAAGTGTTGCGTAGAAAGGGGGATAAGGTATACGTCAAGTGGCTGGGGTTTGATAAATCACACAATTCTTGGATAAATAAAAATAATGTATTGTAACATAATAATACATGATTCAATAAATACAATGATATATATATATATATATATATATATATATATATATATATATATATATGTATGTAAATGAGTGAACAATTTTTTATTTTTACACATTAATTCCACCATTTATATTACACAATAAATATAATTGTATGTTCTATGCATGAGTGAACAATTTTTATATTCCACTATTTATAATAAATACAATAGTTTTTTTACAATGGTATTTTATAATGTCCCCAGGGCAGAGTGTCGGTCGAATCGGGTACGATATGCCGCTTGTCGTCGTACGGACTTAGAGCGATTTTAGATTCCGAAATGGTGTAAACTTTGTGCAATTTAGACCGTATGCACGATTGTCTGCGAACCATTTCGATCTCCCTTTGCAAACACTGCGCGTAGTCGTCGAAAGTTATCGTTCTGGCTATGACGTTGGTCTTGACGCCTTTCGCCTTTTTTGTATCTTTTTTGCCGTCTACGCGGAGTGCATACATTTTCGCTCTAAGACCTACGAACTCGGTCATTATCGCACCGTTATTTTCATCCTTCATCAGCCCTGGAACCTTCTTATTTAAGTGGGGCATATTATATGGATTGTTGATAGGATAATCGCTTGTGTCGAATCTATCGATATCACGTTTCATGGTCTCGTAGATATCGTCGCATCGAATGTGGTAAATGAGACTGTCCGTGTCTGTGTATAGAATTTTACAACTTGGTCCGTGCAGGGGAGACATGTACTCGTGATGAAATCCATACAAACAAATTTTTGATATGTCCAGAATGCACATACCCACGTATATCGGTTTGTTGAATTTCACCTCGAGTTTTCGCAATTCAACAGCTATTAAATTTTCCGAAAAAACACTTCTGCTATGGAAATTCGGTTTCGCGATCATTGCCTCCGCGCCATATCGCCCTTCCCAATGAGTCAAAAGTTTTACATCCACGTGATTTCGTACATTTTCCATAGTTTTACCGAATACCGCGTTGTTCATCAATTTGTACAAATTTTTTTCGAAGTCATTTGTCGCACCTGTTCTAAACCGTGTATTGAGCCAGGGAGATTGAGCGAATTGAAGCACGCGGTGTATCTTTGTAATACGAAGACCGTGACGCGTGCACTGCTGCAGGTTGCGGTAATGGATGACGTAACGCTGCTTATCGTATACCGTCGCGAGTAACTTGTCCTGTCTGCTGCCAGGTGGTTTCGCACGCGTCGGGCAGAATGATAGATCGTCATGAGCGTCGTGCAGTCGTTGTGGATATTCCAGATCTACCTCGAGAATGTATCCCGTGGGCGAATCGACCGCGATCGAAGACACGTCAAATTTTTCAACATCTTCGACCCATTGAAATTTAGCATATGGCAGAGGCTGACACATTGCCCATCCATACAAATTGTTCACGTCAAAGTACATCAAGTAGGATGACTCTTCCGATGCGTCGTAAGATGGCATGTACTTGTTATTGGCATGTGCGTATCTTCCGGAACATTGACTTAAACCCCCACGTATACCGCGTTCGATAAACATGACCATATCGACGTCGGTGAGCAATTCGAATGAAATTTTGGTATGTTTTAGCATGGCATCCCATGTGAAACCGGGTAAAGTATAATAATGCGCCGAATCTAGTCCGTAACTCTTGATGCAACGTTCACGAAAATTTTCAAAAATATCTGCCAATAACAAGACATCTGTTTTCAAATACAAGTCGCCGTATTCGCCCAAGGTTCTAATGCCGAAACGCTGCTAGACAGTCTCGGCGTGTGCGTAATCGCTCTCGGATACAGTTTCACCCGTTAACGAACTATAGAATGACTCGCGCGGTGGTAAGCATGAGTCCTGCAGCTTTTTCGAGCAATCAAGATATTCATACGGAAAGATACCCTTTCGCGTCAATAAATTGAAATCCTCGACGGATAATGTTTGAAATTGGGATCGTAAAATTTTTAATTGATCTGTGCTAAAAAAAGATGCTAATTTGTCGAGACTGGTGTTGAGAAATTTGTACGAATCGATGAATCGCAATTTAATATAATTTCGCGAGGCTGAGTCAGCCGTATCTTCGACATTTTTTGTGAATGAAATATATTTTTCTTTAGTTATGGGTAATACGTCGACGTGACCTTCGAAAGCGGTAGCTATTTCCTCGATAATAAAATGCGAATCGTAGCCTGATAAATTATGAAAAACTATGGGGATGTAAAACGCATTTTTATAATTTAAATTGCACTCCGAATGTGCTGGACCTCTAAATCGCCCGGATAGATGACAATGATCGCGGACTCGTACATCGATAGCCTCGAATGGTTCTTCGCAAATATGACAGTGTATTGCATCGCGAAATGCCGTCAACTGTTCGGCGGTTAAATCAAGCATGGGAACATTGCTGGTCAGGATGGGTTTGGCGAAATTTGCAAAATTTTTTAGTTCATCGACGAACCATGAAACGCAATCCGCGTCGCGGCGACATCGATACACCGATAGCGATGTATCGTACGAGCAATGCATGTAATAGGCTATACTATGAACTTCGTGGTGTTGATACGTGTGTAATTTATTATCATCACCCATTCGGTGGCTGTCCTCTGTTTTCTCGATGATGCACTCGAGATCGGCGTACACCACGAAGGGGAGCCGCTCCTTCATGTTGTGTTTGTTGAACCTTAGGAGATTGTTTCCTTCGCTGGGCAGTAGGATGGCGCAGTCATTCATCTTGCCACAGTCCAGCGAATGAAGCTCCAACTTCTCGGCGGATCCGAAGTAGTGCACCCCAAATATGTATTATTTAATTTGTTTCGCGAGACATTTTAACATTTCATACGTTAATATACGTAACGATCATACATGAATTTCTTTCCATCATGCCTGCTCAGCTGCATGCTCACCAGCCGGGACAAGTTCTTAATCAGCACAAAGTGTCCTACATCTCCATCATTCGGTATGTAGAGCAAGTTTACGTGCCGATCCCTCTTGTGGCTGGTGAGGCGCAGCGGAAAGACCGTCTTCGTCTTCTCCCCCTCGAAGCTGTAGACGTTGATCGAGATTTCGTTCAACCGTTCAAACTTCCCAATTTGCTCCAGGGACATTGGAAATTCAATGCCCTGGAGATTTAGCACCAATGTATAAGGCGGGTATCAACTTGGGCGCACGGTATTTCTTTCCGCAGGATGAAGAGCGGCGACCACTGCCCACGCGAAACACGCATTGTCCTCGGATCGTACGCTAATAGTCGCTTTCTTCTGCAATATTTCCCGCGGCAACTTAAACTGACACCCCGCGCATAGTGGATTATACTTGTTGACATTGACGGTTAGGTTGAGAATTCTCGTCAATGCCCATCCGCTGTCGCGTTCCTGGAACTCTTCGAACGATGCCAGAGTGGGTTCGACGACGCATCGTTGATACCACTCCTGCAGATCGGATGTGTCGAAGAGTTCGCAGTTTCGGGTGTTGATGCTTTTGCAAGCATGTTTATCACCCGCCACAAATTCACCGTTGAATACAGTGTTCACTTTGAGGTTTCGACGTTTCCTCAAAGCGCCCCGCACGTGCTACAACACAATAGTCGCCGCATCTTGGAGAAAGAAACGAGGTTCGATGTAATTCGAATTGAGCACGGCACCAGTTAATACGCGGCTATCGAACGCAGTGTCTATTTCGCGCCACAAAAGTCCCGTACTCGAATGTCCTGCACCTTCGCACACGAAACGTCCACGCAACGAATGTTTCAGTCCTTCGAGCCGCGCGATTCGAGCAACCAATGATTGTTGAATACCGATTGATAATCGCGGACGTTTCACTCGGCTGTGTTCTTCTAAAGATTCGATGCACTCGTTGCACCGTTCTTCCCACGCGAGGTACTCTTCCCGTGAAATCAATCGTGCAGATTGATCCAATAATTGACGGGTTACGTGCGCGAATTCCATGATTGTAAATGGAATGTAATGTCTTTTCCTCGCAACACGTTGCGACGATTTGAGGCTTTGGATAGTTTGGAGCGCGCTTTTATATCCTCACCACGATTTGGTATCTCTGTCTAACTCTTTTGGCGTACCTCCTCCCTCGAATGCACCACATGCAAAAACGACGATCCGTCCCAACATGGTTCTGTGCTGTTTCTGCCGATACAGCATAATTCTTTCTATGATTCACATGTATGGTGAATTAGCGCGCAAAATCATCCGACGCAGTTTCTGCTGACACCGCAGAATTCTAAGATTCGACATTTCCACAGGTATTATATTACATTCAACACGTGTCGAGACTTTTATCCTTGAGGGTCGGACTCAAGTTACATGTAATCGCGCGATACGCTGCGACGCTAAGATTTAAAATCATTTTGAAAATTTTTAGAACGAAAGCGATTGTACCACTATGTAGTGCCGTCTCTTTCTCTCGAATGTAATTAAAAACTCGTGATTGCATTAGTTTGTACTAGGTTTGTACAGCGTTCTACCGTCCGGAGAAATTGTCTAACTCTTATGGTTTCCGAGGAAAATCCAAATATCGAATGTCGTGGAAAGTCGAGACGTACTTGTTACGAGCCGGGGCTGCGGTAACACGAGAGGCCGGCGAGAAGGGTATTTCCCAAGGAATACGGTTTATGAGTTTGTTAATAGGGGCACGGACGAACCTGATGCGAAATCAGGGAGCCGTTAGGATTATTGACGGCGAGGACGAACCTGATGCGAAATCAGGGAGCCTCTAGGAATGGAGTCACACGTGGACGAACCTGATGCGAAATCAGGGAGCCGCAGGAGGGTGAAACATCGTGAATAAACCCGATGCGAAATCGGGGAGTCGCTAGGATGAAATTCACAGACGAACTCGACGCGAAGTCGAGGAGCTGTTAGGAGGTTGGATTATTCACAGATGAACCTGGTGTGAAACCAGGGAGCTGTTCGGAGGTTGGTAGATTTACAGACGAACCTGATGCGAAATTAGGGAGCTGTAGGATACGGACGACCCTGATGCGAAATCAGGTAGCCGTAGGTGGGTGAGGTTTCGTGGACGAAACCCATGCGAAATCAGGGAGCCACTGGGTTGGAGAAGATTCCTTGTTTTGGATGAAAGGTTGCGAACGAACCTGATTCGAAATCGGGGAGTCGCGGGAAATGTTAGTAATGCCTCGTAACTCTTAATTAATGTTTGATACAACTCGAGCGGTAAAGTTGTATCAGTGGGTGAGTGCTACTAATATTATAAGGATCGCTGGGTAAAAGATGGCTTTAACGAAATCTACTCGATTTACACGTGAATACGATTCGTATATTCAATAATCAGTTATTGTACAAATGTAAGTGTCGCGATTAGTTAGTTAAATAAGGTGTATAAGTTACCAATATTTGCATGGTGTTGACGCACTAGCGATGTAGGGCGTAAGAGTGGCTATTACAATATGCGAAATAGAATATAAACCGAACTCGCGGATTCTATGATGTTAACTATTGATTCGGAAGGGGACTCGAGCCCGATCTTACTAGATATAACCAACTCTGTACGAGCGTGACACGACGTGACTCTACGCGTGACTGTGTAGCTTTGAACCAAAGAGGGTTGAAACCAAAGGGTTTATATTGTCCCAAAAATGAGTGGGGATTCGTTAGGAATCTCCATATAAGGAAATACTTCGGGGTCGTCGGCGTGTCACTCCCGTTCCCATGGTCCTGATCCGGATGGTCGAGATCGTGACCTCCATTAGTGGTGTTTGATAAACGAAAGGATTTTAGAGACGAAACATCGCGATTCTCGTGATGCTTTCTCAAAAGAAGGGAAAGGCGCCCCACAATTCCTTTTGCAAGTAAAGGTGTAAAAGAGAGTTGTCGGGTGTAGTGTAGTGTAATTAGTTTACTTATCGCTAGGTTTTGCGGAGTGTAGGAGTTTAATCGTCGCTGGGTACCACGTAGCCCATCTCCAACCAGTGGTCGATGACGTCCAGTGGTGGTTGTCCGGGTAGCCTGTCCAGCGTCAGTGTTGCAGTGATGCCATCCGTTGTCGGCTGGGTGTTTGCGAGTAGGCCCTTCCTTCTCGCCATAATCACCTCTGCGATTTGTGTCGTCCTCTGGAGCGACCGGCAGGAACGTAGTTTAACGCCCCTCAGCCGAATCCTTGTGGTCTGCCAGGGGAGGGCATGGAACCGGGGTGCAAGGGATCGCAATTCCGGAACAGGGCAGTCCATAGCGATACCGTAGTCGCCGAGGAAGATGGTGCAGGTAATTCCTTTTACCTCTATGACTTCGCCACGAAGCCATCCCTTCCTGGTGAACTTTACAGTCACGAGTCGTCCCAGCCTGATGCTGTCCATTAGGTAGGCACAGGTGTTGTCTGGACGCCATATAGATATTCAATTCGCGACACACGACCTTCGCTGCCTCTGCGTACTTATCCAGAGAGACCCAGAAGGTGGTGGGGTCCTCTACGTACATCACTAGACAGCGGCTGGTCTCCCCGAAGTCACGCACTGAGATAGTCTTCATATCTGCGCCTTTTTGCAACGATCTGTTCTCCAGGTGTCCAATCCCGAATGTTTTCGTCCGTTATTTCCTTGATGTTCAGCCAATCCGGAACGTGCTTTGGAGTGCATCTTCCAGCTTTATGAGTGCCCACCGTTTTAGATATGATCCGCCAGGTCGTCGTGCTTCGGCCTTTTCGAACGGATTCTCCGGTGCTGCGGTTGTACGACCTTGGAGTGAATATGATTCCCACTCGGAGTAAAGTTGCCCAAGAACCGTGATATTTTGTTTGCACTGCGATGGTCCTTGTGCCCTCGTCTGGTGTGGTTTGTGTAGCGATGCTCTTGGACATGTAGAACTTGGACTCTGCTTTTATAGGGAAGAAACCCTTATCGCGCCCCCACCTTGAAACTATACGTGTCCCAGGCGAGGGATTCTGGTGGTTGTGTTTTCGTCTCCTTTAGAAAACTGTAGCACTAGGGCTATGGTTTTCGGATGTATTTGGTATATTTATTATTATTTCCTGGTTCTCTTTAGGAGATTCTGTTTTATTGTTGGGCTGACGAGGTTTGCATTTCATGACCAGTATTGTGTTTACTATGATCAGTATTACTATTATGCCTCCAATAGAGGAAAAGGTTGTGATCTGTACTTGCCGAATGGATGTTTGGTAGGTAGCAAAATTCCTAGCTCGTTGTTCTATTTCGATAAGTGATAATGCTGTCGAAAGATCCTCCCATTTTGTAGGTTTCTGCTCGTTCACTTTCAAGGCCTCGAAGTGTTGCTAGTAGGTATCCTAGGGGCATTCTAATCCAAGGCGTGGCGAGGGGGTGAAGCAGAGCGAGGGGTACCGCACCGTAGGCGAGAGGGAGACGGGTGGGGGGAACGCGACCCGTGGAGGTGGGGACGAGTCAGTGGAGGGGGGAAGGCGACCCATGGAGCAGGTGGAGGGGGAAAGCGCGCTCGCTCACACACACACACACACACACACACACACACACACACACCGGGGGGGGGGTAGTCTTGGGTTAGTCTTGAGTTAGTCTTGGGTTATTGGGGGGGGGGGGGGTCATTGCCGATTACTCATCCTCTCGGTCCGTAGTCAAATCATACCGACATCGAAGGTCAACTTTCGACATCTTGTGCAACATGAGGTATGACGCGTAGATGATGCAAGTCGAAACCTGTATGTTCTTATGGCGCGACGTTCGAACAAGGAGCGCGAGAGTGAGGTACGATATTTTCGTATATCTCTCTGTAACTATTCCTCTCTCGGTCGGAGGTCAGAAAAAACATACGGCGGTACGACGCGTAGAAGATGCAATTCGAAACCTACATGTCATCGCGTGATCACCAAAAAGATATATCTGTAACGATGGAAGGTCAAGTTATCTCTGAGCCACGAAAATTCAAAGCGGGCCGACGGGCTTCTATTTTGGATACTGATTGAAGGTAAACATTCGAGAAGAATATGATGAGTAAAAGCGCGATATGACTTAAGGTAGAATTATAGGTATCCCCCTGTGTGCAAGTGTAAGGGGTAGGGAGAGTTTAGGTAGGGATGTTCGTATATATATTCGCGACTTTATATATATAAAGCAGCTCGCATCTTCGACAGGACAAAGTCGCGAATGGTAACGCGCCGGAAAGAGTCGTTTATAGCAAGTAATTGCATAGTGTAAATAATAAGAACATGGAGACATTCAAGAACGCAGTTTCGCTGTTGGCTCGGATGTCCGAGCTTTTGAGGACCACCGCGGAATTTCGCGATTGGATGGACAGGTGCGACGACACAATATGTTACATCGTCGCGTATCAACGAGGCGAACGCGTGCCGGTGTGGGAGAAGCAGCGGATGGTGTCGTTGCTCGCACGAGCATTAACATTGCGCGCGAGAATGCGAGGACGATTATCGCGAGTAGCGTGCGGGCTCGCCGCTCGAGCGACGTCACCCAAGGTCGCGCGGGAGGAACTTGAAACCGCGTTCGAGAAGCGTTTGTTGACCGGGGCGGTGATAAACGTGGGGGCCGTCGATCCACGCACATTCTTGCAGAATGCCCGCCGAACGGTGATTTCGCGCGTTACGAACGCTACTACGGAGCACCGATGTGTATCGGTGAACACTGTTCTAAACGCGGAATTCATGTTGCGGGACGAAACGGACGTAAAGAGTTTCGCAACGCGGAACCAAATACTCTTTATGCCGTCGAATGTTCGCGAGTGGTACGCGACGCAAGTGGTTGCTCCGACGTTGGTCGCGATGGAGGAGTTTCAGGAGCGCGAGAGTGGATGGACCTTACGGGCAGTGCAGAATCTCCTGATCAACGTAAACAAACATAATCCACTGCGTGCCGGGTGCGATGTGCCGCTTCCGCGGGCGGTCATGGTGAAAAGAGCTGTGGTGAACGTGCAGTGCAACGACAACACGTGTTTTTGTGGTCGGGCGTCGCAAGTCTGTTTCCAGCTACTGCACACGGGGACAGGATTGCGTCGTATCCTCCCTACTCGACGGTGCTCCGTACGGATGGTGTGAGACTCCCCATGTCCGTGGACCAGGTGCTGAAATTCGAGGAGGCCAACGACGTGTCTGTGAACGTGTACCTGTGGTCCAACGAGGATGGATGCGTACCTCTAGGCGTGTCCAGCAACAAGCGGGAGGGAGGACACGCGAACATGCTGCTGGTCCAGGATCCCAAGGATTCGCAGCGGTACCATTTCGCGTACATCCGCAGTCTCTCCCGCTTGATTTCCAGACAGTTGCGCAACCATCATGGCAAAATGTTCGTTTGCGATAGGTAAGCAAATAAGAATAATAAAAAAAAAATTTCGTGCTATACGTTACGGACGAAAAAGCGTTGACATTGTTTTTTCGTATACGTTTCAGGTGCCTCAACTTTTTCTCGTCGGCGGAGCGATTGCAGCGGCACGCCGTGGATTGTCGGCGCTTTAACGAGTGCGCGGTGCAATTGCCAATCGAAGAGGAGAAAATTTTGCGGTTCCAGCATCACGAACGCAAGGAACGCGTGCCGTTCGTCGTTTACGCGGACTTTGAGTGTGTGCTGGAGAACATCGAGCAGCTATCGATGGAGCGTCGGCGCACGTACCAGTGTCAACGGCACAGAGCTCACAGCGTAGGATACTACGTACATTGTTCTTACGACCAGGCTCTGTGCGGATATCGAGCGTATCGCAGCGACACCGATTGCGTGCAGTGGTTCGTGCGGGAATTGCGCGAATTTGTGAATGTTGTGTACTCGTGGTTGTGCAACAGAAAACCAATGACGCCGTTAACAAAGCAACAGTGGCGGAGTTTTCACAGGGCGTCAGTGTGTCACGTATGCGGAGGACCCTTCGACCGACGCGAGGACGATAGAAAAGTGCGCCATCATTGCCACTCGGCGGGCGAGTACAAGGGTGCGGCGCACAGATCGTGCAACTTGCGCTACCAACGTTCGGGCACGATACCCGTGGTGTTCCACAACCTGTCCGGCTACGACGCGCACTTCGTTATCAAGGAGTTGGAATACGCGTTCGATGGAAAGATCAGTCTCCTACCGTTAACGAAAGAACGATACATATCGTTTACGAAGGACGTGGAGGACCCCAAGGGCGAGCGCAAGGACTGGCGAAGAATGGTGAAGTCTCGATTCGTCGATTCGTTTAAATTCTTGGCCACGATTCTGCACAAACTCGCGTCGGATTTCGGGAAAGAGCGACTAACGATTCTTCGACGCGAGTTCCAACATCTCCCGGACGAGCAATTCGATCTCCTCACCAGAAAGGGAGTCTTCCCGTACAATTATGTGGCGTCGTACGACAAATTGAACGACACGCGACTACCGCCTCGTGACGCGTTCTACAATCGCCTGAACGATAGTGTTGTGTCGGAGTCTGATTACGCGCACGCAACGAACGTGTGGAACAGTTTTCGTATACAGACATTAGGCAGATACAGTGATTTATACCTGAAAAAGGACGTGCTGTTGTTCGCGGACGTGTTCGAAAACTTTCGCAGTGACTCTATCGCGAGCTACGAACTAGACTCCGCGCATTACTATACGTTACTGGCGTTCACGTAGGACGCGATTTTGAAATACACGCGCGTCGAATTGGAACTGCTCACTGACGTGGACATGCTGTTGTTCGTGGAGCGTGGTATACGCGGTGGCCTGAGCCAGTGTTCGCACAGGTACACGCGCTTCAACAACAAGTACCTGCCGACATCGATGTACGACGCGTCGCAACCATCCACGTACTTGATGTATTTCGATGTGAACAACCTGTACGGATGGGTAACGTCGCAGGCGATGCCGCGCGGCGGATTCCGATGGCTGGACGAGGCGGCGGTAACCGAGTTGAACGCGAACTCCTTGCCGAAGGACGATGGACCAGAGGGATACCTGCTGGAAGTGGATCTGGAGTATCCGCGGACCTTCCATTCTGTCCTGTGCGCGAGCACGCGCCCATCGCTAAGGAAACCAAGCTGATCGCCACACTCCGCGATAAAGAAGTGCATTCGACACGGACACTGCGTGTCGCGAATTCATCGCGTTCTACGTTTCGAACAATCGCAGTTGTTGCGCGGCTACATCAACTTGAACACGGTGTTGAGGACGCGAGCCACCAGTGATTTTCAGAAAACTCTGTACAAACTAATGAACAATGCCGTGTACGGGAAAACTATGGGGAACGTTCGATATCGAGTGGACGTGCGACTAGTGACGCGGTGGGACGGACGCCACGGTGCCGAAACGTTGATCGCGAAACTGAATTTTCACAGTCGCGTGATTTTTTCGGAACACTTAGTCGCTATCGAGATGCGAAAACTACTAGTGAAATTCGATAAACCTATATACGTGGGTATGTGTGTGTTGGATGTGTCTAAGGCGTGCCTATACGACTTTCACTATGACTATATGCGCGCAAAGTTTGGCAATAGGTGCAAGGTTTTGTACACGGGCACCAACAGTTTAATGTATCAACTGCGGGGCGACGACGCGTACGAGGAGATAAAAAGTGACGTCAGTGCGCGATTCGATACAAGCGATTACGCGGTGGACAACCCGTACGGTATGCCGCGCGTAAACAAGAAGGTGCCGTGACTCATGAAGGACGAGAGCAACTGTGCCTTAATGACAGAGTTCGTGGGACTGCGGTCCAAGATATACGCGACTGGAGTATGTAACGCGTCGGCGGAAACGACCGAGACGAAAAAAGTGAAGGGTGTGAAGAGAAGTGTGGTCGCGAACAAGATACAATTCGAGGACTACTTGCAGTGTCTTCGCGAGCACGCGGAAATGATGGTACGACAGAACCATATCCGTGCGCGATTACACGACGTCTATTCCGTGAACGAGTGTAAGACCGCGCTCAACGATAGTAATAGTGGTAGTGATACGTGTATGGATATTTCGTAGTGTGCGTGTGTGTGTGCGCATGAACATATGTATATGTATATATGTTTCATTAATGTCCCGTACGATGTTTGTGTTTTCATGTATACAAGTATGATGCGCTGTATGAACGTAGAGGAGGTTTTTAGTGGGTATGCCAGAAATGGAGAGTCCCACATAACCCCGACAGAACCTTTGTCGGGATATGCGTAATGCATTTTCCCCCTCTTTAAAAAAAAAGTATGCAATGGATGGTAGCGTGGGCAATGACACACTTTATTACAGTGCTTCCAGTGGATAAGGTAGGAAATAGATCAAGTATAACAGAAACCGCGGGAGCTAATGTAAATACTTTACAAATGTGTGTGTGAAAAGTATTAATTTGTTTTGTCGTAATATATGTATCTATACTAATAAACATTCAATTAAATAATGTACAAGCATTGTGATATATTGGTGCTTTATTTTTGAAATACAAAGAAACGAATAAATGTATAACGATATAAATGTAACTTCTGTGTAATGTATATTTAATTAATAATAAAGAGCCGCTGTTGCGTCACAGAACATCCTTTTCCTGTATCCACGAGTTTTTGGACGAGTCGAATCCCAACCATTTCACGTACGCTCAATTCCCCTTGCGACGAATAATCTTCTCCATCAGATAGACCTCCGGATTCGCGACCGAATGCAGTTCGTGCTCGTAGAATCCGCCCGAGACCGACTCTCCCGCGGAATCGCGTAGAACGTACGTTACAGGTTGCGTTCGTCGTACCGCGATGATTTCGAACACCTCGGTCGACCAGTTTGGTGTGTATCCCTTCTCGAAGATCGTCTTGAATTTGCTCACGCGTACTTTATCACCGACGTGGAATTTCGCTGGTCGTCGTCGTCGTCGTCGTCGTCGTTGCTCGATATCCGTCGATGATACGATGAACGGTAAACGAGTCGCGGAGGTCACGTCGACAGGTCTCGCGTTGATCGTGCGAAGTTTATGATGATCCAACCAGCGATAGGACGCGTTCAAGGAGAATTGTTTCCTCATCAGGTTCTTCAGCATACGATTGAAACGCTTGACGATTGACGCTTTCATCACGCTATACGTTGAGTATTGGTTGATCCCGCGAGACGCTACGCATCATTGAAACTCTGCGTTGTAGAACTCCTTTCCCATGCCGGTTTGTAGATTTCGCGGACATCTGCCGCTTCGTCGCAACATGGTCGCAAACGCCTCGGTCACGTCGCGCCCGTTTTTCGTTTTTACGGGCACGGCCCATGCGTACTTGCTGAACGTATCGATGATCGTGAGTATGTAGTTGTAGCCACGATTGTGGGTCGCGTACGCGCGCATTTCCACCAAATCCGCCTGCTACAGATCGTCGTAGCCTTGAGTAACTACGCGTCTACGCGGGAAATTTCGTCTCGCTGGAGCGTGCAGTTCGTCGACCAATTGTATTCGCTCCTTACTCGTGCCCATAGCGGTGCGGGCGGTGGCGGCGAAGGTAACGTTCCACGATCAGCAGCAGGTACTGTACCAAGCACTCGAAGCATGTACGGTATTGGCTCGGTTTGTTGTCGTTGGAATCGTAATCGTCGCTCATCCTTACGTTTCTGTATCTACACGATCGGTGACGCAAGAGCGCCGAGTCTATCCTTCAAGTGGTGGAAGCGTCGTTGTATCGTTTTAT
Source organism: Andrena hattorfiana (assembly GCA_944738655.2). Lineage (NCBI taxonomy): Eukaryota > Metazoa > Arthropoda > Insecta > Hymenoptera > Andrenidae > Andrena > Andrena hattorfiana. Next base: position 27,575,653 of record OX122894.2, on the reverse strand, counting down.
TTATCACGATCTCCAGGTCACGGATACGTTCATCCACCGCGGCATTTATCGCAGTCGTCAAAGCATCCAGTCGCTTCGTCGTCATTTCATACATGTCTTCCTCCATAGTGTCGGGGGCACGCCCGACGGTACGTTCGGTACGGTCGTCCACGTATCGTTTCGTCGCAGCGTCGGTATCCTCTTCCGGATTTGTTACGCGACGTATCTTGCGTTCCATTGCGACGAACTTCGACCCATCGGGGTCCAGACACAGCGCGTTCTCCCGCACGTAATTCGCGACGTACAGATTCTGCGAGCGAATCGTCTCCATGCGTTGATCGTTGTCGCCAGTAGCATCGGCGGTGCCGTTTAAAGATGCTCCAAACTTGTTCACCGACATGCTGGAGGGCAGTGATCGCGAACGAGACTGACGCATCGTCGGTCCAAACGATCAATTTACGATGAGACGGGCTTCGCGAAGTTCCTCCACGATGGAGGCAATTTCGTTATCGTGTCCGGTGTGTCCGGCGTCGCGTGATGCCACGAGCAATCGTAGTCTATCGACCAATTTGTTCGGATCGTCCCAGTACACGTAATCAATCGCGTTATCGGTGACCGTCATCGCGTCGTCGATGGGTAATCCGCGACCTTCGCGCGCGATCCCGTCGACGTTGCGGTCTCCACTAATCAACACCGACACGATCATCCTGTACCTGTGACCCTTGTTGTCTAGCGTGGGCTTGCTAGCCGAATGGTCCCATCGATGCGCGTTCGTCGACAAAAATATGTCGCGGTACGAGCCGAGATCATCACTCGTATACGCCTGCTCGTTAGGTGCTCGCATGAACAGCAGTTCCCACAAGCCTTGAGTACGCGCGTATCGCTTGCTCTTCACGTAACGTCGTTGTTCTCACCGATGGTGAGCACGGAATCACCGATTCTCAGCTGTTCGTCGTCACCTAGGTACACGCCGTACACGTTGTCGATCAGTTTCTTGGTGTCGGTGAAGAACAAGCGCAGATATTTCCGCGACAGCGGTCCGCTGGCGTGTCGGGTGTACGCGTCGAGGTTGTCGACGGTGGTGGTTTTCGGATCGATAACTTCTCGAATCGTTTCGTCCGTCTCACCCTGGTCCAGATCTTGTTCGTCGGTTGTTTCGTAGACGATGCTGTCGTCGTCGTCGTCGTCGTCGTCGTCGTTCAACTCCGGAAGCGTAGTCATTTCGGCACGTATCGTTGCTTCGGCTGTGGATGGAGTAAAGGATAATCGTTTCTTCTTCAAACGATGTTGTTGCTGCTGCTGTTGGTTCCGCTTGACGAGCGATGGTCGTGGTTTTGATGCTATCGCTGGACTCGTTTGCAACGCCGCTGTGTTCTCCATCAAGTGTTTCAGCGGTTCGAAGATCGGACGTGCGTTCTCCTCCGCAGCAGCTTTCGTCGACATTTTACCGAGTTTCAGGCTCATATATTTCTTTCGTATAGCGTCGCTGATTTCAGCAATTTTCTTCTTCGTCTCGACATCTCGCGGTTGTTGGTGTCTATAACGCCGTTTCTGTTTCATCCCTTGTTGTTGCTGTGTGCTCTCCATGTTGACACCGCTAGTCGCTGCTTCGTTAGACATCCTGGTGTTGCTCGACGAAGAACTCACGATCTACAGAGGTCCGCGCGCTACCACGAACTCGTTAAATCCTCGTAGATACCGACCATCGTACATGGCACGGTCCTTATCGATGACCACGTCCTGTCCTGTTTGAACAGCACGAGAAAATTCACGTTGCCTCTGATCAAATGTTTCGGTATTCGCGCGTACGATTGGCACAGGTAAAAGCAATCCACGTTCGCGGGCCTGCCCATAGAGAAGTATTCGCGAATCGCGGTCTGTTCGTCGCACGCCACGTCGTCGAACACGAAGATCGAATCGGGTCGCGCGTCTCTCGGCGGGACGATCGTGGCGGTGACCGAGTAGGGAAAGTACCCGAGTCCGCCGACGCGCGACAACACTCGCTCCAGATACCGAGACTTTGGCTGTCGCAACGATTTCGAGTACACGTACACGTTCTCGAAGCGCAAATCGTTCGGACTCTCCAGCAGGCTGAGAAGCACGTTTGTATTTCCGCTCCCGGACGGACCGCAGATCACGGCTCGCACGGTGTTCGGCAACAACGAACCGTGCCTGCGCGAACGACTCTCGTCCCACGCCGAATCCTCCACCGTCCTGTTCGCGGTCACGCGAATAGCGTTCGGTTGTTTCGCGAATCACATGCTCTCCCTTTCTCTCTCACCCGCCGAAACCGTAACACCAATGCAATTTATACCCGCGACACCTGTCGAGCGAATCAGGTTTCTTAGGAGGAATAGCGCTCCTTGAGCCGATCTCTATCGAAGAACCGTCGAATTACGACTGTCCTTACATCCCCGTGTATCTGCATTTTCACGTGTATGGTTGCGGTAACGCGTAGACCAAGAACGAAGAAGAAGAAGTCAACGAAAACAGGATCGGGACTCGTGAACGGTATCATAAACCATTTACCGATAGAGCTACACATTCCGGGATATCAGTTCTGCGAACCGGGGACGCGTATGCTGAAGCGATTGGCTCGCGACGACAAAGGTATAAATCCGCTGGACGCCGACGGGAGCACGATATCCCGTACTCTGGTCGAAAGGATTTGAAGGGACGACACGAGGCGGATCGCGCGTTAGCCGCACGAGCGCGAGAACGAGTGTTCGCGAACGAGGCGACTTTCGGTGAAAAAGCAGCGGCGACCGGAGTGTGGATCACGATGAAATCTAAGACTAAAGTCGGAGGAGGAAGAAGAACTACGAGACGTAAACGCAAGTCCAGAGGACTACGACGGTCGCGACAGCATCGTATCCTACTGGTAGCGAAACGCGGAGGCTTTCTTCCGCTTCTTCTGCCCGCTCTGTCGGCTATCGGGGCATTAGCCGGTGGAGCGGCGGGTATCGCCAAAGCGGTCAACGACGCGAAGGCTGCGCGAAAATAGCTGGAAAGAACGGTGCGTCATAATCGGGCGATGGAAGGGCGAGGAATGTATCTGGCACCGTACAAGCGCGGCGCCGGCATGAATCTGAGACGACGGTTGAGGAAAAAGGTCGGCTGGCGTAAGTCGCTGGAACAAGACGTAGTCGCGGAGCTCTCCACATTATTTTAAATAAGCACTTAGTGTTTCATGTATTAGTGTTTCACAGTTTTTTGAGCAAGTGCAGTGGTAAATAATATACCTAGTATCTTATAATTCGGCTCTACTAGCGTGCCGGGGAGGTCCCCGAGCGTTAAAACCGATCCAGACAATGTCGCAGCCAACGCAAGGCACGAAGCGTCGCTTCTCGCTCGACTGTGAAGATAAAGAGAATATATCGCCGGAAGCCCTCACGAGACCTAGGCAAAGCAAGACGCCCAAACTGAATTCTCTTCAGCTGGACAAATACTATAAACAACTGCGCAAAGAAAGTAACTGTGGCACCACATCACAGGTTAGGCCTAACCTTAACGTGGCCCGCAAGCCCAAAGCGTCATCTCCCGCTACACTCTCCCAACAGATGGCAGGCACATAGCAAACTGACACTTTGCTGCAGGATGATTGGGAAAAGCCCAAGAAAACCTACAAACAAACTAAAAAACCCACAGAGATAACATGGTCAGATTTTGACAACAACAAGTTTAAGGTGCTCTCAGGCGACTTGTCAATGGACATTGAGGGCAACGAGCAGATAGGCGCGCCAGCTAGTAATGCGAATAAGAAAGCTCAAAAACAACCGCCAATATATACCGTTAATACTAACATTAACTCGCTTATTAATGGTATATTAAACTTAAAAGTCCCTAAGTCAATGTTCCGGGTAAAAGAAGTAGATGCGAATAATCACATCATACATGTGGACGGAGCCAATAATTATTCAACAATTGTGGATAACCTACAAACCAGCAAAACACAATATTTTACATACACGCCCAAGGAGCAAAAGCCCAAATCTGTCATCTTAAAAGGCATCAGAGGAGATTTCTCCGAAGACTACATTAAACAAGAGATAATAGACTTGAAGATATCAGAACTCGAGATTATTAAAATATCGAAATTTATATTTAATAAGGAGCACCCCGAAAGATTTCACCACCTTCTCCAACTATCTCACAGCAGCAAGACCGCAGATCTTTTCAAAGTAAAGTCATTGGCGTACCAGAAGATTAGTTGGGAACACCTCAGAAAACCCATGATCTTTCAATGTAAAAAATGCCAGCGAATAGGTCATGCTAGTAAGAATTGCCAGCTGCATTACAGATGTGTGAAATGTGCAGGGTCTCATGAACCTGGGGAATGCCAAATTAAAAAAGAAGATGAAAGATCCCAGTTAAAGTGCGCCAACTGCGGACAGGTAGGTCACCCAGCTTCGGACAAGGGATGTGCTTATATGAAATTTGCATTCGAGCAAAAAAGAAGTGCCACAACAACTAAGAGACTGACAACGATACAAAAAAATCAACAGTATCTCTGCCTCGATCAGGGAGAATACCTCCTATACCCAAGTGACCGCTGGACTGAGCCAACGCAACAATATGCTGGCAAGAAAGGAACGGACACCTGCCCCACCAACGCAGGATGATGAAGACATAGTGGCCCCTCAGGATCAACCTCGCTTCTGGGATGGACATGAGGAGACAAGACCCCCTGCCTGGGTAGCAGATTTGAAGAACGAATTAGCAATGCTTGTAACAACGCAATTCAACACATTAGCTACACAGGTGGCAGAGAATACACATAAAATTGATTATATACTCAGTACCTTGATGAAATAAGAAAAAAAAATGTCCACGCAGGTAAACAAAGTCAATCAGTTAATTCATTGATAGCGAATTATCGCAGATTAGAACTATTGCAGTTCCTCGAGTCTTATAATCATGACATAGTTTTTCTATCAGATACCAAATTAAATAGTACACACGTAATCTCCTTTAAAGATTACGACCTCATTCGGAGGGATAGACCAAACTCTATTCAAGGGGGTGGAACTGCCATCCTGATTAGAAAAGGTCTGGCATTCGAGGAAGTCGACTATCCATCCTCATCCCCGAATGAGATTTTAGAATACGCTGTTGTCAAAGTAAATATGAGGGGCAATAACAAAATGTACCTGATTAGTATTTATGTTAGAGGTGATAATAGGAGGTTATTTGTCGATGAGATTAATAACCTTTTTTACAAACTTAGGTTAAATGATAATAATAATTACTATATTATAGCTGGTGACCTTAACGCCAGGCGCAAAGCATGGGGTGACTGGTCTGAAAACCAACGAGGCAAATATATGCGTCAGTGGGAGAGCGAGTATGATATTAATTATAAGCTGCGAATAATTGTGCCGGCCTTCCCCACGTTCAAACCGGCTCAGACGTTTCTCGACGTTTGCCTGGTGGACTCCAGATTGAATTGGCTTAATGACCTGGGTGGTAAGGCAAGGCCCCTTCCCTATGACAGTGACCACGCTGTTCTGTCACTTACGTTCGGGGTGCAAAATGACAGCTTTCCATTTGATGGGCAGGTGCCTATAAAACACACTTACAACTACAAAGCCACGAAATGGTGCCGGTTAAAAAAAAAGGGTAAAAACCCTAGTGACCCTGCCAGCTACCGCCCAATTAGCTTAACGCCATGCCTTAGTAAAGTGTACGAGGTAATTATAAATAACAAGCTTCTGGACCATTGCACCCAGAATAAAATAATATCTCATTGTTAGTTCAGTTTTAAAAACCGGCACTCTACCACCCATGCCATTCATAAACTGTTCGCAGACGTTAATGCGTATGCGGACAGGAGTCTGTTCGTGGGCGCAGCGTTGCTGGACGTCGAGAAAGCGTTTGATTCCGTGTGGTTGAACGGCGTATTACATAAGCTCATAACCAAAATGTTTCCACAATGGCTTACATTCCTTGTGTGGGATATGATGTACGGTAAGTCCTTCATCACATGGGACGGCAAAAACTCATCTTCGCAGTCATTCCAAATAGAAGAGGGCCTCCAACAGGGCACTGTTAACTCTCCAATTCTCTTTAATATATATTTAAGCGACCTCCCTAAGTTATTTGGTTTTAACCAGCCTGGTTCTCCCAGCCTGCTCATGTTTGCGGACGATATCGTTGTATATCAGGCGAGCAAGAGAGCGAGTACCGCCCAAGTAGGATTGGAGGAAACGGTGGATAAGATAATAAGATATCTTATGATGTGGAACCTCCGTATAAATCCTAATAAATGTGAGACCATACTAATCCGCAAACCCTTAGCTAACCTGTCAACCATAGCCAAAGCGGGAAGCAAAGAGTTCAGTATCTCGGCGCTGGTTCCAGGTACGAATGATAGGACCACCATCCCACATAAAAAGGTGGTTAAGTACTTAGGGGTCCACATAGATTACCTACTGAGGGGTAACAAACATACGGATAATCAAATTGAGAAAGCAAACAAAGCGTTCCTAGCTAATAGTAGAGTCTTTAGAAATAAATATTTAACACCAAAGGCGAAGACCATCTTATATTTGTTATTAGTTTGACCTGTTCTCACTTATGCAGCACCCATCTGGTGGAATTTTAATCACACAACTGGAGAAAAAATCAGATGCCTGGAACGCAAATGTATTAGAGCCTATTTAGGACTGTACAGATCACAAGCATCGGAATGGCAACATTTTGTCAGAAATAAAATTCTATACGACAAAGCAGATATTCCCCGTATCGACTTGTTTACCCTCAAGCTTACCAGAGACTACTACAGTAGACTTCCGACTATCGACAATTCAATCACTAAGGATATTTCCGTACTAGATGTTACTGCGTCGTCCAGACAGCTAATTACTGGATACGTAGCACCACAATCGTTTATGTACTGTGACCGATTGGGGCTAATCCAGAATAGTTATAATGTTCCACTCATTTACCACTGGCGCAGAAATAAGGCCAATAAACGCATTGCGGTCGATCAGAGTAGAAATTTATATGACAAAGATAGGTATAGATTCTCAACAGTATTACCTGAAAGAGACTTCTACGACTTTCGTAGGCTCAACTATATACAATACTGGTGGCTTGATGATGGCTGTGCCGATATGGCGGAGCTCCGGGAACGACGACAAGTCCGATATTTGAACCAGTTAAACTGCTAAGCAACAAACTTTCCCCGCTGGGCATTTCTTGTAAATAGATATTAGAATTAATTAGATGTAAGTTTTAGTTGTAAGTTATCCAATTCACTACAAGACTGATATTGGGGTTTTTTCTGGACATTTTTCTCCCCTGGTCCTTAGTTGTGTCTCGTCACATTAGAATGAGTCAGCAATAACAATGTACCTGAGATATAGTTATATATTTTTTTTATAAGGGAGTTCTATGTTCCAAAGATTGTTAGGTTGCGAGTTTCGCATGCGACGAACAAGCAATCATATTAGGTAAAGAAAATGTAGGTGTTGTTTTTTTTATGTTTGGATACCATGTGCATTTGATTGTATTACATGTCTTTAATAAACATATTTCTTCAAAAGAAAAAGAAAAAACGGTCGAGGAAAGAAACACCAGACGGCCAGCCTTGCGGCGATAACGCGACATCAGCTACAGCGACAACAACCTATGACGAACCTGCAAATAGAACGCGAGTGCATCGACATACCTTTCTTTCGAGGGGTGTTTATGCGCGACACGCCCCCGCGCGCGTACGACCAAACGAATGCGGTATCGCGAATCTTGACGAGAATCGCGGCGAAGGCACGATCGATGCACGATCAGAACCGTTCAATACCCGTTCAATACACGATCAAAGCCGTTCGATACACGTTCGAAACACGATCAAAGCCGTTCAATACACGTGGAGAATGGTACGATTCACGATTCACGATCAAAGTGGTATGGTCTAGTCGCATGATGTGTCCAAAGAAGAAGGGGAAGAAGGTGCGTGTGAATAAGGAGAGGATTGTCACTGAAGAAGAAGGTGAAGAACAAACACATCCTACTTTGCAACTTTAGGTACAGGTCCTCATGTGATAAATCCCGTTACTGTGGATAGTGAAAAGAAGCTTGGTGATACTCGGTTGGTATAATTTCGGGTTTTTCTAAATCGTTTTAGTAAGTCTTCTAATTTGTTTGCTAACTTTATTTAATTCTTCGGGATGTTTGATTATCCTTTTAAGCTTGAAATTTGTGTTTCCGTACGAATTTACAGTAGTCTGTGGAAGTGTGATTTCATTTAATGACAAAATTGTGGTCAGCTAAGTAGTACCATGTTCTTTCTATTCCGCATTGTGTTCTAGTTTCTATTGTGAATTTGGTGGTAGTGATTGTACATTTGTTTCTTATTGTTATTATACCAGAATCCTTAATGCTATGCATATTTGTGCTTTTGTCGTCATAAGTTACTGCTAGTTGTATCGGTTTCGGCGCGATATAAATCCACGTGCCTGGTAGTTGTAATTCTATCTGGAATGTGTGATTCAGTGTCATAATTCGCATTTTACATGTGTTTGTTAATTTTGTGTACAATTGTACTTCGCACGGTCTGTATGGTATCGCTTTGAACATGGGGTCATTAGAGGTGCAGAGGTACAGATCGTTTATTGTCTTACATTTTGCTAGGCCCTGTTTGCTTAGTTGTATATAATCTTGCACCAAGGTGTCACGTACCTCGTACGAGTCGAGGGGTTCTATACGCGTATAACTATTCGTTTATCTTCGTGGGTATCAGGTGTACCTTACTCAATTAGAATTTTTTCGCGTTTAACAATGATATATCTAGTACTACAGTAATTGATTTGGTATCCGAAAATGTGGAGAGCTTGAGGATTTCGATAATGGCGGCTTGTTTTCTAATTTTATTCCAATTGGGAAGTCTAGTCCATTCGAAATATGTGCTAATGCGGAAGTGAGGTACGTTATGATTTGTACTGGTGGTATTAATCATAGGTTTAGGACTCCTTTCTTTATATCCATAATGAATTCTAACAAGACTTGCGTGTCGCGCAATAGTGTTTCTGCGAGGCCGTTTATTAGTATGAGGGGTTCGTCTACTGTCTCCCGAAATTTAGTAATGTTGGCTGTCTGTTGGAGTAAGTATTGAATGTGTCACGTCGCGTTTAAGAGTGTGTTATCGTTGTCTCGTATGTCATGTATAGTCTCGTTGAGAAGTTTGGTATTTGCTCTTAAAATTTGCATTTGTCCCTTGATTGTCTCCCGAAATTTAGTAATGTTGGCTGTCTGTTGGAGTAAGTATTGAATGTGTCACGTCGCGTTTAAGAGTGTGTTATCGTTGTCTCGTATGTCATGTATAGTCTCGTTGAGAAGTTTGGTATTTGCTCTTAAAATTTGCATTTGTCCCTTGATTGAGTTTTACTTTTTTCTTTTTTTTTTTAAAGTCTGTTATCTTGTGTTTTGAAAAGGTCTAGTAAAATCATCGATTTTCTTTCTATCCCGGGAATCCATTAGCCCCAAGAGTGATTTGCCTATGTAACCTAATCCGTCTATTTGTGCACGACGCTCTTTTGTCCTGAGCTTTTAGTTTACTGGACGTAGGTAAAGAGTTTTGGCGATGCGGTCTACCTTGTCTTGGATTTTCGCGGTGAATGTTTGACAAAATTTTGTAAGTAGTCGGTACAAGGTTTTTTACATTGCGCAAGTATATCATATAGTGCAGCTTGGAGGTTTGCTTCGCGTCGGTACATGTAAGATATGTTTACGTGTAATACTAACTTCCAGCTATCTCGACAAATTTGTAAATCGCCTAACTAAATGTCGGGGTGGTGTTGAAATTCTTTTATAGTGAAATCTATGTCGGGAGTTGTTCCTCCTGCGAGTGGTATCTTCGTTTGTATGACAAAAATCCTGTAAATTATAATGCCGAGGTGTAGTCGGCGTTTCATAGAGTCTTTCCTCGTGCGCGCGCGCGCGCGCGCGTGTGTGTGTGTGTGATAAATTTTTTGCGAACCTAGTACAGTTTATCTTCTTCGTCCGGGCTTGAGTAGAAGTGAGAAGTGAGGGCAAATGGGTCTCGATTTTCTTAGTCGCTTCTTATTTCGTTGCGATCTCCTGGACAAAGATGTTGTCGGCCATCTTAGACGTGCCCCGAGACATTATGTTTGCTCCAATTGTACGTGCGAGTGATGTTTGTTTGTTTGTTCTTCGTGTGTGTTATTTTATTATCCTATTTATCCGTTTATCCCTCTAGCGTTTCCAGTGCCCCGCCCCGCCAGGTTCTATCAGCATTGCCTATATGGAGGCAATTAGGGAGTATCGGGTGCACTGGCACCTATTCTTCTAGCATGCAAAATTCTGGGAGGATGACGAAGACTCATGGGGTCTGAGGGTCCTATTTGGTGAGTGTCTTATATTGCATCGGGGATTGTAGATCTGCTTATTGTTTCTATTTCCGTGCGTGTAGTAATAGTCTTGCAATTGTTTTTTTTGTGTAGAACGTCATGGGGACATCTTCGTTGGGCCTGATCCGCGGCCTCGACTGTGGTCGTTATTGGAGGCCGACTGCGCCCTACGTGGCTGGGACGACGACGCCTAGTTGTGCGCTTATTTACCATCTTTTTCAATAAATTACCTTTCTTAGTCTTATCCTTATATCTAATTGTTAGTGTGTCGTTACTTTTCTTCAAAACTGCGACCATTTCCCTATTACTGCCCTATTCTATGAAGTGTTTGTCTGAACGCGGATTGTTCGTCGCCCTCTATACTGTAATTATTATTATCGTGCGTGTTTTGAATCGTGTAAGAGCCTATTCACGCAGGTGTTAGTTTTTGACCGCCCGCGTCTTGCTGTGCAGTAGCACTTGGTCTCCGATTTTTAAAAGACCTATCCGCGATTTTCCTGTCGTAGTATTGGAATTAAAATGAAAATAAATTTAATATAATATTGAAATTTATATAAAATCCAATAACGATTAATTTTCAATTAATAAAATTACAGAAAATATTGTTAAAAATAAACTTACTTCATAAGAAAATGATTGTGAAATTAACCCAATCGCTCCTAATATTGAATAATTAGAATTTGAAGCCCAATTATCACAGGGTAAACACCTATTCTTAATGAACATAAAATTCCAATTTTTATTGAATATAGCAAAAAAATAATTTACAAATTAAGTCCTTTTGTATAAAAATTTATTAGGTAAATATAGATAGAAACCGATCTGGCTCACGTCGATCTCAACTCAAATCATGTAAGATATTAAAAGTCGAACAGACTTAAAATTTAAACTCCTGCATTTAAATTATATCTAGTTCAACATCGAGGTCGCAATCATCTTCATAAATATAGGTAATCAAACAAAGGTGATAAACAGAACATGGAAGAAAGGGGACTTTCCGGGAGAATGGAAAGGAGGAATAGTAAGTCCTGTGTTCAAAAAAAAAAAAAAGAAAGGGAAATGGTTAAGAACTATAGGGGCATAACTTAGATGGACACGGATTGTCCCCTAGAGACGACGGGTTCTCTCCTTCGGGATGGGAGGCGCACCGTACCGCCGGATCGTCGCTAGAGGGGCTCGGCTTCCGCGCGCGGGTGGCAGACTCCCAAACAGCCGTGTGCGGGTTATGCTGAACCACCGGAGGGTGGGCGTTTCGTTGGGCGTTACTGGGCGTCGCGGGGTGGTACGACAGTCCCCTAGAGACGACGGGTTCTCTCCTTCGGGATGGGAGGCGCACCGTACCGCCGGATCGTCGCTAGAAGGACTCGGCTTCCGCGCGCGGGTGGCAGACTGCCAAACCATCGGGTGCGGACAGCGCTGAACCACTGGGGGTGGGCGTTGCGCTACGTGGAAAGGGGTTGAACCGCGCTTAGACACTCGGCTCCCCTGCAGGGAGCCAGCCAACTAGGGGGGAATTATTTTCAGGTATTACATCTCTCAGGAGGTGCTGCAAACGGGATGATGCGGGCGTAGGCACCAGTAGTGCGGCCTCGTGCTAGGGCTTGGGCCGTCCGATTCCGGGGGCGCGTGGTGCTCGGTAAGGGCGCCTGAGTAGCGCGACCAAGGGCCGTGAAAACGCGCCCCGGTCCGACGACATTGCGCGTGGCTCCGCGTCGCTGGCGGTGCCGGCCCCGCGTGGGCCCTCTGGTCCCTCGTCCGCGCACTGGGAAGTAGCTAGGGATGGGGGGAAGGAAGCTAAGATTTAGCGTAGGGCCGGGGCAGGGTACCAGAATAGAAGTTGTCCGCGGGGCGCTCGATGCAGGGGCCCGAGCGTCGCCAGCTGAAGGGCGGAGGGGATTGGGGGGGGGGGGGTGTACGCGTGTGTGTGGCTGCACCGGCACCTTGTGTAGTGTGCCCGTCGGGGGACTCGCTCCCTTCAGGCAGGGAAACTTTGGCGCGGGACATGGGATCTGGCTCGAGTAGTCGTCTGGGTTCGCCTGGGCAGACCGGAGATGCACCGGCAGACCATGATCTCGAGCTTGCCTATACTCCCGTGCTGCTGGTCACCGTGGAGGTTTTGTGGGGGAGGGGTTTGTACCCAACCATCCCATAACTCCCAGACCTTCCCCGAGGTCGGGGGTGTCCAAGCCCAAGGACTTCCTCCACGTTAAAATAAAAAAATACGGGAGCGTGGGGAATTGGTCAGTCGGTCCGTGTGCTGTACGTTGCCGGTCACGGTGGTCCCCGACTGGTCCAGCTATATTCCCCCCTGCTCTGGAAGAGCGCTCCATCAGCCGTCGGCTTGCCGGCACATGGCTGATGGGGAACTCCGATGGGTTCCATGTTCCCTCAACTGGGTCGTCGACTCCGGTGGTACCCCCGGGCCTTATGGTCGTGTGGGGAGGATCCGAAGTCAGCCCAGGGCGGGGAACTTGGACGAAGTTGGAGGCTCGACCGGGGTAAGACCATGCACCGCACCTCCTCGTGGTGCTCCTGGGGCCCCTGCACGACATAGTCGGGTAGGGGCGCGGACGCGGGCATGGCATTTCACTACCCCGATGACGGATTTTCCGTAGGGGTGTCCACCCTGGCGGAAGCTTTCCGCCTACAGGGTGGACGGCAGTCTCGGAACGGTCTCCGGGGCTGCGGTGCCCCCCCCCCCCCCGCCTTAGAGGGGAAGCCGGAAGCGTATCGCTTCTGGGTGTATCGTAACCCGTGTTGGTGGAACGACGACCCCTCGGAGAGACCTGTCTCCCGAGGGTATGCGAAGCCACACGGACCGATGATCTTGCCTTAACCGGCCGGATCGCGAGGTAAGGAAAAACCTCTATAATAAAACCCCCTAACCCTGAGCCCCATTGGTGGTGCCAGGGCAGGTGTTCCCTCCCGGAGGGGCACCTGGGTGGAGCGGGTATGCTCCACCTAACCAAGATCCGTCCGGGGAACAGTCACCCCCCGGACGTAGCCCGCGCCCTTAGGGGCCCGGGCACTTGACTTCACCGCGGCAGGCCGCCTCTACCGCTGTGTGACCTCCTCAAAGCGGCTCCTCGTGGGACACATATGGAGACCCCCCAGGGCGGTGCCCTACATACACCACCGGGTGACAACCCGGCAACAACGTCCCCGACCAACGACCGGGTTATGTCGCTGGAGCCATACGAGGACCGGTGTTCGATCGCTTCGTGCGGGTCACCGGCCTCAAACCAGGACCGGTCTACGATCGCGGTTTCGCGGGTGTCCGGCCTGGCAGGGAGGGAGGAAGAAGAGCAGGCGTGGATCGACGTCAGCGGGGCTGGCAATCCAGCCACACCCCGCGGCGCTCACGGTTGCGGCGCTTTCGGGGGGACCCGGTTTATACGGGACCGCGACGACGACGCACCGAGGAGGGACTCACCCTCTATCTTGGGCAGCACCTCCGAAGAAGTCGGGGGAGGGGATGGAGGGCCGAGGGATCGCTAACCTCGGCCCTGGCCTCCCTCTATGAGGGGGGAGATTGGTGGGAGGAGGGTGGCCCCGAAGTCAATTGTTGGGCCACCCTATCGTCCGCGTGAGCCGCTGTGTGAAGGGGCGGACAGGGGAGGGCCCCGCTCAACATCCAGAGGGCCCTCCCCCCCTCGGGAGCGGCGCTAAAGGCCGCTCCCCGTGCGATCGAGCGGCTCCGGGGTGAGCGACGGCGGCCGATAGTTGGGCCGCCCTCCGTTGTTGGTGTGTGTGTCAACATCGCACACTGGGCGGGCGGCCCCTACGGCCATTTATGCAGTCGCCCCGCCCACCCGGCCCCGCGCTACATCAGTGGGCCGGGCGGAAAGCAGCTCGATCGCGGGGCCGTGGGGTGGCGGTGTCGGGGGACACCGTTCGCCCTAGTAGCAGCGGCCCCAGTGGCGACGCGGACGTGTGGTCCGTCGCGCGTCGTCGGTGCGGAATCTGGGGGAGGTATAACTCCCCCAGGGATGACCCCGGCACGTCTGCCGGGGCTGTAAGGGTGGCGCTGCAGCATGCGCAGGAGGGGGGGGGGCAAGCGAAAGTATCGCTAGTTTGACCTCGCCAAAGTCCTTACCCTCAGGCGCGCAGCGCTGCCCCCGAGGACGACCACCGTGGTGGTTTTAGTGGGTGCAAGCCCCACATAACCCCTGGCCCTCCCCCGAGGGCTGGGGGTATCCGTAAGGGATTTCCACCACGTCAACAAAAAAAAAAAAAGATGGACACGGATTGTAAGATATACGCGGACATTCTAAGTAGGAGATTAGAAGAACAAATGGAAATTTGGAAAAGACTTTAAGAAGAAGGCGTAGGCGAACAACTAAGAATAAGAATACAGGAAATGTACAACAGAATTATATGCACTTTAGGAGTGATGAAGGAACTGATAGAAAAGTTTTTTTAACAGGAAAGGCTGTTAGACAAGGGTGCCCGTTAAGCTCGACACTTTTCAATGTCGCATTTGCAGACCTGGAAAAAGAAATGAGCAAAGAACCGGAAGGAGGAGTCGTAATAGGTAGAAGGTAAATTTGGGCAATTTCATATGCGGATGATGTTGTGTTAATGGTAAATAAGGCACAGGGACCTAAGAATATGATAAAGAGATTTGAAAGATATATAAAGAAGAAAGGCTTGGTGTTAAATATGTAAAAGTCTAAGATAATGATATGCAGGAAAGCAGGAGGAAGAAGAAAAGAGGAAAGACTCCGTTGGAATGATGAAGAAAGAGTAAGAGAACTGGAATATTTAGGTTATAGAACGAGAGGGAGAGAACAACGAGGATAAACATCGTATTAAGAAGGTAGTTAGGGAAGCGAATATGATACTAGGAGAAGTATGGGGGGATTGGAGAAAGATTATTCAGAGATGACTGAAAGAAGAATGAAACTGTTTGATGCGCTAGTTAGAAGCACCGTGGCGTATGGAGCAGCGATATGGGGATGGAGAATGTATGAGGAAATAGAAAAATTGCAGGCGAAATACATACGATGGATAATGAAATTGGAGAGATCAACATCAACATATTGGCTGTTAAATGAAACAGGAAGAGATGGCATAGCAATTAAAATGGGAGTAAGGGTAATGAAGTTTGAAAAGACACTAATAAATTCGGAAGAAGGATCGATACGATATGAATGTAGGAGAAGACTAATGAGAGGAAATGAAGTAACGAAAAAAGGAAAGAATGCGAATCAAATTCTTGGAAGGGAGAGGATGGTCAAACGAAGAATGCAAAAGAAGAAGATTAAATGGAGAAGAAGTGTGGATTAAAAATTAGAACAGATATGTAATTGACATCCAAGAACAAGAAAGACAGATGAAAGTAAAAGAGTCAAAGTTCCTAAGAGAATTAAAAGAGGTGGCAAGGAAACCAGGAGATAAGCCGAAATGCTTATGAGGGGGAAATGAAAAAAGGAGAGGAGAATTAGAAAGGATAGGAAGATTCATACAGGGTAGTGAAACAAGAGCATGCAAATATTGGCTAATGAAAGAAGAAAGGGTACGTAAGAAAGCGGAAGAAACAGTGAAACACGCGATTGAAACATGTGAAGTAAGTTGAGAGAGTGGCAGGAATTGTGCAGAGGTAATTAGAGGAGAAGGGAAAAACTTGGCTATTCTACGGGAGATAATAGGGAGCAGGAAAAGATGGGAAGAACAGGAAAGTGATAAAAGAAGATTATGTAGCATAGAATAGATTAGGAAACACTTGTAAAATAGAAAAAATTGTTAAGAGACAATAGGATACATTAGAAGGGTGGGACTTACACTGACACAATCATGGGAATGAAATGGAAAGATTATTTGATCGTTAAATTGTAACACGAAAGTGGCAATAAATTAAATTAAATTATTATTATTATTATTATTATTAAATATTTTCTTTTTATATTGTATTTTGATATCCTATTTGTATAGAGAGAACTAAAAAATGTTGAGAATAGTGCGATTTATTTAGAGATAAAGAATTGAGGCGATACAATAGATACGTAACTGTTTCGGCGAATATAGTCGAGTTATTTACTGTTCTGTGTAACTGAGCACTCGGGTTGGTCACGAGAGCGCGAGTGTGTATGAATTTATACGAGGTATTGTGGGAAGAGTATGTATGTATGATGTCGCGAAAAGTAAATAGGAAGTCCATCAGCTGTTCGAGAATGTTCAAGTTGTCTTGCGATTGATGTGAAGAAGAGAAAAAGAGAAGGAAAGAGAAGGAGAAAGAAAGAGATTGATAGACAGAGAGAGAGAGAGAGAGAGAGAGAGAGAGAGAGAGAGAGAGAGAGAGAGAGAGAGAGAGAGAGAGAGAGAGAGAGAGAGGGAGAGATAGATGGTTCTGCCGAGACACTATTTATATTCTATTTTTATATTTTTTCTTTTTATATTTCTATTTTTTAATTAATGGAACAATATATAATCATTTTACATATATTACAATCTATTTACTTGTCTGTCTGCCTCCTTCACTCCTCACCAATTTCTATCGACTCTGCATAATTCTTTCTATGATTCTCGCCTCCAATTGTAAAGACGACACTACATAAGAAGTCTTTGTATTTCAAACTGAATACAGTATCATTTTTATTTAATCTTAAGCCATGTATAAGCTATGTGTATCCGCGGCTGCATCAAACTGCAGAAGATGTGAGGAAAAACTTTAAAACTTTTGTTAACGTGTTGTAACAGAGCGATGCTGCCTGCGAAACATTAGATACGCGTCCTGCTGCTAAAATCATACGTGATGGCGAATATTACGATGAGGATTATCTTATAGATTGCGAACTGGTAGCATGTGCCATCAATGATATTCTAGCTAATGCTCGTAGGAAAAAATAATGTTAAATTATATTACATTTCTATTTATATTTTTATATTCTTTTAATTTTAAATAAATCTCTTAATCATATTATTTCTCTATTTACTTATCCGTCTTCCTCCTTCTCACCTCAACAATTTCTGCTGACACCACATAATTCTTTCTATGATTCGCGCCTTCTTCGCACCACCACATGACGTCATCTCGTACGGCTGCTCCAGAGGATTCGAATTACACGAGATCGCTCGTTACGCTGCGACGTTAAATCGGAACGCTTTAGAATAAATACTGTTAGCTTCAGAATGCATGCTACATATCTGCTTGAAATAATATTTCTACATAATGGTTCTGTAGATCGCTGATTCAAAATTTTAGAATATCTGCGAGTGTACCGCTATGTAGTGCTGTCTCTCTCCCTCCTCCGAATTTAGATTTAAAATAATGCTCTGTCTCTTTCCATTCCGAAGACGTGGTGTGTAAAAGAAAAGAACGTCGATCTTTCCCGATCTTTCCCGACATCGTCCGAAACAATTTCGGATAAAAAATAATGGATTATGCTTGGTGACGCTCGGTATATGTACCATTCATTAAAGAATAATGTCAGAGAGTGGGCGTTGGGGGAGTTGGATAGGCGGCTGACTCGTAACGCGGAGGTCTTGAGTTCTCGAGCCCCGTCGCCCGAGATTCAGTTTTTCGATTATTCTTAATATCTTAAATTAATATTTCCTTCCTTACCGACTGTGGTTGGTACCACGCTCCAGAGTAGCAGCAATTCACCCGCGGTTCCTCCTCGATGCGGTTCGGTATCGATTGATTCGATATCTTCTGCTCTCGCGCTATACCCCCACCACTTCGCCACCTGTATGACGTCATCCGCCACCCGGCCGCGCGCCGCCCGCCCCGCAGGAATTTTTCGCCGATTTTTGAAACTCAAATTTGAGTTTCAAGGTCAGAGGAAATTCTTATCATGACCTTGAAACTCAAATTTGAGTTAGAATCGGCATAGCTATACTACTGACCACTGCCACACATTATCGTCAAGACGAAACACCAACGACAACACTGATAAAGATAGGGAGCGGAACGGGAACAAGAGGAAAACGAAGAAGAAGAAGCGACAAACCGTTGATGCATCGCAACCCGCCTTTCCTACGAACCCCGGGGTTCATCGTAACGTACTAACATATAACTTATGCACATGTCTTACACGATGTATACCATACTCAAAGTGACGAGTTCACCGACTTTCGATGATCGTGTCACGAAGATCGAGGTGCACGCTTACAATCCGTACGCCAACGCAACGTTCGTGCTATGTCGCCTGCAAAGTGATCGATCGATCGTGATGAGTTTCCAATCGTGGGAACTGCATGAGGATCCGTTGCTGCAAACGACTACGAAACACACGTGGACCGTGAAAGCCTCGTCACAGATCGAGAAACCGCGATACGTGTTCCTCGGTATACAAACCGATCAGCAGTGAAATCTCGCGAAAAGCGCGAGCAGATTCGACGCGTGCAAACTCGCGAACGTAGGCTTGTTTCTGAATTCCGAGATGTATCCGTACGACGACCTGTACCTGGATTTCGATAAATCGAAATACGCGCTCCTGTACGATATGTACGCAAAATTTACCCGTTCGTACTATGGTTACGGCGAACCGTTGCTGAACACGGCCGAATTCTTACGATACGCCCCTATCGCGATCATAGATTGTTCTCGACAAAACGAGTGGGTGAAGAGTGCAATGGTGGACCGCTAATACCACCGCGTGTTGCCTACTCATACACGATTGTATAGTCCAGTACAGCCCTTTGACGAACGTGGTGCAAAAAATCACGTGATTCCAACGAATACGACTATGACTACTATACCGGTGAGGATAATCACAGAAAACGTCAGTCGCTCATCTGCAACCGCTGGTGACAGTTGTTGTTGTTGTTGTGGTTGTTGTATTACATACTACTGCCTAATAAGAATGTTATCCGTCGTGGTCGACCTACAAGGCTTTAAGACTGAACGCAACACGTTCATCGCTAAGGAAATTACGATTCTCGCAAACAATCGCAACACGGAAACGACCATCTGCCATTGGATTTTCGAACCACCGTACTCCTACGCTCGCCTGTCACCGTTCGAGAAGCGTCAAGCGAGCTGGCTCACGGCGCATCATCACGGACTTCCCTGATCCGACGGCTGGGTACCGTATCACAGGCCTCCAAAACTGCTCGCCCGCGAGCTCGTACCCGTCGACGTGGTGTACGTGAAGGGACTGGAGAAAAAGTGGTTATCGCAACTGCTCCTACGACGAACAGACCCAAACATCGTAGATATCGTTGAGATGTACGAGAAGAAGAAGAAAAATGACAACGACTCGTACGACGACTCCGACTCCGACAACGTGGATACCACCGATGGCTCCGACGTTGACGATGATTATTGCGGAATCTTGCCTTCCACGGTCGTTCCTAACCTGAAATCAATGCCTGCAACGAACACCGTACAATGCGCTTTCCACACCGGCGGCAGTTGTATGCACTGGAAAACGTGCAGAAAATTTGGAAGTATATGCGTTCCGAAATTTAAGTTAAGTGGCGATTTCCTATATTCTATGTGAAAACAATCCTACAATCTGCTTAACCGTTCCTTTCTATTGTTGTTTCCAGATTCTACGGACCGCAAGCAGTATGGTTTTTGTCCTCCTCGGACATCATAGACGCTTTGATATTATTGTTCTACGGAGCGTATGCAGTTTTTTTCCTACTCGTACCTTCACATTGTATTGATATTACAATTCTTCATAAAAGTATAACATATAAAAAATGATTTATATGAATACAACAATAAAAAAAACTATTGTTCATATGACTACATATTTTACCATTCATCTCCACATCCTACAACGTCCTTTTTTTCTGAGAATATAGGGGTTTAAGGTAATACATGCGTAAAGAAATCGCAGACACTTTGTATACGTCTACAACACTTTTTTATTTTCGAAATCACGTTTTTTCTGGTTATTTTTCATTTTTTCGTAGTGTGTACAACTTCACTATCCAGGTCTGTGAAGATAGCACCCCCAAATTCGACTTTTTGGAAAATCTCACCGGCATTCGTTTGTCTATCGTTTGCCCACGTTTGCCAAACAAAAATATTCTTTCGTGCACCCTTCAAAAAAAAGTTAAGGCAAAAAAAAATTTTTCATCAGCATCCCAATGAAAACATTTTAATGATTTGACAGTGGACAATGATTGCCAATCGTATGCCCACGTTTGCCCACCCAAAATTTTCGTTTGCCCACCGTTCAAAAAAAGGTTATGAACAAATTAAAAAATTTGTCTTCAGCACCGACCATAAAAAATGTTGAATTTTTTAAAACTAGGGTACGATTGTCTACGATTTAGCCACGTTTCCCGACCCAATGGTTTCGTTTGTCCACCCTCCAGAATTGAAAAATTAATAAAAATCGCGAAAAGAAGGGTGCTCGAGACGCGATCACGTATACGTTCAATTTTTTTCGATTATAATATCAAAATCGTTCTTCCAAATATGCAGTTCGTTAGTATAGATGTAGAAGAGATTTGCCCACCTAATAATTTCGTATGCCCACCCACCAGAATCGAAATAAAAAATAAAAACCGCGAAATGAAGGGTGCTCAAGACGCGATCACGTATAAGATCGATTTTTTTTTCGAATATATTATCAAAATCGTTCTTCCAACGATGTAGTCCGTTAGATCAGATGTAGAAGAGATATGCTCACCCAATAATTTCGTATGCTCTCCCTCCAGAATCGCATTAAAAAACGAAAACCACGAAGAGAAGTGTGCTTGAGACGCAATCACGTATAAGTTCGATTTTTTGCAAATATATTATCAAAATCCTTCTTTCAACGATGCAGTTAGTTAGAGTAGATGTAGCAGAGATTTGTCCACCCAATAATTTCGTATGCCCGCCATCCAGAATCGAATTAAAAAATAAAAACCGCGAAAAGAAGGGTGATCGAGACGCGATCGCATAAGTTCCAATTTTTTTGAATATACATTATCAAAATCATTCTTTCAACGACGCAGTTCGTTAGCTTGGATGTAGAAGAGAATTGACAACCCAATAATTTCGTATTCCCGCCCTCCAGAATCGAATTAAAAAATAAAAAACTCGAAAAGAAGGGTGCCCGAGACGCGATCAGGTATAAGTCCGATTTTTTCGAATATATAATCAAAATCGTTCTTACAACGATGCAGTTCGTTAGTGTAGATGTAGAAGAAATTTGACCAAACGATAATTTCATATGCCCACCCTCCAGAATCGAATTAAAAAACGAAAACCACGAAGAGAAGTGTGCTTGAGACGCAATCCCGTATAAGTTCGATTTTTTGCAAATATATTATCAAAATCCTTCCTTCAACGATGCAGTTAGTTAGTGTAGATGTAGCAGAGATTTGTCCACCCAATAATTTCGTATGCCCACCCTCCAGAATCGAATTAAAAAATAAAAACCGCGAAAAGAAGGGTGCTCGAGACGCGATTACGTATAAGTTCGATTTTATTCGAATATATAATCAAAATCGTTCTTTCAACGATGCAGTTCGTTAGTGTAGATGTAGATGAAATTTACCCACCCAATAATTTCATATGCCCGCCATTCTGAACCGAATTAAAAAATAAGAGCCGCGAAAAGAAGGGTGCTCGAGACGCCATCACGTATAAGTTCGAATTTTTTCGAATATGTAATCAAAATCGTTCTTTCAATGATGCGGTTCGTTAGTGTGGATGTAGAAGAAATTTGCCCACTGAATAATTTCATATGCCCGCCATCCAGAATCGAATTAAAAAATAAAAACCACGAAAAGAAGGGTGGTCGAGACGCGGTCACGTATAAGTTCGATTTCTTTCGAATATATATTCAAAATCTTCCTTTCGACGATGCAGTTCGCAAGTGCAGATGTAGCAGAGATTTGCACTCCCAATAATTTCGTATGCCGACCCTGCAGAATCGAATTAAAGAATAAAAACCGCGAAAAGAAGGGTGCTCGAGACGCGATCACGTATAAGTTCGAATTTTTTTGAATATGTAATCAAAATCGTTCTTTCAACGATGCAGTTCGTTAGTGCAGATGTAGCAGAGATTTGCGCTCCCAATAATTTCGTATGCCCATCCTCCAGAATCGAATTAAAAATTGGAAACCACGAAAAGGAGGGTGCTCGAGACGCGATCACGTATAAGTTCGATTTCTTTCGAATATATATTCAAAATCTTCCTTTCGACGATGCAGTTCGCAAGTGCAGATATAGCAGAGATTTGCGCTCCCAATAATTTCGTATGCACACCCTGCAGAATCGAATTAAAAAATAAAAACCGCGAAAAGGAGGGTGGTCGAGACGCGGTCACATATAAGTTCGATTTTTTTCGAATATATATATTCAAAATCGTCCTTTCAACGATGCAGTTCGCTAGTGCAGATCTAGCAGAGATTTGCGCTCCCAATAATTTCGTATGCCCACCATCCAGAATCGAATTAAAAAATAAAAACCGCGAAAAGAAGGGTGCTCGAGACGCGATCACGTATAAGTTCGGTTTTTTTCGAATATATAATCAAAATCGTTCTTTCAACGATGCAGTTCGTCAGTGTATATGTAGATGAAATTTGTCCACCGAATAATTTCATATGCCTGCCATTCTGAATCGAATTAAAAAATAAAAGCCGCGAAAAGAAGGGTGGTCGTGACGCGATCACGTATAAGTTCGATTTCTTTCGAATATATGTTCAAAATGGTTCTTTCAACGATGCAGTTCGTTAGGGTAGGTGCAGAAGAAATTTGCCCACCCAATAATTTCATATGCCCACCCTCCAGAATCGAATTAAAAAATAAAAACCGCGAAAAGAAGGGTGCTCGAGACGCGATCACGTATAACTTCCATTTTTTTCGAATATATAATCAAAATCGTTCTTTCAACGATGCAGTTCGTTAGGGTAGGTGCAGAAGAAATTTGCCCACCCAATAATTTCATATGCCCACCCTCCAGAATCGAATTAAAAAATAAAAACCGCGGAAAGAAGGGTGCTCGAGACGCGATCACGTATAAGTTCCATTTTTTTCGAATATATAATCAAAATCGTTCTTTCAACGATGCAGTTCGTTAGGGTAGGTGCAGAAGAAATTTGCCCACCCAATAATTTCATATGCCCACCCTCCAGAATCGAATTAAAAAATAAAAACCGCGAAAAGAAGGGTGGTCGAAACGCGATCACGTATAAGTTCGATTTCTTTCGAATATATGTTCAAAATCGTTTTTTCAACGATGCAGTTCGTTAGTGCAGATGTAGCAGAGATTTGCGCTCCCAATAATTTCGTATGCCCATCCTCCAGAATCGAATTAAAAATTGAAAACCACGAAAAGGAGGGTGCTCGAGACGCGATCACGTATAAGTTCGATTTCTTTCGAATATATATTCAAAATCTTCCTTTCGACGATGCAGTTCGCAAGTGCAGATATAGCAGAGATTTGCGCTCCCAATAATTTCGTATGCCCACCCTGCAGAATCGAATTAAAGAATAAAAACCGCGAAAAGGAGGGTGGTCGAGACGCGGTCACATATAAGTTCGATTTTTTTCGAATATATATATTCAAAATCCTCCTTTCAACGATGCAGTTCGCTAGTGCAGATCTAGCAGAGATTTGCGCTCCCAATAATTTCGTATGCCCACCATCCAGAATCGAATTAAAAAATAAAAACCGCGAAAAGAAGGGTGCTCGAGACGCGATCACGTATAAGTTCGATTTTTTTCGAATATATAATCAAAATCGTTCTTTCAACGATGCAGTTCGTTAGTGTATATGTAGATGAAATTTGCCCACCCAATAATTTCATATGCCCGCCATTCTGAATCGAATTAAAAAATAAAAGCCGCGAAAAGAAGGGTGGTCGTGACGCGATCACGTATAAGTTCGATTTCTTTCGAATATATGTTCAAAATGGTTCTTTCAACGATGCAGTTCGTTAGTGTAGATGCAGAAGGAATTTGCGCATCCAATAATTTCGTATGCCCGCCATCCAGAATCGAATTAAAAAATGAAAACCACGAAAAGAAGGGTGCTCGAGACGCGATCACATATAAGTTCGATTTTTTTTGGAATATATTATCAGAATGGTGCTTTCAACGTAGCAGTTCGTTAGGGAGGATGCAGAAGAAATTTGCCACCCAATAATTTCATATGCCCACCCTCCAGAATCGAATTAAAAAATGAAAACCACGAAAAGCAAGGTGCTCGAGACGCGATCACGTATAAGTTCGAGTTTTTTCGAATATATAATCAAAATCGATCTTTCAACGATGCAGTTCGTTAGTGTAGATGTAGGTGAAATTTCCCCACCCAATAATTTCATATGTCCACACTCCACAATCGAATTAAAAAAAAAACGCGAAAGAAATGGTTCTTGAGACGCGATCACGTATATGTTCGATTTTTTTCGAATATATAACCAAAATGGTTCTTTCAACGATGCAGTCAGTTACTGTAGGTACAGTAGAAATTTGCTCACCTAATAATTTCATACGCCCACCCTCCAGTATCGAATTAAAAAATGAAAACCACGAAAAGCAGGGTGCTCGAGACGCGATCACGTATAAGTTCGATTTTTTTCGAATATATAATCAAAATCTTTCTTTCAACGATGCAGTTCGTTAGCGTAGATGTACATGAGATTTGCGTACCAAATTATTTCGTATGCCCACCCCCCAGAATCGAATTAAGAAATAAAAACCGGGAGAAGAAGGGTGCTCGAGACGCGATCACGTATAAGTTCGATTTTTTTCGAATATATGTTCAAAAGCGTCCTTTCAACGATGTAATTCGATAGTACAGATGCAGCAAAGATTTGGGCTCCCTATAATTTCGGATGCCCACCCTCCAGAATCGAATTAAAAAATAAAAACCGGGAAAAGAAGGGTGCTCGAGACGCGATCACGTATAAGTTCGATTTTTTTCGAATATATAATCAAAATCTTTCTCTCAACTATGCAGTTCGTTAGCGTAGATGTAAATGAGATTTGCGTACCAAATTATTTCGTATGCCCACACCCCAGAATCGAATTAAGAAATAAAAACCGCGAAAAGAAGATTGCTCGAGACGCGATCAGGTATCAGTTCGATTTCTTTCGAATATATGTTCAAAATCTTCCTTTCAACGATGCAGTCCGTTACTGTAGATGCAGAAGAAATTTCCCCACCCAATAATTTCATATGCCCACCCTCCAGAATCGAATTAAAAAATGAAAACCACGAAAAGCAGGGTGCTCGAGACGCGATCACGTATAAGTTCGATTTTTTTCGAATATATTATCAAAATCGTTCTTTCGGGGATGCAGTTCGTTAGTGTAGATGTAGTCCGGATTTGCTGATCCAATAACTTCGTATGCCCACCCTCCAGATTTGAATTAAAAATTAAAAGCTGTCACGTCCCTGGTGGAGGTCTTTAGGACGATGACTATGTGGGGGTAAAAGTCAGGCGAGAATGTTAAATCCTGCACACTGAGGGTTGGTGGAAGTCAGGCGAGAATGTGAAATCGTAGACACTGAGGGTTGGTGGGAGTCAGGCGAGAATGTTAAATCCTGCACACAGAGGGTTGGTGGGAGTCAGGCGAGAATGTTAAATCCTGCACACTAATCGACCAGGGAAGGTTTAGAAAGTGAACGCGCACCAGGGGAACACCCGTTAGAGCACTTGTGGTTTTTTCCTTAGGTTTTGTAATTGGATTTACCACTGCATTAACATAAGAAGCCGCCCGTAATATTCTGCGAAATCCGTCTAGACGTATGGCAATGCAAGAGCTATGCGAAAGTAAGTCTGGTAAATATTATAAGAACTCTTGCGTTCGCGCACCGAGATCAGCTGTCACAGCAGCTTGTTTTGATTTGGAATCTTCTTAACCGAAGGACAGATACAATAATTCGAAGCGTGATTTAAAGTAAAGAGGTTTATTAACTTTAAGCATGAACATATGCACTTTCAATGCGATAGCGAGGTTAACATAATAATGCGTCGGACGTTAAGCATTAGTACATAACATTTATATAAATGGTGGTTAATAACAATATAAGAATATGAACGTGAAATACATGAGAATAAGCCAATGACAATGTATGAAATGCAGTAAGCTTTAGAAAAGTTTATAATATTTTAGCAATAATCGTAATTAATACAAAATAATATAAATTGCAATAAGCTTTAGGAAAGATAATAATCAGAAATGCAATAAGCGTTAATACAAGGAGATAATATAACAGAGCAATAGCGATAATAATACAAAAGATAATGATGAGGATGTTATGCCGTGGTAATAATGGTGATTATAACAGCTTACAGTAACTGGTGGTTGGTGATTGTTGGTCACTGAATTTAAATTTAGTAACACTTCGCGATGTAACTCTTCGTTGTGTTTTCCATTGAAGAAAGAACGTCAAAGAGAGCTATCGGAGAAGAGCTTTCGTAGAAGAGTTTTCGTTGAAGAGCGCTCCGGTCTCTCGAACCCTTGTATTTATTTGATTTGCAGGAATGTCAGGTATGAGGGATATGCGCGGTATGCGCCATGACTCATGTGCAAAATATGTGGTCTATAATTAGAACGTGTTGATGACTCATGCACGAAATATGCGTCGCAATAGGATTTCCGGGGTTTTTATTTGGGCTTTTGAAAAGGGGGTATTCAACCCATTGGATGGATTTGGGTGGTTTTGATTGGAAAGAGGTGATAGGGCTTTGACTTTTTTGGTCATAGAGAGGGGGTGAGACGTGGTCTCAAGATAAAGGGTGTTTTGGGACGAGGGACTTGTTTATATTTAAATATGAGGGAGGAGATAATGCCTCGTAATGCGAAGAGGATAAGGGGATTTAGTAGTTGACCATCTCGAGATGGGCACCGCTAAGGTACATCGTCTAAATGGCCCGGTGGTTGGGGAAAAGGGGTAAAAGTTGAGTTTTGGGGAATTTTGATGGAGTTGTGGAGTGTTTATGAGGGGGAATTGAAGTAATACCGCGCGAACAATAGAGGGACGTCACACCTCCCCCCTTATATGAAGAAATGTGTACATTTCTTAATAGTAAGGAGTTGGTGGAATTATTTAACTGTGATTTCCTCTGGCGCTTTTGTAGTTGTTTGCCAAAAGGGCGAGGAACGGACACAAAATGAATTTAAAGAAAAACGACTATTTATGTAAAAAGAAAAAAAAGGAAGATAAAAATATGAATGTAATAATAATTTAAATTAATAAGGAAATTGTCTCCAACGGGAGTGAGTGGATTATATATAAGGGGGGCTATTTACAGGGTACTATGTACAGGGAAGGATGGGAAGGAAGGGTTTGTAGGATTAGGAATATTTACAGGGGATAGGAATAGGAAAGGTTTTGGAAAGTGTCGTCGTCCAGGATGAAAGTGAGGTCCTGACCGCTTTGATACAGGTCATCGAACCATCGCAAGAGGTCGGGCGTCAGCTCCGTATGGACTGGGACCTTGGTAGCTGACCCCGTGTACAGGATTTCCACTACTCCTGGCCAAGGTGGGATGGTGGAAGGGACCGGGATTTCGGGGATGTAGGGTGGAGATTGGTAAGGAGGTGGGAGTGGACGGGTGAGTGTCCCCTCCTCTACCCACATATATGGGGGAGGGCAGCACGGTGGCGGCGGGGTTATGGCCTCCTGCAGCGTCACCCAGTCGATTGGTGTTGGCGGGGGGGAGCCATCGAATGTGAGGACTTCCACCGCTGGCGTTGCCTCCCTGACGATGACTGTGGAGGTAATTTTTGGGAGGAGGGACGAGATGCTCCTTCCCTCCTTCACGGCCTCCCGGCGCAGCCACCGCAGGTGCGAAAGCCTTCTCCTGAGGCTCCCCCCATTTGTCGGGTCTTGTTGGGGTTAACAGCCCGTTTATGTGGCATTGTGCGTTACTTTTAACGATCTAAGATTGAAATAACACACACACACACACACACACACACACACACACACACACACACACACACACACACACACACACACACATATGTATAAGACCCCAATCATGAGAGAGTGAGATATATATATGAGACCCCAATCATGAGATATATATATACAGTATTGTCTCCGTATGTGCTCAGTTTGGTGTACACGATACGTGCTTGTCGCTATCCCCACCACTTCTGTCTCACTCTTGTCCGGCGAAGGCAAGAGCGAGATGGAACGAGAGCGAGCGGGAGCCACTGAAAGCGAGCGAGGACGGTACGAGACAGACGACGCGTTGATATTTTGTCTTCCTCCGTCTTCTGGGCGCCGTGATTCTCCGTCCTTTGCGTGCGCGACGAGCGTGCGCGATGGTCGCAAGCACTTACGGTGAGCACGGGAACTGCTTCGCAATATCTTGGCGCAGGCCCGGCTCAAGCCTTTTTTGCGCCCTAAGCGAACTTGTCAAATTGCGCCCTTTATTATAATACATTTATTTGAGATTATTTATGACTTGACTCTGCAAAATTAGGCGACTGCCTAGGGCGGAAAGTCGACAAGAGGTGCAAAATGATATTTTCATTACTGGTATTGTTGAAAATAAACTTTAAAATTAAATATTACAAGTTGTACTATAAGTGAATTAAACTACGAATAAAAATTCAGAGCAAGGTTGTCAATAATCTCAAATAAATATATTATAATAAAGAGCGTAATTTGAAAAGTTCGCCTAGGGCACAAAAAAAACTCGTGCCGTGCCTGGCTATCTGACCGTCGCGCGCATGCGTCGAGCAGTCACGATTCCATCTGAGTGCTCGCACTCGTCGCGTACGCCCGCCGCGCACGCAAAGCGTTCCATCTCGCTCCCCCCTTCGGCCAGAAAGAAGCGAGAAACGAACACTCGGATTTAGGGATCTGTTCACGATAGGAGTTCAACGCCGGTCCCGACCAGCGAGCACATACGGAGACAATACTATATATATACTATATATATATATCATGATTGGGGTCAACCGGGATTCTCTCGTACGTGACCAAGACGCGCTTTATTGGCGTGTATTATTTTCGTTTTGCCCTTCCACGAGATCTTTAGATTCTGTGAAGGGATTACCTCTAATATAGTGTGGGGACCAGAATACTGATCGCCAAATTTTCCTTTTCGCGGTTCTATTATAACGAATATTGAGTCGCCCGGTTTAAAGGTCTCTTCGTTTATGTGTTGATCATAATATTTTTTATAACGAAGTTTGGACTGGTTTAGCTTTTCCGCTGCAGCTTTTTGCAATTCTTGCACCCTCGTATTTAAATTCGAGAGGTAGTGATTATACGTTTCATTTTCGAAATCTTCGGGTACCGGGTTCCGGCTGGGCACCCGGGCTATTTTCCCGAATACTAACTCATGTGGAGTATACCCAGTGCCCTCGTGGACGCTAGTATTATAAGAGAACGCGGCCCAGTCGGTCCATTCGTCCCAGTCGCTGTATCTACTGATAAACATTTTCAAATATTCGGTTAAAACGAGGTGTGATCGCTCTAAAGAACCGTTGGTTTATGGGTGAAAGGCTGTGGTTCGAAATTGTTCGATTTTAAATTTTCGTGCGATAGCTTTCATGAAATTAGCAGTGAGATTCACTCCTTGGTCAGTGAGGATGGCTCTGGGAGCTCCGAATTGACAAATAAATCTTTTTATGAATGCGTCTGCGATTTTTATCGATGTAGATTGCTTGAGGGGCTCGCACACGAAGTATTTCGTCAGTAAATCTTGCATGGTTAGTATGTAGGTGTTGCTTGCTCTCGTAGTGGGTAGCGGTCCTACTATATCGAGCGCAATTTTATCAAAGGCGCGTCCAGGCGTGTCAGTGAGGATCATTGGTTGCCTGGTTTTAACACGAACGAGTTTCTTCCGTTGACAGTCCACGCAGCTTCGAATGTAGTCTTCCACGGCTTTCTTCATGCTTTTCCAAAAGTAGTGGTAACGAATTCGTTTATACGTTTTGGTTACTCCTTTATGTCAGTCTAATGCGGATGCATGATTTTCCGTGATAATGTTTTGTCGTTCCGCTTCCTCGGGAATGCGGACTAACTGTAAACATATGGTGACACTGATGTCTTCTTCGTTGACGGCCTCGAGAATATCAATAATGATATCCTGCCAGATTAGTTGATCGATATTTGCTGTTTTGGCTATACTGAACGAATGTATTATAAGTTCTCGTATTACGTCTTTAAGGGAGGAAAGGGCTTCGCCCCAAGTTGTCGTGGTTAGGGGAGTACTTTGCGTTTCCTTAATAACTAACCCGACGAGAATTTGTCGCTTATTATAAGTTGCGTGGACTCTGCCCAGGGTGAGGTTGCCTGTTATTGTCAGGATTCCCGTTTCCTACAGTTGTTTAGCTCCGTCGCCGCAAGTTTTTCCATCGGTGCTTAAAAAGAACACGAGCGTTTCCTTCCGTAGGGACAACGGGTCGCGACTGATTAATGGCGTTATCCTGATGTCCCTATCAGGGTCTGCTTCGTATGCTGCCTCCGGGGAATCCTTCAGCTCGATCATCGATGATTCCGAGTCTGATGTTGATTCTGATGAAGCGTTGGATTCCACCTCGGAATCGGAGTCGTCCTGTTCCTGCGGTGTTAGAGATCTCGGAGGCGAAATGGTCCGGTAAGGGGTGCCTGTTTGCTTCTTTTCTTCGTCCTGTTCCTCTTCTTCTATGCTACTCATTGGTTCTGGTAGGTTTACTGGGGAGAGATCCGGCGGCGCTATTATATGTGTCGGAGTTTTGCGTACCTTTCGGTGCGGCTGAATCCTCGCAGGCTTCGCCTTTAGGCGGGTACTAGTTGCTTTGGTGGTTCGAGGCTTCTTACGAGCATTCGAGTTCTGCGTGGGCCAGTCCACCCAATCATCATCGGCTTCCTCCCGCGGTCGTATGGGGTATGCCTCCACTACAGGAGGATTACGAGACAGGGCGTCAGCAAGTTTGTTGCTTTTCCTCGGTTGATAGCGGATTTCGTATTCGTACTCCGCTAATTTTAAACGCCGCCTAACTAGACGTGACGTTGGGTCCTTTATTTTATGCAGCCAAATTAAGGGTTGATGGTCGGTGTATAAAATAAATTTCCTTCCATAAAGGTAAGGTCGGAAGTACCTGACACAGTAAACAATGGCTAAGAGTTCCTTTTCGATGGTTACATAATTGATTTCCGCTTTGTTCAGGAGACGGGAAGCATAAGCAATCGGTAACTCTTTTTCCGCGACATTTTGACTCAATATTCCTCCTATAGCATATTCAGAGGCGTCAGTAGTGACATGGAATTCTAGCTCAAAATTCGGGTATTGCAGGATAGGTTCTTTCTGCAATGCTGACCTTAAGTGGTCGAAAGCAGTTTGCTGGGACGGTCCCCAGTCAAATGCTGTGTCCTTCTTTAATAGCGAGGTTAATGGGCGAGCAAGTTTAGAAAATTCTGGGATAAACCGTCTGTAATATCCGGTTAATCCAAGGAATTCTTTAATTCCTTTTGGTGTGCGAGGTGCTGGGTATTTCCGGACGGCTTGAATTTTCTGCTGGTCCGGATTTACGCCTTCCTCGGTGATCACGTGGCCCAAGTATGCAACTTCCTTGTGTAAAAATTTGCATTTGGAAGGTTGCAGTTTGAGGTTCGCCTCTCGTAGGCGGTAGGCGAGTTTCTTAAATTTGATTAAGTGTTCCGTGAGAGAACTTGCGTAGAGGACAATATCGTCCAGGTAGACGAACATTTCCGTGCCCTGGAGTCCCGTAAGGGTATGGTCCATTACACGTTGGAAGGTAGCTGGTGCATTACAAAGCCCAAATGGCATTCTAACAAACTCATAATGTCCATAAGGTGTAGAGAAGGCGGTCTTTGATGGGTCTTCCGGCTTCATAGGTATGTGATGAAATCCTGAAGCGAGGTCGAATACGGAAAAGTATTTTGCTCCTCCTAATTGGTCCAATATCTCGTTGATATTCGGAAGCGGATATGCGTCGGGAACGGTTTTTTTGTTTAGTTCCCTAAAGTCAATTATCATTCGCCACAGGGGTTCCCCATCGGGTCCTGGCTTTTTGGACACAATCCAGATGGGCGAGTTGTAGGGTGATAACGATGGTTTTACTATTTCGTTTTCTAGTAACTTGCGTACTGGTTTGTCGATTTCCCTCTTATGTACTGGAGGGAAGCGATATTGTTTTGTATTGGCAGGCACTGGGTCCGTTGTCTGGATCCCGTGCTGGATGGCGTTCGTATGACCCAACTTCTCATCTGGTAGATGGAAAAGGTCGTGATGCTTTCTTAGAATTCCTTGGACATGGAGCTTTTCCTCCGGATTCATATGTTTCGTTGAGATTAATCCGAGTACTTGTTCCACCCTTGAAGTGGTTTCTTCAGAATTCGCCGGTATTTCCTTACCCGACGCAACAGCAAGAGACTCAGGGAAATTTGGGTGGAGGGTTGATTTGGCATAATGCACAGGGGGTGAGAGTGAGTGCACCTTCGCGGGTGCCTCGAGGTAGAGTTGGGACTTAGTTTTTATTAGGGCGGGGATAGGAGTGACGTCTTTAGACGTTGTAGTCCTTTTTGGTCGTTTTGGTTTGGGTTCCGGAATTATCATTTCGAATTCTTCTAATTCAACAGTAGGTATTGTGGCCGTTGTGTCTATTTCATTGGAGTTTATTATCTGCAAGTATGTCTTGCCGTCCTGATTACGGACAAGAGCGTTACCAGCGTGAATCCCAGTGCCTAAGTCTAACCGGGGTAAATATCCTTCCTTTATGTTTGAATTTGATATATGAACGAAGAAAACAGTTCTTGATCTAGCAGGTAGCACGAGTTGAGCTCTGTTTACAAACGGAATAGAGTTTCCGTGGAAGTCCAACTGTTTCTTGGAGTAGTGTATCGAGACATTCTGTTTTATAAAGAATTCAGTACCTAGTACTCCTTGTGGCTTAATTGGGAAGTCGTTTTCGACTACGTGGAATGTGACGTCGTCGCCCAATAGGGTTATCTTTATTGTCCCAAGGGTGAAGACGAGGTCCTTCGCGATGCCTCTAAGTTGCACCTGCTTCTCCATGTCTATATCTTGGGATCGCTTTACGGCTTGAATTTTCAACAAATTCACCTCAGAGCCGGTATCAATCATTAATTCTGGTGTTGTTTCGAAGTCTGGGAAGTGAATCATTACAGACGGGGCTTCGTCAACAGTGTTTAACCATGCGGTGGCCTTAGCCCTATTGCAGGCTCTCGCGAATTGCTCTACGGGTATGTTATGCCCGTTAAAAGTTGGGACTGTTTTTATGGCGTCCTTTAAAGTGATCTGGGGCGATGGACCCTGGTCCAGAACATTATTATAATTTAGTACCGGTTTCCTATCAAAACGGGAGGAACCCGGTGTGGCAAAATTATTCGCAAATGGCGGGGGCGCAAGAAGTTTTTCTATCATTCCGCGCATGGCTTGCATCTGATTGGAAAGACCTTCCAACGTGGGGCCGTCAGGGCCGGTGGCTACGTCTGTACGCGTTTTGGGCCCCGGATTTATAACAAATTTCGCGTGTAAATTTTCAATTTCGGCTTGCTTTTCCCGTAATAATTGCACCCACTCCATTAATTCGGTGGTCGCAGCGTCTACAGTATTAACGGAAGGGCCCGCGTCTTGGTCCATTATGCACGAGTCGTCAGTTTCGTCGTACACGGACATACTTAATTCGCCCGATTCTACGTTATTAGGTACTTTAGGGATTTACTTAGATTTTGGGCGTCCGACAGCCGTTATCTAAACCCTACGGCGCTCTCTACCCTGGTATACGTTTAATTCGTTATACCTCCTACTTGAGAGGCGGTAAATATTTGTGCACGCGGCACAACTACTTATGGGACGCGTTCGGAATAACTGGTCCCTGCAACGAGGGCATTCGGGGAATATGTCGTTTGGTTGGTAGAAATGTTCTTGGTATATTTCGTCCACCTCTACCGGGTCCAAATCGAAGCAATTTAGGCAAATACCTTCACCTTCCGTGGTTGTTGCTACGCCCCCAGAAACACAGATCAACGCATTCGAATCTGATAAGACGCCCCGTAGTCTGCGGCTTGGGTAGTATAGTGTGCCCTGACGTGGACGTGGGTCGTACATACTAGATAGCCGGGTATTACGGGTACCGTAATTTTAGAGGGTCTATTTTCTATTAGAGGCAAACGAGCGTCCCATCTTAGGCGACTAAAATTATGTCGTGGCAGGTTCTCGTTCTTTACTTAAAAATCGTTTTCTTCTAGGTCATTGAATTGGTCATAGTTCTCATTAGAGAGGAGGAAATATTCCGTGCACACGGCGCACCTATTCATGGGACGGATTTGGTATATTTCATTATTGCAGCGAAGGCAAGGGGGGGGGGGGCGAAAAAGGCGTTCGGTAGTAATGAATGATGTATACTTTCACCGTATTTACTGGGTCTAACCAGGAGCAGCACAAGCAAATTTCTTCGTTCTGGTTCGTTGTTGCTAAACACCCTTTTACACACATTAATTTTTGCATATGTGCAGTCGTGCTTTCTAGCCCGCGGCTTCTGATAGCTACCGCGATCTGTTGTGGGCGTGTAATGTACATACTAAATATTGGGACCTTGTGGGTACCGTGTCAAAGCATCTCTTTCTATCGACGGTAGACGAAGATCCCACCGCTGTCACCAAAATTCATGTCACGTCCCGGATGGAGGTCTTTAGGACGATGACTATGTGGGGGTAAAAGTCAGGCGAGAATGTTAAATCCTGCACACTGAGGGTTGGTGGGAATCAGGCGAGAATGTGAAATCCTACACACTGAGGGTTGGTGGGAGTCAGGCGAGAATGTTAAATCCTGCACACTGAGGGTTGGTGGCAGTCAGGCGAGGATATTAAATCCTGTACACTGAGGGTTGGTGAAAGTCAGGTGAGAATGTTAAATCCTGCACACTGAGGGTTGGTGGGAGTCAGGCGAGAATGTTAAATCCTGCACACTGAGGGTTGGTGGAAGTCAGGCGAGAATGTTAAATCCTGCACACTAATCGACCAGGGAAGGTTTAGAAAGTGAACGCGCACCAGGGGAACACCCGTTAGAGCACTTGTGGTTTTTTCCTTAGGTTTTGTAATTGGATTTACCACTGCATTAACATAAGAAGCCGCCCGTAATATTCGGCGAAATCCGTCTAGAGGTATGGCAATGCAAGAGCTATGCAAAAGTAAGTCTGGTATATATTATAAGAACTCTTGCGTTCGCGCACCGAGATCAGCTGTTACAGCAGCTTGTTTGGATTTGGAATCTTCGTAACCGAAGGACAGATACAATAATTCGAAGGGTGATTTAAAGTAAAGAGGTTTATTAATTTTAAGCATGAACATATGCACTTTCAATGCGATAGCGAGGTTAACATAATAATGCGTCGGACGTTGAGCATTAGCACATAACATTTATATAAATGGTGGTTAATAACAATATAAGAATATGAACGCGAAATACATGAGAATAAGCCAATGACAATGTATGAAATGGAGTAAGCTTTAGAAAAGTTTATAATATTTTAGCAATAATCGTAATTAATACAAAATAATATAAATTGCAATAAGCTTTAGGAAAGATAATAATCTGAAATGCAATAAGCGTTAATACAAGGAGATAATATAACAGAGCAATAGCGATAATAATACAAAAGATAATGATGAGGATGATATGCCGTGCTAATAATGGTGATTATAACAGCTTACAGTAACTGGTGGTTGGTGATTGTTGGTCACTGAATTTAAAATTAGTAATACTTCGCGATGTAACTCTTCGTTGTGTTTTCCATTGAAGAAAGAACGTCAAAGAGAGCTATCGGAGAAGAGCTTTCGTAGAAGAGTTTTCGTTGAAGAGCGCTCCGGCCTCTCGAACCCTTGTATTTATATGATTTGAAGGAATGTGTTTGATTGGAAAGGGGTGATAGGGCTTTGACTTCTTTGGTCATAGAGAGGGGGTGAGACGTGTTCTCGAGAAGGTTTTTTTTGGGACGAGGGACTTGTTTAAATTTAAATATGAGGGAGGAGATAATGCGTCGTAAGGCGAAGAGGAGAAGGGGATTTAGTAGTTGACCATCTCGAGATGGGGACCGCTAAGGTACATCGTCTAGATGGCCCGGTGGTTGGGGAAAAGGGGTAAAAGTTGAGTTTTGGGGAATTTTGATGGAGTTGTGGAGTGTTTATGAGGGGGAATTGAAGTAATACCGCGCGAAAAATAGTGGGACGTCACAAAGCCGCGAATAGAAGGGTGCTCGAAACGCGATAACGTATGAGTTCGAATTTTTTCGAATATATTATAAAAATCATTCCTTCAACGATGCAGTTCATTAGTGTAGGTTTATAACAGATTTGCCTACCCAATAATATCGTGTGTCCACCCTCCAGAATCGAATTAAAACCTAAAAACCGCGAAAAGGATGGTGCTCGAGACGCGATCACGTATACGTTCGATTTTTTCCAAATATATTATCAAAATTGTTCTTTCAGCGATGCAGCTCGTTAGTGTTGATGTGAAAGACGTTTTCCCACCCACTAATTAAGTTTGGCCGCTCTCCAGAATAGAATTAAAAAATAAAAACCGCGAAAAGAAGGGTGCTCGCGGCGCGATCACGTATGAGTTCGATTTTTATCGAATATATTATCAAAATCGTTCTTTCGACGATGCAGTTCGCTAGTGTAGATGTATAACAGATTTGCCGACCCAATAACTTCGTATGCCCACCCTCCAGATTTGAATTAAAAATTAAAAGCCGCGAATAGAAGGGTGCTTGAGACGCGATCACGTATAAGTTCGATTTTTTTCAATTATATTATCAAAATCGTTCCTATAACGAAGCATACCGTTAGTATAGATGTGGAAGACGTTTGCTCAACTAATAATATCTTATGCACAATCTCCAGAATCGAAATAAAAAATAAAACCCGCGTACAGAAGGCTGCTCGAGACACGATAACGTATAAGTTCGACTTTTTTCGAATATATTATAAAAATCGTTCCTTCAACGATGCAGTTCATTACTGTAGACTTATAAGAGATTTTCTTACCCAATTATGACGTGCGTCCACCCTCCAAATTCGAATTAAGACATAAAAACCGCGAAAAGGAAGGTGCTTGAGACGCGATCACGTATAAGTTCGATTTTTTTCGAATATATTATCAAAATTGTCCTATCAGCGCTGCAGCTCGTTAGTGTAGATGGGGAAGACGTTTCCCCACCCACTAATTTCGTATGGCCGCCCTCCAGAATAGAATTAAAAAATAAAAACCGCGAAAAGAAGGGTGCTCGAGACGTGATCACATCAAGTTCATTTTTTTTCATATTGTTGTGCCAAGGCGCCTGGGATCGAGATTCTGGGTACGAATCTCGGGGTACTCCTGGGCGTCCTTCACGATCGTCGTCCACGGGCTTCGGAGGTTCGGGTGATTATGCCGGGACAGAAGGATTCCGTTTAGAACCCGGAGGTAGGAGATCGTTGCAGGTTAAAGAGTTGGAACTCACCGTAAGGTTAACAAGTTTATTCTGTCCCGATCTGGGTGAATAGGACACTGTGCCTACTTTGGCATGGGACTCGTATAAAGTCGGGTAATGTTCCCGTAACAAAGCTTTATCAAGTCCGAGCTCGTATTGCTCGTACATCGTTCTTATACTATAATCGGGACGAAGCGGGGACCATCAGGGTCTCCGCCTTTGGCCTGCTTTTGGGTGTTTCCGAGATCCTTTACGCGGTTGTGCCGGATTTCGGCCGTTCGATTGTGTCAATCGGAATGTGTGGGGTGTCGACACGCTTAGGTGTCGGTAACCCAAGACTAACCCCCCTTACGGGAAGGGTGCTTAGGGGAATTTTTATTTGTATCGGTTCACAAAATTTCCCGGTACACTAAATCGTCAAGGCCTCGGTGTATTTGCTGTCCTCGGCTGGTCTTCTGGACTTTTTCGCTTTCGGTGGTGTGGGAATCTGTATTTTATGACGCTGTTACGTATGTGGAATTTTCCCATACGTCGCTCTCAACCGTTTTTCGAGCTCGCGTCTGTGAAGGGAAAAGGCCCTAAAATCCTTTCGTTTATCAAACGCCACTAATGGGGGTCATGATCTCGACCATCTGGATCACGACCATGGGAACGGGAGTGACACGACGACGACCCCGAAGGATTTCCTTATATGGAGATTCCAAACGAATCCCCACTTATTTTTGGGACTATATAAACCCTTTGGTTTCAACCCTCGTCGGTTAAAAGCTATAGAGTCACGCGTAGAGTCAGGTCGTGTCACGCTCGTACAGAGTTGGTTAAATTCAGTAAGGTCGGGCTAAAGTCTCCGTCAGAATCATAGTTAACCTCATAGAATCCGCGAGTCCGGTTTATATTCTATTTGGCACTTTGAAACAGCCACTCGTACGCCCCGCATCGCCAGTGCGTCAACACCGTGCAACTATTGGTAATTAATACACATTATTTAATTAAGTAATCGCGACACTTACATTTGTACAATAACATATTATTGAATATATGAATGGTGTTCACGTGTAAATCGAGTAGATTCGTTAAATCCATCTTTTACCCAGCGATCCTTATAATATTAGTAGCACACACCCACCGATACAACTTTACCGCTCGAGTTGTATCAACTTTAATTAAGAGTTACGAGGCATTACTAACATTTCCCGCGACCCCCTGATTTCGTATCAGGTTCGTTCGCAAACGCTTTACCAAAACAAGTCATCTTCTCCAACCAGTGGCTCCCCGATTTCGCATCGGGTTCGTCCACGAAACCTCACCCCTCCTACGGCTCCCTGATTTCGCATCAGGTTCGTCTGTAAATCTACCAACTTCCGAACAGCTCCCTGGTTTCGCACCAGGTTCGTCTGTGAATAATCCAACCTCCTAGCAGCTCCCTGGTTTCGCACCAGGTTCCTCTGTGAACTTCATCCTAGTGACTCCCCGATTTCGCATCGGGTTCGTTCACGACGTTTCACCCTCCTGCGGCTCCCTGATTTCGCATCAGGTTCGTCCGCGTGTGACTCCATTCCTAGAGGCTCCCTGATTTCGCATCAGGTTCGTCCTCGCCGTCAATAATCCTAGCGGCTCCCTGATTTCGCATCAGGTTCGTCCGCGCACCTAACTAACAAATTCATAATCCGTATTCCTTGGGAAATATCCTTCTCGCCGGCCTCTCGCGTTGCCGCAGCCCCGGCTCGTAACAACACAGTTGATAGTCGCGTGTTAACAAATATATGACTAGTAAACTAAGTATTACTAGCACGATAGTTGTTGTTGTTGGGTGTACAATTTGCCAGGTCGCTAGTCCTGCTTGGGAGTTGTTATTCTTTAAATCGCTTTCTACCTGGTTAAGTTGGTTATACAGTGCTGAAAATTCGGATGGATTTTTCAGAAGCTTATCTAGCTGAAACCGCGAGAGGGGGTGCGCTGGTTCGCCCTTTTGTGTCGGGTTTAACGCTACTGTTATGTCGTAACGTGGTGCCGTTGGTAATTCGAAATCTTGGCTGTACGCTGTTTGTCGCTTTTTTAATACTACGTCCCTACTTCGGTTATTACAATTTCCCGTAATCGTGAGAATTCCTGTCTTATCTATATCGACGTGCTCAGGCTGTCGTTCGTTATACTGTATAGTCAGTGTTTCAGGCTCGTGCGTCGCGAAAATCCACGTGTCCGTGTGCGAGGTACCTATCCACATTTTGTTGTTTGCTGCAATGTATTTTATCTCGCAATTTTTGGGGGATTTATCCGCGGGTTGCAGCCATAGACTTGCTTCGCACTCGAGATCGTTATTTACGTTGTGCGCTAGCATTGGTTGTTCGCAGTAATATTGAGCGGCTACTCGTTTGCATCCCTTTAGTTCGTCTTGATCGGTGAGCACATATTGGTTGCTGCTTGCGTCAATGACGAGTATCGGTGTTCTTATAACTAACACCGCCTATGAATTTCCGTGAACGTGGATTGGGGCTGGCGTTGCCTCGATCACTGTAAACGTTTGTGAGGAAATGAGGGGGACGGTTATTACTGCTATCAACGTAGTCCTATCGAAATACGCGGTGACCGATGACAATTTCTCGATCACGTTAGTATTTTCTAAGTTGGGTGCTATCGGGAACGTGAGCCCATTTGGGAGATGCTGTACTGCGGTTTGTAGTAACCTGGTGATTTGCGCGCTCACCAGTATGTTGGTGCTGATGGTGCCTCCTTTGAGGCCGGTGTAATATTGCAACACATCGTCTACGTCCTGAGTCAAGTCGGTCAGTAGGGCATTTAACGTAATAAAATTATCTACTAAGTCAGCTCTTCGCGTTTGTTGTAGCATGGTCGTTTCAATTTGCGTACGTAATAGTCTCGTGTGTTTCGCTAGTATTTCCTCGTTACGCTGTATCGTTCTTTCCGCGTTATGTAAGTGATGCGGCGTATTATTTGTTATTTGAACTTGCATTTTCATGGCAGTCATTATCGTACTTTGCGTTCCGTCTAATCGCGACAAGTGGTTATTTATCTGTTCGGCGTCGTCGGCGTCCATAGTCCCGAATATGGTTTTGGCTAAGGTCCCTATTCTGTTGATTAACCCCCGTCGCCTATTCGGTATATAAGTCGGCATTTCCGATACTTGATCTACTCTTTTATACAGTTTCCTGCTCTTCTGAGTAAGGGTTCTAGGTGCTCCGCACATGTAGGTTGGATCGCGATTTCGTTTTCACAACGACGTTGTAACTGGTTTATGTAGGACGCTAACTGTCGATTCCTTTCGAGGAGGGTGTCCATTTTTAAATGGGTCACGATCTTCCACGAATCGGTTACCATGTGCAGTTCTCCGAGGTGCGTAAAGTGGATTCCTGCTTTATGCTTGATTAGTGATATCGTATATGAAGCCTGGCCGCCAGTTGGCGTCGCTTTGATGAGGCCCCCCACTAGGGCGGTCATCCTGAAACAGTGAAGTCTGGTTCTATCCTCTTCTAATTTGATTGATTCGCGCCTACTATATATGCTGGGTTGATCGCGAGTTTTGCTCATTATAATCGTTATTTGTGCCAACATGTATTCCGAGGAACTCCGATTAGTAAGTACCATTATTGTTGAGTAGTCTCCAGCTGTTTTTTATTTTTATTTTGTGGTTGTGCTTATTAGTTTTCATTCTTTTGGCACTATTAGATGTTCGCTGAGCGTCGCATTCCCGGCTATATCTCAATAATGGAGAGGTGCTCGGTCCGGGAGCAGCGGTCCCGCCATCGGGGTTTCCTCCGTAACCTGTGGGAGGAAGGATACCCTTCGTGGGCCTGTACGTGTGACACCTTTGGGCTGTGTCGTTTATTTAGGTTGCCCCGACTGGATGAAGAAGTAAGTGGTTATACTTTTTCTTCTCCTCATTGCTTGAGTTGAATTTTAACCTGTTTCTTTCCTTTTTGATTACAGGGAGAGGATTGGGGCCAATATGACTGTTAGGTTATTTATTGTATTAATCCTACTTAAATATATTTAATTTTACCTAATGTCTATACATCCCCTTTTACTTTCCTTCATAGCCAGATCCTCGTTCCCGCCTGTCGTCGTATTTTATTTTCCGAGACTTTTGTTTCCTTTTATTCAATGAAATGTTTTAGTCTATTCGTGTGTGTGTATAGGGTTTTCTTTCCCTTTTTAATGGTCACGTTGACTTTTGAGTATTTTTCTATGATTATATAAGGGCCTACCCATTTGTTATCAAGTTTTTTTGATCTTCCGCGCTGTACAGATTCGTCATAGAGCCATACCTTGTCGGCTACTTTTAATTCTATTTCGCGCGCTTTTTTGTCGTATCCTTCTTTGGTCTTTTTCTTTGCTTCTTGGAGTTGTTCCCTAGCTGCTTCATTTGCTACCCTGATACGTTCTCTTGTTTGCTGCGCGTAATCCTCGTAGGTATATGTTAATTTAGGCGGATTTTTTAATGCGGTGGGTAGTGACGCTGTCCTTCCATAGACTAGTTCGTATGGCGTGAACCCTGTTGCCGTATGTGGAGTTGTATTATATGTAAACATAGCGTAGGGTAGCCATTTATCCCAGTCGGACTGGGCGTTATCTATATAGTGTCGCAAGTATTCCACTAGGGTTTTATGCGATCTTTCTAATGCTCCGTTAGACTCTGGGTGGTACGCGGTTGCCTGTAGTTTCGTGATCCGGAATAGTTTACATATGTTTTTAAACATTTCGCTGAGAAAATTTCTCCCTTGATCCGTTAGAATCTTTTCGGGTACGAGTAGTAGGGCAATGCCGATTCTAACCCAGGTCCTCTGAGGGGAGCGCGGGGGCGGGGGGAAGTGAGGGCGCGCGGGAGAACGCGGCAGAGGGAAACCTGGGCGCGGGGCCTGCGGGGAGTGGAAGAGCGGTTGCGCGCGCACGAGCCGCGGAGTGGGGGAACCCGCAACCATGGAGGGGAACAGTCCGGGCCGAGCAGCCGCGGAGACCTGGCCCACTGTCCTTGAAATTTTTCAGAGGGAGGGAATGACCCCCGAAAAGTCTTTTTCAGACCTAGGCCCACCTCGAAAATTTTTTCAGACCTAACCCAGGGAGGGGACCGCCCCCGAAATTTTTTTCCAAACCAATATGCAGCAGAAATTTTCCCCCAACGCGGAGAGAAATAATAATTTTGAATCAACGATCTACAGAACCATTATGTAGAAATATTATTTCAAGCAGATATGTAGCATGCAATCTGAAGCTAGCAGTATTCTAAAGCGTTCCGATTTAACGTCGCAGCGTATCGCGCGATCCCGCGTAATTCGAATCCTCTGGAGCAGTCGCGCGGGATGACGGCATTTGATGGCGCGTAGAACGCTCGAACGAAATAGAATTATGCGACGTCAGCAGAAATTTTTTTCCATACCAACAGACATACTTTTTTCCGAACCATTATGTAGCAAGCATTCTGAAGCTAACAAGTTTTAAAGCGTTCCGATTTAACATCGCAGCGTGTCGCGCGATCGTGTGTAATTCGAATCTTCTGGAGCAGCCGTACGGTATGACGTCATGTGGTGGTGCGAAGAAGGCGCGAATCAGAATTATGCGGCGTCAGCTGAAATTTCTTTCGCCAACGCAGAGAAATAATAACTTTTGAAACGCCGAATCTTAAAATTATGTGGCGAGGAGTGAAGGAGGATAAATGAAATTGATAAATAATATGCGTTTAAGAGATTATATATTGTTACATAGAAAAGAATATAAAATAGAATATAAATATAATTCAACATTTTTTTTTCCTACGAGCATCAGCTAGAATATCATTGATAGCACATGCTTCGCTCATGATAGCTCACAGTTCGCAATCTACAAGATAATCCTCGTCGTAATATTCGCTATCACGTATGATTTTAGCAGCACGACGCGTATCTAATGTTTCACAGGCAACATCGCTCTGCTCTAGCACGTTAACAAAAGATTCAAATTTTGTCCTCACATCTTCTGCAGTTTGATATAGCCGCGGATACACATAGTTTATGCATGGCTCAAGATTAAATAAAAATGATACTGTATTCATTTTGAAATACAGCGACTTAATATCCATTGTCATCTTTACAATCGGTGAATTAAAGATCCGAAGAAATTCCACCGTTAATTCATCAATCCGCATTGAAGGTGATCCAGGCAATTTTGCACGTTCTTCGATTGTTGTACGGCTTTCGAATAGCACATTCCATGTATGCCATGGTAATATGAGATGATTCCCATGATTGTCGTCTAGAAGAACTTCTACATCAGCCATCGGTCCTACGTTGATTCCAACATCCAAATATTTGCTACCGACGGATGTTAACGCGTATCTTCTGACCATGATACGCGATGCTCGGCGCGGACTAAGAGAACAATTAAAGCTATGAAATTGTCCGCTCGTATTAGGAATACAATTTTGAGAATATGTGAAAATTATGTCTTACCAAGCAACTGTAATCTCCCCGCATTGAGCTACACCATCATCTTGTACGATCGGAACATAATAATTCATACGTTCAACGTTTCCTTCGGCACTGGTACTGCACATTTTTTATTTCAGAGCACTATTTGTTCCGTCGAAAGTCACTGAGGCAACTGAGCGATTGATGGAATAGCATTCGGGAGATTGGCTTAAATAGCGGTGCAATTGGTTCCCCCACCAACGCATTTTATTCTAAAGCTACCAATTTTTCCATAATGTTTTTCAATCTTAACGTCGCAGCATATCGCACGATTGCATGTAATTTAATCCCCATCCTCAAGGATAAAAGTCTCGACACGTGTTGAATGTAATATAATACCTGTGGAAGCGCAGAATCTTAGAATTATGCGGTGTCAGCAGATACTGTGTCGGATGATTTTGCGCGTTAATTCGTCATACGCGTGAATCACGGAAATAATTATGCTGTATCGGCAGAAACTGCACAGAACCATGTTGGGACGGATCGTCGTTTTTTGCATGCGGTGCATTCGAGGGAGGGGGTACGCCAAAAGAGTTAGACAGACATACCAAATCGTTGTATCAATCATAAAAGCACGCACCGAACTGCACAAAGTCTCAAATTGTTGCAACCTGTTGCGCGTAAAAGACGTTACATATACAGTCCATTTACAATCACTCCATTTACAATCATGGAATTCGCGCACGTAAGCCGTCAATTATTGGATCAATCTGCACGATTGATTTCACGGGAAGAGTACCTCGCGTGGGAAGAACGGTGCAACGAGTGTATCGAATCGTTGGAAGAACACAGCCGAGTGAAACGCCCGCGATTATCGATCGGTGTTCAACAATCACTGATTGCTCGAACCGCGCGACTCGA
Organism: Andrena hattorfiana; assembly: GCA_944738655.2. NCBI lineage: Eukaryota > Metazoa > Arthropoda > Insecta > Hymenoptera > Andrenidae > Andrena > Andrena hattorfiana. The sequence goes on along the minus strand of OX122894.2, from coordinate 27,530,678 downwards.
AGGACTGAAATATTCGTTACGCGGCCGTTTCGTGCGTGAAGGTGCAGGACATTCGAGCGCAAGACTTTTGTGGCGCGAAATAGACACTGCGTTCGATAGCCGCGTGTTAACCGGTGCCGTGCTCAATTCGAACTATATCGAGCCGCGCAACTTCCTCCAAGATGCGGCGACCATTGTGTTGGAGCACGTGCGGGGCGCTTTGAGGAAACGTCGAAACCTCAAAGTGAACACGGTGTTCAATGGTGAATTTGTGGCGGGCGATAAACATGCTTGAAAAAGCATCAACACCCGGAACTGCGAACTCTTCGGCACATCTGATCTGCAGGAGTGGTACCAGCGATGTGTGGTCGAACCCACCCTGGCATCGCTGGAAGACTTCCAGGAACGTGACAGCGGATGGGCATTGACGAGAATCCTCAACCTAACCGTCAATGTCAACAAATATAATCCGCTGCGCACAGGGTGCCACCACAAGTTACCGCGGGAAATATCGCCGAAGAAAGCAACGATCAGTGTACAATCCCCGGACAATGTGTGTTTCGCGTGGGCAGTGGTCGCCGCTCTTCATCCTGCGGAAAGAAATACCGATCGCCCAAGTTCATATGCGCCATATGCTTCCGTATTAAATCTCCAGGGCATTGAGTTCCCATTGTCCCTGGAGCAAATTGGGAAGTTTGAGCGGCAGAACGAAATCTCGATCAATGTCTATAGCTTCGAGGAGGAGAAGACGAAGACGGTCTTTCCGCTGCGCCTCACCAGCCAAAAGAGGGATCGGCACATCAACCTGCTCTACACGCTGGAACAGGAGCACGGTGATGTAGGGCATTTTGTTCTGATCAAGAATTTGTCCCGGTTGGTGAGCGCCCAGTTGAGCAGACACGATGGAAAAAAAATCATCTGTGATCGGTACGTATAGAAAACATATGAAATGTTAAAATGTCTCGCGAAACAAATTAAATAATACATTTTAGGGGTTTACAGATGCATGCACTACTTCAGATCTGCCGAGAAGTTGGAGCTTCATTCGCTGGACTGTGGCAAGGTGCACGACTGCGCCATCCTGCTGCCCAGCGAAAGCAACAACTTGCTCAGCTTCGAGAACCACTGTAGGAAGGAGCGGTTCCCCTTCGTGGTGTACGCCGATCTCGAGTGCATCATCGAAAAAACAGAGGACAACCGAGTGGGTGATATAGACAATAATAAATTGCGCGCGTACCAGCACCACAATGTACACAGCGTAGCCTATTATATGCATTGCTCAAATGATACATCGCTGTCCACGTATCGATGTCGCCGCGACGCGGATTGCGTTTCATGGTTCGTAGACGAACTAAAAAATTTTGCGAATTTTGCTAAGCCCATCCTAGCCAGTAATGTTCCCATGCTTGATTTAACTACCGAACAGTGGACGACATTTCGCGATGCAACACACTGTCATATTTACGAAGAACCATTCGAGGCTGGCGATGTACGAGTTCGCGATCATTGTCATCTATCCGGACGGTTTAGAGGCCCAGCACATTCGGAGTGCAATTTAAATTATAAAAACGCGTTTTACATCCCCATAGTTTTTCATAATTTATCCGGCTACGATTCACATTTCATTATCGAGGAAATAGCTACCGCTTTCGAAGGCAGCGGTGACGTATTACCCATAACTAAAGAAAAATATATTTCTTTCACAAAAGATGTCGACGATACGGCTGATTCAGATTCGCGAAATTGTATTAAATTGCGATTCATCGATTCGTACAAATTTCTCAACACCAGTCTCGACAAATTAGCATCTTTTCTTAGCACAGATCAATTAAAAATTTTACGATCCAAGTTTGAAACATTATCCGCCGAAGATTTCAATTTATTGACGCGAAAGGGTGTCTTTCCGTACGAATACCTTGATTGCGCGAACAAGCTGCAGGACCCATGCTTACCGCCGCGCGAATCATTCTACAGTTCGTTAACGGGTGAGACTGTAACCGAGAGCGATTACGCACACGCCGAGACTGTCTGGCAGCGTTTCGGCATTAGAACCTTGGGCGAATACAGCGATTTGTATTTGAAAACAGATGTCTTGTTATTGGCAGATATTTTTGAAAATTTTCGTGAAAGTTGCATCAAGAGTTACGGACTAAATTCGGCGCATTATTATACTTCACCCGGTTTCACGTGGGATGCCATGCTGAAACATACCAAAATTAAATTCGAATTGCTCACTGACGTCGATATGTTCATGTTTATCGAACGCGGTATACGCGGGGGTTTGAGTCAATGTTCCGAAAGATACGCACATGCCAATAACAAGTACATGCCATCTTACGACGCATCGGAAGAGTCATCGTACTTGATGTACTTTGATGTAAATAATTTGTATGGATGGGCAATGTGTCAACCCCTACCACACGCCAAATTTCAATGGGTCGAAGATGTTGCAAGTTTTAACGTGTCTTCGATCGCTATCGATTCGCCCACGGGGTACATTCTCGAGGTAGATCTGGAATATCCGCAAAGTCTGCACGACGCTCATGCCGATCTACCGTTCTGCCCGACGCGTGCCAAACCACCTGGCAGCAGACAGGACAAGTTACTCGCGACGGTATACGATAAGCAGCGTTACGTTATTCATTATCGCAACCTGCAGCAGTGCATGCGTCACGGTCTTTGTATTACAAAGATACACCGCGTGCTTCAATTCGCTCAATCCCCCTGGCTCCGCGATTACATCGAACTCAATACACGGTTTAGAACAGGCGCGACAAACGACTTCGAAAAAAATTTGTACAAATTGATGAACAACGCGGTATTCGGTAAAACTATGGAAAATGTTCGAAATCACGTGGACGTAAAACTTTTGACACATTGGGAAGGGCGATATGGTGCGGAGGCAATGATCGCGAAACCGAATTTCCACAGCAGAAGTGTTTTTTCGGAAAATTTAATAGCTGTTGAATTGCGAAAACTCGAAGTGAAATTCAACAAACCGATATACGTGGGTATGTGCATTCTGGACATATCAAAAATTTGTTTGTACGAATTTCATCACGAGTACATGTCTCCCCTGCACGAACCAAGTTGTACAATTCTATACACAGACACGGACAGCCTCATTTACCACATTCGATGCGACGATATCTACGAGACCATGAAACGCGATATCGATAGATTCGACACAAGCGATTATCCTATCAACAATCCATATAATATGCCCCACTTAAATAAGATGGTTCCAGGGCTGATGAAGGACGAAAATAACGGTCCGATAATGACCGAGTTCGCAGGTCTTAGAGCAAAAATGTATGCACTCCGCGTAGACGGCAAAAAAGATACGAAAAAGGCGAAAGGCGTCAAGACCAACGTCATAGCCAGAACGATAACTTTCGACGAGTACGCGAAGTGTTTGCAAAGGGAGATCGAAATGGTTCGCAGACAATCGTGCATACGGTCTAAATTGCACAAAGTGTACACCATTTCGGAATCCAAAATCGCTCTAAGTCCATAGGACGACAAGCGGCATATCGTACCCGATTCGACCGACACTCTGCCCTGGGGACATTATAAAATTCCATTATAAAAAGAAATTTGAACTTGATGCCCCTCTCTTCGTGTGAACGAAGCCTCAGTCTATGACAACTATCATAACGCTCACAGAGACAAGAATATTCCATAATCGATATTTTTTTTTATTCTTTGCTTTTTGCCATCGCTCTTTATTAACTCGTTTCTTATAAATAGTAGAATTATTGCTTGCAAATGTATAGAAATTATTATAAATAGCGAAATTATTGCATAAAAATTGGTCATACATGTAAGTAGTAGGGCTATGGGGATTCTAACCCAGGTACTCTGAGGGGAGCGCGGTGGCGGGGGGAAGTGAGGGCGCGCGGGGGAGCGCGGCGGAGAGTAACATGGGCGCGGGGCCTGCGGGGAGTGGAAGAGCGGTTGCGCGCGCACGAGCCGCGGAGTGGGGGAAGCCGCAACCGCGGAGGGGATCACTCCGGGCCGAGCCGCCGCGTAGACCTGACCCACCGTCCCAGAAATTTTTCAAAGGGAGGGAATGACCCCCGAAAAGTCTTTTTCAGACGTTGGCCCACCCCGAAAATTTTTTAAGACCTAACCCAGGGAAGGGACGGCCCCCAGGATTTTTTTTCAAACCAACATACGTCACCAAGCATAATCCATTATTTTTTATCGGATGATGTCGGACAATGTCGGGAAAGTTCGACGTTCTTTTATTTTACGAACCACGTCTTCGGGACGGAAAGAGAGAGCAATACTTCGTTATAAATCTAAATTCGGAGGAGGGAGAGAGACAGCACTACATAGCGGTACAATCGCAGATATTCTAAAATTTTTAACCAGCGATCTACCAAACCATTATGTAGCAAGCATTCTAAAACTAAACAGTATTCTAAAGCGTTCCGATTTAACGTCGCAGCGTATCGCACGATCTCGCGTAATTCGAATCCTCTGGAGCAGCTGTACGGGATGACGTCATGTGGTGGCGCGAAGAAGGCGGGAATCATAGAAAGAATTATATGGCGTCAGCAGAAATTGGTGAGGAGAGAAGAAGGAAGACGGGTAAATAAATAGATTGTAATATATAGAAAAGGATTATATATTGTTACATTAATTAAAAAATAGAAATATAAAAAAGAAAATATTTAAAACTATAATATAAATAGTGTCTCAGCAGAATTCTCTCTCTCCCTCTCTCCCTCTCCCTCTCCCACTCACTCTCACTCCCTCTCCTTCTCTCTCTCTCTCTCTCTCTCTCTCTCTCTCTCTCTCTCTCTCTCTCTCTCTCTCTCTATCTTTTACATCAATCGCAAGACAACTTGAAAATTCTCGAACAGCTGATGGACTTCCTATTTACTTTTCGCGGCATCATACATACATACTCTTCCCACAACACCTCGTATAAATTCATACACACTCGCGCTCTCGTGACCAACCCGAGTGCTCAGTTACACAGAACAGTAAATAACTCGACTATATTCGCCGAAACTGTTACGTATCTATTGTATCGCCTCAATTCTTTATCTCTAAATAAATCGCACTATTCTCAACATTTTTTAGTTCTCTCTATACAAATAGGATATCAAAATACAATATAAAAAGAAACAATATAATAATAATAATAATAATAATAATAATAATTTAATTTAATTTATTGCCACTTTCGTGTTACAATTTAACCATCAAATAATCTTTCCATTTCATTCCCATGATTGTGTCAGTTTAAGACCCACCCTTCTAATGTATCCTGTTGTCTCTTAACAATTTTTTCTATTTTACAAGTGTTTCCTAATCTGTTCTATGTTATATAATCTTTTTTATCACTATCTCCCATAGAATAGCCAAGTTTTTCCCTTCTCCTCTAATTACCTCTGCACAATTCCTGCCACTCTCTCAACTGACTTCACATGTTTCAATCGCGTGTTTCACTGTTTCTTCCTCTTTCTTACATACCCTTTCTTCTTTCATTAGCCAATATTTGCATGTTCTTGTTTCACTATCCTGTATGAATCTTCCTATCCTTTCTAATTCTCCTCTCCTTTTTTCATTTCCCCCCCTAAGCATTTCGGCTTATCTCCTGGTTTCCTTGCCACCTCTTTTAATTCTCTTAGGAACTTTGACTCTTTTACTTTCATCTGTCTTTCTTGTTCTTGGATGTCAATTACTTATCTGTTCTAATTTTTAATCCACACTTCTTACCCATTTAATCTTCTTCTTTTCCATTCTTCGTTTGACCATCCTCTCCCTTCAAAGAATTTGATTCGCATTCTTTCCTTTTTTCGTTACTTCATTTCTTCTCATTAGTCTTCTCTTACATTCATATCGTATCGATCCTTCTTCTGAGTTTATTAGTGTCTCTTCAAACTTCATTACCCTTACTTCCATTTTAATTGCTATGCCATCTCTTCCTGTTTCTTTTAACAGCCAATATGTTGATGTTTATCTCTCCAATTTCATTATCCATCGTATGTATTTCGCCTGCAATTTTTCTATTTCCTCATACCTTCTCCATCCCCATATCGCTGCTCCCTACGCCACGGTGTTTCTAACTAGCGCATCAAACAGTTTCATTCTTCTTTCAGTCATCTCTGAATAATCTTTCTCCAATCCCCCCATACTTCTCCTAGTATCATATTCGCTTCCCTAACTACCTTCTTAATATGGTGTTTATCCTCCTTGTTCTCTCCCTCTCGTTCTATAATCTATATATTTCAGTTCTCTTACTCTTTCTTCTTCATTCCAACAGAATCTTTCCTATTTTCTTCTTCCTCCTGCTTTCCTGCATATCATTATCTCAGACTTTTACACATTTAACTCCAAGCCTTTCTTCTTTATGTATCTCTCAAATCTATTTATCATATTCTTAGGTTCCTGTGCATTATTTACCATTAACACATCACCCGCGTATGAAATTGTTAAAATTTTCCTTCTACCTATTACGACTCCACCTTCCTGTTCTTTGCTCATTTCTTCTTTCCAGGTCTGCAAATGCGACATTGAAAAGTGTCAAGCTTAACGGGCACCCTTGTCTAACACCCTTTCCTGTTAAAAAAACTTTCCTATCAGTTCCTTCTTCATTCCTAAAGCGCATATAGTTCTGTCGTGCATTTCCTGTATCCGTATTCTTAGTTGTTCGCCTACTCCTCCTTCATAAAGTATTTTCCGAATTTCTTCCCTTTCCAATCAATCAAATGCTCTCTTCATATCCGTGAAAAGAAGATATAGTTTCCCTCTTTCTTTTGAGGTTTCTATATCTATAACCATTTTATCTACCGCTATTGCGTCTACTGTTCCTCTGCTTCTCCTGAATCCCATATGCGTATCGTTTAATATCCCATTTTCCATTTGTTCTTCTAATTTTCTCCTTAGAATTTCCACGCATATCTTATAATCCGTGTCCATCTAAGTTATGCCCCTATAGTTCTTAACCATTTCCCTTTCTCCTTTTTTTTTTTTTTTTGAATACAGAACTTACTATTCCTTCTTTCCATTCTTCCGGAAAGTCCCCTTTCTCCATGTTCTGTTTATCACCTTTGTTTGATTACCTATATTTATGAAGATGATTGCGACCTCGATGTTGAATTAAGATATAATTTAAATGCAGGAGTTTAAATTTTAAGTCTGTTCGACTTTTAATATCTTACATGATTTGAGTTGAAATCGACGTGAACCAGATCGGTTTCTATCTATATTTACCTAATAAATTTTTATACAAAAGGACTTAATTTGTAAATTATTTTTTGCTATATTCAATAAAAATTGGAATTTTATGTTCATTAAGAATAGGTGTTTACCCTGTGATAATTGTTGGTTGGGCTTCAAATTCTAATTATTCAATATTAGGACCGATTGGGTCAATTTCACAGTCAGTTTCTTATGAAGTAAGTTTATTTTTAACAATATTTTCTGTAATTTTATTAATTGAAAATTATTCATTATTGGATTTATATAAATTCCAATATTATATTAAATTTATTTTAATTTTAATTCCAATACTACGACAAGAAAATCGCGGATAGTTCTTTTAAAATCGGAGACCAAGTGCTACTGCACGAGAAGTACCACGCTCCAGAGTAGCAGCACAGACCAGGTAAAGAACAGACCTACCAACCAATGTATTTTTCTGTCATCGGTTTGGGGGGTCCTAGGACCCCCTTACCATTTCAGTGTTGCATGCAACGTTACCGGTGAAGTCTCGAAACATCTTGTAACGCTACGCGTGGTAGGAATTAGAATTCAGCACGGGTAAAATAAGGTTATTTTTTGACAGTCGAAGCCCGCGATTTACAAATGTTTCTGTTAGAGTAACAATTTAAAAATCGTCTTATGAACATATTCCATTCAACGGAAGAGAAAGGAGGATGAATATAAAACGATATTACATTCGATTTTTAACTTTGCTGTCCTATTCCGGTTTATTTAACGCAAAACAAATTTCATTCGCTTGCAATAACGTAATTTGTAAAAACTGTGCTTTAATGTTTTTTAAGAGCATCTGTTGCTGAACCGCACCCATTCATCATGTGTTTGCGCATACATTAATGATGGTCTATATGATATAATACAGACATATAAGAATAACAATAATAATAATAATAATAATAATAACTTTCTACTGTACTATATTATTTAAAAGGAACATATCGAACCCGTACACACTGATTTTGGTGGAATTTTGCAAGTGTGCAGAGTAGCCAAAAATATTCGATACATATTTTTTGAAGAAGGAATTCATTCTCCTCCATAACTATTAGAAAAATTCATTTGTTTATACTATATACTAACTGACGTTGACTGACTAATGTTAACTGATGTTCGGATGTTTCAGTAAGTTTATACACTATGTCCGATTTATTTGTATATTATTTTTCACGCGCTATTATTTTACTAACTATTGAAAAAGCAATAAATGTTTCATATGAAACTTTTTTTATTTGATCGAGGAAACTGAATAGTATAGGACGAAAAAGGAGTACGGTATTTAGAATGCAAGAAGTGAATATATTTAAGGTTTGGAATACATAATGTGCTCGACACGACCGTCCTATGCGAGCGACTACAGGAGACCAGAGATGGCCAACAAATTATTTGAAATAAAAATTTGTGTACGAAATTTTTATTTCAAATAATTTGTTGGCCATCTCTGCAGGAGATTGCCTTCGTCGGCCGCCCATCGTCTTGTTCTTTTGTCCATGTCGACGGGATTGACGTCGCATTTCTGCCGCGTCCAACAATGCATTTGCAGAATTCAGAATCTATTGTTCTGGTTTCTCGATTTCAAAAAAATAAAAATGCGATAAAAAGTAAAAAATAATTTTGTCCCTTATTTAATCTATGACACTCAATTTTTTTAAGTCGGCGCCAGATTTACACAGTGCAAATGATGAGGCACCGATATAAAAAAAATTGAGTGTCGTAGATTAAATAACGAACAAAATTATTTCTTACTTTTTAGTGCATTTTTATTTTTTTGAAGTTGGTTTTAATGATAATTTTCCATTTTATTCAACGATGCGCCATTATTGTGGCTTTTACACGCAGGTGGCGAAAAAACTCTCCGTACGGGAGTATAGCGCCGCGGTCAACCCTGTCGTAGCTAAAAGTTTTGAAATTGAGACGGGTACGAGACCAGTCGACATTGTTTTCAAACTTCATTACAGTAAGCTGGGGTGCGAGTGGTAAATCGGATTATAAAAGCGGAGCGCGCGGCTCACTTACCTGGGCCGGGAAATTCCCAATAGCTCTTTGCCACGTGAATTTGAAAGAGACCATCCCAAGATTTTCGAAACTCGGGGATTACTGCTGTCCAGCGGTCGCTGGCAGCTCTCCGAAAGCCGGGACGGCACATGATTCTAGTGCAGAGATGGGCAAAAAATTATTTGAAATAAAAATTTGTGTACGAAATATTTACTTCAAATAATTTTTTGCCCATCTCTGCAGGAGACTGCCTTCGTCGGCCGCCGATTATCTCGTTCTTTTATCGATGTCGACGAGCTCGACGTCGCGGTTTCAGTCACGTCCAACAATGCGTTTGCAGACCTCAGAATCTATTGTTCTGGTTTCCTTTTTTATGATTTTATCTTTAATGCAGGGTATGCATAGATTGAACTTAAGGGGCAACTAATCGGACGTGTTTTTGATAGTAGCGGTGTTTTAATTTCTTTTTCTAGAATTTTTGTGACTGAATGCTTTAACCTTTTAGCTACTCAACGCCACGCTTATACCGGCTTCCGTTAATGCCACTTCTTGGACCGATGCGCCATTATTGTGGCTTTTACACGCAGGTGGCGAAAAATCTCTCCGTACAGGGGTATAGCGCAGCGGTCAACCCTGTCGTAGCTAAAAATTTTGAAACTGAGACGGGTACGAGACCAGTCGACATTGTTTTCAAACCTCATTACAGTAATCTGGGGTGAGTGGTAAACCGATCATAAAAGCGGAGCGCGCAGCTCGCTTACCTGGGCGAGAAAATTCCAAATAGCTCTTTGCCACGTGAATTTGAAAGAGACCATCCCAAAATTTTAGAAGCTCGGGGATCACTGCTGTCCAGCGTTCGCTGGCAGCTTTCCGAAGAGATTGCCTTCGTCGGCCGCCGACCATCTCGTTCTTTTGTCGATGTCGACGGGCTCGACGTCGCGGTTTCGGCCACGTCCAACAATGCGTTTGCAGACTTCAGAATCTGTTGTTCTGGTTTTCTTTTTCATAATTTTATCTTTAATGCAGTGTATGCATAGATACGACTTAAGGGGCAACTAATCAGACGTGTCTTTGATAGTAGCGGTGTTTTAATTTTTTTTCTAGAATTTTTGTGTCTGAATGTTTTATACTTTTAGCTACTCAACGCCACGCTTATACCGGCTTCCATTAATACCATTTTTTTTTTTTAATGATGCGCCATTATTGTGGCTTTTACACGCAGGAGGCGAAAAATCTCTCCGTGCAGGTGTATACTGCCGCGGTCAACCTTATCGTAGCTTAAAATTTTGAAATTCAAGACCATTATACTCATTCATCTTTTTCCTTCAGTGTCGGATCTGTATTCGTACTCAGAATGTTAAAATTCGATGACCACGACATTCTGGCCTTTTCATTGTACGCTCTCTTGAAATCGGTTGAACGGTAACGCGTACCTTTTTTTACAACCCTAAGGGGTTCTTAGGTAAAAGCTTTCAAACGATGCGGGGGGGGGGTCATAAACGCTAGAGTAGTGACATAAGGACAAAGTCAGCGATAGGCCATTCAGTGATCAGTATGCCAATTTCTATCACAGAAGTATCACAAATGGATTACTAGTATTTTTCTGATGAAAATGACACCAAACTTGATAAAATCCTGAATATTTTTTATGACTGTAATGGAAAGTACTTGGAGTAAAGTAATTGAGGAAAGTCATGAAGAATACCTGAATTCTACGTGAACTGACGCGGAACTGCTATGTGTGCCCAGATCTTAACGTAAGCGATACCTACGCTCGTGTATTTACATCGTAGATGTTTTTTTATAATTTTTAAATCCATTCAATAGTTAATAAGGACAGAGCCAATCAATTTGTAACGAAACGTAGGGATTCAGGGGCCTCGGATCCCAAAAACTACGAATATAAATTTTAGAAAAACGTTTTAATTCATTATTTTCAATGATTTCTACGTGTCGTAGATGGGCACCGTCCATTTAGACACGCGCGATGTGCCGAGATTTGCGGGAATGTTAGTAATAGCGTCAATTTTTAATATTTTTCGGCGTACGACACGTGAAATTATTAGTTAAATGTTCCACTACATGTAAAATACTAACAATCAATTTCATCTTGCAATTTATAGTTTGCATAAGCTCTGAAAAAGTGCCATATTGCAGCGCCATATAGGCTCCTGATCACCGAAATAGATTTTCAGAGAGGAATCCCGCGTGAGTCGTTGACAAATCGAGCCGAAGCGTAGCTTAGCGAAAGCCCGCCCTCTATGTTAAACTCTCACTCTGAACAAGTCACATGTATACAAGCACGCATACATCTTTCAGTATTTCAATACATTTCAGAGTAGTTCTTGAGTTGGACGCTGTTCATGAACAGAGGTCGCTAAATTCAGTCCTCAAATTTTGGGTCGGTAACACAGTTTGGGTGGTGACACGAAGTCCCATAAGGTGATAGGTCTATTCTATACCTCGTCTGTGGTAGCAGCAAAATATTCACCCGCGGTTCCTCCTCGATGCGGTTCGGTATCGATTGATATCTTCTGCTCTGGCGCTATACCCCCACCACTTCGCCATCTGTATGACGTCATCCGCGGCCCGGCCGCGCGCCGCCCGCCCGCAGGAATTTTCCGCCGACTTTTGAAACTCAAATTTGAGTTTCACGGTCGGAGGAGGGGTGGGGGAAATGGCCTTGAAACTCAAATTTGCGTTAGAATCGGCATAGCTACACTACTTAAATGGAACGTGTCATGATATTCCTTGCATATTTCCTCCATAGCTGCCTTTTCTTCTTTATTCATGTGCTTGCGGTTTACCTGTTCTAAAACTCGGGCGATGCGTGCCGTCAGCGATTCTTTCGCGGTCAAAGCCCGAACAGCTGCGGCGCTATCGTTGTAATGAGTTATTTCGTTAACCGGAATTTCGCTCAATTGAATTCGCGGCACGATTACTGTTTTCTTTTCTGTGATTGTATTTATAATACAGGCCACGCATTTTCCTTTTTCGGGTCTCGTTAGCCCCCCTCCTAAGTATATGCCTTCGGCTAGCTGCTGTTTCTCTATTATACCGTCTCGAATGCTATCCGTAGGGACTATTATCGTTTGTTGTGTGCTGGCGGGTACCGTTATTTCCGTGCTTCTATTTAATGTTTTCCAGGGTTTTCGTTTACTAGTAAGCTCTGCTCGGGGTAACTAATGGTTACTCCGTTGTCTTTAAGAAAATCTATTCCTAGTATCCCGTCCGCGTTAAGGTGTTTCCTTCTACTACGTATAATGGACGTATTATCCTTTTCCCATTTATTTTAAATGTGGCATCTATTTTTCCTAGTGTTCCTGTTTTTTTCCCTGAGAATGAAACTAGAAGAACATCGGCCTTTTTTATTTCGATGTTGTCCGGAAGGGCTCTCCTCGCGATTAGGGATACTTCTGCCCCGTTATCTATTAGCATTACGGTTTGTTTGTTTTTACCATTTTTTATTTCTACTTCTATCCTATCCGAGGTATGTCCATCTTTGGAGTGGGATCCTACTTTAATCATGCGGTAGGTTTTTGCGGTTTTTTGAGTAGATGAGTCGCGATCAGGTGATTCGGAGCTATCGCGGCTGCTTTGTGTGGAATGTGCGCTGTCAGTGCTTCTGTGTCGCGGCTGGCGTCTTTCTTCAGAGGCCGGTCGTTGACTCTCTGATTAACGCCCTGTCGATTTCTCGTTTTTCCCTTTGGCCGTTACAGTTTGCACTCGTCGGCTGTTTTCTGGAGAAAATTTTTTCCCATTTTGTTTATCCTTATCTTTGTTTTTCCAACAGTCCTTATTGTCGTTCCCTGATCGTTTACAATTGTCGCAGTAACGCGATGCTGTCTTGTTTTTATTTTGTGTAGAGGGGTTTGTCCCGCGCGTCGCTGGTCGTTTCGTGATTGACCGCTCTTCATCTATGGCTATCGTGATTGCTTCTTGTAGGTCGGCGGGTCTTTGTGATTTTACTTAGACCTTTAGATCATCGCGGAGTCCGTCCTCGAATATAGTCAATGTCTGTTTTTTGAATACTTTCACGGTTGCGTTTTTTTCTATTAGACTGTCCTTGTCGTCGATTCCGGTTGCTATGAGTTCTCTTAATAATTTTGATACACGATTTCCGTATTGATGCGCGCTTTCATTGGGGCCCTGCCTACTATATAACAGTTCCCTTTGTACAGTTGAGGCTGTACGGGGAGGTTTGTAGACTGAGGTTAGTACATCCTCTAAGTCTTGTATGGATACTATGCGGCGCGTCTGTACTTCGTCTAGGGCGTCGCCTCCGATCCGCAAAGAGAGTATCCCCCGTAGAATCTGGGCTTTCTCCTCCGCCGTTTGATATATGTTATATACATATTTGCAGGCGGTCAGGAAACCAGGTAATTCCTTGGGGTCCTTCCCGTTGAACAGGGGTAAGGTTTTTATGGTGTGGAATATTTCTCGAGTGACGGTTACGTTCGGTGCGTAAGGTAGGTTATTTATCTCGAGGTTAGCGGGAACGAATCGACTCGTGCGCCTCGGTTCTTCCTCCGGATCGCGAAAATTGTCGTAATGGACCGTGGTCCTGCCTGAGGGGCCGGGCGTTGCGTGTGTCGAATTCATTGTTTCCCTTAGTCTACTTATTTCTCTGTCTATCGTGTCCTGTAATGGACCTTCCCTTGCTCTAGTGCTCCTAACCTGTCGTTTATCCCTATCATTCCATCCGTTACTTGGGCTAGAGAGGTGGTTACTCCCGTGAGTAATCTCTCTACGTTCGCTAGTCGGTCCGCGAGACTCAGTTCTACGTTTCCGCCCGCGGATGCTGTGTTGGGGGACGACATATCTGTGATTCCTTCGCTCGGAATTAAACTATAATCTAACTCGTTGTACGGGTATAGTCTCCTAGCGGTTAGATGTCTAGACGTAATCGGTAACCTGGTCGAGACGCTACGTTCTTCGCTAGTTCCGATGTCTAGAGCAAGTCGCGTACGCTCTCCGATTTCACGAAAGGCTTCGAATGTTGCGTCGAAGATAGTTTCGTCGGGGAGTTGGGTTGTACGGATTTTAAAGAATCTACGGGGGGCACTTCGGCGAATTGCTCTAGGCGAAAGAATTTCTTTTCGCTCGGCTACTTCTAAATTAGGCTCGATGTTCTTATCTAAAGATTTTGCTCGGCGCATGGGAATTGCGGCGTACGACCAGAATTTGCTGATGGTGATATTTAGCACTTACAGTATGTGGATCAGGTGATGCATCGCTCGTCGAATGAGAGAGGTAGACTGTCCTGGCGGCGTCCTCTGTTAACGTTGGTTGATATTGCGGAGTGGCTGGCCCTATGGTAGAGGGGTCGTTGTCTCCGCTAAGTCCTGTTGTCACCGTCGGTCAGGCTTGGTCCTTAGCACCTGGACGTTAGCAGGGTCCCACCGCTGCCACCAATTGTTGTGCCAAGGCGCCTGGAATCGAGATTCTGGGTACGAATCTCGGGGTACTCCTGAGCGTCTTCCACGATCATTGTCCACGGGCTCCGGAGGTTCGGGTGATTATGCCGTGACGGGAGGATTCGGTTTAGAACCCGGAGGTAGGAGATCGTTGCAGGTTAAAGAGTTGGAACTCACCGTAAGGTTAACAAGTTTATTCTGTCCCGATCTGGGTGACTAGGACACTGTGCCTACTTTGGCATGGGACTTTAGTCGGGTAATGTTCCCGTGACAAAGCTTTATCAAGTCCGAGCTCGCATTGCTCGTACATCGTTCTTATACTATAATCGGGACGAAGCGGGGACCATCGGGGTCTCCGCCTTTGGCCTGCTTTTGGGTGTTTCGCCATGTGCTGACGGGTCTCGGTGCGTTTCCGAGATCCTTTACGCGGTTGTGCCGGATTTCGGCCGTTCGATTGTGTCAATCGGAATGTGTGGGGTGTCGACACGCTTAGGTGTCGGCTCGGGCACAACAATATATTTTATGAAAATCGCTCTTTCAACGAGGCAGTTCGTTATTGTAGATGTAGAAGAGATACGCCAACCCTGTAATGTCGTGCGTCCAACCTCCAAATTCGAATTAAGACATAAAATCCGCGAAAAGGAGAGTGCCCGAGACGCGATCACGTATAAGTTCAATTTGTTTCGAGTATTTTATCAAAATCCTTTTTCAGCGATGCAGTTCGTTAGTGTAGATGTGGAAGAGATTTGCCCAACCAATAGTTTCGTACGCTAACCCTCCAGAATCGAATTAAAAAATAAAAACCGCGAAAAGATATGTGCTCGAGACGCGATCACGTATAAGTTCGACATTTGTCGAATATATTATCACAATCATTCTTACAACGTTGCAGTTCGCTAGTGTAGATGTAGAAGAGATTTGCCCCCCCCCCCCCCATAATTTCGTATGCCCACCCACCACAATTGAATTAAGAAATAAAACCGCGAAAGAAAGGTGCTCGAGACGCGATCAGGTATAAGTTCGATCTTTTTCGATTATATTTTCAAAATCGTTCCTCCAACGATGCAGACCGTTAGTTTAAATGTGAAAGACGTTTGCCCATCCAATAATTTCGTATGCCCATCCTCCAGAATTGAATTAAAAAATAAAAACCTCGAAAAGAAGGGTGCTCGAGACTCGATCATGTATGAGTTCGACTTTTTTCGAATATCTTATCAAATTCGTTCCTTCAACGATGCAGTTCGTTAGTGTAGATGTAGAAGAGATTTTCCCACCCAATAATTTCGTACGCTCACCCTCCAGAATCGAATTCAAGAATAAAAACGCGAAAAGATATGTGCTCGAGACACGATCACGTATAAGTTCGATTTTTTTCGAATATATTATAAAAATCGTTCCTTCAGTTATGCAGTTCGTTAGTGTAGATGTAGCAGAGATTTGTGTACCCAATAATTTCGTATGCCTACCCTCCAGAATCGAATTAAAATATAAAAAACGCGAAAAGTAGTGTGCTCGAGACGCGATCACGTATAAGTTCGATTCTTTTCGAACATATTATCAAAATTGTTCTTCCAGCGATTCAGCTCGTTAGTGTAGATATCGAGAACGTTTCCTCACCCATTAATTTCGTATGCCCGCCCTCCAGAATCGAATTAAAACATAAAAACCGCGAAAAGGATGGTGGTCGAGACGCGATCACGTATAAGTTCGATTTTTTTCAATTATGTTATCAAAATCGTTCGTTCAACGATGCAGTTCATTAGTGTAGAATTATAAGAGATTTGCTTACCCAATAATATCGTGTGTCCACCCTCCAGAATCGAATTAAAACATAAAAACCGCGAAAAGGAGGATGCTCGAGACGCGATCACGTATAAGTTCAATTTGTTTCGAGTATTTTATCAAAATATTTCTTTCAGCGATGCAGTTCGTTAGTGTAGATGTAGATGAGATTTGCCCACCCAAGGGTTTCGAATGCCCGCTCCCCAGAATAGAATTAAAAAATAAAAACCGCGAAAGGAATGGTGCTCGAGACGCGATCAGGTTTAAGTTCGTTTTTTTTCGAATATTTTATCAAAATCTTTCTTTCAACGATGCAGTCCATTAGTGTAGATGTAGAAGAGATTCGCCAACCCAATAATTTCGTGTGCCCACCCTCCAGAATCGTATTAAAACATAAAAACAGCGAAAAGGAGGGTGCTCGAGACGCGATCACGTATAAGTTCGACTTTTTTCGAATATATTATAAAAATCGTTCCTTCACCGATGCACTACATTAGTGTAGATTTATAAGAGATTTGCTTACCCAATAATATCGTGTGTCCACCCTCCGGAATCGAATTAAAACATAAAAACTGCGAAAAGGAGGGTGCTCGAGACACGATCACGTATAAGTTCAATTTGTTTCGAGTATTTTATCAAAATATTTCTTTCAGCGATGCAGTTCGTTAGTGTAGATGTAGATGAGATTTGCCCACCCAATAGTTTCGTATGCCCACCCCCCAGAATAGAATTAAAAAATAAAAACCGCGAAAGGAAGGGTGCTCGAGACGCGATCAGGTTTAAGTTCGTTTTTTTTCGAATATTTTATCAAAATCATTCTTTCAACGATGCAGTCCATTAGTGCAGATGTAGAAGAGATTTGCATACCCAATAATTTCGTATGCTCACCCTCCAGAAACGAATTAAAAAATAAAAACCGCGAAAAGGAGAGTGCTCGGGACGCGATCACGTATAAGTTCAATTTGTTTCGAGTGTTTTATCAAAATCTTTCTTTCAGCGATTCAGTTCGTTAGTGTAGATGTAGAAGAGATTTGCCCACCCAATAGTTTCGTATGCTAACCCTCCAGAATCGAATTAAGTAGTAGGGCTAAGAGACTTCTAACGCAAATTTGAGTTTGAAGGCCATTCCCCCTCCCCCCCGACCATGAAACTCAAATTTGAATTTCAAAAGTCGCCGGAAAATTCCCGCAGGCGGCGGCGGATGACATCATCGTGATGGCGAAGTGGTGGTATAGCGCGAGAGCAGAAGATATCGAATCAATCGATACCGAATCAATATCGAACCGATGTCGAACCGCATCGAGGAGGAACCGCGGATGAATTGCTGCTACTCCGGAGCGTGATACCAACCACAGTTGGTAAGGAAGGAAATATTAATTTAAGATATTAATAATAATCGAAAAACTGAATCTCGGGCGACGGGGCTCGAACCCAAGACCTCCGCGTTGCGAGTCAGCCGCCTAACCAACTCCCCAACGACCACTCTCTAACATTAGTCTTTAATGAATGGTACATATACCGAGCGTCACCAAGCATAATCCATTATTTTTTTATCAGATGATGTCGGGCACTGTCGGGAAAGATCGGCGTTTTTACACACCGCATCTTCGGAGAAGGGAAAGAGACAGAGCATTATTTTAAAGCTAAATTCTGGGGAGGGAAAGAGACAGCTGTACTTAGGGCTACAATCGCATGCATTCTATAGATAACAAGTTTTTAAAGCGTTCCGATTTAACGTCGCAGCATATCTCATGTAACTTGAGTCCCACCCTCGACGATAAAAGTCTCGACACGTGTTGAATGTAATATAATACCTGTGGAAACGTCGAATCTTAGAATTCTGCGGTGTCAGCAGAAACTGCGTCGGATGATTTTGCGCGCTAATTCGCCATACGTGTGAATCATAGAAAGAATTATGCTGTATAAGCGGAAATTGCTTCGGATAATATCTGGAAGGATCAGCTTTTTACATACAATCTATTGGAGGAAGGAGGTACACCGAAAGAGTTAGACAGAGATACCAAATCGTGGTGTGGATATAAAAGCGTGCTCTAACCTGTACAAAGTTTCAAATCGTTGCGATACATTGCATGAAAAATGGGGGCACTACATTTACATTCCACTTACAGCCATGGAAAAATTCGCGCAAGTAGAACGTCAATTGTTGGATCAATCCATCCGATTGATTTCACGGGAAGAGTACCTCGCGTGGGAAGAACGGTGCAACGAGTGTATCGAATCTTTAGAAGAACACAGCCGAGTGAAATGCCCGCGATTATCGATCGGTGTTCGACAATCGTGGGTTGCGCGAATCGCGCAGCTCGAGGGATTGAAACATTCGTTGCGTGGACGTTTCGTGCGTGAAGGTGCCGGACATTCAAGCACAGGACTTTTGTGGCGCGAAATAGACACTGCGTTTGATAGCCGCGAATGAACTGGTGCCGTGCTAAATTCGAATTACATCGAGCCGCGCAACTTCCTCCAAGATGCGGAGACCATTGTGCTGGAGCATGTGCGGGACACTTTGAGGAAACATCGAAACCTCAAAGTGAATACTGTGTTCAACGGTGAATTTAACGGGTGACAAGCATGCTTGTAAAAGCATCAACACCCGAAACTGCGAACTCTTCGGCACATCCAGTCTGCAGGAGTGGTACCAGCAATGCGTCATCGAACCCACCCTGGCATCGCTGGAAGAATTCCAGGAACGTTCCAGTGGATGGGCATTGACGAGAATTCTTAATCTGACAGTCAATGTCAACAAGTACAATCCGCTGCGCGCGGGGTGTCATGTCAAGTTGCCGCGTGATTTATTGCTAAAGAAAGCGACTATTAGCGTACGATCCGAGGACAATACATGTTTCGTATAGGCAGTGGTCGCCGGGCTACATCCCGCTGAAAGAGACACTGCGCGTCAAACCTCATACCCCGCCTACACTTCCGTGCTAAATCTCCAGGACATAGAATTTCCAATGTCTCTGGAGCAAATTGGGAAGTTTGAGCGACAGAACAACATCTCCGTCAATGTGTACACCTTCGAGATGAAGAAAGGACCGGCAGTCTTCCCACTGTGTCTCACTAACCAAAAGAGGGATCGGCACGTGAATCTGCTCTACACGTCGAATCGAGAACATGGTGATATGGGGCACTTTGTGCTGATCAAGAACTTGTCCCGACTGGTGAGCACGCAGCTGAGCAGGCGCAATGGAAAGAAATTCATCTGCGACCGGTACGTATATAAACTTATGAAATGTTGAAATGTCTCGCGAAAAAAAAATTAAATAATACATTTTTGGGGTTTACAGATGCATGCACTACTTCGGATCTGCCGAGGAGTTGGAGCTTCATTCGCTGGACTGCGGGAAGATGATCGACTGTGGCATCCTGCTGCCCAGCGAAAGCAACAATTTGCTCAGTTTCGACAACCGCGATAGGAAGGAGCGACTCCCCTTCGTGGTATATGCAGATCTGGAGTGCATCATCGAAAAAACTGAGGACAACCGAGTGGGTGATAATAAATTACATATGTATGAGCACCATAAAGTTCATAGCATAGCCTATTATATGCATTGCTCGTACGATGCATCACTATCGACGTATCGATGTCGCCGCGACGCGGATTGTGTTTTATGGTTCGTCAATGAACTAAAAAATTTTGCAAACTTCCCCAAACCCATCCTGGCCAGTAATGTTCCCATGCTTGATTTAACCACCGAACAGTTGACGGCATTTCGCAATGCAACTAGGGAATTCAATCCCGAGATACGGGATCCGGGGATCCCGGGATCCCGGCTGTTTTTTGGATTCCAAAAATCCCGGGATTTGATATAACTAATCCCGAGAATTTCGGGATTATTTAAAAATGTGACTTACTTTAGGAACACCCGAAAAATATAAAAATAAACAGAATAAATAAACATAGTCATTTCATAATAATAAGAACAATAGTAATAATGATTTATTTAAATAATAATATTAAGTCGTATACAACTAACTGAACCATATTTATTTTTTCAATGTTATTCTCACTTTCCGCTATCTCGAAATCGCGCGAGTTGCAGATCGCAACTTCTCTGAACACGTAACGTCGAAACATTGTACTTAAATATATACGTCCTTTAAGTGTTTTATTGTTTCTTCGCTCGAATTTATTGAGACGTTATTCATTACTGTTTTATTGTGAAAAATAATTTTAGTCTATGTTTCAGACTACCGATAGAAAGTAAGTTTGTTTACATTAAATCAAGGCTGTACAAGGAGCTGTTTTCGGCGCCTGGCGGCGAGCAACCCGCCTGTCCCGTTGCTAATGTTAGAATCGGTGAGTAGAACTGCAGTAGTGTACGTGCATTTGGTATGACTTGAACACAGCCATATATACTTACGCTACGAGCCTACGAGCACGCACATACACTACTGCAGTTCTCCTCACCGATTCTACCTTAGCAACGGGACAGGAGGGTTGCTCGCCGGTAGGCGCCGAAAACAGCTCCTTGTGCAGCCCTGAATTAAATAAAGATTTAGAATTTTAGTACATAATAAATCATTTTAATTACTGAAATTTTCTATTACCCAATCCCGCGATTAGTCCCGGAATCCCGAGATAGATTTTAAAAAATCCCGCAATCCCGGGATAGTAAATAATGGCCGGGATTGTATTCCCTAAATACAACACACTGTGATATTTGCGAAGAGCCATTTCAGGCTGATGATGTACGAGTTCACGATCATTGTCATCTACCCGGACGGTTTAGAGGCCCAGCACATTCAGAGTGCAATTTAAATTATAAAAACGCGTTTTAAATCCCCATACTTTTCCATAATTTATCCGGTTACGATTCACATTTCATTATCGAGAAAATAGCTACCGCTTTCGAAGGTCACGTTGATGTATTGCCCATAACTAAAGAATAGTATATTTCTTTCACCAAAAATGTCGAAGATACGGCAGAACCAGACTCGTGAAATTATATTAAATTGCGATTAGCATCTTTGCTTAGTATAGATCAATTAAAAATTTGACGGTCCAAATTTGAAACATTATTCGCCGAAGATTTCAATTTATTGACGCGAAAGGGTGTCTTTCCGTATGAATATCTTGATTGCGCGAACAAGCTGCAGGACCCATGATTACCGCCGCGCGAGTCATTCTACAGTTCGTTAACGGGTGAGACTGTATCCGAGAACGATTACGCGCACGCCGAGACTGTCTGGCAGCGTTTCGACATTAGAACCTGGGTCGCGAATACAGCGACTTGTATTTGAAAACAGATGTCTTGTTATTGGCAGATAATTTTGAAAATTTTCGCGAAAGTTGTATCAAGAGTTACGGACTAGATTCAGCACATTATTATACTCTACCCGGTTTCACATGGGATGCCATGCTAAAACATATCAAAATTACGTTCGAATTGCTCACCGACGTCCATATGGTTATGTTTATCGAACGCGGTATACGCGGGGGTTTAAGTCAATGTTCTGGAAGAAATGTACATTCCAATAACAAGTACGTCATCTTACGACACATCGGAACAGTCATCGTACTTGATGTACTTTGATGTAAATAATTTGTATGGATGGGCAATGTGCCAAGCCCTACCATACGCCAAATTTCAATGGGTCGAAGATGTTGCAAATTTTGACGTGTCTTCAATCGATGTCGAATCGCCCACAGGATACATTCTCGAGGTAGATCTGGAATATCCGCAACGTCTGCACGACGCTCATGCTGATCTACCGTTCTGTCCGACGCGTGCCAAACCACCGGGCAGCAGACAGGACAAGTTACTCGTGACGGTATACGATAAGCAGCGTTACGTTATCCATTATCGCAACCTGCAGCAGTGCACGCGTCACGGTCTTCGTATTACAAAGATACACCGCGTGCTTCAATTCACTCAATCCCCCTGGTTCCGCGATTACATCGAACTCAATACACGATTTAGAACAAACGCGACAAATGATTTTGAGAAAAAATTGTACAAATTGATGAACAACATGGTATTCGGTAAAACTATGGAAAATGTACGAAATCATGTGGATGTACAACTTTTGACACATTGGGAAGGGCGATATGGCGCGGAGGCAATGATCGCGAAACCGAATTTCCACACCAGAAGTGTTTTTTCGGAAAATTTAATAGCTATTGAATTGCGAAAACTCGAGGTGAAATTCAACAAACCGATATACGTGGGTATGTGCATTCTGGACAAATAAAAAAATTTGTTTGTACGAATTTCATCACGAGTACATGTCTCCCCTGCTCGGACCAAATTGTAAAATTCTATACACCGACACAGACAGTCTCATTTATCACATTAGATGCGAAGATATCTACGAGACCATGAAACACAATATCGATAGATTCGACACAAGCGATTATCCTATCGACAATTCATATAATATGCCGCGCTTGAATAAGTAGGTTCCAGGGCTAATGAAGGACGAAAATAATGGTGCGATAATGACCGAATTCGTAGGTCTTAGAGCGAAAATGCACTTCAACAACAAAATACACTTCGCGTAGACGGCAAAAAAGATACGAAAAAGGCGAAAGGCGTCAAGACCAACGTCATAGCCAGAACGATAACTTTCGACGACTACGCGCAGTGTTTGCAAAGGGAGATCGAAATGGTTCGCAGCCAATCATGCATACGGTCTAAATTGCACAAAGTGTACACCATTTCGGAATCCAAAATCGCTCTAAGTCCGTAGGACGACAAGCGGCATATCGTACCCGAATCGATCGACACTCTGCCCTGGGGACATTATAATATACCGTTGTAGAATATCATTTTAAAATAGAAATTGTATTTATTGTCATTATTGTGTAATACAGAAATTGCTCGCACGTGTATAGAAATTATAAATAGTGGAATTACTGTGCAAAAATAAAATTGTTCACTCATTTACATATATATCATTGTATTTGTATTGAATCATGTATTATTATGTTACAATACATTCTTTTTATTTATCCAAGAATTGTGTGATTTATCAAACCCCAACCACTTGACATATACCTTATCCCCCTTCCTACGCAACACTTTTTCCACTAGATACACATCAGGATCGGTGACGCGTTGCAGCTCGTGTTCATAGAATCTGACAGCAACAGGTTTTCCACAGGAATCGAGGAGCAGATACATCGCGGGATTAGTTGCCTGTACTTTGGCTATCCTGAACACCTCCGTTGTCCAATTCGGCGTATAGCGTTTATCGAAGATGGTTTTAAATTTGCTCACGCGCACAAACTCGCCCAAGTTGAATCTCGCTGGAGCAGCGATCTTTATGTTGCTGTATACGGTGGCTGGCAGCTTATCGGCGTTCGCAGGGATAACATCGCAAGGACGCATTCTGATGGTTCTATGTTTTTGCGCGTTATACTCTGCGAGAAGACGCGGTAGCGAATCGATCCATCTGTAGGTTCCATTGAGCATAAACATTTTCCACATATTGTTCTTCAAAGTTCGATTGAAACGTTCTACGACGGAGGCCTTCATCACCGCATACGTCGAATAATGATTAATGCCATGCTTTGTCAAGAGTTTCTGCACATCGGCGTTGTAAAATTCTTTTCCTTGATCGGTTTGCAAATTTTTCGGATACCGATCTCTACATATCTTTGCAAACGTTTTGGTCACCTCAGAACCACTTTTAGTCTGGAGCGGCACCGCCCATGCATACTTGCTCAACACATCGATGAGGGTGAGTATGTAGTGGTGACATTGGTTGAATCGCGAGTATGTACGCATTTCTGCAACGCCAGCTTGCCACAGATCGTCGTATCCATGCACTATGAAGCGCCTCCATGGGAAATGCATTCGAGCTGGAGCATGCAATTCCTCAACAAGTTGCCGCTTCTTGGGACCATGGTTTTCTTTACTTTTGGATTTCGATAATGATTGCATGTTTGATCGCAGAGGTGTCTTTGATACGAATGATGTGATAATTATCATGTACGTGCATTATGTGCTCCCCATCGACCCGAGGAAATTCTGGACAAGTTCAACCGACTCGCATGATTCACCTTCGCAGCGATGCTGCGGGATTGAATTCGACGCCTGCGATATCTTTTTAACGCTGTTTTGCAACGTCAGCATATCTCTCTGAAACACGACCAGCTTCCTCTCTAATTCTTCCTGCTGCTATCTCAAAAGTTTAATGCTCTTTTCCATGTATAGTTTATTGATGGCATCGCTGTCGGCCACCGGCTGAGCTATGCGTCGTATCTTGCGTGATTTTGCATCAAAGTCGGCACCGTCCACACAAAGAGCGTTATCTCGTATATAATTTCGAAGCATGCCGCTCCATTTGTAATAGTCCATTCTAGCTGCTCCACTCTTCTCGAGCGATACTCCAAATTTGTTGATCGGCATCTCGACGCATACAGTGCAAATCATCGACGTGCGGTTTAATTTATAATGAGGCCTACCTCGCGGAGTTCCTCGATAATCGATAGACTTTCAGGATCATGAGAGTTGTTACCAGCCTGACGCGACGCTTCCTACAAACGCAATCGATTCACCAGCTCGTTGGGATCATCCCAATGCACGTAATCGATCTTGTTATCGTTTACCATCTTCGCTAGCGGTGTCCTTAGACCTTTCCCTGCCCTATTAGCCTATACACGGGGGAGTAGAGGTGCAATTACATGTTTGTTCTTGTATCCCTTGTTGCTTAATATGGGGTGTTTAGCGTTATGACCGCGTCTGTGGGCATTCGTCGTCAGTAGTATACTTTTGTATTTTTGTTTGTCGGCATCGGTGTACAGGGCATCGTCGGGAGTTCTCTTGAAAATCAGTTCGTAAAGACCGGACGTTTCTCTGTATCTTATACCATCAATGATTATATTATCATCTTTGTCTATATCGAAAGCCTTATCTCCAAGCATCGTTCCAGTATTTCCAAAGTATACACCATACACATAGTCCATTGTTGTATCCCTATCACCACTTAGGATTGCGCTCATGTATTTTTGCCCCAGTGGGCCGAAATGGCTGTGAAACGTTTCTTGTCCTTCGGATATTTGGAGTTGATGTCTAATAGATGTTGCAAACGACTCATCGGGACTTGTTTCGAAAACGTCGTCATCAATGGTTGTGAGCGATTGTACACCGGTATTTATTGGTGTGGGAGGAACGGGGGAATCGTTTGACGTGGCATTCTGTCGTTTCCGCTTCGATTGAACTGGTGTGGAGGTTATGGGTGAATATTCCGATGACATGTGTGGCTTCCTTCTTGTCTTGCGTGATGTGTTCCCTTTCGGCTGAATTTTTGTTTTAGGCGTTAATGTTTCATTCCCTTCAATGTTTGTGCTCATCGACGGTGATGCGTCAGCTTCTGCTGCTGTGGTATTTTCCACGATATGTTTTAAGGGATCGACAACAGGTTTAAAGTATCTCTTCAACGTGATATCTTCCTCCATCTTGCCAGTCTTCAAAGCCTGATGTTTCTTGCGAATGGATTCGCTGGTTTTTGCAATTTCCTTCGCTATTCTCTCACGATCCTTAATCTCCAGACTATCGATATCAATCATCGTTGTATCGCAGACGTCGCTTTCTCACCGACAGCTTGAAGACAATTGACTGTCTCACGGTATGGCAAACTCGTTAAATCCCTTTCTATAACGTCCATTGAACATCGCGCAATCCTTGTCTATTACCGCGAAACCATACTCCCGTTGCCAACAATTTCGGCACAAAGCGCAGGAATCCTCGTAAGACATATCAATGTTTACGTGATCGTTGTTAACATGTTTCAAGTTGGTACCATACTGCTTAAACAGAATCAGCAGATTCGAATTGTCGCGTATAAGATGTTTGGGAATTTTTGCATACGTCTGACAGAGATAGAAGCAGTCAACGTTCGAGTGGCGCCCCATTGCAAAGTATTCTCGTATTGTATCTTGCTTGTCGCATGCTACGTCATCAAAGATAAAAATTGAATTCGGGAGCGATTCGCTCGGTGGGATGACGTCGCTGTTATTCGAAAACGTAAAGTAGCCAATTTCATCTATCGGAGTCAATAAATTCTCCAAATATTGATATTTCGGCTGTTGCAACGACTTGGAATACACGTACACGTTCTCGAAGCGGACGCCGTGTGGACTTTCCAACAAGCTCACCAACACGTTGGTCTATCCGCAATTTGATGGGCCGCAAATCAGACAGTGTATAGTGTTTGGTAGCATGCTACCATGTTTGCGTCTTGTTTTCGAGGACATCATTTGTGATTTATCGTCAAAATTTGTTACGCGTATCGTCACAGGTTGTCGCACGAATCGCATCCTCGTTGTGGACTGCGAAAAATGATTTTGATACGTCGAAGTGGCGACGCGCCTTATTTATAGGTCCACGCTGAAGCAAAACAGCTCAGTATTCAAAATGCTTCTGGTCCTGTCGGATAATTGTGATATTCGAGACTTAGCCTCTGGGCAGTTGAAATATATACCAAAGATTATTCTACTGCGAGAGTTTGGCAGACACATTGATCAGTTGTAGGACAGACTCTCCGAGCATATAAAAGCCGATTCTGACGTTCAGCAGTATCGTCGGTGTTTGGAACATTATAATCGCCCTTGGCAGCGAACGCATATCGACGGTCCAGCACCATTGATTAAAAACTGTGGTGAATGTCGCCAACGAGAGGAAAGAAGGTTTGTGGTTTGTTAAATCGGGCGATAAACGCGCTACCTATCGAATTACATATCCCGGGATACCAGTTTTGCGGTCCAGGAACACATCTGGCAAAACGATTGGCTAGAGGTGATCAAGGCATCAATCCGTTGGACGCAGCGTGTCGCGAACACGATATTGCGTATTCGCGCAGTAATGACCTCCGCGAAAGGCACGCGGCAGATAACGTACTCGCCGACAAAGCGCGAAAACGCATCGTTGCGCGTGACTCGACTCTGGGTGAAAGAGGTGCTGTTACAGCTGTGGGCAGCTATGAAGGCCAAGACGAAAATCGGAATGGGGATGAAAACAAAAATCCGCAAAAGTACTACGAAGAGAGCATCGAAAAAGCGGATTCTCCCGGTGACAAAACGGAGTGGTATATTACCACTTCTCTCGCTGCTAGATGTTCTCGGATCAATAGCTGGTGGAGCGGCGGGGATCGCTAAGGCGGTAAACGATAATAAGGCGGCGCAACATCAGCTGCAGGAAGTGCAACGCCATAATCGCTCCATGGAAGGTCGCGGACTTTATCTCGCACCATACAAGCGCGGACAGAGAATATCAAAACGAAAAAAAAACACCGAAAAGATAATAAAAATGCCTGTCGGCATAACTACCGACGCGCAATTGGAGGAGTTGGCAAAACGTATGCATATTCCATTCTTTAGAGGTGTTTTTATGCGCAATGCACTACCTGCCGGAGGAGTACGTCGAAACGAGAGCGGTATCATAAATTTGGACAATGTCGAGGGGCCGGGGACACATTGGGTGGCGTATGCGAAGAGGGGGTGTCGAGCTATATATTTCGACAGCTTTAGGAATCTTCAACCGCCTAAGGAATTGGTACAATATCTGGATAAAGATGCTGTGAAAATCGAATACAATCGAATGGCTTATCAGAAGTACGAACAGAGCAATTGTGGACAACTATGTCTACGCTTTCTACATACCATTGGAACCAAATTTAAGGATTGACTTCCCACCCCTCTGATTCAGTACTAGTCGAACAGTACAGCCCGGAATATGTCGTTAACATTCACTCTAACCGGCAAGAGTAGCACCCTCGCGGTGAGCTACATTCCACCCATAGATTTGAGCCACGATGATTATGAGCTTGGTCTAACAACCTTTGAAACTTATCATACAATACCGAACATAGACTCGACAAACGATAAATTCTACTTCAGCGCACACTATGACATCAACAGCAGCGTCGACATCATTCATGAATACATTATGATTCCCCACGGCTCCTACGAACTAGACGCCATTGCCAAGTATTTGACGCAGCGATTACTCGAGCGGTATCCTCAAAATCTCGGTGGCATCGATGCCAACGATGGCGACGACAACGATGTGTATCCAATAGTGTTGCACCCCAACAACAACACCATGAAAAGCGAGCTGTACTGTTTGTTCGCCGTAGACGTTACAAAGCCCAATAACATTGGATCGCTACTGGGATTCCCGACGAATCGGGTATTAGAACCAGGACGGTGGCACGAATCGGACAATCCAATTAATATCATGAACATGAACATTATTCGCATAGAATGCAGCGTGACCGCTGGCGCGTACAACAATGGGAAGCGCGTACATAGGATACATGAATTTTCTCTGAAAGTCCCACCAGGATATAAGATATCGGAAACGCCCGCGCAGATCATTTACCTTCCAATCACCGCACGGGTCATTACGGATCTAACGATACGTGTTGTGGATCAAGACGGACAGTTGCTCGATTTTCGAGGTGAAGAGATTACCATCAGATTGCACGTACGACGGCGACGACGATAATACATGTGGTGTGACCGAAAGAGATGCTTGTGTTGAATGACTCCAGAAACTCGTTTCTTCCAAGTGAAATTGTTTGCAACAACAACAACAACCACAACACCTGCAACAGCTCTGATTACACTAAAAAGAAAAGGCTCTGTCCTGCGAACATTGCATTTTTGAAATCACTGGGATGCCTTGTGCACATTTAAGTTGAAAAAAATGGTGGACATTCTAAGCATTGGAGGGAAGCCGACGTTTGATGATCGTATCGTCAAGCTCGAGACTCACACATACAACTCATATGTCAACACGACGTTTGGATACAGCGATAAGAATGCCGATACAGCAGCAGGATTTATACACATTGCCGTGTGAATGTTGCCTCTACGTGGAGGGTAAATTGAAGATAAATAAGCCAAATGATGCATTAACGGTGATGTTGGGAAATAATTGTGTGACGTTCTTATTTTATGAGATTCGACACGAGTTGAATGGCGTGGAGATTGATCGCAACAGAAACGTTGGAATAACTAGCACACATAAAAACTATGTATCGCTGACATTTGGCGAAGACAAAAATATGGAGAATGCCGGATGGGGCTTGAAACGACGCGATGGGCTAATAGTGATAAATCATTTCAATTTTTGCGTCCCACTCAAATAGTTCCTGGGATTTTGCGAGGACTACAAACGCATGATTATTAATGCGCGTCACGAATTGATTTTAATACAATCGCGCAACGATAACAATTATCTAATAGGATCATCGATGTTGGAACCAGAAATTGAATTATTTAACTACAATGGCGGATGCCTCATGTAACGTTGAATGATGTTAATAAGCTAATGTTGCTACATACTTTGGAAAGGGGACAAAACCTGGGCATTTGTTTTCAATCGTGGGATCTGTACGAGTATCCTCTCTTACAGAGCACGACCAAGCATTCATTGGCCGTGAAGGCATCTGTACAGTTGGAGAAGCCACGATGCATCATTCTTGCTCTACAGACTGATCGAAGGAATGTGATGAGGGAAGACATTACTAAGTTCAACACCTGCAAATTGGCAAATGTAAAACTTTTTCTCAACTCGGAATTTTACCCATATGATGACCTGAATTTGGACTTTGACAAGAATAAGCATGCCATCTTGTATCACATGTATACACAACTCCGTAAATCGTATTATGGACATAGTTGCAACGAGGCATTATTCACCGTGGCCGAATTTTTACAATTTGGTCCCCTCGTGGTGATTGATTGCTCGCGACAGAATGAGCCGATCAAGAATGGCACCGTGGATGTGCGCATAGAATTCGAGTGTAAAGAGAATGTGCCTGCAAATACTACGGCCTACTGTCTGATTCTGCACGATCGTGTGCTTGAATACAATCCGCTGATAAACGTGGTGCGCAAAATAAATTAAATTACCATACTACTTGCCCCGCCCTCTCCTGTGCCAAATTCATACAAATATTTCATCGTGAAAATCGAGATGTCTTATGAGAAAGAGCCCATTCTCTCGTCTGTCTTGGAAGCGAGCGGACCTCTAAATCGTACCGAAAATTGTTGTACCAACATTTGTTGACCTGCAAGGGTTCATCGTCGATGGAAGATTTGTCGTCAAGGAAGTGGCTATCCTGCGAAAGGGAACAATTCTCTCGCACTATATTTTCGGGAGTTCGATGCCACAATTTCTTCTTACGAAATCCGACAAATCGAGCATCCGGTGGTTGGTGGCAAAACATCACGGGCTACGGTGGGTCGATGGAGACGTTCCGTAGAGCATGGCTAAACGGCTAATTACGAAAGCTGTTGCTGATGCGATCGATGAAGAAGATGACGCATCCCATATCGTATACGTTAAAGGGCTGCAGAAACGCGACTGGCTTGCAAATTTCCTCGATGAAGACATGAGAATGGACGTGATCATCGAGACGCTGGACATTGACTACGAGGATATAAAATCTCTAAATAAGCTAAATGTAGTTAATACTCTGCGATGCGGCAGACACGCAAAGCATTGTGCCATGCAAAATGTATTTAAAATATTCAACTGGTGGTCTAAACGCCAGAGAGAAATTCATAAATAAATAAAATAAATTTTTTATGTATAAATGTTTTTTCTTCACCCTTCCCAACCTCCTGCATGTAATGTACGCTAGATTAAGACGATAATTATAATTATGCAGAAGCGGTTCGATTCACATTCAGAGTGGTATGATTCACATTCAATACCCGTTCAATACCCGTTCGATACCCGTTCGATACCCGTTCGATACCCGTTCAATACCCGTTCGACACACGATCAATGCGATATGATTCACGTTCGATACCCGATCAAAGCCGTTCAATACCCGTTCGATACCCGTTCAAAACAGCTCGATACCCGTTCGATACACGTTCAAAGCCGTTCGATGCACGTTCGATACCCGATCAAAGCCGTTCAATACCCGTTCGACACACGTTCAAAGTCGCCCAATACCCATTCGACACACGTGCAAAGCCGTCCTATACCCATTCGATACGCGTTCAAAGCCGTTCAATACACGTTCGATTCACGTTCAAAGCCGTCCAATACCCATTCGATACGCGTTCAAAGCCGTTCAATACACGTTCGATTCACGTTCAGAGTGGTACGATTTACGTTCGATTCACGTTCAGAGTGGTACGTTAGGCGTTGAAAGTGGTACGATACACGTTTGATAGATGTTCAATATGTGATCGAAGTGGTATGATAGACGTTGAAAGTGGTATGATCCACGTTTGATAAATGTTCAATACGTGATCGAAGTGGTATGATAGACGTCTAATAAACGATCAATGTGGTATGGTCTAGTCGAATGATGTGTTGAAAGAGGGAGAAACGATTCAGCCAAATGATACACGCGAAGAAGATAAAGGAGAGGATGGCCAGTGAGTAATTCGAAGAAGATGCATAGAAGGTGAGGATGGTCAGCGAAAATGTAGGTGGAGCACATAGAAGGAGAGGGTGGCCAGTGAAGAAGAAGGTGAAGAACAAAGACATCTTACTTTGCAAAGCTATGCAACTTTAGGAATGGGCCCACATGTGGGAACTTGAGATGCAGCGAGACCAGTTATCCATCAAACGTTGAAGACGTCGGTCTAATTTTTTTGTGCGATTTTTTCTGTGTGAAAAATGGGATTACGCAGGATCGCCCCTGAGTGTGACCCCGAGGTATGTACATTTAAATATTTTTACATTTATCGCGTTTAACATTTATCGCGTTTAACATTTGAAACCGAGTGCTATTAAATCAGACGTTTGTGCGAGTATTATATTGCTAATTATCTTTTAGATCTCGCCACCACCATCGCCGACGTGGTCGAGTGATTGGGGGTCACCGCCACCGTCGCCGCAGCCGTCGCCGCAGCCGTCGCCGTCGCCACGGTCGCCGCCTCCTCCACAGGTATGTAATAATACTTTGCATTGTTTTGTGCGTTTGATATTTATTATGTTTGATGTGTCAAAATTATATCGACGTTTGTGTCTATGTTCTAGGACCTACCACTACCTGATTTGAGGGTCTGGCTGGCGGGCCTGGAGGCCCGTGCGCTCCAGGTTGCACCCCGAGTGGTGCAGATGCGGCGGTCGGTGCCGGTGATCGGCCCTGTCATTGCCGCGCGGGTGCGGCTGCAATGGCCGATGGTACAAATACCACCGCAGCCTGTTGTGTTGAGATGGGCCCCGTATTGGGTGCCGCGGCCCCCATCGCCACCATCACCCCCATCGCCCCCCGCGCCTCCATCGCAGCTTGAATAATTTCTTTTTTTCTATTTATTAGTTTTTCCTTTCTTTTATATATTTTTTATATTTTTATTTTCTATTTATATTGTATTTTTATATTCTTTTTCTATTTTTCTATTTTTTCTATTGTATTTTATATATTTTATTATATTTTTATATTCTTTTATATTTTTTCGTTTTTTATATTCTATTTGTATTCTATTTATATTCTTGTATTTTATATTCCCTTAATTTTAAAATAAATTTCCTAACGTATATTCCCTTAATTTTAAAATAAATTTCCTAACGTATATTATTTCTCCATTTATTTACCCGTCTTCCTGCTCCCTCTCTTACCACCTAATTCTAAGATTCGGCGCTTCCACAGGTATTATATTACATTCAACACGTGTCGAGACTTTTATCTTTGAGGGTGGGACTCAAGTTACATGTAATCGCGCGATACGCTGCGGCGCTTTAAAAACTTGTTATCTATAGAATGCATGCTACATATCTGCTTGAAATAACATTTCTACATAATGGTTCTGTAGATCGTTGATTCAAAATTATTATTTCTCCGCGTTGGGGGAAAATTTCTGCTGCATATTGGTTTGGAAAAAAATTTCGGGGGCCGCCCCTCCCTGGGTTAGGTCTGAAAAAATTTTCGGGGTGGGTCAAGGTCTGAAAAAGACTTTTCGGGGGTCATTCCCTCCCTCCGAAAAATTTCGAGGACGGTGGGTCAGGTCTCCGCGGCTGCTCGGCCCGGACTGATCCCCTCCACGGTTGCGGCTTCCCCCACTCCGCGGCTCGTGCGCGCGCAACCGCTCTTCCAGTCCCCGCAGGCCCCGCGCCCAGGTTTCCCTCTGCCGCGCTCCCCTCAGAGGACCTGGGTTAGAATCGGCATAGCCTTACTACTGGTATGATTCACGTTCGATTCACGTTCAGAGTGGTACGTTAGGCGTTGAAAGTGGTACGAAACACGTTTGATAGATGTTCAATACGTGATCGAAGTGGTATGATAGACGTTGAAAGGGGTATGATACACGTTTGATAGATGTTCAATACGTGATCGAAGTGGTATGATAGACGTCTAATAAACGATCAATGTGGTATGGTCTAGTCGAATGATGTGCTGAAAAAGGAGAAACGATTCAGCCGAATGATACACGCGAAGAAGAAAAAGGAGAGGATGGCCAGTGAATAATTCGAAGAAGATGCATAGAAGGTGAGGATGGTCAGCGAAAATGTAGGTGGAGCACATAGAAGGAGAGGGTGGCCAGTGAAGAAGAAGGTGAAGAACAAAGACATCTTACTTTGCAAAGCTATGCAACTTTAGGAATGGGTTCGCATGTGGGAGCTTGGCGATGCAGTGAGACCAGTTGTCTTCAAATCTTCAGCAACGACAATCGGAGTTTTTTGAAACAGTTCTATGTGACACTTTTTTTTTGCTGAGTAAATTGGGATTATCACGAATCGCCCCGGAGTGCGACCCCACACAGGGCCAAGACAGTCCTGGGGTATGTGCACAACAATATTTTTGACATTTATCGCGTTTAATCTTTTAAATCGAGTGAGATTA
Source organism: Andrena hattorfiana (assembly GCA_944738655.2). Taxonomy (NCBI): domain Eukaryota; kingdom Metazoa; phylum Arthropoda; class Insecta; order Hymenoptera; family Andrenidae; genus Andrena; species Andrena hattorfiana. The sequence goes on along the minus strand of OX122894.2, from coordinate 27,496,488 downwards.
ATTCAAGCGGACATGTCAATATTATATTACTTATTATGTTGTAGAACTCGCCACCACCATCGCCTCCCTTGCAATCACCACCTCCACGATCACCCAATTGGCCAGCCGATTGGGGCTCGCCGCAGCCGTCGCCGCCACCGCTTCCAGTGGTATGTAATACATTGCATTGTTATGTGTGTTTGATGTTTATTATGTTTAATGTGTCATTATTACATCGATGTTTGTATCTGTGTTCTAAAACATATTTTTTATGTTGCGGGCGAGACTGGTGGATAAGGAGGACGCGTCCCCAGTCCCCCAAGAGCCGCGGATGCGGCGGCAGTCGGGGTCAAGCATCGGCCCCGTGATGGTCGCGCGACGGCGGCGATTGGGGCCCCTGAGGCTGCGGCGACCACGGCCCCGATCGCCACCATCACCCCCCTCGCCACCTTCCCCATTTTAGAATAGTTATATATTTTTTCTATTTTTATATTTTATATTTATTTTCTTTTATTTTATTATTATTATATTCTATTTCATTTCATATATTCTATTTTTATATTTCTATTTTTATATTTCCATTTCATATATTGTATTTTTATATTTTATTTATATTCATTTTTTTCACATGTATATTCATTTTATACTGTTTTCTTTTTATCTTTTATTTTATTATTATTATATTTTTCTTTTTGTAATAATATATATATATATATATCTTAAACCTATATTATTTCTCCGATTCATTTACCCACCTTCTCTCCTTGCCACCGCCTAATTTTAAGATTCGACGTTTCAAAAATTATTGTTTCTCTGCGTTGGGGAGAAAAAATGTCTGTCGACGCTGCATAATTCTATGATTCGCACCTTCTTCGCGCTGCCAAATGACATCATCTCGCGCGGCTTTCTCAGAGGATTCAAATTACGCGTAATGGCGCGATACGCTGCGACGTTCGAAATACTGTTAGTTTTAAAACTAGAATGATTGCGATTGTACCACTATGTAGTGCTGTCTCTTTCCCTCCCGAAATTTAGCTTTCAAATAACTGTGATTGTGCCACTAAGTAATGCTCTCTCTTTCCCGTCCCCCGAATATGCGGTTTGTAAAATGATTTTTATAATACATTCGAAAAAAATCGAACTTATACGAGATCGCGTCTCGAGCACCCTTCTTTTCGCGGTTTTTATTTTTTAATTCGATTCTGGAGGGTGGGCTTACGAAATTATTGGGGTGGCAAATCTCTTCTACATCTAGACTAACGAACTGCATCGTTGAAAGAATGATTTTTATAATACATTAAAAAAAAATCGAACTTATACGTGATCGCGTCTCGAGCACCCTTCTTTTCGCGATTTTTATTAGTATTTCAATTCTGGAGGGTGGACAAACGAAACCATTGGGTGGGCAAACGTGGCCAGATCGTGCACAATCGTATGCTACTTTTAAAAAATTCAAAATTTTTTATGGTCGGTTCTGCAGACAATTTTTTTATTTGTTCATAACTTTTTTTTTGAAGGTTGGGCAAACGAAAATTTTTGTTGGGCAAACGTGGGTAAACGATGGACAAACGAATGCCGTTGAGTTTTTCCAAAAATTCGAATTTGGGGGTGCTATCTTCACAGACCTTCGAAGACGTTGTTTGTAAAACGCCGATCTTTCCCGACATCATCCGATAATTATTTTGCGTTGGCGTTTGACAAATGTTAATGGTGTGTGTGTGCGCGTGCATGTGTGACGCTCGCTATGTACCATTCAGGAAAGACTAATGTTGGAGTGGTCGCGTTGGGGAGTGGGTTAGGCGGCTGACTCGTAACACGCAGATCTTGGGTTCGAGCCCCGTCGCCCGAGATTCTGTTTTCTCATATATATTAATATCTTAAATTAATATTTCCCTCCTTACCAACAGTAGTCGGTACCCACGCTCGGAGTAGCACTTCACCCACGGTTCTCCTCATCGATGTACTTCGGTGTATCGTTTCGATATTGATTCGGTATCGATTGATTCGATATCTGTTCTCGCGCTATACCCCCCCCCCCCCCGCCACTCCGTCTTCTCGATGACGTCATCCGCCGCCGCCCGCCCGCCCGCCGCGTTGGATTTCCTCCGACCTGGAAACTCAAATTTGGATTTCAATGTCGGGGAGGGGTGGGGGAAATGGCCTTGAAACTCAAATTTGGGTTAGAACCCGCCTTGCCTATACTACTCCGGTTGTACTGCAATTCCAACATTATAAACTCGGCTTGCGATTTTTATAGGCATTTTTTAGAATGGAATAATGTTTTTCTCCATCATCTGTGTACGGTGAGTCGGAGCGATAAGAAGGAGATTTCGAGGGGCTCCGGTGGGGTTCCTCTTCAAAACCAGATGTTCTTGTAGACCGATCCCTGTTCTGGTCCTATCTGCTCGGAGAATGTGGGTACGACACTTCGTGGTCGTGGTGGCGAGACTCTTCAGTGTAATAGTCTCGGCGAAACCACCGGATTCATTACGGGGAGAGTGTCGCCGATTTCTTAATTTTCTATCTATCTGCAGCACGGCGTCGTAAGCTTGTTCAAGTGTTTTGATGTTTTGAGTCTGAGCCGACACTCTCCAGGAAATTCGATCCGTCCATCCAACCATCGATGAAGTTTTCTTTGACGTCCATTTCCATTTCTTTGACGGAGTCATCAGCGTGATCCAGATACCTTTCCCGAATAGCTCCGCGCGCACAATAATCTAAATGACTAGTCCTGTCGACGTACTGTCGCAGGCTTTCTCCTTCGCGAATGTGTAGTTTCGCGATTTCGACATGAAAATATGACAAACTTCTTCCCGGCGCGAATGTCTTTTTCAAATGTTGGACTAATGTCTTAGCAGAGTTGAATTTGTGTTCTAACGTGCACCGGCATGCCGGACCGATCAGTTTCGTTAGAATTATTGCAAGATACTCGGCTTCCGTACCCTCAGGAATCAAAGTTAACCCGTCTTCCACATTTTGTGCAAAGCGCGTCAAGGGTGGACTTTCACCGTCGAAGGTTGGAATTGACATTGTAATGTTCTGTATACATGTCCGTTGCGTCAAGAGTGACATTGAGCTTGCAATTGAAACCGTCAGGTTCATAATGTCGTTAGAAGAGATATTCGCCTGTGCGTTTATCATTTTGAAAATTACTAAGTGACTTGACTAGAGAAAATTAGTATATTGTCGATAATAAGTTACGAGTGATTTAACGTATTTAAAAACCCAAATTGTACAGCAATTCTAATGCAGTAGCACCCCACCGCTGTCACCAGTTCGGTTACGAGCCAGGACTGCGGCAACGCCAGAGGCCGGCGAGAAGGGTATTCCCAAGGAATACGGTTTATGAGTTTGTTAATAGGGGCACGGACGAACCTGATACGAAATCAGGGAAGCGCTAGGATTATTGACGCCGAGGACGAACCTGATGCGAAATCAGGGAGCCTCTAGGAATGGAGTTACATGCGGAAGAACCTGATGCGAAATCAGGGATCCGCAGGAGGGTGAAACATCGTGAACGAACCCGATGCGAAATCGGGGTGTCACTAGGATAAAATTCACAGACGAATTCGACGCGAAATCGAGGAGCTGTTAGGAGGTTGGATTATTCACAGACGAACCTGGTGCGAATCCAGGGAGCTGTTCGGAGGTTGGTAGATTTACAGACGAACCTGATGCGAAATCAGGGAGCCGTAGGTGGGTGATGTTTCGTGGATGAACCCGATGCGAAATCGGGGAGCCACTGGGTTGGAGAAGATTCCTTGTTTTGGATGAAAGGTTGCGAACGAACCTGATTCGAAATCGGGGAGTCGCGGGAAATGTTAGTAATGCCTCGTAACTCTTAATTAATGTGTGATACAACTCGAGCGGTAAAGTTGTATCAGTGGGTGAGTACTACTAATATTATAAGGATCGCTACGTAACAGATGGGTTTAACGAAATCTACTCGATTTACACGTGAACACCATTCGTATATTCAATAATCAGTTATTGTACAAATGTAAGTGTCGCGGTTATTTAGTTAAATAAATTATATAAGTTACCAATATTTGCACGGTGTTGAGGCACTGGCGATACGGGGCGTAAGAGTGGCTATTACAATATGCCAAATAGAATATAAACCGAACTCGCGGATTCTATGAGGTTAACTATTGATTCGGAAGGGGACTCGAACCCGATCTAACTAGATATAACCAACTCTGTACGAGCGTGACACGACGTGACTCTACGCGTGACTGTGTAGCTTTGAACCAAAGAGGGTTGAAACCAAAGGGTTTATATAGTCCAGGAAATGAGTGGGGATTCGTTAGGAATCTCCATATAAGGAAAACCTTCGGGGTCGTCGGCGTGTCACTCCCGTTCCCAGGGTCGTGATCCGGATGGTCGAGATCATAACCCCCATTAGTGGTGTTTGATAAACGAAAGGATATTAAGGTGTTTTCCCTTCGCACATGCGAGCTCGTAAAACGGTTGAGAGCGGCGTATGGGAAAATTCCACATATGTAACATACTACTCAGAAAAAAAATTTGCGAAAAATTAAAAACTCGCGCGTGTACCAGATTGTACTAGGTTTGTACCGCGTTATACCGTTCGAAGAAATTGTTTAACACTTTTGGTTTCAGAGAAAAATCCAAATATCGAAAGTCGTGGAAAGTCGAGTCGTACTACTGAGAAAAAGAAATTTACGAAAAATTAAAAATTAGAGGTTGTACCAGATTGTACTAGGTTTGTACCGCGTTATACCGTTCGAAGAAATTGTTTAACACTTTTGGTTTCAGAGAAAAATCCAAATATCGAAAGTCGAGGAAAGGCGAGTCGTACTACTGAGAAAAAAAAGTTACGAAAAATTAAAAACTCGTGGTTGTACCAGTTTGTACAAGGTTTGTACCGCGTTGTACCGTTTGAAGAAATTGTTTAACTTTTATTTTTTGTATTTAACTTTTAAATTTTTGTATTTTAAATTATGTGTTGTAGTTCTTTCTACACTTATCTTCTTAAAAATTAATAAAATTTACGCAGTTACAGTTTTTTCTGTACATTTGTGAGTGAAAATGCGTGGGGTGTAATTACACCCCTATACACGGTTAGCGTTAAACTATTAGTACACAGAGTAAAGGTTAAAACATGGGCCCATAATGAGTGAGGCCCCAGCTTGCGCCTACTGCGCCTTATGGTAAATGCTGTTACGAATATTCGAATAATCTAATAATAAATACAGTTTTGTCCCGTTAGAGGTTCGCTGGTCCGGACCGGCGTTGAGCCCGTATCGTGAACACAGCCCTAATTCCGAGTGTTCGTTTCTCGCTTCTTTCTGGCCGAAGGGGGGAGCAAGATGGAACGCTTTGCTTGTGGGGCGGGCGTGCGCGATGGGCGCAAGTGCATGGAATCGTGACTGCTCGACGCATGCACGCCATGGTCAGATAGTCTGGCACAGAACGAGTGTTTTCTGCGCCCTAGGCGAGCTTCTCAAATTCCGCCATTTATTATAATACATTTAATTGAGCTTCTTCATGTCCTTACTCTTAATTTTTACTCGTAGTTTAAAACCGTTGTAGTACAGTTTGTAGTATTTCATTTAAAAATTTGTTTTCAACAATGCCAACAATGAAAAGACCATTTTGCGCCTTTTGTCAACCTTGCGCCTTAGCAGTTGCCTAATTTTGCAGAGTAAAGTCTTAAATAATCTCAAATAAATGTATTATAATAAAGGGTTCAATTTGACAAGTTCGCCCAGGGCGCAAAAAAGACTTGAGCTGGTCGTGCGTCAAGATTTTGCGAAGCGGTTCCCGTGCTACCGTAAGCGCTTGCGATCATCGCACAAGCCCGTCGCGCACGCAAAGGACGGAGTGTCACGGCGTCCGAAAGACGGAGCGAGACAAAACATGAACGCGTCGTCTGTCTCGTACCATCTTCGCTCGCTTTCAGTGCCTCTCGCTCGCTTTTGTTCCATTTCGCTCTCGCCTTCGCCGCACAAAAATGAGATAGAAGTGGTGGGGGTAACGAAAAGTCCGTATCGTGTACACCAAATCGAACCCGTAACGAGACAATACTGTATTCGAATAGAGTAACGCATACACATGTTGGCGCCTGTAAAATGATTGACCCTCTTCCCCAAAAAGTAGGAAATACAATATAATGCTTTTTTATATAATAAAATATATCTATATTCCGGTGGCCCAGATATTTTTGTTCCGAATATAAGTAATTATATTTTATTTATATAAAAAAAGCATTATATTATATTCCCTATTTTTTGGGGAGGAGGTTAATCATTGTATGGGGGTCAACATCTGTATGCGTTACCCTATTCGAATATTCGAATACCACAGAATTCGAATAATTTCTCCGATTATTCGGATCTATCGAATTTCTGATTGTACCGAATAGGAATCTGAACATGAAATATTTGTTTACAGTTTATCGTGAAATCCGTTTCATATTGGCCTTTACAATTATTTGTTTTTCAAACGATCAATTTGTAACTTTATTAATCTTTGGTAAATTTATACATTTTGAAATGAAAGCAACCTACAGTTATTAGCATTATTATTTTTATAATAATGAGTGGACAACCCCGACGGAGTCGGCCAAGGGCTCCCTATTCTAGGCCTACCCATGTCCCATCATAAGCGGGTGACAAACAGTGTAAGCAGACTTTTTTGTAGGAAGCTAAAACCTCATAAACGATTTTGAGGAACTCTAATATTTTTATTTTGCCCTCGTTACTATAACGTTATTTCTTTAAATTTATAGAGTATTATTCGCTTTATAGACACGATGTTACTCATTAATAGTAATAGTAGTAATTTTATTCTTTGCTTCTGTAAGCTACCCACACACGCGCGAATGTTTCTCCTTTCTCTCAGGATTGTAAGGCCCGATTAACTCTCGTGGTACGCGATGTAAGCGACTTTGTCACTCGGCAAATTAATTTTAAGTGAATGATTGAAAACATCATGACGAAAAAGAACTCATTGGCCCGACTGACGACCAGACGCGGAAAAAACATTATTGTCCGTATGGTGATTTTAATGAGAATAATGCGTTGACAATGAACGGACACGACTGTTTTCGAATGATTTTTGCGTCACGAACGTTTAACGAGAAAGTGTACTACTGTTTACTTAAAAATAAATAGTATATAAATAAATTGTATGCAGATATAATGATGAAATTAGTAGTTAATTTATGAAATTTATTCTTATTTATTAAATAAATAAAAGAAACTCGCCAAATTTAATATTCACCTGTTTATCAAAAAAATGTCCTTTTGTTTATACTTTAAGGTCTGCCCTGTCCAATGAATTATTTTTTAAATGGCTGCAGTACACAGAGTGTACAAAGGTAGCATAATCATTAGTCCTTTTATTGGGGGCTTCTATGAATGAGTTGCTGAAATATTTACTGTCTTTGGTATAAATTATTAATTTCTGTAAATATGAGCCGAAACATATGCTGAACGATGACTTTAAGAACAGCTCTCGCTAACTTTTCCGGCGTTCGGATGGTAGACGCGTTGTCCAGAATTTTGGGAGGTGACACATTCCAATTGTTTACACTTTTGCAGAAGAGGAGGGACCTCCCCTCTGTTAATTCGTCGGTGGAGGGGGTACCTTCGCTGCCTTGACGAAGTGGAGGAAATGTGTGTACAATCAGCTGGTCTCAAAAACTAGCCAGGATGATCGGTCAGAATGGTTACCAAATGTACCATGCGCCGACAGAGCAATATACGGATTAACTTGGAGCGAAGAAGGTCGAAATCCCTGAAAAAAAACGGCACGATGCCGATTGCCCCCTATTCGACATCTGGCAGGCAAATGTTTCCCGATGAACGCTTCGAAAATAAGCAAGGAATAAAATTAGTACTATTGCTATTAATGAGCATTATGATTCAACATTTAAATACACTAGGTCCCTAAATTTAAATAAAATTCATACCCTCCGTTGCAAAATTCATACAATCAAAGATTAATAAAATTCCAAATTTTTCGTTTGAAAAACAAATAATTGTAAAGGCCAATATGAAAAGAATTTCACGGTAAAGTATGAACAAATATTGCATGTTCAGATTCCTATTCGGTACAATCCGAAATTCGATCGCTCCGAATATTCGAATATTCGAAGAAATTATTCGTATTCGAAATTATTCGAAAATTCGAATGTTCAAATAATTACACGTCTACCCTGTACGTCGCGTTGCGCTTTTACGTCTCACGTTCGCACACATTGTCCCAAATTCGTAAGGAGGCAGAGCCGCCCTTAGCACTGAGCAAGCAGTGTCCTTGCTCCGGGCCTCGCGCTTAGGGATATCATTTTGTACAAATTAAATGAATTAAGTATAGTTGTCAAGGTATCTATTTTTTGCACATATTTTTAAAACTATATAGGTTAAAACTATAAATGCTTGATAGAAATCATAGCAGCAGAATTGCGAAATGTCGTAAAAATGTAGGATAATTATTGGAAATAGGGTCCTCACCACCAACTTTAATGACCTTGTAATGTGTTGTCAAGATCAACATTTTAAATAACTTTTCTTTATACATATTACCACTGGACTCCTTTAGATTTCGAGATATTCAGAAAATATTTTGGTATTTATTCGGAATCAGGAGCGAGAGGGCCCCTCGTTAGGGGGGTTCGCAGCTACGTGTATGTAATTCAACAAAATTGTAAAAATAATTAACAATAATTTTTTTATTAATATCTAGGATACTAATAAATATCCGAAGCATCCATAGCAACATGGTACAGTCATGCATGCAACAAAATGTCGGCCGCAACAGAAATACACTTTCCAACTTGTTAATTTCCGATTTACGGTTTTTGTGCTATTGTGCTTATATGTGTTATTTATTTATTTATTTTCATGTTAGGTTTTCTGTCTTTGATAAGTATACAATTTTATATACTTATATAAATATAAATTTAATTAGGTAGTGCGTGTGGACACAGTCAATTAGATGTTTTAAATAATATCGACTTTTGCCCCGGGTCCCGCAAACTCTAGGGGCGGCTCTGTAAGGAGCTATGGAGTTCTCCCGAAGGAACTGCTTAGGCGATAGACACTTCATGTGTTTATGTTATGGTGCAGAAAAGCCTTCGATTTTCTCTTTGCATTCAGTTGAAACAGAACCATTCGAGCAGCAAGTGCACAGTGAGACGTTTTAAGCATTTCTTATGCATTTTAAGTTACTGTTCAGTTTGTGTTTCGTTTTGTTCGTTTTAGGTGGTGTTCCGTTAATTAATTTCTAGTCATATGTGTGTTATTTGTTTTATATACGAAGTCACTTAAAGATTAAGAAAGTTGGACCAACCTTTTTTCATTCAGGATTTCCTTTATTTAGAATATTATACAAAATCTTCAAAATGAATACTGTAGATCAACTTTTGAATATAATTCTCTCAGAAGATTATAAGCATCTGGCTGATAATCGTGGCGTGCCTGTTGTTCCAAGTGACGCAGTTTATAAAGATATTTCGAATCGTATGGATCAAACACTGAAACCGAAGTATATTTATGTCGTGTGCAAGCAGAATCAATACGATATTTGGAAAAAAAGTATTAGATTTCCACAATATTCAAGAAGATTTGTCTTTTATTGATTTAGATGCTTGGACGGAGAGCATTTCTGATAACGTAATTCGGTTTAATGTGATCCTGTCACATAAAGAGTGGATAAAAATAAAACCGGCAAACGTGGAATTTGCAAACAACGAAGGTCAAAATCGAACGTATTCTACGCTTCAAAGAAAAGTTTGGTCTGACGTACTGTTTGCCGCTATATATAAAGAAGTAAAACTTCCATGTCCCTTCGCATTCAAAAGGTGTAAAGTTTCAGAGCAGTCGAGTACCTATGCATCAAACATAACAAAAGAAGACAGTTAAAAGGCAGTCGCAGAATTGCAATTGCAAAAATGATGGTCGATAATAAAACTTTGCCTAGCATGTGGCGAAGAGCAGAAGCAGATAATCTGATGGAGATTGGTAATCCCGAGCCTATACATTTACCGAAACCATGCGTGTTGCGAAAAGCTAAGGAGCAATGAATAAACAAGAATTTAGACATTTCTTCAACCGATCCAGTAAACAGCGTTTTACAAATGAAATATAAGTATCATCCGGGTTCTATTGACTCTATAGGTTTATATCCGTTTTTCGTCATTACTGGACAGTAGAACAAACAGCCATTTATATTCAATATTATCGAAGAATATTTATTGATGCCACTGGATCACTTGTTAAAAAACTGTGCACGTCTGATGGAAATTTGTGCCCACACATTTATTTGTATCAAATTGTTGCCGAGACACCTACATCGAAAATGCCAGAGTTCCAAATGCTAAGCTCTACACAGAATACGAACGCAATACAAAATTGGCTCTATGAAATAATACGTCTCGGTTCCACTCACACAACTAAATTTCCACTACCACAAGAAACTTGTGATTTCGACAAAGCGCTTTTGGGTGCTATAACGAGAGTTTTTGTACAATGTAAAAATCTAAAAAATTGTTTATCCAAATGTTTTTTATGTTTAACACACGAGTCACTTATGACTTTGCCACGTTCATTCCTAAGACTCGGCATTTGCCATTATATGCATTTTGTATCACGTTGGAAGCCTATAAAATCTCTTCATGCGCAAGTCAAAACCTTTTATCTGTTAGCTATGGGGCAACTGACGAATCAAACAGCTTTTAAAAACTTTAAAGTCTTTGTCAAATATTTATTAATTTTATGTTTTCACAGACATGCGGTTTAGACGAATGTGGACAAAAAACATTATCGGAAGAGGCTCGCATTTACATGATAAATGTCATTAAGGGTAAGGAAAAGTTCGCAGAAATGGCAGATGTCGAAACAAATGATGATGTATGTTAATCGAACATACTTAGATACGAGGCCTGTTTGGGATTCGAACGCAAAAACAGCAAGATCCCTTGGCATTGGAATCCTTGCGAATGGAAACCTGTGTACAATTCTAACGATGAGCAGCAAAAAAGCAGTAGTTAAAAATACATGTGGTTTTGATAGTATAATGCAAATATTAGCTCATTCGTGTTATAATGATAATATAAGAAACAATATAGAAAATAGCGAGAAACAATGTTTTCTATTTGTAAGAGAATTTTTACGGAAAGGCCCGTGTAACAGCATTTATAAAATGCGAGCATTATTATTAAATACTGTAGAATTTTTTGTTAAACCAACATTGGCAAATAATATACAAATTATAGATGCTGCATCTAATATTGCGTATTTGTGCGAAAAAATTTTCATCGATATTCCAATTGTGATTACAACATCACGCTGTAATATATGCGGATCAACATCCGATCGAAAGTCTGTGTTATTTCCAATTAATCACAACACGATGCAAGCATGCGGGTTGAAAGACTTACAAAGAGTAATTACCAATGATATAAAATTTTAGCCACGTTGTTGTGACAAGCATGAGGATATAAAATATTCTTACGGACTATTTATTTTTATTGAGATAAGTTACGAAGATTGTAGTAGAAGAGAATTATTAAATGAATTTCCTTTAACATCACAAATAGAGGCCGATAATTACGTGTTGGCAGATGTTGCGCCTCACTACGGGGGGTCAAACATGACATCCCTTGGTCATTACACGGCGCTCATAACCCAGCAAGATCGCTGGTTCGAGTACGATGACTTCAGAAAAAAGCCGAAATACATACAGCAGATGCTAGCTTTAAAGCCGCATTTATGTATATATGTTAAGGGTGCCGTCTAGATTAAACGTGTACGTATACGCGACCGTATTTTTCCACTTTCCGAAAATAGTAAAACTATTGTGTCAGTCTGGCATCGCATCGCGCTGTACAGCGCAGGACCACTGACTGTATCAGTAGTCAAATCTGTCTGCAAAGACATTGTTCCTCGCGGATGCTTACGATCACGCGAGTGGATCGACGCCGCCATAAGATTCCCACGAAAGTGGCGAAAGAAATAATAAATTTAATTCACCCTTTAATTTCTTCAGACCCACTTCTAAGTTCACAGGAGCGGACAAACAGAAGACAGAAGAAAACCTGCAGATGATGATCTACGTTGCAAATTACTTGCATACGTAAGGGTGCCGAGTCCGGTTCGGTCAACCTGCGCCAGGCTGGTACAGGCGTGGGGGTGGCGTGCGAGAGGGGTGGCATGCGAGTCTTAGTGGCGTGCGGACGTGTGTGGCGGGCTCCGTCACTAGCCACGTATTAAAGGCGGAAAACGTCCTCGGCCCTTCGCCCGGGCGTTGCGAAGGACTTCGTGGACTTGTTACGGTCACCAGTGATAGAAGAATCCGAATATTTGTGCTCCGTAGAAGGCGATACTGGCCGAAATTCGGTGCAGGTATTCGTGGGGAGTGACGTGACAGCCCAAGATGGCCGCGCGAGCTGGACCGACGAATCTGATAGTCCTGTGTGTTTCGCGGTAGCCCTTGGCCCTCCCTGTTGGCACATGGTGGGCCTGGGGTCATCCCCTCGATGGATGGGCTGCCAGCTGGACCCTGCATGGGTGCATTCTGTGGAAAAGGATAAAATTGCCGAGATGACTGGTGAACCAGATGAATCTGGTTCGTTATGATATGGAACGGACTTATCACGATGATGGAGAAGCCCTGACGGCCGATTGGGAAAATCAGAGGCGAGTAGCATCGGAGAAGAAAGACACAGTTGGAGGAACAGGCAGACAAGGACCTCACTCGCCCAACCAGGAGGAGTCGCATACCCGCGAAATTTGAACACCTCACGGACAACTTAGTCTCAGGATAGCTGCAAAGTGACAGTTTCGAGGACGCCGCAGGACATGTGAACACTCCTTTCCTTCGGGAGGTGGAGACGCTTAGGGACGCGCTGAAAGACTTCCCCAAGGGCATATACGGCTGACAGTGCGGGGTTCTCCTTGCATGGGGCAGTGGGTCAAGACATCCCGGTGAGTCTTGATGAACCTCTCTCTTCAAATTTAGGAGAATTTCGCCCACAGGTAGCTTGAGTCTGAATAACATATACCACGTACACCTCGGTTAATTATTTAGTTATGCGGTTGCCACCGATAGTTGTGCACCGACTTGCCAACGGTCGATTATAGCGGTGTCTTTTATGCCGACGTATCATCGGCCTATAATAAGCGACCTCCAGTGTATCAGCGGTCGGTAACCCATCGACACACCTGTGGTCGATAAACCACCGACACACCGGCGGACGATAACACACCCACGCACCATCGGTCGGTAAACCACGTACACACCGATGGTCGGTAAACCACCGACACACCGGCGGACGGTAACACACCGACGCACCATCGGTCGGTAAACCACCGACACACCGATGGTCGGTAAACCACCGACACGCCGACGGAAGGTAACCTACCGACATACCAACGGTCGATAGCCGACCGATATATCAACGGTCGATAAATCACCGGCTTATCGCCGGACGATAATTCACCGGCGTGTCGGTGGACGATAATATACCGGCTCACCGGTGGTCGATAATCCATCATCACTTCGACGGCGGGTACATCGCCGACACATCGTGGATCGGTAAACAAGAAAAGTCCGAAGAAAAAAAAGGAGAAAAAAAGACGAAGTGATAAGGAAAGAAGGAGAAATAAATAATTGAACAGGCTCACGATAATTTGGATATTTAATCTAATTTTAATTGTAATTATAATTTTATAATAATAATAATGATTTTAATCCTTGTTTTAATCTGATTTAATCTAATTTTTTTTAACTCTTAACCTTAATCCTAATGGCGAAAGAAGAAGTAATAGTAGAAGTAATTTAATGTTACCTATGGCTCCTGAAGATGGGACTTTGCTGCCCAGGTGGTTCAGCCTTTGGTACACCTGTAATAAAAGGGTGAAGGTAGATTGCATGCGATGTGTTGATAGCGTATCTTACCTAGTAAAATATTACCAAGTCGGGACTACTGGCTGGGTGGCCGCCTCCTGGCAGGGCGGCGGCAGCCTTCCTTAGGGTACCTGAAACAGAGACGAGAAAGGAAAATTAAAATTGGAATCTAGAGTGATGGTTATGTGAGGGAGTGTCTATACACTACCCTATGGTAAGGTCGAAATGAGGCTGGGTAGCCTCATCTCAACCACGATACCAGGACTCTCTACAAACATTAAAAATAGACAACAACAACAACAGCAAACACAAATATAAGACAACAAATAGCAATAAAATACATACACCAACAATAAAACAACAAACAGCATAGCAATTAATTTAATTTAATTTAGTTTTACCTAAGTTATTCAATCTTAACCTAAAGCTAATTTTTTTCGCAACTTTATTCCCGAAAGTAGGAAGCCTAAACCTAGTAGTGCTTAGATAAAATAGACCCTATTAACCAATAAACGGCCGAACAGCTGCCCGGAAGACGTGGGTCAGAATAGGCGACCTGCGGCAGGGCAAGACCCAGCGGCACAATCTGGGGTCCCTCCGAAAGATCCGGCCACGACACCAGGGCCTGGTAGGGAGAAAATCCGCTGGGCAGTGGGGCCGTCGCCCTTAAGGCACCTTTAATGATCTATGTCAGGAATCGGCCATGCCTCGGATGCTCACACGGCGATCACTGGTATAAGGCCAGCCCCTCCTCGCCCCGTCGGCAGCGAGAAAGGGAGAGGAATGACCGATGACGCGGAGCCGAAACAGCGGGCCCGTGTCACTGGGGAAGTCGCGCAAGCGGCATTGCACTCCCCAGAAAAAGCTACAGCTGCTGGACCTGGAATTCATTTAATAGACTTTGACATGGAATCAGATTGGATAGACGCGAAGGTGCTGAGTCGCAGCCGTAATAAGGCATGGAGCGACTTTTCCTCGAAGGAGGGACCTGGGGCATCCCGCAAGGAAGTGGACTCCACAAAACAGGAACTGGGGAAGACCCCAAAAGGAGGAAAGCAACCGTGGAAGGAGCCCTGGCTGACATGCTGAATGCGAATGTGGCAGCAATGAGAGGTGACAGGCGGCAACCAACGGAAGGGGGAAAAACCAGGACAAAGGAGGTCATAAACATCGACCTTGACCCGGAAGTGGTCATTCTGGACCCCCCCCCCCCCAACAGCCGGCCCCTGTAGCGGCATCGGATAAGGGCATACCGAAGGGACGGACCCTTATGAGATCGCCGGTGCAAGGGTTCAGTGCCGCCCAGAAACCCACCACCCCGAAGGAGTCACCGGAAGGACGGTCGAGCTCATTATATCCGACAGTTGCCCTATTTAGGTTGCCGAGATCGGTGACCAAATCTCGGGGAACCAGTGAGATCATTCTCCGTGGTCAGGGCGGTGGAGATGGAAAAAAGGAGGGAGAGGCAGACGCTCTTGGTGATTCTGGCGCCGTCCGTCATCCCCCCCCTCCAGCACCTGCCTTGCATCCCATAAACAAGGACCCCAAGGACCCCCCCCCCCCACGGAGAACGCCCCAAAACTCCCGGCCACGAAACTTTCGGGACTACTGGCCAAAATGGGAAGCCTCGTTAAGACCATGTCGGAGGTGTGCGGGGAACTCGCGACAGCCGCCGGTGAGGGCAGAGACTCCCCGATGGCCAGAGCTGCACGAGAGGCAGCGGCCCGCTGCGAAGAGGTGGCAGTGGTAACCGCGGAGGCGCTGGCCACCCACGCCATAGAGCGATGGAGAACGGCGGTAAGTCTCAAGGAGGTGAACGGGCCCCCTGTCTTGGGGAAAAAACCGCCTATGGAACCCCACACGAGGGTCGAGCCACAGGGGACTAGCAAGCCCCCTAACCAATTTGGACAAACGGCTAATGTTGGTAACAGGATGAAGAAGAGGCCTCGGAACTCATCCCAGGAAGGGGCAGATGGAGCCAAGAAGAGGCTTTTTTCGGAGGTGGCAAGTGTGGGAGCGGAGGCCGGGAGAGGACCCGGATCCGACCGCCGTGGGACACCAGCGGACTGGACCTCCTCGACTCAGAACCCCCGGCCCACGCCGCCCCAACAGAACCACACGCCCACCGCACCGGCCACAGGCAGTGACACAAAAACAAATTCGGAGGGCAACCCTCTGCCCGTCGAAATGACCAGAACACAGAGGGGGAATGGGGGAGCCAGCCGACTAAGGGGCAGCTTAGAAGACAGAAGACGGGGGAACGTCCCGAGGAGCAAATTCGCCAAAGTAGAACAGGCAAAGAGATCCGACGAAGCGACCGGTCTAATGAGGGAACACACTCTCCCCGGACCCTTGGAGCACCTCCCCCCGGGCAACCCCAAACGACAACCCGGAAGCCCTCGAATCAGTCGGAGACGGGAGCATGGACCAGACGGGAGGAAAAAAGACCTCCTACTAATCCCCCCCGGAGCGAGATCCAGGCGTCACGACGCCCGAGGGATAGGAGGAGGCCAGAGGCCCTGCTTATCAAAGTAACCCCTCAGCTGACGTACATGGATGCGTACAGATTGGTCATGACTAAAGGTCGCCCGGCCCTATCGGGAATCAAAGCGCTGAAGAGGACCAGGATGGGCCATATTCTTATAGAGTTAGAGAAAACCTCCGAGGCTAACACGACAGCCGACGAAATCAATAGCCTGACGGGTGGGGATCTGAAGGTGGTCCCACTTCAGGACAAAATTACCATGGAGGTCAGGGACATCTGCCCCCTCGCGGACCCCCCAGAGATCCTCAAGGACCTCGGGGCGGCCCTGAAGACTGATCCCAAGGAGCTGACCCGGAAGTCCCGCAGGTCGACCCCGGCGGGAACACAGATGGCAATAGTGGAAACCGTGGCCAACGTCGTCAGCAAGTCCCCGGATGGAGTGAAATTCCGGAGTGGACTGATGCTGGCAAGGATTAGGCTACTTCCCAAAACAACTAGGTGGTTCAAGTGTCACCATGTCGCGCATCTGGCGGGCTCGTGTCCAACCTTCCCGGAGGGCGGGGAGCGTTGCAGGAGATGAGGAGCGAGAGATCATACAATCGCCACGTGCACCTTCCCGCCCAGGTGCAGCATCTGTGCGAAGGCGGGCATAACGGGCATAAAATGGCTGCATGTCACATGTCACCGCGTCCAATAATGCGGAATCCAATAATGCCACCACAAAATAAAGCACTCAAGATTGTGCAGGTGAATTTAAACCGCTGTAGACTGGCACAAGACCTGCTGATACATAACGCGTCCCAGATGGGTGCAGAGCTGATGTGCATCTCGGAACCGTGCAGGCAATTGCCGGAATTGTTCAATGGTGCCTCCGGGGACGCATCCGTCTGGGTAACGGGCTTTGCAGGCAGGCTCGCTACGATGCCCCCCCCCCCGTACACAGCGGAGGGGATCGTAGGGGTCATCGTGGGCGAATATGCCGCCGTCAGTTCGTATTGTCCCCCACGTAAAGGAAGGAAAGAGTTCGCGAGCTTTCTGGAGGACGTGGAAGGGATCCTTGGTGAAATGGCGGCCCCAGGGAGGGGTATCATATGGGTAGGTGACCAAAATGCGAAACCTCTGCGTGGAGGGAGGGAGCAGGAAAGCCGACTGGCGAGGCAGCAAGTGTATGGACTTGATCGCCAGACTCGGGCTTTCCCCGATAAGAATCAGGGCAAATTATACCTTTCGGAGGAATAGGGGCACGTCGGTGATATACGTGTTGACTACGGACCATGTGACGACGAGGCTCGTGAAGAAGAGCGAGGTCCTCCAAGAGTTCACGGCCTCTGGTCATATGTACGTAGTCCACACCCTCGCCAGATCCAACAGAACCGGAAACAACCGCCCTAGATGAACGCCATATGCAGTAAAGGACATCGACATTGAGGCCACGCTAGAGAGCTACAAGGATCTGAGGCACCCCGGCCCTGCCTTACGCCCCCCCTCTACAGGGGAATAACGGCAACAACGACAGTGGCAGCAACAATAACAGTGGTCCGCTGGCAGACAGATTCCAAAGGTCCCTGGAGCAAGTGGCTGTGCAAACCCTGAAAAAGAAGAGCCTACCTAGCGGATGCAGAAAACCTAACCAATGGTGGAATGAGGAGATTGCGGGGGCCAGAAGAAATATGCTGGCCGCAAGAAGAAGATTCCAGCGGGCCAGGAGAAAGCATGACCCGAATTCCGAGGCACTGCGGGTGGTGTGCTCCGAAGCCCGAAAGACGACACAGATCCTCATTTGGTGATCGAAAGCGAAGATGTATAAGAGCCTCGGGGACTCAGTGGAATTGGACCCATGGGGAAAGCCTTATAAGGTCGTCATGGCCCAACTTGAAGAAAGTAGGCCGAAGACGACCATGACCCCGTCCCAGATTCGACAGGTATTGGGGGAGCTTTTCGTCACATCTCCCCCCCCCCCCCTCCCGTCCATAAGGGGCCCGACAATGAGGAGGACCCTTCGGCACTGGTTCCGCCCCCAGGTGCCCCCCCCCCCGTCGGAGATCGCTAGCGAGGAAGTGATCAAGGAGGCGCTGGCGAGAATTAAGCCGAAGAAGGCCCCTAGCCTTGACGCAGTCCCCTCGGAGGTAGCGGCAATTATATGCCGTGCCTTCCCGGAGGACGTCAGGGCCATGGTGGCAGATACCCTGGCGAGGGGGGCCATACCAGCGGCATGGAAGGTGGCCAGAGTGGTCCTCCTTCCTAAGCCCGGTAAGGACCCCCTCGTGGGAGGGGCACACAGACCCATCAGCATTCTCCCTGCACTGAGTAAGGTGTGGGAGAATGCGATGAGGGCTGTTGTGGAGAACCAGTTGGGTAAGGATCCGTTCCACCCATCACAGTAAGGGTTTAGGAGGGGGTCCGGGACGGTGGAGGCGGCTATGGAAGTCAGCCGCTTCGCCGCAGAGTGCGCGGAAAAACAGCGTATATGCGCCATGGTCACCATAGACGTGAAGAATGCCTTCAATGCGCTCCAGTGGGACGTCATTTTGGCGGAGCTGGAGCGCTAAGGAGCCTCCGAAAGTGTACTAAATGTCATAACGCACTATTTTAAAGACAGGCGCATCGTGGTCCACGCACAGGAAGGCGAGGTGACCATGGACATATACGCTGGAGTTCCACAGGGCTCAGTTCTGGGCCCCCTTCTGTGGAACTTGGTCTATGACGGGGCGCTGACCTCCCTAAATAGCGGTAGTTTCATAAAGGCTATCGCGTACGCGGACGATATGGCTCTCTTGTTCTCGGCTCGTGGATCAACTCAGAGCCATGCTTGACGGCAGTATGCCCAAAGAATTGGAGTGGTTCAGGGCCACGGGCCTAGAAATATCTAGAGGAAAAACCGAGGCCATAATTCTTGTGGGACTTAGAGGAAATAAGATCCATTCCCTCCCGATACTAGGTGATCCTGTGACAACGGCGGGGAGCGTTAAGTACCTCGGGGTAAACACAGATAACCGCCGCAGCTTCAGGACCCATCTGGAGCTGACGGCGGCCCGAGCGGATAAGGTGGTTGGTGCCCTGTTGAGGCTTCTACCGAACACTAACGGCCCATCAGGCCATGTGAGGAGACTATACTACTCCGTTTGGGAGTCAGTTATCTTATATGCAGCGCCGGTCTGGGCTCCCTCGTTGGGGACCGAGACCAATAAAATGATCCTTAGAAGGTCTCAAAGGACGGCCCTAATCAGGGTCTCCACGGCATACAGGACGGTGTCCTATCATACCCTATGCGTCCTGAACGGTAGATTGCGTCTGTCAATAAAGGCTCGAATGTGGGGGGGGGGCGTGTTCACGACCAAGGCCCGGGACAGAGCCGACCCAGCTTTCGTGAACCGCACCCCAGAAAGGAAAAAGAGGGACAAGGCAACAAGGGCACAGGCTCTGGAAACGGCCATTAGCGAGTGGCAGGGAGAGTGGGACAGAGCGGGAGTGGGGGAATGGACAAGGAGGTTGACTCCATCGGTCCGTACGTTCTTGGGCACCCCGAACGCCCCCCACCCAGACTCGACTATTGGGCTATGCAAGTGCTCACGGGGCATGGATCATTTAACCACTTTAAAAAGCGCATCGGCAAATCTGAGAGCAGCATATGTGTAGCATGCACTAACAATGCCGAGGACGACGCGGAATACGTCCTAATGACGTGCCCCGCGCATGCCCAAGCAAGGGAGGAGTTAGTTAGGTGCATCGGCCCGTAGACACCAGAGACTCTAATCGAAGGAGCTATGGCCGCAAAAGAAGGTTGAGCAGCCTTCCTTGCATTTGCGCAATCAGCAATGCGGGATATGATGGAGAGGGAGAGGATTGAAGATAAGGCCAGGCGCCAAGCGAAAATAGAGGCGCAGAAAAAAGAGGCGGCAAAAAGGGCAGCCGACCGACGGAGACTGTCCAGAAAACGTAAAAGGTAGAGGTCTCTACCCACAACCATTAACTTTCGATATTAGAGGGGTTCTTGGTTAGACTCACGAAGTAGTGAAGGATGGGGTAGGGACCTTTAGTTCGGGACCCATAGCGCCCCAGGGATCGCGGAGCGCGTACCATAGAAGTGTGGGGTGTAAAAGTACATATGACATTACTACTCGTTTCATTTATGCTTAGTTTTTATCTGCGTATTTATTTACTTAGTCGATATTCATTATTGACCTATTTATTGTTTTTACTCATTTTATCTATTGACTTACCAGTATTTTATTACACTACATTCTATTCTAGTTTATTTTACTGTAGCTCATTCTATTTTATTCTAGACTATTATTCATTGACGTGATAAGTATTTATGTACATCTTTTTACGTATTTTACCTCATTTATTATTATTTTGCTCTATTTATTTATCCTACACATCTTAGCATCTATCTAGTCATTTTATTTATTTATTTATTTATTACCGTATAAATTGCGCTTAGTGCGCTACATTCCTAATCATAGGTCATATATCTTGTCTTTTACACCTATACACCGTATAAACTTCTTTACACTTTTATTATTGATTTTTTTATATTTTACGTACACACTATATATTCTATCCACGTTTGGTCCCTTCTCGTACATGTTCTGTCTGTCCGTCTGTGGTTCTCTGTGATCCCCCCTTTCCTCTCCCCTCCCCCCTCCCCCTCCCCCGTCCTGTAATTCTCCCCTGGTGTGCGTCTGTGCTCTTGTATATGTGTAGCTGGATAAATCGATGCGTCACGTCCTGTCTCCCGACTTGATGCTTAGACGACTATATATATACATATATACAAATACAGTACATATATACACTACTGTTTTCGACGAAGCCGTTGGTGGATCAGTGCCGCACGCACGGCCTTTACCTAAAGAGGATGTGCTCCTATATAAGGACATCTATAGACATTTATAGTCACCTATACACATCTATCGATGATAGCACGTGTTATTTACCAAGGAATATCTGATGTATTGCCGTTTCTGCTGTCTTCTTGCATTAGGCATACGACTCCCCCTAAGGAGTTACGCCCCTACCGCTTGAGGTAATCCGACTTGATGCACTCCCAAGTAGTACCAACCGGATTAAGGGGCCCCTTCTAAGGAGCGAACGAGAGAGGGGGGTTTTTAGTTGGTAGGCCGCCATGCCGCGGAGAGTCCAACATAACCCAGGCGGCTTGTCCAGTGGGCGGCAGCAGACGGCGGCAAAGGTGTGTCCCAATCTAATTGTAATAACCAGAGAGATTGCATGAATATTTTTGCATTAATCGTGACTGGGGACACCAATCCCAGTGGGTCAAAGATTCTAGCAATGGTTGATAGAACCGATCGCCGTGTTACGCTGATGTTCGTTGTTGTAGGTTTCACTTGGACACGGAAGCAATCGTCGGCCAAACTCCAGTGAACCTCTATGGCCGTGTGTGTTTCATCGGTCTGCCATTTGCATTCAGGAATAGCATCACCGGTAGGCACCTTCTCCATTAGCTCAGATTGATTGGACGCCCATTTTCGTAAATTAAAGCCGCCCGCCCTGCAGAGTTGGCGTAGTTCGGTTTGTAATTCACTGGCGTCCTGAATAGAGTCCGCTCCTGTCAAGACGTCGTCCATGTAGACATCCCGCTGGATAATGGCCGCTGCTCGAGGGTACCGGGATTGTTCGTCCGAAGCCAGTTGGCGAAGCGTGCGAATGGCAAGGTGGGGTGCACACGCCAGTCCATAAGTGACCATGTTGAGTTGGTAGTCACATACGTCACTGTCTTAGTTTTCTCGCCACAGGACCTGTTGATAGCGGCGATCGTGTGGGTGGAGAAAAATCTGTCGATACATCTTCTCGATGTCTGCAGTAAGGCAGACACGATGGAGGCACCAGCGTAGACCCAACTGCGGGAGACTCGGCAGAAGGTTCGATCCCACCATCAGAGCATCGTTGAGCGACTGTCCAGATGTCGTAGCATAAGACCCGTTGAAGACCACTCACTTTTAAGACTCCGTGGTGTGGCAGGTAGTATGAAGGCCCTGAGAGAACGTACCTTAATTTAGACATATGTGTGAGTTGCAGGTACTCACGCATGAATGTATGATAAGCTTGAGCGAAAGCAGGATGCTTGATGAATTTCGTTTCCATCCTCTGGAACATTCGTAGGGCTCCATGGCGAGACTCTCCGAGATCCAGGCACTCACGGAATGGCAGTCGTTGGTGGGTAGCAATGAAGTGGTCGTCGCATTGCTGTTCCTCGAGGGTATAGGCAGGTGATACCCTGAGTTCCTACTGCTCCCAAAAGCGACGCACCAATGGAAAGAGCTCTTCGGCGGAGCATTGCAGCGTTGTTTGACCTTGTCGGTCAGTTGTAGCGAAACCAGCGCCCGGTGTAGCAGGTCCGGACACAATCCATCCCAGAGTGATTTTCTGCGCAACTGGTTCTCCTATACGACACCTGGTAATACCGTCGAGTATAACGAGGGCAAAGGCATCGACACCCAACAGCACTTCAATCGGCCCATCGGAGTCGAAGCTGGAGTCAGCCAAGGTGAGGTCAGTCAGGTGAGGCCACTTTGTTGATCGGCTGTCTATGCGTGGCTGGTACGATGTGATCCGTGGCAGCACCAGGGCGGCTATGACGTGGCGTTCTGGGGAATTGAAGTGCGCGGTAAACTCCAAACATACTTTACCGCGAATTCGCTCTGGACGCTGGATCTCCACACCAACGAGACGAATGTTTGCAGGTTTTCGTGGAAGGCGCAGCTGCTGAGCCAGTGCCTCGGTGAGATGGGACACCTCGCTGCCTTGGTCGATGAGGGCACGCACGACTCTCGAACCTCCATCAGGGTGTAACACCTTCACACGCGCGATAGAAGCACGGCAGGTAGTGAGCTAGCCACACAGTTCGCGGTATTGGCAGTGACCTCGTCGTCGGCGCTGGAATCCGTGCTGTCCTCATGGATGGTAGTGTGGTACTTTCCGTTACACCGTTTTTCCGACGTGCAGTCACTCACTAGATATTTACCGAGGCAGTTATAGCAAAGGTTCGCGGACTACAGTGCAGTTTTGCGTTCAGAAGCTGACTTTGACTTGTAAGCTCGGCAGTACAGTATAAAATGGTTCGCCTTGCAGAGGCTGCACTGCTCAGATGGCCGTTTAGTTTGGCTCACTTGGTGAACCTTTGTTGATTTTTGTGTTGCATCTGGCTTCGTAGATCGGTTTTCAGCTCCCTTGCGTTGGTCTTCCAAGGCCTCAAGAGTGTTGACTCGACCCTCCAGAAAACTCTGTAATTCAGCGAAGGTCGGAGGCAGTTTCGACATGCCGATAAGTGTTTCCCACTCGCGTCTGGATTGCGGATCTATTCGCTCCACGATCAAGTGAACGAGCCAGTCGCCGCTGGCATCGTATGGTGTTAGAGAGTTTATTAAAGGATCGTTGTTAGGAAGCGAAAAACGTATTACGAAGAACCAGAGTCAGCAAATATCACAGGAGCTCGAGGACGATTATATTTAAAATGGACGAGTCACGATTACAGTTAGCATTTGAATTTATCTACAAAGCCAAGGAAGATATACACTATTTACATTAAATTGTTTGATTAATTAGCAGAAAGCCTTTGTTGTTAAGCAAGCGAGTGACGCGTTTTAAACACTTAAGCTCGTTACAAGCAGAGAGCAACGTCGCGAAGCAAAAGCGCGAGAAAGCGAAAAGTGTGTAGCGGAACTCAGAAAAGGACTTGTTAAGCGCAGCCCGGTCGCGAACAGAGAGAGAGATTCCAGGAAATCGCGCTCGATTTCCTGGAAGGAAGAGGTCCCCCTTCCATCGATCGCGAGTCGATGGGAGGGGTCCGTGATCGTTGCTCCACATGAGTCAGCGGGCCGTCGTCACTAATTGCCTAATTATAGACGGGCCCTCACAGATGGCGTGGGCATGCTGCTTTTCCGTACATATGGTCTCTCCAGGGCAGCAAGGGCCTTGATGGAATCACACACGGTGTAGAAGAGGCGCTTGAGCTCGGGTCCCGATTCGCGCGAAATCGACGGTAAACTAAAAATGGTATTCATTTGAGCCTTGACCATCAGTCGTCGATTGTCATAACGTTCTTGCATTAACTGCCATGCAGCTTCAAAATTCTTCTCCCTCACAGGCAAATTGCGAAGTAAGAGCGCAGCATCGCCCTTAATGGCGCCTTGCAGATAATGAAGGCGTTCGGCATCCGAGAGCGTCTTGTCCTGGATAACGAGGGACCGGAAAAGGCCTTGGAAACTGGGCCAATCCTTATGTTGACCATCGAAGGTAAGTAGCGGAATTCGAGACAGAGAGGCCTTGGAATGGACGGTGCCAGTAGCATCGCCGTGAGCAGTCTCGCCCATAGACATACGTTCCATGGTACGGGCGGTCATTTTCTCTAACTTGAGAATTGAATCCAGTTTTTCTACCAGCAGGGCCCCTTGCTCGAGGAAGATCTCTTCAGTTGCGGATGGTTGAGCTTCCTTCCAATACGAATCATCCACAACTTCCGGGTCAGAAAGCCGGGCAAGTAATTCGTCGTGCTGCTTCCCGAATTTAGCCCAATTCTTACGCAGGGCCTCTAAACGTGTAGATACGTTGGCCTTCGTCATTTTTTCGCACCCAGTTTCTTTAAATTTTCAAAAGCACGCGAGATTCGGCCATTAAGGTCGCGTTGGCTTGTAATGAGGTGACTCATTGTTTTGCAGGTGGAGGTCACGCGCGACGGTTGGAACGACACTACCGAACGTTCG
The DNA here is from genome assembly GCA_944738655.2 of Andrena hattorfiana. Taxonomy (NCBI): domain Eukaryota; kingdom Metazoa; phylum Arthropoda; class Insecta; order Hymenoptera; family Andrenidae; genus Andrena; species Andrena hattorfiana. The sequence continues at coordinate 27,471,423 of OX122894.2, read as the reverse complement.
AACTGTTTCACAGGCACCGGCTCCGGCTCGAAGGACTAAAAATGTTACAAAACTTGTTAAAAGGATCGGCGCGAGGAATGGATAGGCGTTTTGAGAGCGCTAATAAATGAAAAACTTTATGGAGAACGAGGGCAGTTATATTTAAAAGCTTTAAATCACGTTCAGAGTTAAAATTTAAGTTATATACAAAGGTCACAGGTAATAACCAACTATTTACATTAAATTGGTTAAATGTTTAAGCAGAAATAAAGCACAGTTATTTTCAGCAAAGATTTAGCAAGTAGTTAGCAGGCGCGAAAGCAAGTTACTTGGCAGATGAGTAATTTCGCGTAAGCAGAAGCGGGAGCAAGCAGAAGCGCGTAGCGTAAGCAAAGGTAAATCGCGCCCGATTTCCAGCAAAGGAAGAGTCTTCCCCTTCCATCGATCGCGAATTGATGGAAGGGGCCTTGATCGCCGCTCCACATGAGCAAGCGTGCCGTTGCCAGGTGCCTAATTAGCGGTGGAAATTAGGAGATGGCGCTAGCTTGTCGCTTTTCGTGTAAAATCTTATACGCGACAATGCCAATCTGTCGATTCTGTTTAAGCAGGATGGTACCAACTTGAATCATGTGTACAGCGATCACGTAACCACTGACATGTCTTATGAGGATTTCTGCACTTGGTGTCGTAATTATTGGCAACGGGGGTATGGTTTCGAGGTAATAGACAAGGATAGCACGATGAACAATGGACGTTATAGAAAGGGGCTTAACGAGTTTGCCGTACCGTGAGATGGTCAATTGTCGTCAACACGTCGGCGGGAAAGCAACGTCTGCGGTACAACGATGATTGATATCGATAGTCTGGAGATTAAGGATGGTGAGAGAATAGCGAAGGAAATTGCAAAAACCAGGGAATCCATTCGCAAGAAACATCAGGCTTTGAAGACTGGCAAGAAGAAGGAAGATATCGCGTTGGAGAGATACTTTAAACCTGTTTTCGAACCCTTAAAACATATCGTGGAAAATACCACAGCAGCAGAAGCTGACGCATCACCGTCGATGAGCACAGACGTTGAAGGGAATGAAACATTAACGCCTAAAACAAAAATTCAGCCGAAAGGGAACACATCGCGCAAGACAAAGAGGAAACCACACATGTCATCGGAATATTCACCCATAACCTCCACACCAGTTCAATCGAAGCGGAAACGACAGAATGCCACATTAAACGATTCCCCCGTTCCTCCCACACTAATAAATACCGGTATACAATCGCTCACAACGTTGACAACGTTTTCGAAACTAGTCCCGATGAGTCGTTTGCAACATCTATTAGACATCAACTCCAATAACCCGAGGGACAAGAAACGTTTCGCAGCCATTTCGGCCCGCTGGGGCAAAAATACATGGGCACAATCCTAAATGATGATAGGGATACAACAATGGACTATGTGTATGGTGTATACTTTGGTAATAGTGGAACGATGCTTGGAGATAAGGCTTTCGATATAGACAAGGATGATAATATAATCATTGATGATGTAAGATATAGAGGAACGTCCGGTCTTTACGAACTGATATTCAAGAGAATTCCCGACGATGCCCTGTACACCGATGCCGACAAACAAAAATACAAAAGTATCCTGCTGACGACGAATGCCCACAGACGCCGTCATAACGCTAAATATCCCATATTAAGCAATCAGGGATACAAGTACAAACATGTAATTGCACCTCTACTCCCCCGTGTATCGGCTAGTAGGGCAGGGAAAGGTCTAAGGACACTGCGAGCCAAGGTGGTAAACGATAACAAGATCGATTACGTGCATTAGGACGATCCCAACGAGCTGGTGGATCGATTGCGTTTGCTGGAAGCGTCGCGAAAGGCTGGTAACAACTCTCATGATCCCGAAAGTCTATCGATTATCGAGGAACTCCGCGAGGTAGGCCTCATTATAAATTAAACCGCACGCTGATGATTTGCACTGTATGCGTCGAGATGCCGATCAACAAATTTGGGGTATTCCTCGGGAAGAGTGGAGCAGCTAGAATGGACTATTACAAATTGTGCGGTATGCTCCGAAATTACATGCGAGATAACGCTCTTTGCGTGGCTGATGCCGACTTTGATGCAAAATCATGCAAGATACGACGCGTAGCTCAGCCGGTGGCCGACGGCGATGCGGTCAATAAACTATACATGGAAAAGGGCATTAAACTTTTGAGAGAGCAGCAGGAAGAATTAGAGAGGAAGCTGGTCGTGTTTCGGAGAGATATGCTGACGTTGCAAAATAGCGTTCAAAAGATATCACAAGCATCGAATTCTGTCCCGCAGCAGCGCTGCGAAGGAGAATCATGCGAGACGGTTGAACTTGTCCAGAATTTCCTCGGGTCGATGGGGAGCACATAATGCACGAACACGATAATTATCGCATCATTCGTGTCACAGACACCCCTGCGATCAAACATGCAGCCATTACCGAAATCCAAGAGTAAAGAAGAAAACCACGGCCACAAGAAGCGACAACTCGTTGAGGAATTGCACACTCCAGCTCGAAGACATTTCCCGCGGAGGTGCATCATAGTGCATGGATACGATGATCTGTGGCAAGCTGACGTTGTAGAAATGCGTCCATACTCGCGATTCAACCAGGGTCACCACTACATACTCACCGTCATCGATGTGTTGAGCAAGTATGCATGGGCGTTGCCGCTCAAGAACAAAAGTGGCGCTGAGGTGACCAAAGCGTTTGCAAAGATATTTAGAGATCGATATCCGAAAAATTTGCAAACCGATCAAGGCAAAGAATTTTACAACGCCGATGTGCAGAAACTCTTGACAAAGCATGACATTGATCATTATTCGAAATATTCGGTGATGAAGGCCTCCGTCGTAGAACGTTTCAATCGAACTTTGAAGAACAATATGTGGAAACTGTTTACGCTCAATGAAACCCATAGATGAATAGATGCGCTACCGCGTCAACTTGCAGAGTATAACGCACAAAAACATAGAACAATCAGAATGCGTCTTTGCGATGTTACCCCTGCGATCCCCGATGAGCTGCTAGCTACCGTATACAGCAACATAAAGATCGCTGCTCCAGCGAGATTCAAGTTGGGCGAGTTTGTGCGTGTGAGCAAATTTAAAACCATCTTCGATAAAGGCTATACGCCGAACTGGACAACAGAGGAGTTCAAGATAGCAAAAGTACAGGCAACTAATCCCGCGACGTATCTGCTCGTCAATTCCTGTGGAAAACCTGTTGCCGGAGGATTCTATGAACACGAGCTGCAACGCGTCACCGATCCTGATGTGTATCTAGTGGAAAGAGTATTGCGTAGAAAGGGGGGTAAGGTATACGTCAAGTGGCTGGGGTTTGATAAATCACACAATTCATGGATAAATTAAAATAATGTAGAGTAAAATAATAATACATGATTCAATAAATACAATGAGACATATACATATACATATACATGTGTAAACAATTTTATTTTACATAATAATTTCTTTTTACAATGATATTTTTACAATGGAATTTTATAGCGGAATTTTGTAATGTCCCCAGGGCAGAGTGTCGGTCGAATTGGATACGATATGCCGTTTGTCGTCGTATGGACTTAGAGCGATTTTATATTCCGAAATGGTGTATACTTTGTGCAATTTAGACCGTATGCATGATTGTCTGCGAACCATTTCGACCTCCCTTTGCAAACACTGCGCGTAGTCGTCGAAAGTTATCGTTCTGGCCATGACGTTGGTCTTGACTCCTTTCGCCTTTTTCGTATCTTTTTTGCCGTCTACGCGAAGTGCATACATTTTCGCTCTAAGACCTACGAATTCGGTCAATATCGCACCGTTATTTTCATCCTTCATCAGCCCTGGGAACTTCTTATTTAAGCGCGGCATATTATATGGATTGTCGATAGGATAACCGGTTGTGTCGAATCTACCGATATTATCTTTCATGGTTTCGTAGATATCTTCGCATTGAATGTGATAAATGAGACTGTCAGTGTCTGTATATAGAATTTTACAATTTGGTCCGTACTTCGGAGACATGTACTCATGGTGAAATTCATACAAACAAATTTTTTATATGTCCAAGATGCACATACCCACGTATATCGGTTTGTTGAATTTCACCTCAAGATTTCGCAATTCAACAGCTATTAAATTTTCCGAAAAAACACTTCTGCTGTGGAAATTCGATTTCGCGATCATTACCTCCGCGCCATATCGCTCTTCCCAATGTGTCAAAAGATTTACATCCACATGATTTCGTACATTTTCCATAGTTTTACCGAATACTGCGTTGTTAATCAATTTGAACAAATTTTTTTCAAAATCGTTTGTCGCGCTTGTTCTAAACCGTGTATTGAGTTCCATGTAATCGCGGATCCAGGGGGATTGAGCGAATTGAAGCACGCGGTGTATCTTTGTAATACGAAGACCGTGACACGTGCACTGCTGCAGGTTGCGATAATGGATAACGTAACGCTGCTTATCGTATACCGTCGCGAGTAACTTGTCCTGTCTGCTGCCAGGTGGTGGCACGCGTCGGACAGAACGGTAGATCGGCATGAGCGTCGTGCAGACGTTGCGGATATTCCAGATCTACCTCGAGAATGTATCCCGTGGGCGAATCGACACCGACCGAGGACACATTAAAATTTACAACATCTTCGACCCATTGAAATTTGGCATATGGCAGGGGCTGACACATTACCCATCCATACAAATTGTTCCCATCAAAGTACATCAAGTACGATGACTGTTCTGATGCGTCGTAAGATGGCATGTACTTGTTATTGGCATGTGCGTATCTTCCGGAACATTGACTTAAACCACCACGTATACCGCGTTCGATAAACATGACCATATCGACATCGGTGAGCAATTCAAATGTAATTTTGGTGTGTTTTAGCATAGCATCCCACGTGAAACCAGGTAAAGTAAAATAATGTGCTGAATCTAATCCATAACTCTTGATATAACTTTCGCGAAAATTTTCAAAATTATCTACCAATAACAAGATATCAGTTGTCAAATACACAGTCGCTGTATTCGCCCAAGGTTTTAATGTCGAAACGCTGCCAGAGAGTCTTGGCGTGTGCGTAATCGCTATCGAATACAGTCTCACCCGTTAACGAACTGTAGAATGATTCCCGCGGCGGTAAGCATGGATCCTGCAGCTTATTCACACAAACAAGTTATTCATACGGAAAGACACCGTTTCGCGTCAATAAATTGTAATCCTCAATGGATAATGTTTCAAATTGGGATTGCAAAATTTTTAATTGATCTGTGCTAAGAAAAGATGCTAATTTGTCGAAACTGGTATTGAGAAATTTGTACGAATCGATGAATCGCAATTTAATACAATTTCGCGAGTCGGATTCACCCGTATCTTCGACATTTTTTGTGAATGAAATATATTTTTCTTTAGCTATGTGTAATACTTCTACCTTCGAAAGCGGTAGCTATTTCCTCGATAATGAATTGTGAATCATAGCCAGTTAAATTATGGAAAACTATGGGGATGTAAAACGTATTTTTATAATTTAAATTGCACTCCGAATGTGCTGGGCCTCTAAACCGTTCGGATAGATGGCAATGATCGTGAACTCGTACATCTTCAGCCTGGAATGGTTCTTCGCAAATATGGCAATGTGTTGCATTGCGAAATGTCGTCCACTGTTTGGTAGTTAAATCAAGCATTTGAGTATTACTTGTCAGAATGGGCTTGACAAAATTCGCAAAATTTTTAAGTTCGTCTACGAACCATGAAACACAATCTGCGTCGCGGCAACATCGATATGCTGATAACGATGTATCGTACGAGCAATGCATATAATAACCAGTACTATGCACATTGTGGTGTTGGCACATGTGTAATTTATTATTATCACCCATTCGGTGGCTGTCCTCTGTTTTCACCAGGACACACTCAAGATCGGCGTACACCACGAAGGGAAGCCGCTCCTTCCTGCAGTGGTTGCTGAAGATGAGCAAATTGTTGCCTTCGCTAGGCATCAGGATGGCGCAGTCATTCATCTTACTGCAGTCCAGCGAATGGGCCTCCAACTTCTCGGCTGATCTGAAGTAGTGCATGCACCTGCAAAAAAACCCAACAAATTTTTATTTAATTTTTTCTCGCGAGACATTTCAACATTTGATAAGTTTCTATACATACCGATCGCAGATGAATTTCTTGGCTTTGTTCTTGCTCAGCTGTGCGCTCACCAGCCGGAACAAGTCCTTGATTAGCACAAAGTGCCCTACATCGCCATGCTCTTATTCGGCGTGTAGAGCAGGTTGATGTGCCGATCCCTCTTGTGGGTGGTGAGGCGTAGTGGAAAGACTGTCGATCCCTTCGTCTTCTCCACCTCGAAGCTGTACACGTTGACTGAGACGCTTTTCAACCCCTCAAAGTTCCCAACCTGTACCAGGGACATTGGAAACTCAATGCCCTGGAGATTTAGCACGGAAGCATAGTTGGGGTATGAACTTGAGCGATCAACGTGTCTTTCGGCTGAATGGAGAGCGGCGACCACTGCCCATGCGAAACACGCGTTGTCCGGGGATTGTACGCTAATTATGGCTTTCTTCAAAGATAATACCTGCGGCAACTTAATGTGGCACCCCGCGCGCAGCGGATTGTACTTATTGACATTGACGGTAATATTCAGGATTCGCGTCAATGCCCATCCGCTGTCGCGTTCCTGGAACTCTTCCAGCGATGCCAGGGTGGGTTGGATGACACATCGCTGGTGCCACTCCTGTAGATCGGATGTGCCGAAACGTTCACAGTTTCGGGTATTGATGTTTTTACAAGCATGCTTGTCATCGGCCACAAATTCGCCGTTAAACACGGTGTTCACTTTGAGGCTCCGCTGTTTCCTCAAAACGCCCCGCACATGTTCCAACACAATGGTCTCCGCATCTTGGAGGAAGTTGCGCGGCTCGATATAGTCCGAATTGAGCACGGTACCAGTTAAGACGTGGGTATCGAAAGCAGTGTCTATTTCGCGCCACAAAAGTCCTGTGTTCGAATGTCCGGCACCTTCATGCATGAAACGTCCACGCAACGAATGTTTCAATCCTTCGAGCCGTGCGATTCGAGCAACCAAAGATTGTCGAACACCGATCGATAATCGCGAGCGTTTCACTCGGTTGTGTTCTTCTAAAGATTCGATACACTCGTTGCACCGTTCTTCCTACGCGAGGTACTCTTCCCGTGAAATCAATCGGATGGATTGATCCAACAATTGACGTTCTACTTGCGCGAATTTTTCCATGGCTGTAAGTGGAATGTAAATGTAGGGCCCCTTTTTTCATGCAATGTATCGCAAGGATTTGAAACTTTGTACAGGTTAGAGCACGCTTTTATATCCACACCACGATTTGGTATCTCTGTCTAACTCTTTCGGTGTATTCCCTCCCTCGAATGCATTGCATGCAAAAAATGGCGATCCGTCCCAACATGGTTATATGCAGTTTCTGCCGATACAGCATAATTTTTTCTATGAGTAGTATAGCAAGGCGGGTTCTAACCCAGGTCCTCTGAGGGGAGCGCGGGGGCGGGGGGAAGTGGGGCCGCGCGGGGGAGCGCGGCGGAGAGAAACCTGGGCGCGGGGCCTGCGGGGAGCGGAGACCAGACCCACCGTCCCCGAAATTTTTTAGAGGGAGGGAATGACCCCCGAAAAGTTTTTTCAGACTTTGGCCCACACCAAAAAATTTTTCAGACCTAACCCAGGGAGGGGACGGCCCCCAGGATTTTTTTCAAACCAACATGCGTCGGAAATTGTTTAATAATTTATTTTTTTATCCGAAATTGTTTCGGACGATGTCGGGAAAGATCGGGAAAGATCGACGTTCTTTTCTTTTACGAACCACGTCTTCGGGACAGAAAGAGAGAGCAATACTTCGTTATAAATCTAAATTCGGAGGAGGGAGAGAGACAGCACTACATAGCGGTACAATCGCAGATATTCTAAAATTTTTAACCAGCGATCTACCAAACCATTATGTAGCAAGCATTCTAAAGCTAAACAGTATTCTAAAGCGTTCCGGTTTAACGTCGCAGCGTATCGCGCGATCGTGTGTAACTTGACTCCTCTGGAGCAGCCGCGTGCGATGACGTCATTTGGCGGCGCGAAGAATGAAATAGAATTATGCGAAGTCAGCAAATCTTAGAGTAAGGTGGCGAAAGGAGAAGGAAGACGGGTAAATGAAATGGAGAAATAATATAGGTTTGAGAATATATATTGTTACAAAATATAAAATATAAAAGACTTTAAAATTAAAAGAATATAATTTAACATTTTTTCCTACGTGCATGGGCTAGAATATCATTGATGGCGCATGCTACCAGTTCGCAATCTACAAGATAATCCTCGTCGTAATATTCGCTATCACGTATAATTTTAGCAGCGCTGCGCGCAACTAATGTTTCACACGCAACATCGCTCTGCTGTAGCACGTTGACAAAAGTTTCAAATTTTACTCTCACATCCTTTGCAGTGTTACGTATGTGGAATTTTCCCATACGTCGCTCTCAACCATTTTTCGAGCTCGCGTATGTGAAGGGAAAACGCCCTAAAATTCTTTCGTTTATCAAACGCCACTAATGGGGGTCATGATCTCGACCATCTGGATCACGACCATTGGAACGGGAGTGACACGACGACGACCCCGATGGATTTCCTTATATGGAGATTCCTAACGAATCCCCACTCATTTTTGGGACTATATAAACCCTTTGGTTTCAACCCTCGTTGGTTAAAAGCTATAGAGTCACGCGTAGAGTCACGTCGTGTCACGCTTGTACAGAGTTGGTTAAATTCAGTAAGATCGGGCTAAAGTCTCCGTCAGAATCATAGTTAACCTCATAGAATCCGCGAGTCCGGTTTATATTCTATTTGGCACTTTGAAACAGCCACTCGTACGCCCCGCATCGCCAGTGCGTCAACACCGTGCAACTATTGGTAATTTATACACATTATTTAATTAACTAATCGCGACACTTACATTTGTACAATAACTGATTATTGAATATACGAATGGTGTTCACGTGTAAATCGAGTAGATTCGTTAAATCCACCTTTTACCCAGCGATCCTTATAATATTAGTAGCACTCACCCACTGATACAACTTTACCGCTCGAGTTGTATCAACTTTAATTAAGAGTTACGAGGCATTACTAACATTTCCCGCGACCCCCTGATTTCGTGTCAGGTTCGTTCGCAAACCTTTTACCAAAACAAGCCATCTTCTCCAACCCAGTGGCTCCCCGATTTCGCATCGGGTTCGTCCACGAAACCTCACCCCTCCTACGGCTCCCTGATTTCGCATCAGGTTCGTCTGTAAATCTACCAACTTCCGAACAGCTCCCTGGTTTCGCACCAGGTTCGTCTGTGAATAATCCAACCTCCTAGCAGCTCCCTGGTTTCGCACCAGGTTCGTCTGTGAACTTCATCTTAGTGACTCCCCGATTTCGCATCGGGTTGGTTCACGACGTTTCACCCTCTTGCGGCTCCCTGATTTCGCATCAGGTTCGTCCGCGTGTGACTCCATTCCTAGAGGCTCCCTGATTTCGCATCAGGTTCGTCCTCGCCGTCAATAATCCTAGCGGCTCCCTGATTTCGCATCAGGTTCGTCCGCGCACCTAACTAACAAATTCATAAACCGTATGCCTTGGGAAATATCCTTCTCGCCGGCCTCTCGCGTTGCCGCAGCCCCGGCTCGTAACAGAACTGGTGACAGCGGTGGGATGCTACTGCATTAGAATCGCCGTAAAATTTGGGTTTTTAAATACCTTAAAATCACTCGTAATTTAGTATCGACAATATACTAGTTTTCTCTAGTCAAGTCACTTAGTAATTTTCAAAATGACAAGCACACAGGGGAATGTCTCTTTCAACGACATTATGAACCTGACAGTTGCAATTGCAAACACAATGTCACTCTTGACACAACGGACATGTATACAGAACATTACAATGTCAATTCCAACCTTCGACGGTGGAAGTCCACCCTTGACGCGCTTTGCACAAAATGTGGAAGACGGGTTAACTTTGATTCCTGAGAGTACGGAAGCCGAGTATCTTGCAATAATTCTAACGAAACTGATCGGTCCAGCACGCAGGTGCACGTTATAACACAAATTCAACTCTGTTAAGGCATTAGTCCAACATTTGAAAAAGATATTCGCGCCGGGAAGAAGTTTGTCGTATTTTCAAGTTGAAATCGCGAAACTAAGCATTCGCGAAGGAGAAAGTCTGCGACAGTACGTCGACAGGACTTCGCATCTCGTTTATTGCGCGCGCGGAGCTATTCGGGAAAGGTATCTGGATCACGCTGAAGACTTCGTCAAAGAAATGGAAAAGGACGTTAAAGAAAACTTCATCGATGGTTTACCGGATCGAATTTCCTGGAAAGTGTCGGCTCAGACTCAAGAAATTCAAACACTTAAACAAGCTTACGACGCCGTGCTACAGATAGACAGAAAATTAAGGAATCGGCGACAGTCGCCCCGTAATGAATCACCCTCCAGGTGGTCTCGCCGAGAACATTACGCCGAAGATTCTCGCCACCACGACCGCGAAGTGTCGTACCCTCACTCTCCGAGTAGATACGACCAGAACAGGGATCGGTCTACAAGAACATCTGGTTTTGAAGAGGAACGAGAAGGACGGACACGCACGACGGCCTGGACCTTGTGTCACCGGAGCCCCTCGAAATCCCCTTCTTATCGCTCCGACTCATCATACGCAGATGATGGAGGAAAACATTATTCCATTCTAAAAGATCGCGATAAAGATCGCAAGCCGAGTTTATATTGTTGGCATTGCGGTATAACCGGACATGACGGAAAATCCTGTAGGGAACATCCGCGTAGTCCGAGACATCAACGAGACCCGCGAGAGTCGTCCGCCGAATCAAACAAGTCTTTAAACTTAGATCGCGCTCAACGTACAGGCGACACGATGAGCGGAAACAAAGAAGCTCGCCAGAGGACCGTCCGCTTCGAAGAGGAATCCTCATCAGGGAAGCACCTGCCCCACGCATCAAAATCAAGGTTCCAGAACTGGAGTCAGGAGCGGGAGAATTCTTAATCGATGGTGGAGCATCCGTTAATTTAGTAGTCATTAACACCCTGGGAGAAAAAGCAACGATAAACTATCGCGAAGAAATCGAGTTAACCGGAATTACTACTAATCCAATTCATACTCTAGGAACAACAATTCTTCATATTCACGAAGCTCCCGCACTTTTCTATGTAGTAAAAGAGCTTGCAATAGAAGCAGACGGACTTATAGGAAGCCCATTTTTAAAACAGGAGGAGGCCGAAATTTCTTATTATCACGAGACTTTGGTGTTAAAGAATAAACCAACCCGACCTATACGCTTTTCAAATTATCAAGACATACCTCAAACAAAAACACTACCGACGTCGACCAAACATCGTATCGAACCTAGGACGTCGCAACAGATTGCTATAACAATAGCAAACCCGAGGATTAAGGAAGGATATTTACCACGTATCAAGACCCTCGAACATGTGTACATAGGGGAAGCAGTTGTGAGGAATAATAAAGGGAAGTGCTACGTAATGGCAACAAATACCAGCGATGTACCCTTAGACGTAGAGATAGAACCACAAACATTGGAGTCTTTCGATATCTTCGGTTCATCAGACGAAGATTTTTACCCAGCTGTAGAACACCCGTCAAATTTCAAAACAAACGAAGATAGGATACCAAAAATCTTAGAAGCCCTCAGCACGAAACATTTGAACAAGGAAGAACTAGATTTCGTTACCAATTTAGTTAGAGATTTTCCCGACCGTTTTTATCTTCCTGGAGATAAACTTGGGAAGGCCCGCGACTTTAAACATTCAATTCATACATCCAACGATATTCCAATCAACACGAGACAATATCGCTATCCTCTCATACATCAAAAGGAAATTCAAAAACAAATCAGCGCGTTATTATCAAATGGTATAATCACATCTTCCAAATCTCCATACAATTCGTCTTTATGGATCGTCCCGAAGAAAGAAGATGAGAACGGAGTGAAACGTTGGCGTCTGGTAATAGATTTCCGCGGCCTCAATGAAATAACCATTTCTGATAAGTATCCATTACCTCAAATCACGGAGATTTTAGATCGATTAGGAGGAGCTAAATATTTCTCGGTCTTTGATCTCGCTAGCGGATTTCATCAAATAGAGATGGATCCGAAAGATAAAGCAAAAACAGCATTCACTACTCCAAATGGACATTACGAATTCTCTCGAATGCCTTTTGGATTAAAGAATGCACCACCCACTTTTCAACGCCTGATGGATCAAGCACTCACTGGACTTCAAGGAACAGACCTCTTTGTCTACTTGGACGACATAGTGATTTACGCATCATCGTTACAGGAACATAATATAAAAGTCAAAAAATTATTAAAGCGTCTTCGAGAACATGGATTAACCCTCCAGACCAACAAGTGCCAATTTCTGCGCAAGGAAGTTGCATACCTTGGACACATTATTTCAAAGGAAGGAGTAAGACCTGACCCTAGGAAATTAAAAGCTGTTCATGATTTTCCCACACCCACAACGCAGAAGAACATTCAACAATTCTTGGGACTTGTAGGATATTACCGAAGATTCATACCGAATTTCACCACAAAAGCTTTCTTTAATTAACTTATTAGGAAAAGGCATCAAATTCAAATGGACAGAAGAACAAGACCAGAGTTTTAAGCAATTACGTAGCGAACTTTGTCAGCAGCCCATATTGCAATACCCTGATTTCAGTAAACCTTTCATTGTAACTACAGATGCATCTGATTATGCTATTGGAGCTGTACTTAGCCAAGGGGAGATAGGAAACGACCTGCCGATTGCCTACGCATCCCGCAGCCTAAATAAACCTGAGAAGAATTATTCGGCTACGGAAAAGGAATGTTTGGCCATGGTTTACGCCGTAAGATACTTCAGGCCCTACATCTATGGAACTCCATTCACCCTTGTTACAGATTACAGACCACTTGTCTGATTACATTCTGTCAAGGACCCAACTTCTAGACTAATGAAATGGAAGCTCCGACTTTTAGAGTACGAGTACCAGGTTGTCCATAAATTCGGAAAGACGAATAAGAACGCAGACGCATTATCGCGCAACCCCACGTCTGCCTGTCTACCACTTATTCCACGAGAGCCCCAGGATCCCGACTTCAAAGTCCAGATACCGAAAACAGACACTAACATTGAAACAATTGGACACCGCATACGACAGTTACGACGAGATAGGGAAAACCGACCCAAGTACCGAGAGACAAGCAGCAGCTCAGATGAAATAGAAGAAACCGCACGTGGGAACGTTCAACATTCTCCAATAATACACAAGAACCGATCTTTTCCCAGCTTATCTCAAGAGGTAACCATGCCAGATGAACGCCAGGAAACCATAAACAGTTTTTCGCCCGCAGCAAATTCCACTCAAATCGTCCCTCTAGATAAGGACCAGACCGTCTTTGACAATCTAATATCCTTTGAGGAGCCGCTGGAAAATACTGTAATAGAAAATGCAAGAAACATTCAACTAGATTTACTCAGTACCCCGCAAGTATCATCGGAAGTCATGGATGAACCTTTACAACCCTCAATAAACCAGCTACCTGCAGGAACTCCGACCGAAGCAAGTGTGGGACAGCCACCTGACAGCAGGTCAACTGAACCTAGAGTCCTTGACCGCACGCTTGACCCTTACCTATTCTTCACTACCGACATCGAGAATTTAAGCGACCTTGACGATCTGGAAGAGATCTCGCTAGATCAACCATATAAAATTATTGTTTCTCCAAGCACATTTACCTCTGAAGAAGGACATTACGCACATTTCATTTGCGCCGACTGCAATTTAGTAAACCCCGTTGGAAAATTACTGCTAGACACTGAAATAATTAATAAATCAAATATTCTAGCAGCACAACCAAAAAAGGGACAGGTGATAACTACAGACAATGGACTATTTAAAACTTTTCGTATAATAATCTCAGACAACTTCTTTGATAATATTAAAAGAGTAGATGTGCTCAATGGATTGAAAACTCTTTGGCACACCTTAGATCAAAATCAGATTAATTCATTTCGAATTTCTGCCACGGGGGACCTTCACAAAATACCATCCAACGAATTCGTCAAGATATTAGAAGAGGTTTTCATGGGAACAGGCCTACAGATTACTTTATGCAACTGTACCATTACAACACCACCCGAAGAAGACAGACAGCACATCATAAGCGAAGCTCACGACAGTTTAATTGGAGGACATAAAGGAGTAACGAAGACATACAAACGCATCCGATCAAAATTCCATTGGCCTCAAATGCGCAACGACATTCAAGACTACATCCGAAGATGCCAAAGTTGTCAGGAACAGAAATTAGTCCGAGCGAAAACTCGTCAGCCAATGTTGATCACCGACACACCTATAGGAGCCTTTGACAAAATTTCCTTGGATACAGTAGGACCTTTACCAATAGGTAATAACACCCAGTGGGAACAGACATATTCTCACCATTCAAGATAACCTAACGAAATATTGCGTAGCCGTAGCGATACCTAACATTCGAGCTGCTACAATTGCAGATGCTTTCGCTAGACATTTCATCGCAATTTACGGTACACCTCGCGCAATATTAACAGACGAAGGAACTAGCTTCATCGGAACGCTGATGACCAACCTATCTGAAATATTTAAAATCAAACAAATCACAACCTCGGGATATAGACCACAAACCAATGGATCTCTGGAACGAAGTCACATCGTCCTCACCGAATACCTCAAGCACTACATGGATAATTACGAAGACTGGGATTTACTAATACCATTCGCAATGTTCTCTTACAATACATCTGTTCACGAAGCAACAAATTTCACCCCATACGAATTAATCTTTGGAAAACAAGCTCGAGAACCAAGCTCTTTCCCAACCGGTGAAAACCTAAAGTCATATGGAGACTACTTGATAGAATTAATAACACACATGACTCGAATCCGGAATATAGTCTCAGATAGTCTGAACTGAGCATCAGAACAAATTAAAACACGCCAATTTTCCGTCTACTGCAAAACGGTAAGCCGACCGTCTGTCCAAATATGGTCCTGATCACCCTATTCCCGAGACATATCCTGGCAAGCAGTGAGAGCCCACCTGAAGGGTACTCAATCCCTTCCAATCGCCGCCCCTGCAAACAACAACCAACACGGAGATGCTGATGGGGAACAGAAGGATGGCATCACAGAAATGCTGACGCCGGACCGGCTACCCGGACAACCTCCACCAGACGTCGCCGACCACTGGTTGCAGATCGGCTACGTGATACGCAGCGACGACTAAAAATCGTACACCCTGCAACACCTAGCGATAAGTACACTAATTACACTACACCCGACAATTCTCTTTTACACTTTTGCTTATAAAAGGATTTGTGGGGCGTTTTTCCTTCTCTTGAAAAGCATCACGAGAATCGCGATGTTTTGTCTTGGGGGGGGAGATGTTACGTATGTGGAATTTTCCCATACGTCGCTCTCAACCATTTTTCGAGCTCACGTATGTGAAGGGAAAACGCCCTAAAATCCTTTCGTTTATCAAACGCCACTAATGGGGGTCATGATCTCGACCATCTGGATCAAGGACCATGGGAACGGGAGTGACACGACGACGACCCCGAAGGATTTCCTTATATGGAGATTCCTAACGAATCCCCACTCATTTTTGGGACTATATAAACCCTTTGGTTTCAACCCTCGTTGGTTAAAAGCTATAGAGTCAGGCGTAGAGTCACGTCGTGTCACGCTCGTACAGAGTTGATTAAATTCAGTAAGATCGGGCTAAAGTCTCCGTCAGAATCATAGTTAACCTCATAGAATCCGCGAGTCCGGTTTATATTCTATTTGGCACTTTGAAACAGCCACTAGTACGCCCCGCATCGCCAGTGCGTCAACACCGTGCAACTATTGGTAATTTATACACATTATTTAATTAACTAATCGCGACACTTACATTTGTGCAATAACTGATTATTGAATATACGAATGGTGTTCACGTGTAAATCGAGTAGATTCGTTAAATCCATCTTTTACCCAGCGATCCTTATAATATTAGTAGCACTCACCCACTGATACAACTTTACCGCTCGAGTTGTATCAACTTTAATTAAGAGTTACGAGGCATTACTAACATTTCCCGCGACCCCCTGATTTCGCATCAGGTTCGTTCGCAAACCTTTTACCAAAACAAGCCATCTTCTCCAACCCAGTGGCTCCCCGATTTCGCATCGGGTTCGTCCACGAAACCTCACCCCTCCTACGGCTCCCTGATTTCGCATCAGGTTCGTCTGTAAATCTACCAACTTCCGAACAGCTCCCCGATTTCGCATCGGGTTCGTTCACGACGTTTCACCCTCCTGCGGCTCCCTGATTTCGCATCAGGTTCGTCCGCGTGTGACTCCATTCCTAGAGGCTCCCTGATTTCGCATCAGGTTCGTCCTCGCCGTCAATAATCCTAGCGGCTCCCTGATTCCGCATCAGGTTCGTCCGCGCACCTAACTAACAAATTCATAAACCGTATCCCTTGGGAAGTATCCTTCTCGCCGGCCTCTCGCGTTGCCGCAGCCCCGGCTCGTAACAGCAGTTTGATGCAGTCGCGGATACACATAGCTTATGCATGGATCAAGATTATATAAAAATGATACTGTATTCAGTTTGAAATACAGTGAATTATCAGCTCGCGTCATCTTTACAATCGATGAATCAAAGATCCGAAGAAATTCCACCATTAAATCATCAATCCGCATCGAGTCTGGTTCAGGTAATTGTGCACGTTCTTCGATGGTTTCACGGCTGTTGAATAGCACATTCCATGTATGCCATGGTAATATAAGATGATTCCCATGATTATCGCCGAGAGGAACTTCAACATCGGCCATAGGTCCTACGTTGATTCCAATTTCCAAATATTTGCTGCCCATGGATGTTAACGCGTATCTTCTGACCATGATACGCGATCCTCGGCGCGGACTAAGAGAACAATCAAAGCTATGAAATTGTCCACTAGTATCAGGAATAAACATAAAAAAATTTCGAGAATATGTGAAAATTAAGTCTTACTTGTCAAATGTATTATCCCCACGCCATCATCTCGCATTATTGGAACGTAATAATTCATGCGTTCAACGTTTGCTTCGGCACTGCACAATTTTTGTAGTCGTATCTCGTCTATCAAAGTCACCGAGGCTACTGTGCGATTGATGGAATAGCAACCGGGAGACTGGCTTAAATAGAGGTGCAATTGTTTCCCCCACCACCGCATTTTATTCTAAAGCTACCAAATTTTCCATAATGTTTTTCAATCTTAACGTCGCAGCCTGTCGCACGATCGCATGTAATTTGAACCAACCCCCCAAGGATGAATGTAATATAATACCTGTGGAAGCGCAGAATCTTAGAATTATGCGGTGTCAGCAGAAACTGTGTCCGATGATTTTTTGCGCGCTAATTCGTCATACGCGTGAATCATAGAAAGAATTATGCTGTATCGGCAGAAACTGCACAAAACCATGTTGGGACGGATCATCGTTTTTTTTGCATGCGGTGCATTCGAGGGAGGGGATACGCCAAAAGAGTTAGACAGAGATACCAAATCGTGGTATCAGTCATAAAAGCACGCTCCGAACTGCACAAATCCTCAAATCGTTGCAACGTGTTGCGCGGAAAGGACGTTACATTTACATTCCATTTACGATCATGGAAGAATTCGTGCAAGTAGAACGTCAATTGCGGGATCAATCTGTACGATTGAGTTCGCGGGAAGAAGCAGGGGCAGCAGCAGCGGCAGCGGCAGCGGCAGCAGTTGTGGATCAAGACGGACGGTTGCTCGATTTTCGAGGTGAAGAGATTACCATCAGATTGCACGTACGACGGCGACGACGATAATACGTGTGACGTGATCGAAAGAGATGCTTGTGCTGAACGACTCCAGAAACCCGTTTCTTCCAAACGAAATTGTATACAACAACGACAACAACAACAACAACAACAACAACAACTGCAACAGCTCTGATTATACTAAAAAGAAGAGGCTCAGTGCTGCGAACATTGCATTTTTGAAATCATTGGGATTCATTGTGCGCGGTTAAGTTGAAAAAAAAATGGTTGACATTCTAAGCATTGGAGGGAAGCCGACGTTTGATGATCGCATCGTCAAGCTTTAGGCTCACACATACAACCCATACGTCAACTCAACGTTTGGATACAGCGATGAAATAAGAATACCCATACAACAGCAGGATTTATATACATTGCCGTGTGAAAGTTTCCTCTACGTGGAGGGAAAATTGAAGATAAATAAGCCAAACGATACATTAACGGTGACGTTGGGAAATAATTGCATGGCGTTCTTATTTGATGAGATTCGATACGAGCTGAATGGCGTGGAGATTGATCGCAACAGAAACGTTGGAATAACTAGCACCCTTAAAAACTATGTATCGATGACATCTAGCGAAGACAAAAATATGGAGAATGCCGGATGGGGCTTGAAACGACGCAAAAGGTCAATTTTGAAAAATCATTTCAATTTTTGCATCCCGCTAAAATATTTGCTGGGATTTTGTGAGAACTACAAACGCATTATTATTAATGTGCGTCACGAATTGATTTTAATACGATCGCGCAACGACAACAATGCTCTAATAGGATCGCCGATGCTGGAACCAGAAATTGAATTACTTAAAGTGCAGTGGCGGATGCTGCATGTGACGCTGAACGACGTTAATAAGCTATCCTTGCTACGTGCTTTGGAACGTGGGCAAAACCTGAGCATTTGTTTTCAATCGTGGGATCTGTACGAGTATCCTCTCTTACAGAGTACAACCAAGCATTCGTGGGCCGTGAAGGCATCTGCACAGCTGGAGAAGCCGCGAGTTTTTATCCTTGCTCTACAGACTGGTCGAAGGAATGTGATGAGCGATGACGTTACTAGGTTCAACAACTGCAAATTGACCAATGTAAAACTTTTTCTCAACTCGGAATTTTACCCATACGATGACATGAACTTGGACTTTGACAAGAATAAGCATGCCATCTTGTATCATATGTATACGCAATTCCATAAATCGTATTATGGACATAGTTGCAACGAGGCATTATTCACCATGGCCGAATTTTTACAATTTGGTCCCCTCGTGGTGATTGATCGCTCGCGACAAAATGAGTCGATCAAGAATGGCACAGTGGACGTGCGCATAGAATTCGAGTGTAAAGGGAATGTGCCGATAAATACTACGGCCTACTGTCTGGTTCTAAATTGCCACGCCCTCTCCTGTGTCAAATTCATACCAAAAGAAAATTTCATCGTGAAAATCGAGATGCTTTACGAGAAGGACTGCATTCTCCCGTCTGTCTTGGAAGCGAGCGGACCTCTAAATTGTATCGATAATGGCCGTGCCAACATTTGTTAACCTGCAAGGGTTCATCGTCGATGGAAGATTTGTCGTCAAGGAAGTGGCTGTCCTACGAATGGGAACAATTCTCTCGCACTATATTTTTGGGAGTTCGATGCCACAATATCTTCTTACGAAATCTGACAAACCAAGCATTCGGTGGTTGGTGGTAAAACATCATGGACTACGGTGGGACGATGGAGACGTTCCGTACTGTATGGCTAAACAGCTAATTACGAAAGCTGTAGCTGATGCGATCGACGAAGAAGATGATACATCCCATATCGTATACGTTAAAGGGTTGCAGAAACGCGACTGGCTTGCGAATTTCCTCGATGAAAATACCAGAGCGGACGTGGTCATTGAGACGCTGGATATTGACTACGAGGATATCAAATCTTTAAATAAGCTAAATGTAATTAATACTCTGCGATGTGGCAGACACGCAAAGCACTGTGCCGTGCAAAATGTATTTAAAATATTCAACTGGTGGTCTTAACGCCAGAGAGAAATGCTTAAATAAAATATAATCAATTTTTAATGTATAAAATGTTTTTCTTCACCCTCTCCAACCTAATCTCCTGCACATGATGTATGCTAGATTAAGACGATAGTTATAATTATGTAGAAGTGGTTTGATACACGTTCAGAGTGATACGATAGACGTTGAAAGTTACCATACACGTACAATACATGATCAAAGTGGTACCATACACGATCAAAGTGGTTCGATTCATGTTGAAAGTGGTTCAATTGATGTTGAAAGTGGTTCGATTGTGGTTGAAAGTGGTTCAATACACGTTCGATACACGATCAAGGTAGTTCGATTCATGTTAAAAGTGGTTCAATACATGTTCGGAGTGGTTCGATTGATGTTGAAACTGGTTCGATTCATGTTCGATTGATGTTGAAAGTGGTTCGATTGTGGTTGAAAGTGGTTCGATTGATGTTCGATTGATGTTGAAAGTGATACATTTGATGTTGAAAGTGGTACGATTGATGTTGAAAGTGGTTCGATTGATGTTGAAAGTGGTACGATTCACGTTCGATTCACGTTCGATTCACGTTCAGAGTGGTACGATTCACGTTCGATTCACGTTCAGAGTCGTTCAATACCCGTTCGATTCACGTTCGATTCACGTTCGATATACGATAAAAGTGGCTCAATACATGTTCCATACACATTCAAAGTGGTATGATCTAGTCGAATAAAGTGTCCAAAGAAAAAAGGGGAAAGAAGATGCGTGGGAATAAGGAGAGGATGGTCAGCGAAAATGCAGTTAGAGAACAACAGCATCTTACTTTTGCAAAGCTACGCACTTCTCGATTTCATGATAGGAGTTATTCGCGAGAGCTTGGAGATGCAGCGAGACCAGTTGCTCTTCAAATCGTGACAGCGAGCTGTCTAATTTCTGTGTGATAGTTTTTGCTAATATTGTGCGTTTTTTTTTTTTGAACATGGGATTACGCAGGATCGCGCCGGAGTGTGACCCCGAGGTATGTACATTTAAATATTTTTACATTTATCGCGTTTAACATTTGAAACCGAGTGCTATTAAATCAGACGTTTGTGCGAATATTATATTGCTAATTAACTTTCAGAACTCGCCACCACCATCGCCACCCCAATCGCCTCCGCTACAAACGCTACCCCCACATTCCCCAAATTGGTCGAGCGACTGGGGCTCGCCGCAGCCGTCGCCGTCGCCGCCTTCGTCACCGCCGCCGCCTCCAGTAGTATGTAATACATTGCATTGCTTTATACATTTGATGTTTATTATGTTTAATGTGTCATTATTACACTGACGTTTGTACCTGTGTTCTAGGACATATTTTTCATGATGCATGTGGAGCTGGTGGGTGATCACCTACTCTAAGATTTGCTGACTTCGCATAATTCTATTTCATTCTTCGCGCCGCCAAATGACGTCATCGCACGCGGCTGCTCCAGAGGAGTCAAGTTACACACGATCGCGCGATACGCTGCGACGTTAAATCGGAACGCTTTAGAATACTGTTTAGCTTTAGAATGCTTGCTACATAATGGTTTGGTAGATCGCTGGTTAAAAATTTTAGAATATCTGCGATTGTACCGCTGTGTAGTGCTGTCTCTCTCCCTCCTCCGAATTTAGATTTATAACGAAGTATTGCTCTCTCTTTCTGTCCCGAAGACGTGGTTCGTAAAAGAAAAGAACGTCGATCTTTCCCGATCTTTCCCGACATCGTCCGAAACAATTTCGGATAAAAAAATAAATTATTAAACAATTTCCGGCGCATGTTGGTTTGACAAAAAATCCTGGGGGCCGTCCCCTCCCTGGGTTAGGTCTGAAAAATTTTTTGGGGTGGGCCAAAGTCTGAAAAAGACTTTTCGGGGTTCATTCCCTCCCTCTAAAAAATTTCGGGGACGGTGGGTCAGGTCTCCGCGGCGGCTCGGCCCGGAGTGATCCCCTCCACGGTTGCGGCTTCCCCCACTCCGCGGCTCGTGCGCGCGCAACCGCTCTTCCACTCCCCGCAGGCCCCGCGCCCAGGTTTCTCTCCGCCGCGCTCCCCCGCGCGCCCTTACTTCCCTCCGCCCCCGCGCTCCCCTCAGAGGACCTGGGTTAGAACCCGCCTTGCTATACTACTTCTATGATTCACACGTATGTCGAATTAGCGCGCAGGATCATCCGACACAGTTTCTGCAGACACCGCATAATTCTAAAATTCGACGCTTCCAAAAGTATTACATTACATTCACCACGTGTCGAGACTTTTATCCTTGAGGGTGCGATGCAGTTTCTGTCAACACACAGCATAATTCTTTCTACCATTCATGCATACGATTCATGCCTACGACGTTTCTACAAGTATTATATTAAAAAAATAGATGCGGAATAAGAGGAGGGGTAGATGATGGAGGTGGTGCTATGCAACTCTATTTAAGCCAGCTCCTCGCACGCTATTACATTAATCGTTCAATAGCCTCTCAGTGACTTTCGACATACACAGTGCTTCGAAAAAAATGTGCAGTACCGGTGTTGTGAATTATTACGTTCCGATCAGGTAAGATGATGATGTATCACCATGCGGGAAGAACACATCTAACAAGTAAGATTTAATTTTTCATACCTTATCATCGTTTTTTTTTATTCACGTGTTTTCCTGATAAACGGTAATTTTCATGATTGGACTCTTAGATCGCGTCAAGCATCACGTATCATGGTTAGAAGATACGCGCTAACGCCCACATCGCATAAATATCTGGAAATTGGAATCAGCGTGCGATCTATACCACTGGCGGAAATTGTTCTTGGCGACAATCGTGGGAATCAATTGGTGTTGCATCTTCCAACATGGAAAACGGTAATGGAAAAACGCACAGACATCGAAAAACGTGCGCAATTAATTGGATCAGCACCGCTATGGATTGGCGAATTGATGGTGGAATTTTGTATAATGTATAATTCGCGAATTGTGAAGATATCTCTAGATAATAAGTCTTTGTATTTCAAATTAGAAACTGTGAAGTTTCTTTTTAATCTCGAGCGTTGTATCAGCCACATGTATTCGTGGCTTTCCGATAATACACTACTTATCCATACGAAATTTTCAAATTTTGTCACCGTGTTACAACGGTGTGATGGCGCCGAAGATTCGTGTCACATCGCTAAAACTATATGCGATAGCGAATATTTCGATGGTGAATCTCTTGTCGATTGCAAACTGCTGGCATGTGCCATGAACGATATTGTCGACGCCGCTCGCAGCAAATGTTAAATTGTACAATTATTATTTCTCTTTCAATAATTACATTACTTAAAACATATTCTTATTTTTTCTTTTTATAGCCTAGTTCTATTATATCATTCATATTTTATACTCTATTACTATTATTCACATGTAACAATATAGAATTATTTTATGCATATTACTCTCTATTTACTTGCCCGTCTTCCTGCTTCTCTCCTCGCCGCATAAATTTAAGATTCGGCATTTCATGAAAAGTATTATATTTCGTTCGCGCGTTCTTCGCGCCGTGAAAATGGTATCATCGCACGCAGCTTTCTCGGGGGATTCAAATTATACATAATCGCGCGATACGCTGCGACGTTAAATCAGAGTGCTTTAAAAATTGTTAGCTTTAGAATGCTTGCTGTATATTGGCTCGGTAGATCGTTGATTTAAGAAATTATTATTTCTCTGCGTTGGTTCAGAGAAATATGTCTGTTGGTATGGAATAAAATTTTTGCTGACGCCGCATAATTCAATGATCTGCGCATTCTTCGCATCACCAACGGTGTCATCTCACACGGCTGCTCCAGAGGATTCAAATTACACGCGACATTAAATCGGAAAATTTTGAAATACTGTTAGCTTTAGAATGTATGCTACATATTTGTTTTGAAAATTATTTCTCTGCGCTGGGGAAAAAATGTCTGTTTACTACATTATGGTTCGCTAGATTGTTGTTTAAAAATTATTATTTCTCTGCGTTGGGGGAAAAAATTTCTGTTGATGGGTTGAGCCTGGAAAAAGTTTTCATGGGTCGTCCCCTCCCTCGGTTAGTTATGAAAAAGATTTTTCGGGCGTCATTCCCTCCTTCGGTTAGGTATGAAAAAAATTTTCGGCGGTAGGGCCAGGTGTGGAGAGGTCTCCGCGGCGGGCCGGGTCTGGAGAGGTCTCCGCGGCCGGTCGGCCTCGACTGGTCCCCTCCACGGTTACGGCTTCCCCCACTCCGCGACTCGTGCGCGCGCAACCAGTCTTCCACTCTCCGCTCTCCCCGCACCCATGTTTCTCTCCACCGCGCTCCCCCGCTCGCCCTCACTTCCCCCCGCTCCCGCGCTCCCCTCAGAAGACCTGGTCTAGAACCCGCTTAGATATACTACTGACGCACACCAAGGGTTGTCCACGAAGACAACCACCCCACTTCAGGAACCTTGGTGATTCCTCCTCATTTAATCAGCGGGGTCTTAACCGATACCCTGCTGGGTACGGGCCGCTAAACATGCCCTCCTACTGCCTCTTGCAGGACTGCTGCAGGAATTGATGCATAGGGAGGCTTGATACATCCTTATATTTCACACGTAAAAAACAAAAGAGAAGCGTACACTTCAGCAATAGAGGACGCTTTGTAGATTGTGTTCAGTTACGTTTGCTTCAAGCTAATTTATTAACCTGAAATTATTTTATTAAAGGAAGAGCATTTTCGTGTTGAGAAACGTAAATTTGTACTTCATTTATATAAAGCTTTTGTCACTGTATATTGATTTGTATGAAATATCATTATTTTTACTGGAAAATACACTCAATACTACACATATGTGCCAACTGTCGTTGTTTTCAGTTTAAGGTTAAGTGTTGTTAAAATTATTGTTTTAAAATTCTACATTTGGGGAGGTATGGGATATACATTCAAAAGCGGTTTGATACATGTATCACACCTCCCCCAAAGTAGTTTCACTTTGCGTAAATCTGTAATATATATAAACCAGCAAACAAATTATGATGGAAATTTTTATATATTAATATAACATTTTGTTAATACATTCTTTCTTTAATTTTAAAAAATTTATGATCGTTTTTGTTAAAGAATAGAACACTGAATGTAAATATGCAAAAAGATTATTAAAATATTATTTTGTTTCGTTTACACAATCATTTTTCTCAGAAACGTATCAACCATCCCCAGTCTCCCCTACACGTGTATCGATATATACGGTTTCACGTGTATTACTATTAACATCCATACTATATTAGATGTCGAGTTAATGCGGATTACAGTAATGTGGTGAAAACCGTAGTTGTAACCCTGTGTCCAAATAGTAATCAATTTCATTTCAATGTCAGACACTCCTTGGTAGCGTGATGCGTGCACGTGATAGTAATAAATATGCGAGGTCAAGGATTAACTTGGCCGCGCCGAATTCGCGAGCGCCTGCCGAAGGTGCGGGTTTACGACCCTGTTGTTTGGCGCTCCGGTAGTTCCTACCCCACGGACGAGACCGACTTTCGACCAGATTACGAGACCTCTGCCTATTGTTTGAGGACTCTAAGGTGTCGAAAATATTCGAATGCTAGAAAATATTGAACAATGGAAGCTATAAAGCAACACGCGTACACGGCTGTAGAACATATTGAAAGGCAGAGTGTCGTTACGGGTGGACAATATGGAACGAAGGAAACTTATTTCTAGATCCGTTTGACTGATGGAAGGCTAGGACAATTAAATACCCGGCGATTTCCGAAGTTGCCAAAAAATATTTAACGATTCCAGCAACCTCGACGATGTCGGAATGATTTCATATGCTAAAAGTATTGTAACAAACAAAAAAAAGAAAATGTTTACTCCCAGAAAATATTAACACCTTAGCTTTCTTACATCAAAACAAACGATTAAGTTAGTTATATATAATAGTTATATATAAGTAATGACACCTAATAAAATATGCATATGTTAATATACGTGACACCGTATATTTCGATACACGTGTATCCGTGTATGTTAATACACATGTACCCGTGTATTAAGAAGCACACGGATTAGAACACGGATATATTAACTACACGTGTACACGTCGTACACGTGAAATCTGCATCTCTAGTTACTATAGCTCGTAGAGTCACTGTAGCCGACGTTTCGGGCGCGGGACGGGCCGGGAAATTTTGGACGGTATCGGGCGAGATCCTGATACTTTCGTATTGCTTGGGATCCCGAGACTCGATTCGGGCTACAAGCATGACCGCCATGAGCGGGCAATTTGATTCCAGGTCGGCTTGGCAAAATTCGGACGCGATCGACTCGAGAGCTAGCTTCAAGAGGAGACCGAGACGGAAAGAATAATGTATATCATTTATACAAGCACTAATGAATACTGATGTCAGGAATGTGGTGGGCTTCTATATTAACATAACATCATACAAAAATCTTTTACTTTTGGTTATTTCTGGTTCAATGCGTGTTTATTGCAAATAATTTCAAGTACTTGATTAATATCAACTCTTATGTAACACTGTAGTGGAAATTTGTAACGCCTCACCACAAATCCAGCGATAACAGTCGGAAATAAAAATTTTCAAGTTACTTTCGTTGCATTTAGAAGTTGTTGCATTTAGAAGTGCCATCGAATAATCGGTATCAATTTTAATGGTGTTCACGTTAAGGGAGAGTTCTCGTCTAACAGCCCCAAAAGTAACTGGTATTAAAATTTTTTTGCAAAAACTGTTGGTTATATTGTATTAAACTATTTGGGGATATAAGGAGGCATCTTTAAACTCCTAAGCGTCTTGATCCTCATTATTTATTAATTATTGTGGAATCTTATCCACCCCTTGGACGATGTAACTCCTGTTGGCGGGATCTGTAGTACCTATCATAGTCATCTGATTGCAAAAAAGAATAGAAGTTTCTTAAAGTTAGATAGTTTACGCTGGGATTGGCCCACTTTAAAGAAAAAAAATTGAAAAATTTAAAGAGTTATAGCGTTTGAAAGAAAAAGTAAGTTTTTTCATTAGAAAATTTTTTCATATTATTCTTTATATCGACGAAAAAAGTATTATAAATAGAAAGTAAAATTAAAATTTTAGGTCCAGTATCAGCGTAAATTATTTAAAGGCGTTAATTCAGAAAATTTTCTTCTTTTCGCAACCGGATGGCTGTAACAGGTATTGCACATGCCGCCAACATCGTCGAAGAGATTCCACAATAATTAATAAATTATAAGACGGATCGACATAAAAAAATATTTTCTGCAAGTTTGAAGATGCAAGTTTAATGCAATATTAACAATAGTTTCTTTAAAAAATGCATAAATTTTGGGGGCTGTTACACGAGAATCCCTCCTTAAGGCGAGCACAGCGTCGACGGGTCCGAACGCCAGGCCCATCATAAACAGGGCCGATACGAGGATGGTTGGCGCCCCAATGCAAGAAAATAATTGGGGACCCCCAATTTTTTGCACCTGTTTTCTATTTAATATGTTTTGCCTTTACGGAGTACAAAAAAAGAATTACATTAACATTTTGTTTATGTGGAAGTTGCATTTCTTTATTATTAAGCGTGCGATATAGCTTTAGCGCCCCCTTCGGCTGGAGCCCTTATGCGGTACATAACTTGCATACTAGGTTTCGCTGGCCTTGATCATAAATTAGTCAAGGGCCCTTATGGACGTTTCGCTAGCACTGTTGCCGGGAAGTTAGTTCCTGTTCCCCCTCCACTACGAATAGTTTGCAGGTACCCACATTCCGGCAACGCGAATC
Organism: Andrena hattorfiana; assembly: GCA_944738655.2. Classification (NCBI taxonomy): domain Eukaryota; kingdom Metazoa; phylum Arthropoda; class Insecta; order Hymenoptera; family Andrenidae; genus Andrena; species Andrena hattorfiana. The sequence continues at coordinate 27,443,689 of OX122894.2, read as the reverse complement.
GGCAGCGACGGCGAAGGGACTTTCCTAACTACGCAGACATTACCACCACTCCTGTAGGTGTTCTCCCTCCCAAAATAACCACGGAAAATACTGCTTAGCATCCCTGTTCCTGATGCAGGGAAGTCAGTCTTCGAATAACCATCAGTGATAGCAGTTCAAGTCAAGGATACCGATGGCAGAAAAAGGCATGGAAGATATGACAACTGTAAGTACTAAAATTTTATACTATTAAACAGGGTGATTCTCCCGCTGAGTTCCGTGGATTTCGACGCACAAAAATATTTTTGATTAGAATATTCGCTTAAAAGCAATACGTGATACTTTTTAATTATTATCTTCTCTGGAATTATACATTCAATAGATCGAATATTGTACGCAAACATATTTTAGCGTAGGGTAATCGTACCTAATATCGCCTAATAAATGTTAAATCGCTGCTAATTGAATAATTGATATTTTTGCATGCAATTCGTTTCAAAGTAAAGAGAAATTAATCATATTTCATGTAGCATAAGTTAGAATCGTTGGAACCTACAAATTTTTAGTTATTAATTAAAAAATGCAAGACATGCAAAAATCCGGTCCTGAAAAAAGTGTACCTAATATCGCCTACTCAAGAAATATTGATTAATTGTTTAAATTCTAGAAATTTTTTTCTCTATCTTTGATTTCATTTTTATTAAAAAAATATAGAAATACGATTTTTAAAAGATTTTATTTTTTACGTTCGAATATGCATATTCGACAAATAAAGTTTATATCGGTTGCTTTTCAAATTTCGTGACCCCACCTGTAACGGACATTACATCGAAACCATTGTTCTCCGGTAGGCGGTATTGACAACACGCATACTGCTTAGAGAAAAACGCTATTTTCATTACGTGAAATATTTGACTCGATTTCATTCCTTAAGTACATCATTAATTACATACTTCTGGTAGATATTCTTGCATTGACAAAATTATTAGACAATAAAATTGTGGCAGTCCAATAAATTTTTACACTATTACGATTTTCTAAAATACGTCCCTTTCTGTAATTGTTGATCACATGATGCTGCAATTACAGTATGTCTTCCTACATATGTTTAGGTACTAATTCAGTGCATTACCGATACATTTGAGTGCTTACTTTGCGAGAAATAGTGAGGGGCGATATTAGGAACATGGGTGATATCACAATTGGGCAAAAAATTATTTCAAATAAAAAATTGATTTCGAATAAAAGAAAAAAATTTTATTTGAGACTCATCAAATAAAAATAACTCAGAGTTATTTTTATTTAAAATAAAAATAAGCCAGAGTTACTTTTCTTTGATACGTCACAAATAATTTTTTTGGTTCGACGTGAATTTATCCGACGGCCACAAATAATTTTTTTATTTCACGGGAATTCATTTCAACCTTCAAATAATTTTGTCGTGTTTTCATTCATTTGTATTTAAAAATTATTTGAAGCTTAAATAACTCTGGGAGTAGAGAGCGAGAGCGAGGGGAAGCGTATGCTAGAGAGCAGTAAGCAGGAGAGCATAAAGCGAGGCGGTAGTTGTTAGAGCGAGAGCGAACGGGAGGGATCGAGAGGCCCGTTCCTAATACCCCCTTTTCTTTGTGAAAATGATATTAGCTGAGTACAGGTATATAATGTCCATTAGGCCTGTTTGTTTTATTATAATAAACCATCACCGATATGAACTTATATTATACTGTTGCGAGCACCCTATGTAGAAGATTCATGGCCCGCTGGTGCTCGCGACGAAGACAAGAGACAGCGAGAAGAAGGCGATCGGATCGATCGCCTGTCAAGCTGTCATTCGAGAGTCAGCCGCCATTACAAGCAGACGTATCGATATTGTATTCCTAACTGATTATATTCGTTACCTGTTCTGATATTATTCTTATTACCCTGTATTTAATGTTCTGTTATCGTTGCTGTTCAGTAAATTTGTATTATGTCGAACGCAAAACGTAACAATGGTGTCAGAAGTGGGATGCCCACTCGAAGTGGGATGCCCACTCGTGCGTCCGCGGCCTCCGCGAACCCTTCTCCTGCAGCGACGGGTGATGCCTCTCTACAGGAGATGTTCACCTCTCTCCAATTAAGCATCGTAGGACACATGCGAGAGCAGAGGAAGGACGACGAAGCTCGCTGGCAAAGGGAGGATCGTCGCAGGGAAGAGAAGGACGCAGAGGACCGGCGAACACAGGCGGCCTTCGAGGCACGCCTGTCGAACATGGAGGAACGAATGCAGGTCGTAACCGCTTCGTTACAAAATGGCTATAGTTCGGTTGGTAGCGGCGCGCATCCTGGGGGTGGGGAGAATGTACATGTAAATAGTGTTGTAAATAGTGTTCCGCCGACAGTTATCCCCGCACCCGTTAGAACGCCCGCCGCTACCCCCTTGTCGGAACCGCACGTACTCAGCTTGGGGTACACGGTGAAACCGACAATTTTTGACGGTAAAAACTCGTGGGAGGAGTACAGGGTGCAATTTGATACGATCGCGCGCGCAAATGGGTGGAATGACGAAAAAAAGGCTACAGCCTTGATCGCTTCCCTCGGGGGGTCGGCGAGGAGCGTCCTCACGACGCTCTCCGCTGCCCAATGCGAGAACTTCGTGGAATTGGTTTCCGCGCTCGAATTCCGTTACGGGGCGAAGAATCTGTCAAATCTAAACTATGTACTCTTCCAGAGCCATAGGCAGCGGAGAGATGAGAGCATCTCCTCGCTTGCCACCAAAATCGAGCGATTAGCGCAGTCCGCTTTCGCCGAATGCCCGGCAGAAACACGCGACAAGCTTGCTGCGTCACAATTCGTTACGGCATTGTCGAGCTCGGTTATGCAGCGGGAACTGCGACTCGGCGGTTTTACATCGTTAAGGGCCGCCGTGACCAGGGCCCTCGAGATCGAAGCTGTCGAGACCATGTCACGAGGTCCCGCGGTCGAGTCGCGAAATCGCTATCCGGAAAAACGGAAGGCTAAATCCTCGAACAATTTTGAAAGGTTCCCGGCGAAACAGCTAAGATTTGGGAAGCCCGAGGAACGAAAGGACGACCAACTAAGAAAACCGAAGTGCTGGATTTGCGGAAAAACGGGGCATCTGCAAAAGGATTGTTTCAAGGCCAAGAACGTCCAAACAGGAGCAACTTCTACCAAAAAGTCCAATGAGGGAAACGGAAAGAGGACGGCGTAAGGGGGAGACGCCGGACCGCAAGGAACAGTCCCCCGGTCGTCAAAAGTGTGGCGATGCAGGAGGCGACTGCGCGGAATCCAACTGGAGAAATCTACGTATGTGGAACAATAAATCGAAAACCCTGTCCGATTATTTTAGATACAGGTTCTCCGATCAACCTTCTGGAGAAGGAGTTCTGCCCCACAAGGGACCTCGATAAGACGAAGGTCGACATTCGCTCCACCACAGGCGAGAAAATCAAAGTATTTGGAAAGAAAAGCTTGGAACTCAGCGTTGGAGAACTCTCGAGCGTAGAAGACTTCTACGTTGTCGACATGGTGGAAAAGTGCATCTTGGGAGCGGCCTTCTTGAAGAAACACCGTTGCAGCATCGACCTATCTCGGAGTGTGCTGAGTCTACCCGGCAAATCGGATATTCGTTTTGGAGAGCCAAACCCCGAGGAAAAGAAATCAGAAGAAGAAGGGGAAACAGTCGTCCCACAGCATTTGGAAGAGCTGTACACACGCTGTTCGTCAGGTTTGGCAGAAAGACAAAAGAAACTTTTTGCTGATTTACTCCGTGAATTTCAGGACGTTTTCGCCAAGGACTCGACTCAGATAGGAAATTGCGACCGGGTGAAGCACGTCATCGACACTGGAGACTGCCCGCCAATAAAACAGGCACCGCGGAGGTTGCCTTTACACCGTCGAGCAGAAGTGGAAGAGCTGCTCAGGAAGATGTTAGTACAGGGCGTAATCGAGGAATCGCGAAGCCCGTGGTCTTCTCCGATCGTCCTTGTCAAGAAGAAGGACGGCACCATAAGGTTCTGCGTGGATTTTCGACGCCTGAACGAGATAACGAAGAAGGACTCGTACCCTCTGCCCCGTATAGAGGATACTCTGGACGCTCTCACCGGATCTTCGTGGTTTTCAACCGTAGATTTACAGAGCGGATACTGGCAGATCTCTATGGACGAAAAGGATCGAGAGAAAACTGCGTTTTCAGTGGGGACAGGACTGTGGCAGTTCAAAGTGATGCCCTTTGGACTCTGCAACGCCCCTGCAACATTCGAGTGTCTGATGGAAGACGTACTTCGAGGCCTGACATGGAAGACCTGCTTGGTTTACTTGGACGACATCATCATCTACGGAAAGGACTTTGAACAGGAGCTCGAACGCCTTCGAACGGTGTTTTCGCGTCTACGTCAAGCCGGACTATTGATGAGCCCCAAGAAATGCTCCTTCTTCTGTCGGGAAGTGAAATATCTGGGCCACATCGTCACAGAGAGCGGAGTCAAGACGGACCCGGAGAAGGTTAAAGCGATTTCGGAATGGCCACAACCGAAGAACGTGACGGAATTAAGAAGTTTCTTAGGATTATGCACCTACTATAGGAAATTTGTGAAGGATTTTTCCAGGATCGCCAAGCCCCTGCATCGCCTCACCGAGGCCAAACAAAATTTCCAATGGACCGAAGGATGTCAAGAAGTTTTTCAAGAATTAAAGAAGAGGCTAACCGGAACACCGGTGCTGGCTTATCCGGTGATGGACAAGGATTTCATCTTGGATACGGATGCCTCCGACCTCGCCATAGGCGGTGTCCTCTCGCAGGAACACGAAGGCCAAGAGCGGGTTGTAGCCTACTTCTCCAAAACCTTAGGTAAAGCCGAAAGAAACTACTGCGTGACTCGGAGGGAGTTACTAGCAGTGGTAAAGTCTATCGAGCATTTCCACCACTACCTCTACGGACGGAGATTTCTCGTGAGGACGGATCATGCAGCGCTTCGTTGGCTGCTGAGCTTCAAGAACCCCGAAGGACAAGTTGCCCGTTGGATTGAACGTTTACAAGAATACGACTTCGAGATTCGACACCGGGAAGGAAGAGCCCACGGAAACGCCGATGGACTTTCTAGAAGACCTTGCAGCGAAGAAAATTGTAAGAAATGCGACCGACTGGATAAAAAGGAGACACAAGAGGAAATGCACTCTACGAAGAAGATACACCGGATATTCTGTGACGAAAGGAAGAATGAATGGAAACGAAGCCAAGAAAAAGATGAAGAGATTGGCTTCATCTTGAAAAAGAAGGGGGAAGGAGAGAAGCCCGTCTGGCAGGACGTTGCTCGTTTCTCCCCACAACTGAAATATTACTGGTCAATCTGGGACTCGCTGGAAATTCATGAAGGTTTGCTTTTCAGGAAATGGGAGTCCCACGATGGTGCGACGACCTCATGGCTTTTGGTAGTACCGCGCGAGAGGGTCGCAGAGGTACTGAGGGAATTCCATGATGCGCCAACAGCTGGACACTTCGGAGTAAACAAGACCTTGGCGAAGATCCGCCAACAGTTCTTCTGGTCCACGTGTCGACAGGATGTTCAAGAGTGGTGCCGGTGGTGTGACACCTGTGCGGCGAAGAAGGGACCACGTAAAAGGGGAGCAGGGAACCTGAGAGTTTACAACGTGGGAGCTCCATTCGAGAGGCTTGCCCTGGACGTTGTGGGTCCGCTCCCGAGGTCTCAGGCCGGCAACAGGTTTATGCTGGTCGTGGCGGACTACTTTACCCGGTGGCCGGAAGTAATCGCGATGCCAGACCAGCGAGCTGTCACAGTGGCAAGAGCTCTTCTGCACAACGTGGTTTGTCGTCATGGTGTACCATTGGAGATACACACGGACCAAGGAAGAAATTTTGAATCCTCCGTGTTCAAGGAATTGATGAAGCTGTTGGGAATCAGGAAAACGCGAACAACTCCCCTACATCCTCAATCCGACGGGATGGTAGAACGTTTGAATAGAACATTGCTTCAATATCTCGCAATGTTTGTTTCAGAGCACCAACGAGATTGGGACGAGTGGATTCCCATGTTCCTCCTCGCTTATAGATCAGCGCGACATGAGGCTACCCAATTAACGCCAGCGATGATCCTGTATGGTCAAGAACTTCGTTTACCCGCACAACTTTGGAGAGGACTGCCTCCGGAAGTGGAACACGACGAGGACGTCGAGCAGGGATACTCGGAATGGATCCGAGGAAAAATGAAGAGGATTCACGAGTTTGTTCGACGCCGTCTGGATATCTACAGCTCGAAGATGAAGTCCTGGTACGATAGTCACGTTAGGACGGTGGAGTTCCAGCCCGGAGAACGAGTGTGGTTATTCCAACCACGAAGAATGAAAGGGAAGTGCCCAAAACTGCAGTCCGACTGGGAAGGACCCTACACGGTGGTAAACAAGATCAACGACGTCGTCTACAGAATTCAACGCTCGCCTAGGAAGAAGTACAAGGTGGTCCACGTACGACGCCTTGCAAAATATGAGGGACAATTACAAGAGGAATGAAGACTTCCGAGAGAAGACTCAAGAAAGAAGATTAGTTTAAGCTAATCCGGTGGACTGGGCTGCGGAGGTTGCCTTCGTAGTCCGGTCCCGCTCTTGAGTTTGTTACAGGTGCACAATACCCCACGACGAGGGACAAGGTGTCGGGGGACTGCTACCGCGGCTTGGATGCGGTCCCGAATTCCCCGAATGTGCCACAACAGCGTGGCGGTCCGCAGCGGGGTGCGGACATACGTGGAACCACCCCGCTACCCTCCTGGCTGGGATCCTGGCCGCGTCCCCGGTACAGTGTCTACCAAGGGGTCCCTTCCTACGAGGTGGACAGCAAACGGGAAATGGTGTCCCCAATCACCGGACGGACGTGCGACGCAGTCGCACGGATCGGTCGGAGGGGGCATCGCGGAGACGGGACCGCTGACGAGCTGCACCGAGACGGTCCCCTGGAGCAGCACCAGATGCCACGAAGAGGAATGGGGCCAACAAGAAGCCAAGGATTGGAGAACTGGAGGCGACAAGAAGAAAAGTGAAGACGAGCTGACAGTTCTGGGCGATTGATCGAGGAACGGGCCGATAGCATGCTCATGAATTGTGACCCCCTGCTTTCGGTCCCCGTCTCGTCTTTCCGTCTTCCCGATTCTGTCCGGCTCCACCAGATTCTCGTGGAGAAAGAGAGAAAGTAATGTCCGTCCATTGTTTACCAGGGAACCCGGAACGGGAAATCATCGGAGCAGCGGAGGGTTTCACGTGTCCAGAGCCACCAGAGGATGAGAACTTCGGGCAGGGCCGAAGGAGGATATAACACCGCAACCTGCCGCGACCGTCGGAGGACGTTCGAGGGAACGAGGAATGCAGCGAATCGACGAGGGATGTTCCGGAAGCACGTTGGAGATCAGGACGACGAACGGTGGAACTGTCGCAGGATTCTTGACTTGAACCCCGACGGCTGAAAAGTCGAAGAGTCCCGACCGTCAGAAGAACCGGACCTCTCCGCCTGTCTCTGCCCAAGAACAAGATGCGCCATCGAAGAAGAGGAAAGCCGTGCAAGAAAGAAATACACAAGTACGAAGACGCAAGTGGAGGGCAGAGACATGGAGATACGGATCCACGTACCCACGCCTTGCCCAGGGTTTTTGGGTGGTTTTCCCCTCGGGCGTGAAGACGAATGTCGAGGTGACGGCCTGAAGAGGCCACCCAGCATTCTCCACTCTTTTGGACCAGGGTACGACTGCAGACGACGAAGAAGCTGCAGCGGTCGGGACGACCGCTCCTCGAGAGGGGGGAGCAGTGTTGCGAGCACCCTATGTAGAAGATTCATGGCCCGCTGGTGCTCGCGACGAAGACAAGAGACAGCGAGAAGAAGGCGATCGGATCGATCGCCTGTCAAGCTGTCATTCGAGAGTCAGCCGCCATTACAAGCAGACGTATCGATATTGTATTCCTAACTGATTATATTCGTTACCTGTTCTGATATTATTCTTATTACCCTGTATTTAATGTTCTGTTATCGTTGCTGTTCAGTAAATTTGTATTATGTCGAACGCAAAACGTAACAATACTATATATATATAAAGATAGAAACGAGGCATGGTACATGGTACATAACTCTACCGAGTCGCAATACGAACAGAACAGTACAGAAGAATCTAGATCGTTCCTATAGGCAAAAGGAGGGAACAGTACAGCGAATTCTTATGGCGGGAAGCGTAAACCTCTTCATTTTCTAATTCCCGTTCCCTCAAACAAAAAATTGCAGTCAAAGAAAAAAATTAAAGTAATGAGATTTAGATTTCATGTGAGATTTATCAATATTTCACAAGTTTCAATGAAACGAAATATTATCGTATATTGTATCAATTTGACTCACAAAGAGCTGCAATAAAATGAATAAAATAATACAGCATTGAATTTAATGAAACTGACTTAAGGGGGTATTCTGGTCTGATGAGGCGTTTTCATCCCGTTATTTCGGATTTTTTTTACGAAGAACCCATAAGTTCTATTATTATTTAGTTTATTGCTACATGCTTATTGATATTTGAACTATCTTTACAAATTTTGTCAATAGAAAAAAATTAAAATCAAACGCAGTTGACTGCTTTAAAGTAATGATGAAAAAAAAACATGAAGTCACGGTGACCACGATTGGGCTCGTTCTAGTGATCAGAAATAAAAAATGTAAAGAGATTCTTTATTTGTATGCCTTTGGCTATCGCCGCTATCAGAATGATACAAAAATATTGAAAATTAAGCAAATGGCGGCGGTTTGAAAATTAAGTTTCCATTTTCGCACATTTTTTCAACTTTAAAGGTCTGCGAAAGTTTAAAAACAAAATATTTTATCATAATTCTGGTAGCAACGGTAGCCACACATGTGCTGATAATATATGCAAAACTTGGACTGAGTTGGTCCAACCGATCTTGAAATATCACGGTCACCGTTTCGAAAAACATGGTTTCGAGAAAATCGCGTATAAAGTTTACTCAACGTTCGAAACCAAATTAAGTGGTGATCCAGGAGAGTAACGGTCTCTTTGTAACCAAATGGTCGATTTTTGTGTTCTAAAAGGCACAAAAATGCACAACCCCTCCCCCTTCCCCCAGAAAGAACATTCCGCCGAAAATTTGCCGAAATACACTTGCAGGAAGAAAACTGTTATGCCGTTCGTCCCACTCAGTGAGCGCGCCGTATAGATACCTACCTATTCTGCACCCTATAGCGCTGCAAATAATACGAATTGGAAAAAAAAACTTTTGCACACGTATTACCCATATAATGTACCAGTAGAAAATGCAAAAAAAAAATTTTGTACCCGTCAGACTAGAATACTCCCTTAACCGTTATTCCGTTTATGTCCGAATATTTTTGGAATCCATTACCTGTATGTATGGGTAGAAATAGATAATTTAATTTTTATGTTACTGATGTTTTTATGTTACTTATGTTACGATATCATAAATGCTGTTACTGTAGGGTACACTGAAACATCTGTTTTTACGAAGCTATATTTAGTTGACCTGAAGGTGCTATAAATTATGGAAATAGTTTATGACTCAGTTATAACGAGTTTAAAATTTTACAAGGGTACATTAAAAAATGTCCAAATGTTTCCCCAGCAATGCGTTGGCAAATGAAATTGCATTTAACACATTCACTGTTGTGACGATCATAATTATTACTATTGACGGCAATAATTTCCATGTCATTGTTTGTTTTAATATAAAAACTAATATTGATAGACAATAAATATACATAGGTATGCAAGTGATGTTATATGTAAGATAAATGCTGAAGAGATGTAATATGTAAGATGTTTTGAAGAAAGAGGGTAGTCTTCTGATTGCGCGTGATGCAGGTCAAATTTTTCACCCACGCTCTTGCGTGGCGCGTTCGAAGAAGTGTGGCGCGTAAGAAAGCACCACGGTTCCGTCCGCGCGCCAACCTCGACTCCAGAAGAATTTACATAAGAGACAGAAAAGGTAGTTAGAAAAGGAAAACGGCACTTGAAACCAAGGGATCCGCACTGCCGGAAATCCTGAAGCGCGCGCCGAGCCTGGCAGCCAAGCCTCTGCGAGCCGCTACAAGCGGTAGGAAGTGAACGCGAATTTTTTAAAACCAAACAATTAAATATATTTGCTTCCAGCTTTGTGCCTTCATTTGTCAATCTTTAGAGAACATGTAAAAAAAATTTATGCAAAAATAGTGGTTATATCCGGAGTTGTAGAGCTTCAAATGGAGCGCCTTACAAAACCCCCATGCGCACTGATAGCATAAAATAAAATCAGCCGTTGTAGTTGTCTAAAATAGAAAATTAAAAACTTTGTGTAATCTGTATGAGCGTGGATACTAATAGTTCGACAAGAAAAGAGAATAAATATAAGGAAAGTAACCGTAATAAAATTTTTGTACCTATTTAAAAATTATATGAAAAAAACTATATACTTAGTGTTCCGTGTTGCGGAACAAAAGCGGGCTCAGAGCGAAGCGAAAAATCATTTCAGTGGACGATTTAATAATTTACGAAGCCAAATTCATTCATTCGTTTACAACTAGGCAATTGCTTGTTTGCGAAGGTTTCGTCGGGAAGCATTTGTCTGCCAGATGTCGAAAAGGGGCAATCGACATCGTGCCCTTTTTCAGGGATTAAGACTTTCTCGCTCTGAGTTAATGAGTATATTGCTCCATCGGCGGGTTCCACCGCTGGCCCGCGGGACAATACGGTTATAAACCGCGACCGTGTCGAGACTCTGGGCGATCCATCTGGTTAGTTTTGGTAAGCAGATGTCTAATTTTCACCCTCTACGTTGCGAAGAGGGAGAGGAGGGTTCCTTCTACACCGTCGAACTCACAGAGAGAAGGTCCCTCCTCTCCAAGGAAAATTTGGCCAATCAGCAAGGTTTTTTGCTCGTTCTGGTCATCGTTCGGACCACGGAATGCCTACTCCTTTTATGATTTGTATTGCTTGTGTAAAAGTACTCCGATTTGCACGACATTTTGGATAATTTTAATTGGGAGAACGCCAGGAATCGATTGGTGTTACTTTTATATCGATACGATAAAGAATAAAGAATTTCTTAATACGCTGTAATGAATATTTCATCCTCCACTGTGGGTCGCCGGTCTCGATTCGCTGTGGTTGGCCGAGGATTCATACCTATTTCAGAAAAACTGTTTTCTTTATTCTTTATCGTATCATTATGGAAGTGATACCGATGGATTCTTCACGTTTTTCGAATGAAAATTATACCAAATTTCATGTATATTGGACTATTTTTAACGAAGCTAGCGGGTACTTTGGGTATCGAACTGCTTAAAACTCGTGAGAAAAGACTGGTATCACGCCCATCACTAATTAATACGCCTCGCGGAGACAAGACACAGGAAGAAAAGAGGTAGTCAGCTGACCGCGCATGGTTCCGCCTGCGCCGTCCTGCCTTCAAATTAAAGACGGATCCCTTATCGTTCGAGTATAAACACGCGTTGGAATATCAAAACAAAAACTAGCTCCACGTATGCGCTGCAAGAGAAGGTAAGCCGTAGGAGGGAGATGATTTTATGACCAATCGTACCTGCAAGGATGTAGATGCGAAGTTTCCACCATTTCATAGTAATATCTCCTCCCTATGGCGAACCTTTTCTTGCACCCAGTCGTCGCGCGTCCTTCTGTTTTTATATTCGGGCGCGTGTATACAGGGTCATCCGTTAAAACTGCAACCTACGCGCGCGCGAACAGACGAGAATGGCAACACCGCCTCACGGACGCATCCCACTACAACCATTTACCGGCCCGACGTTCAGAGGGTTTCCAGCGACCGCTGGACAGCAGTGATGCCCAAGCTTCGAAAATTTTAGAATGCTCTCTTTCAAATCAACGTTGCAAAGAGTTGTGCGGAATTTCCCGGCCCAGGTAAGCGAGCCGCGCGCTCCGCTTTTATGATCGGTTTACCTCTCGCACCCCAGATTACTGTAATGAAGTTCGAAAATAATATCGACTGGTCTCGTACCCGTCTTAATTTCATAAATTTTAGCTACGACAGAGTTGACCGCGACACTATATCCCTGTACGGTGAGATTTTTCGCCACCTGCATGTAAAAGCCACAATAATGGCGCATCATTCCAAAAAAATGACATTAACGGAAGCCGGTATAGGCGCGGCGTTGAATAGCTAAATGTTTAAAATATTCAGACACCAAAATTGTAGAAAAAAATTCCAACACCGCTAAAATCAAAGACACATCCCATTAGTTACCCGTTACGTCCAACCTATGCATGCACTATATTAAGGATAAAATTATAAAAATAAAAACCAGAAAAATAGATTCTGAGGTTTGCAGAACTAACACATAATTTAATAAAAATTTAATTTCTCAATTTATGAACGTATTCATACAGAAACAACTAGCCTATTGTTTATCAACACCGTGAATTTTAAAAAGAGCATTAAATACAGTATCAAATAAACAGTTTGCAAAAGCTTTTCACAACAATTATGGTTAAAAAATTGATAAAAGAAAAATTAAGTAAACGTAAAATATTTTAAATTATCCATCATTAAGAGGGAATAATTTTTCCTCATTTTTAGTAGCAAATTGCATTCCGATATCTTTTACATCAAAAGTTATAGGAATAAGGCCCCAAATTCTTCAACCCGGGCCGGGGAATTCCGAATAGCTTTCTGCGACGTTAATTTGAAACAGACCATCCTAAAATTTTCGACGCTCGGGCATCACTGCTGTCCAGCGATTGCTGGCAGCGCCGGGCCGTTGAATGATTGTAGTGGAATGCATCCGTGAGACGGTGTTGCCATTTTCGTCTGTTTGCGCGCGTGTAGGTTGCAGTTTTAACGGATGACCCCGTATACTCGAGCGATAAGGGATCCATCTGTAATTGGAAGGGTGCACGGCGCAGGCGGGACCCCGCGCGAACTTTCTGTTCCCGGGTCCCTCCGCGAAGTGTGTTGGCCCTCGTCGCGAATAATCGCGTGTATTCAGTGGAACTACGTGTATTTCTATATACTTATAATAAAACTGAATTTAGTTTATCAATGTCTGAAAACAAGATATTCTAATTACCCCGCTCCTACGCCTACATATTCATCTTTTTTACGCATGACTCTTAAGACTCGGTATATTTAAGTTTATCTCCTGCGCCTGGCGAACACTTGGCAATTCTAATTGCCATATTGCTAGGACTCTCCGCAATGCCGTCATTGATGGGCTTCAGCCCACGACGTCTTTATTGCTAGGCTAAACCTTGAGAATCCCAAGACAGTGGTCAAATAAGGAAATACCTCGCGGAGCTTCCACATCTGGCCACCAAACGTAAACTAAAGACGTATTTACAACCCTTGATTTTTATTTCCCGACCGCCGTTCGGGAATAAGGACGAAAGCGTTTGGCATGTCCTCCTGGGCTCAAATCAGCCCCTTTTGTCACGCCTTAACCAATTATATTTTGCCATAACCACCTCCATTCGGAATTTGACCTACGGAGGGAGGAACCAATGCTTACGTTTTAAGTGAAAACACGGAGAAAAGGCAGAATCAAACGAAAAGTCGAGGTGTCAATACGTGTTCGTATACTTCGGCTACTTTAGTGACGTACTGGGTAATCATTGTGAAAATTATGTCAGACGATACAAAGTGGAGTCACAAAGCAGTGGCAGGGCTCCTTACTTTGTATAGACGAATGCCTTCTCTGTGGAAAGTGAAATCAGATGATTACTTAAATCGTAATTTACGCAAGAAGTGTTATGAAGAACTCATTGCATATTGCAAGCCGATATTTCCTCGAGCAGATAGGGATTTTGTTAGTAAGAAAATTCAAAAGCTCCGTGGGTCATTCAGGAAAGAATTTAGAAAAGTAGTAGCATCCAAACGGTCTGGGAAGGGGGCTGAATATGTGTCTGTGCCATCACTGTGGTACTATGACTTACTGACATTCACCAAAGATCAAGATACCTCAAGTGCCAGCATGTCTAATATCGAAGAGGAGACATCTCTCCTGGACGAGGCGGAAGCGAGGCCGGACGAACCCGAACTTGAAGAAATTGAGGTTCAGGATGCAGATGCAGATGCAGATGCAGATGTACATGACATGGACGACACAGGTACACAGCCTCACAATCAAGTAAGTTTATTTATGACCTCATTTATTTCATTAATACACTTCTCAAAAAAAATAGGCGACGACTTTCCTGTGTAAAATCAGCATTCATTGGTGGTTGTAGGTACGTTTTTTTGCCCGAGTTATTCAAGTTTGAAGAAAAAAACGTCCCTTTCTCTTTAATTGTTCCTACAAAGCCAGGAAATCATTGTAGAACGTTCAACAATAAAGCAATAGAAAGATCAGTCTTTCCTCTTTAAGACGCATCGTTTGCTTTTTTTCATTTACGTTTCAAATACATTTCAAAATTGCACTTTTATTTTCTCGTCAAGGGAGTACTCTAGTGTACAGATCGCGCAATATTTTTTTTAAAATGTTGTCACTGCAAACTTTTATTCTTAGGGAGCCTCTGTGGCTTCAACTACGTGGAAATATCATTTCAATGTAGTACTCAAGGTAAACAAGAAACGGAATTTAATTTTACAATGGATACAGACAAAAAAGGAAACATATGGTTGTCATTTTATGAAATTATAGTTTATTAGGGTGACTAAGTATGTAGGTATTACAATTGCACAGAGATGTGCAGAATTACATTTGAATTACTTCATGAATTATGATTACAAAATAATTCAATTAAATAGTATTCAAACAATAATATTAACACATGCGCAGATCGACTTAATGTACAAGGTGTTCAAAAAGTAATGGTCACTGGTTTGGGGGGTGAATGTGCACCTCTGGACCAGTGGAGATTTGTTAAAAAAAACTTGCTACAAAATTGTTTATAACATTGAAAATGATGTTTCAACGATTCGATTGTATAGAGTTGCACGTATAGGCATGGGCCTACCCACTACTCTGCCGCTTTGGCAGTATGTACCCGAAACAGTGGCCCAAATTAGGTCATTACACCTGGCACTACCTTCTGTCCCTTTAAACGTCGAATTGTGTTTGTTTACTATGGTGCGTACCCCACCATTTGGGTAGATAACTTTAAAATATATACTTTCGAATACACAACAGTTTATTTAAAAAAGTCTTCAAGTTTAAAAAAAAAAACAAAATAATTGTGTTTTCAGATCTCACAGGTTGGCATGACCCCTTAAGGGGTTAGGCCACTTTGGACGGAGCAATATTGCAGTCATTTTCGGCATTTTTTTTTAGGAAGATAATGAATTAAACAGAAAATTCAATATGAAGCCTGTTATTGTACAACTCTCGCCGGAAATAATCCGATTTTTTTCTACAAAATGGCGACGGCAGAGCCATGATATGCAATATCTTGAGGAGCGACGTTTTCCACGATGTTCAATCTCACGGCTATACCGTTTGACTTAGAACAAAAAACCAAAAAGTTTTAGTATTTAAATGCCTAAAACTAGAGAAGTACGTAGCGGTTTTGCGATATCTTAAACATATTCTTTGCAACTGACTCTTTTATAAAAAAGAATGCACGTACTTCTCTAGTTTTAGGCATGCAGAAAATAAATCTTTTTGGTTTTTTGTTCTAATTGTAAGTCAAACCGTATAGCCGTGAAATTGAACACCGTGGAAAACGTCGCTCCTCAAGATCTTGCATATCATGGCTATGCCGTCACCATTTTGTAGCAAAAAAATCGTATTATTTCCGGCGAGAGTTGTATAATAATTGGCTTCATATTAAATGTTCTGTTTATTTCATTATCTTCCTAAAAAAAATGCCGAAAATGACTGCAATTTTGCTTCGTCCAAGGTGGCCTAACCCCTTAATATATCAAACACTTACGCTCTATACACATTCAACATATCTTCCTGCCACGGAACACTTCCTTCTCCTACAAAATACTCTCTGTAACGGTCCCTATTTTGTTTCGCAGAGTTATTTATATTCCTATGATTAACGGGTTGCAAATTATCCATCTGTACTGCATCGTTTTGACAATTCCCCTCCTGCATACTCCTGTTGTTCGTCATATATGCTGCACTCCGTCTCCGTAAGAAATTATGGAGAACGCAAGTAGCCAATACGACATAGAATATATTTTCCACCTTCATATTGATTGCTGTATGTAACACTCGAAATCGCGAGGATAATATACCGAATGTATTTTCGACTACGTTTCTAGCTCGCGATAATCTATAATTATATATTCTTTTATCGTGGTCCAGTTCCCTTTGCGCATAAGTCTTTAAAAAATTGTTAGTTAAACCAAACGCTTCATCGCCTAAAAAGGCGAAGTTTAAATTTTTTACTGTTTCAGTATTATCAGGCAAATTCAACTGCCCGTTATTTAAACGTCTCATAAATTCCGTATGTTCAAGAACACCACCATCCGATATCCTTCCATTTTGGCCGACGTCGACAAAAATAAATTCGTAATTAGAATCGACTAACGCCATTAGTACAATACTATAGTAATTCTTGTAATTATAATAAAAAGCCCCGGAATCCGGTGTTGGAACAATTCGGATGTGTTGTCCATCCATAGCACCTCCGCAGTTGACGAAGTCCCATTTGTTATGAAATCCTTCCGCTATTTTTTTCCACTCGCCCTTGGTATTCGGGAACTATGACAAAACAAAATACAATACAAAAATAAACAAAATTTAATTCCTTTGTTATTTCTTATTTTACCCCGCGCGCGCAAATTACCTGTTCCCCGGTCCCTACGCGAAGAAGGGTATTGGCCGTTTCATATCAGATGTTTCTGAAAATATACTAACAGTGGCTTGCTGATGTCGAGGACAAGAACCGTTTAAGGAAACCAAACGCTGCGCAAATCATTTTTCACAATTTCTTAAGGGGTCACCCTACCTTGACGGCCTGAAAAGGAGCGCGATATTTGGGATTTTTTTACGAGAAACCCAAAAATTATATTAATTGAAAACTTTATGCCTATGTTTGTACATATTTAGGCAACATTTAAAAAAATTTAATTTAAAAAAACGGTACTTAAAACTTTAAACGCGTTTTTCTCAAAACGATGTTTTTCGAATTTGTTAGCATGATATCTGAAAAAACCAATCACCGGATTTACTTCAAACTTAACATATATCTTCAGTAGGTGTCCCATTCTCGCCGGTACTAAAACTGAGTCGGTTGTTGCGAAATTAGACTTTTGCGACTTAAAAAACCAGCGAATTTTTTTGAAGAAATCGATGTGCGTTTTAGAAACTGCCATTTCTTTTTTAATTTTCAGCATTTCTCATTTAATCTAGTTCGGGCGGTAGCCACACTCATACAAATTACACAAATTTTTAAATTTTTTATTTCAGATAATTACAACGGCTGATTTTATGCTATCAGTGCGCATGGGGGTTTTGTAAGGCGCTCCATTTGAAGCTCTACAACTCCGGATATAACCACTATTTTCGCATAAATTTTTTTTACATGTTCTCTAAAGATTGACAAATGAAGGCACAAAGCTGGAAGCAAATATATTTAATTGTTTGGTTTTAAAAAATTCGCGTTCACTTCCTACCGCTTGTAGCGGCTCGCAGAGTCTTGCCTGCCAGGCTCGGCGCGCGTTTCAGGATTTCCGGCAGTGCCACGCAAGAGCGTGGGTGAAAAATTTGACCTGCATCACGCGCAATCAGAAGACTACCCTCTTTCTTCAAAACATCTTACATATTACATCTCTTCAGCATTTATCTTACATATAACATCACTTGCATACCTATGTGTATTTATTGTCTATCAATATTAGTTTTTATATTAAAACAAACAATGACGTGGAAATTATTGCCGTCAATAGAAATAATTATGATCGTCGCAAGAGTGAATGTGTTAACTGCAATTTCATTTGCCAACGCATTGCCGGGGAAACATTTAGACATTTTTTAATGTACCCTTGTAAAATTTTACACTCGTTATAACTGAGTCATAAACCATTTCCGTAATTTATAGCACCTTCAGGTCAACCAAATGTAGCTTCGTAAAAACAGATGTTTCAGTGTACCCTACAGTAACAGCATTTATGATATCCTCTATAAGCCAGATATATCGAGGAATTTGTGTACTTTTCGCAAACGTATATCGCGATCGTGTCTTGCCGATCATTTCGCAGATCGATGATATACATCGAACAAGTAGTACACAATACACCACTGCGGTGTATCGTGTAAAAAGCATGTGGAGTCGACGTAGAAATGGGAGCCCGAACTCGCTGTCTCTAACTAGTGACGGGTACGACCTTCTGGCCTGCGCGAAGGAGCGCCACGATCCGGCTTCACGTACTTTTGCGTGCGGCGCGGTGTGTGGTGCGCCGGACCGCGCGCCGGAACGTCCGTGTAAAGGGCCCTAATTAGAGGACAACCCAATTATAAAAGCGAAAATGTGAGATTGGTGTGAGACATGTACTAATGGAAATACCAAGCCCGTGCATACGTTCAAACTAGGCACAAAATGTTGAAATTTTGTTTTTTTGCGCTTCATCTTGATAAAACACCCATTTGAAAATGGCCAAATTATTCTGGAAATTATAGTGTTCCCTTAATTTTTACCAGCAGTGTATTTTTTCCATTTGCAGTTTATTTTGTGGGATTTAGTTGATTCTTGCATTATTTCAATCTAGCAGGATCTGCCTTCCGGAATAATTTTGTTTCCGGTTAAAAAATGGTTTTTACAATAATAAAAATTATAAACAAAGTTTCATTTTGCAAATTTATGCTAAAGGTCTCCAAGAGTGGGTTAGTAAAATTCTTCTACAGGTATAACTGACACCCTTGTGATGGGTACGTGAGATGTCGTTATTGTTTTTACCGTTGTGAAACCCGATTGATGTAATAGAGGGTGCGAGTGGTACGGTCAACCGATCGTAATAGTGGAGAGCATGGCATGCTTACTTGCAACGGGGCGCGCCGCTGTCCTTGAAAGCTTTCTAAGTTCCTACGACGTTCAATATGTAAATTACCAATAAGAGATAGGCTTATTTGATACAAAATTCTTCAGCGAATGTGGTAGTATTTTTTTCGGATTTTTAAAATCGCGACCTTCAGCCTAATTACGTTAAATAAATCTTTCTTTATAATTGTCATTATTGTAAAAACGATTTTTTAACCGGAAACAAACTTATTCTTTATTTCGCCACTCTTGATTTTTGTCTTATTTTCGCCTGTAGAATCACCCCCTAGAATATCCTTGATTATCAGTAAAGTAATACCCTGTATAGATATGTATTAATACGTATACCCAAAGTTTCATAACTTCTTTAATTTGCGATATCTTGCCTTGTGTAAGACAATTCGGCGCTGTGCGGAGAAGGCTGGTCGTTGCATCCTGGGTCTGTTTAGTGTTTATTTACAGTGGAACGGCTACGGCGATGAGTGCAAGCGACCGTTCAAATGTGCGGCCGGCGACGGTCCCACTAATGCAAGGGAAAAACAGATGCATACTTCTCCCTTACACTAGGGGGAACGTCACCGGCCGTTGTCGCCGGCCGCGCATTGGAACGGCAGCCTTGCGATGACCCCGATGCAAGGACGCCTTTGCCGATCATAAAGTGTTTCAAGGGACGAGGGGTGTGGAAAACCCAACTATGCCCATGACTTCGGCACGCGGGCGGTCCCTGCAGAGTTTTCCAAACGAGCGGACGTCTGGAGTAGAGATGCAAATTTCACGTAATTTCAAAATGTTATTGTGTAATTGATTATACATTATTTTTTGTAATTGTAAATTTAGATAGTTGACAAAATTGTCACCAACTACCTAAATTAACGATTACAGAAAGTAATGTGTAATCAATTACACAATTACACTTCAAACGTAATTTGTAATTAAATTACATTTTGCCCAACTCTGGGCCGTACGTGCGAGAGAGACCGACCATCAGCGTTCTTTTAATTCGATTTAATCTCAAAAACCATACAATCGCCTGTTGCTTTGTATGATACTCGTCCCTGTGCGATATTATGTTTTTCTGATCGAATTGAAAGAACGCCGACGGTCCGACTCCCCCGCTCGCATGGCCTACTCACAAGGAGAGTATTTTAGGTGTCCGCCTCCGATCATTTTGATTTTTGGATATGTTATAGAGGACCGAAAAATAAGAAATACGTGTTTTTTTATTTTTCCCCGTTTTCATATTTGGGGGGTGAAAACTGCGTTCAAAGTTAGGGTTGAAAGATCATTTTTGTGGAATATCTCGAGAACTATTAGAGATAGGGGAATAGTGTCAATGGACGAATTTTGTGTCTTTGAATGCGAAATATGACTGACTCACCAGATTTTCAAAAAGTCCATTTGTTTAAATAATACATAAGAAATTGTTATTTTTTTGTTAATAATTCTTGTAAATCTTCATCTATATTCATGCAAATTTATTTTCTGATACTTCACAGCCGAACCGAAAATACGGATAAATCAGAATTTGTATTTCCTATAAATTAACAAATGTAATTATTATTGAAGTTTACTTATAATAAGCTGTCCTCCTACAGGGAAACACAAGTTCTCAAATTATCTAGAAATAAAATTTTAAACAAAACATATCTAATACGCATATGATTTTCTTTTGTATGCTAGATATTACTTTTAGCGTAAAAGAAATTGCCATTTCGAGTACGAGGTGTCTGTAGCGCTACGTTCTATTGGAAGCGGCGCATTGCGCCCGTAACGTGATTGGCTATCGTAATTAGTTTGAATGTATGCGAAGACCTTAAAATATAGTTAGAAACATTTTGGTAAAAGTAAAATAGTATGTGCAAGTTCAATTCTTGTTTTTTCGTTTATAAACATATGGTAGTTCTGAAAAGGAGTAATTTACTTATTAGATTTGTGCTTGCTATTGTTTAGCACACTATAGAATCACACAATTGAGAAAAGTAATTAATTTAGACGACGTCAATTGTTAATGGATTGACAGTGGTTTTATTTCGTATGGAACACACATGTGTATGTGGCTAACTACATTTTACAAGATTTCACTTTTCCTGCTATTTTTACCACGCTGAGATATCAGTTTGTTTATACATTCTTCAGATTCGAAAATAAAAGTTAAATATATCAACTTACGTACTGCTGTTTGTTTGCGATAAGTCGGTATATATTCTCTCGGTTTCTGGCTACTTCTTCAGTTGTATCCGAGTGTGTGACGAATCCACAGAAGTGACTTTGTAAGTACCATTTTCGTAATAGAAAATGATTGTTCATCCATTGAACCATAAGGTCTGCGATAATGTAATCACATTCATTTGAGGACGTAGCGCTACAGACACCTCGTACTCGAAATGACAATTTTGTTCACGCTAGAAGTAATATCTAGTATACAAAAGGAAATATGCGTATTAGATATGTTTTGTTTAGAATTTTATTTCTAGATAACTTGAGAACTACATTTCCCTGTAGGAGGACGCCTTACTATAAGTAAACTTCAATAATAATTATATTTGTTAATTTGTAGGAAATACAAATTCTGATTTATCCGTATTTTCGGTTCGGCTGTGAAGTATAAGAAAATAAATTTGCATGAAAATAGATGAAGATTTACAAGAATTATTAATAAAAAATAACAATTTTTTATGTATTATTTAAACAAATGGACTTTTTGAAAATCTGGTGAGTCAGTCATATTTCGCATTCAAAGACACAAAATTCGTCCATTGACACTATTCCCCTATCTCTAATAGTTCTCAAGATATTCTACAAAAATGATTTTTCAACCCTAACTTTGAACGCAGTTTTCACCCCCCAAATATGAAAACGGGGAAAAATAAAAAACACGTATTTCTTATTTTTCGGTCCTCTATAACATATCCAAAAATCAAAATGATCGGAGGCGGACACCTAAAATACTCTCCTTGTCAGTGGCCACTCGGAGGCAAAATTATACTGCGCGATCTGTACACGGGTATTGAAATACACGGGTACACGTGGTACACTAATACAAATAGTAATCAATTTCATTTCAATATCAAACACTCCTTGATAGCGTGATGCGTGCTCGTGAAAGTAATAAATATGCGAGGTCAAGGATTAACTTGACCGCGTCAAATTCGCGAGTGCCTGCCGACGGTGTGGGTTTACAACCCTTGTTGTTCGGTGCTTCGGTAGTACCTACCCCACAGACGAGGCCGACTGTTGACCAGATGACGGGACCTTTGCTTATTGTCTAAAGTGTCGAAAATATTCGAATGCTAGAAAATATTAAACAATGGTAACTATAAAGCGAAACGCGTACCCGGCTGTAGAAAATATTCAAAGGCAGAGTTCCGCTATGGGTGGACCATATGGAACGAAGAAAACTTATTTCTAAGGGTATTTTAGTACAATACTAGTATATAAACTATTTAACTTTAACTATGTACATTATATTAATATGGATATGTTAATACACGTGAAACCGTATACTTCGATACACGTGTACCTGTGTATCAACAAGTACACGGATTAGAACACGAATATATTAACTACACAGGTATCTTCAATACACGTTCTACGCCGTGATCCCTAGTTTGGAGGCCTCGTTTCATTTCGTGCAAAATATAGTATAATAATACAACCAATTCCGGTTTTGATTTCCATTGACTCTCAGCTTTTTCTTACACTTGTGAGCTGATGTATCACGATTTCGTCTGACCATGTATATGTCGTTTCATACACAACCGAAATCTGTGGCACATATATAGCGCGATCTGTATTGATACATATATTGGTTATAGATCTCAACATGTATATGGCTTAAGCCTTCAACGACGGCGTTAAAGCGTGATTTCCTAGCAGCGATCGGCCGCGGCGATCCCACCAGTGCAATGGAGAAGTATACATCTGTATCTCCGTTTGCATCTGTGTCTCCGTGTCTAAATCCCGCCTTTAGATCTCATTATTTCTCTACGCGGACGGCGACCACGTCGTACTAACAAGGAGAGGTTCCCTGGTGTCCGCCACCGATTGCTTTGAATTTTGGATATGTTTTAGAGGACCGAAAAATAAGATATACGTGTTTTTTTATAGCGACCCGTTTTCATATTTAGGGGGTGAAACCACCCCCCAAAGATATAAGATTTTCAGGTGTTCATCTCCGATTGCTATGGTTTTTGGATATGTTTTAGAGGACCGAAAAATAAGAAATAGGTACGTGTCTTTTTATTTTGGCTTGCTTGAATGTTTAGGGGGTGAAACCAACCCCCAAAGTTATAGGATTTTCAGGTGTTCATCTCCGATTGCTTTGGTTTTTGGATATGTTTTAGAGGAGCGGAAAATAAGATATACGTGTTTATTTTTATAGCGGCCCGTTTTCATATTTAGGGAGTAAAACCAACCCCCAAAGTTATAAGATTTTCATCTCCGATTGCTTTGGTTTTTGGATATGTTTTAGAGGACCGAAAAATAAGAAATACGTGTCTTTTTATTTTGGCCTGCTTGAATGTTTAGGGGGTGAAGCCACCCCTCTAATGTTCATACGGGGTACAAAATTGTGTTGAGTAAAACTTCATATAGATTTCATTTGCGTCATAATTTACTGTATGGACGATGTTCTTGTCGTCAGTCACCCTTATTGGAGGGTAAACTACCCACAATCGTTTCAATACGTATTTAAAAGACTTGAAAAATGTCAAAAATGCCATAAAAAAAACTTAAAAACCATAAACACAAATTATTGTATGGTGACACATCAGTGGTTTTATGCCCTCCCATTGCTACCGACAACCCCCTGTGAACAACCCCTAGTTAATCAGCTACATCGGGCTTATATAAGATATTTAAAAGGAGCGTAAGCTTTTAAAGGAAAATCAGGTCATTATAATTACAAATACCCTCAATGGGAGTTCAATAAGATAGAATTAAAATATTGGAAAAATAAAAAAAAATTGAGGAAGCCAAGTGCCAATGAATTGGCAGCGGTTTTCTTTCATACGGAACATGTATGGTCAGCTGCATTTGACTTGAATCTTTTTCCCCACGCTATTGTTATGACGCTAAAAATAACACTTATATCAAGTTACGCGATATTTTCTGCAAGATTGCGGTACGTTGTTTCTCGAAAAGTGGTTTGTTCTTCAGTCACATCCGAGTGCTTCACGTGTTCATAGAATTTGCAACTACAGTTCTCGCGATTAAAAATAATTATTAATCCGCTGAACGTGATCAATTTATTATTAGTAACATTTCAAAGTATGTACTTGATGGAAACTCCTATAACAAGGGAGGAAGTACAATTAAAAGATTCTATACAAAAGATGTTGCTTGATAGCATATTTGAATTTAATATAGTCGAAGTTTCGGAAGAGTTTTCATTGGACTTTCTGGATCAGTTTAAAGAGTGGGAAGTTGAAGCTTTTGATGAAGATGATAATGATGAAAATTGGTCTGAAGAAACATATACAGGAGTTTGTTCTCAACGTGATAAAGATGTTGACTATAAGCGGAGAGCAGTTGCATTTTGGAATGGCGGAGGAAAAAGGCGTAAGCTTAATACAGTTCAACATAATTTTAAATATGTTTCTTCTGAACGGCAATTACGGCGATGGTTTCATCAAATTGAAGTAGGAGGAACCAAACGAGAAAGATTAGCACAAATTTCCGAGTATGTAATACAAAATTTGAGGGAAGCTATTGATTATTATATTTTACATGACAGAGATATTCGACGATGGGCTTTGAAGGCATATAAGGAGCAGGGTAATGATAACATGGTTTTTAAAGCTTCTAGAAAATGGGTAAATAATTTTAAAAAAGCCCATCGCATTGTTTCACGGAAAATAACCAAATTTGTTACACGAACAACAATAGAAGACGATGAAGTATTAAAAGTCAGAGCTACAGACTTTGTTAAGGAAGTAAAGCCTTTGAGTGCCACAATCGGACCTGACAATATATATAATCCAGACCAGAGTGGATTTCAATTACCCCTACAGCACATTTTGTTGTAGAAACGTTGCACAAAAGTTGCAGTACATTGCAATGTTGCCGTTTGGTTGCGAGTTGCATTGCAATATTACTGCAAAATTGTAGAAAAAATTGTACAAAAATATTGCGCACACATTGCCGTGTAATATTGCTATGGCCAGATTTATGCAATGTTTCAGGAATATTGCGCACATATTGACGTGAAATATTGCGCATATATTGAGGTACAATCCACATGAAATGTTTCAGCAACGAATCCGCAATAAATCCGGAATTACGCGGAGCGATCTCGAATTGTCGACACGCAGAATACAGTCTAAGATTCCACAGGCTACCTCCGAGGGAATGTATGCGAACGTGGACAATATTTTATATAAATAATTAATACAATTATTCAATTAATACATATGGTTTAAACAAATTCATTAACTATATACAGCAACAATAGAGATATGCAAATAAGTGTCACACGTGCCAAATTCCTGACAGTGTCCCTATCATTCAAATTTAATGTATTATGCGTAATGAACAAGTTCCGTATCGTCGAGTGAAAATATCTAAGTCCAGATTTATTGCGGATTTATTGCTTAAATCTTGCTGATAAGTTGCGAGTTCGCAACTTGTGAGCAAGATTTCAGCAATTAATCCGCAATAAATCCGGAATTTCGCGGAGCGATCTCGAATTGTCGACACGCAGAGTACAGTCTAAGATTCCACAGGCTACCTCCGAGGGAATGTATGCGAACGTGGACAATATTTTATATAAATAATTAATACAATTATTCAATTAACACATATGGTTTAAACAAATTCATTAATTATATACAGCAACAATAGAGATATGCAAATAAGTGTCACACGTGCCAATTACTGCCAGTGTCCCTATCATTGACATTTAATTTATTATGCGTAATGAAAAAGTTCCGTATTGTCGAGTGAAAATTTCTAAGTCCGGATATGTTGCGGATTGATTGCCGAAATCTTGCCGTTAAGTTGCAAACCGTTAAGTTGCAAACCGTTAAATTGCAACTTAACGGTAAGATTTCGGCAATCAATCCGCAACATATCCGGACTCAGAAATTTTCACTCGACAATACGGAACTTTTTCATTACGCATGATAAATTAAATGTCAATGATAGGGACACTGGCAGTAATTGGCACGTGTAACACTTTGTTTACGAATATCTTTTCTTGCTGCATATAGTTAATAATGTTATTTAAACCATATGTGTTAATTAAGTAATTGTATTAATTATTTATATCACATATGTCGACAAATAGAATACTGTATTACATTTCACAGGCTACCTCCGAGGGAATATATGTAAACACGGACAATATGTTATATAAGTAATTAATACAATTAGTTAATTAGCACTATAAGGTTTAAACAAACTGTTAAACTGTTTACAGCAATAAATTATATTTGTAAAGAAGTCTGAGCTGTGAAATGTATATCCACTAACACTAAAGACTAGAAAATAAAAAATATATAAACAAAATTATGTTAAACGATTGTATTAAAAATGCGCTAAAAATTAAAACAACATTATTTTCTTGTACTACGCAGGATATTTCATTTCAGAATATGAATCAACTTCATACAACATCAAGCGTCGGAATGAATTTGTTGTGAAATATTCGGATCCGCGATTAGGGAGATGTAATGGGGTTTGTCAAAACGAATCTTCGTTTTTGAATAATTTCTGTTTAAAGTGTTGCATGGTAGGACTGTAAGTTCGAATACGTAAGTCAACTTCTCAATCAACAGTTGTAGCTGCAGCGGTAAAGTGTTCATCTACGGTTCAACAGGTCGCAGGTTCGAATCTCCGTGGGGTAAAAGGATTTTTCTATTTATAAAAGGTACACGGACTTTATACACAATGATATTTCATGTCCCCTTCACAGACACGTCCGGTATATGCAATATATGTTCGTGTATATAAAAATACCGTTATTTTTATTTTTGGCCCAACTGCCCGAAACGTTGCGGGACCATTGCTGTAAAATCTCAGAAATGTTGCCTGACCATTGCTGTAAAATCTCAGAAATGTTGCACGACCATTTCTGTAAAATCTCAGCAATGTTGCGTTACCATTGCTGTAAAATCTCAGAAATGTTGCGCGAACATTGCTGTAAAATCTCAGAAATGTTGCCTGACCATTGCTGTAAAATCTCAGAAATGTTGCGCGAACATTGATGTAGAATCTCAGAAATGTTGCGCGAACATTGCTGTAAAATCTCAGAAATGTTGCAGAAATATATCCTGCAATGTTGCACAGGGCGGACATAGCAATGTACTTGTAACTTTTCGGCAATATTCCGTGCAATGTTTCCAATATCAAACCGTAATGTAACTGAGACATTTCGGCAACAAATGTGCTGTAGGGGTAGAAATACATTCTGGACGAAGCTTAACAGTGCAAGGCACAAAAAAGTAGAATGTGTTGTACAATCTGTATTTTCAACGACACATAGTTATACAATACAACCAACAATAACTGCGGATGGAAGATTGTTGTCACCCCTCTTTATGGTCTTGCAAGAAGCAAATGGAGAATTTGGACCAATAGTTCAAAAAACATTATTTAAGCCAACGAACGTGTACGTGACGGCATCAAAATCTGGAAAACTCACATTTGGTAATGTATATTTTGAAATTATCTTAATTAAAGATAATTCTTATTGATAATTGAAAATTAACTATACATATATGTGTAGTTACGACGGATTTTAATTTAATATTGCAGCTCATTTCAAAACCTGGTTGGAAGAAGTCTTTTTTTCCTAAAACCAAACAAACAAGTGTGTTGTTGCTAGACTCTTGGAGAGGGCACTGTGAACAAGATGTACGTGATGCGACACCAGTGGGCAAAGAAATTATAATTAAGATGATACCAAAAGGTACCACTGGACAAATCCAACCTCTAGATGTTTATGGATTTAGGGTGTGGAAGAATTATGTTAGGCGTTTCTCCGACGATGTACTTTTGCATAACTATGACGTTAATCTTCATTTAAGAAATAATGTAACTAAATTACAATCACTTGTACACAACCAATTGTCTTCACCCAGATATATGAATCTATTCCAGTATCCTTGGTATAAAAGTGGATACACAGAACCAGGGAGTCGAGACCGATAGAATTTCGGTTACGGTCGCGGTCGGGGTCACCGAGACGTTCGACACGCTATTTACGGTTCTCTCGACTGAACCGGAGAGCGACAATCGGTCTGAAGTTTTCTCTCAACCGATAACCGAGAGAGAATTTTTCTCAGACTTACGGTCAACCGAAAGTCTAGACCGGTCAGGAATACGGTCGCGTTAATTTATGGAGAGGTTGGAGTTAATGTATGGAGAGGTTCGCAAAACGGTCAACCGAGAGTCTCGACCGATTGCAATACGGTTGACGCAAAGTCGGGAGAGATAAAAATGCGGGCAACTAGAATTCATCACATCATGAGAAATAGGAAGAAAATAGAAATACCCCCGATTAAAATTTGTGAAACAAATTGTTACTATCCCTGTTGTGAATCGCAAATCGTGACTAAAATTAATTAGTAGGTTATTTTACTTATTTTTTATCACGTTAGTAACCTGGCCTTGCATCTTTTGCAATCCACAGCGAAATACATAGTATAAATAAAACAAATTTATAATAATAAATATAATCAATTAATTTAATTTATATATAAATTCTTAAAAATACATTTACGTCTTTTTCTAAATTTATTAAATTTTATAGATAATTTTATAAACATCTACTTTAACTATTTTTATAAATGAAATATTACTTTCATAGTAGCAATGAAATATTTTTATAAATAATTTTCAGAAATAATTTATATTTTTATCAATAAAATGTTTAGTTGTAAATAAACAATGTTAATGATAGATAAGTTTTAAGGATTAACAATTTGTTTTGGAAACAACAACAGTCAATTTTCAGAAGTTTGCACGGTGATAACGCCAAAGTTTTATCAAAAGTAAAACGTTAGTGTTAATAAAATTCTCATCATTTATAATGTACCTATATACATATTGTACAAGGAATGGAATTTTTGGACCAATTGGTGTAATGACTGAAATTGCAAACATTCACGATATTTTCAATATGTATTACAAACACAATACGTAAGGGAGCGTGGGGTAATTACGAACACCTAAGCAAAAAGGCAAACAAAACGAAAACTATGTGAGAAATGAATTTGTTTATTATTTACAAACATACTTAAACTATTCATCTATAAAGTACTGTGATGAATTTTTGAAAAATTATAATAAAAATCAACTTTATAGTGAAAAAGCAAAACCCTTGGTGTTCGTGATTACTCGACTGCAGTGGGGTAATCACGAACAGAGTGCTAAACATCGCAAAAGTCGCACAGAAACCGCGATTTCAATGGTCAACCCATAAAAAATGTTGCTACAACCTATACCTAATGTATTTTTCAAATTCCTCTTCTTGTGCGTTAGAAAAAATTGCAATTGGTCGAAATATCGAAAAAAATTGTAAAGGTTGTTTTCTAAACTTTTTTCTGAGCCTGTGATGAAAATTCAAAAATCTCTTTTGTAGATTTAAGTAAGTTTTATACATGTTGAAAATTTTATCAAAATCGATTAACGTTGCTAATCTCGAAGGTTTTGAGATTACCCCATCCGAGTTGTTCGTCAATACCCCATGACATCAAAAAATAAAAAAGAATTTATTTCAGAGGTTAGAATCATGATTCA
The DNA here is from genome assembly GCA_944738655.2 of Andrena hattorfiana. Classification (NCBI taxonomy): domain Eukaryota; kingdom Metazoa; phylum Arthropoda; class Insecta; order Hymenoptera; family Andrenidae; genus Andrena; species Andrena hattorfiana. The sequence continues at coordinate 27,414,020 of OX122894.2, read as the reverse complement.
AGTAACGCCTTGGTCACAAAATATTGGTAAAAAAATGCTTTATTTCAACTTAAAAAAAAAAACAATTGTATCATTAATTCAACAATAATTATATACCATTGAAAATGGACAAAATATTACTTGAAACATGATGAAAATAATAAATTGTGTTTATCTTGAATAGCATGAGCGTTCTGTATTTATTACTTTCTGCCTGGCGTTGGATACGACTTAAACTATTAGCTAGTGAAAAAGGAACATCGTTTTTATTTATTAAAACGCCGTAACATCGCATTCGCGATTACCCCGCGTTCGTGTTTACCCCACTCTCCCTTACTATGTGCTTTTATTTTTCGACTAACATAGCAGGAAGGTCATCCCACTCGATCACTTTTTGACGTCGATGTCAGGAATTTTGATCAAAATGAAACAGGATGTAACTAGTCGATGTGAAATTAGAGGGAGTTAGTTATTATTTTGATGGTTCCGAATTTGTTTCAGAACCACAGTTGTGAATTGATTACTTTTTGCATATCCCTTTTTCAAACTACGCTATACTCATAAACTTTTATCTTTGGAACTATTTATCGTATTGCATTCATTCTTTTCTTTTTTAATATAGATTATTTTGCCTATTCACATAATATTTTATGAAATTCATTTTTGTAACATCAAAAAATATAGACAAATTCTTATTTTCCCAATTTTACCTGCAACATCACATGTTTATTAATTCTAAATTCGTATGACCATCTTTCTAGCCTACTGTCTACAAAATAAGGTTTTTTGTAAGATGGTAGGTTCGAAGGCAGCGGTGCGCCCCGTTTCAGGTAAGCGAGCTGCGCGCTGCACTATTGCGGACGGTTTACCATACCACCTGAACTCCCGTATTACTTCAATCATGTCAAAACATAAAATCGACTGGTCTCGTATCCCCGTAATCGTGTCATTTATGCCTACGGAAGAGTTTCTTTAATTGCGTTTGTTTGAACTTCAATAGGGGTTAAGTATACCCAAAAGTCCCTGTTGCATATAATATTATGGTTCAACGCAAATACAGGGTGTTTTGTCCTCGCCCTAGAGAAAATAAAACCTTGGAATGATCCATGGACAAAATTTCAGGATGCGTCCTTTCGTTGGCGAATGAGGGTCTATGGTATAACAATAAAGTGCAGTTTACGAGTGGCTAAATCGCGACCATAAAGCCCTGAGTAAAATAGCAATTATTGAAAACAATTTGAAATTTTTAACGAAGCTAGGACTACATTTTCCCAGTTAAGAATGGTGTGGTAAACTACGAAGAGTTGCTTTTATTTTAGGATTAGGCGTTCTCGACAGCCGAATTGTTCCTCCCTATGAAAGCTCAAGGGTCGTCAAATGAAAGCGTTTTAAACATCTTACAGAAACGCACCGTGTACTTCTTTAAAAAAGCGAAATTGTTTCCTGAGTTGCAGATAATTTCTAACTTGGACGGGAATTCTTTTCTGCGGGTCATTTCACGCTAATTAGATCACTTTTGGATCTTCTTAATGTAGTGTTTCCAATATGCCTCGGTACATCGGCGCAGTTTGGGACTGACAGTGTCAGAGTTACAAATAACCGCAACAGTCTGCTTTCACAAACCCCGTCACGAGAGAGACAAACAATGAGAGCGAAAGGAACAGCATACATACCTTCCCGGCCTATTCAGCTAGGTCGAACTGAACCGAACCCACCCGAACTAAACCGAGCCGGAGCCCGAACCAGTCGGCGGACCGCTCCATACATGAAGTGGTGACCGATCTACCGACCGGTCCCCGTTCGTCTCAGAACTACGGTCTCCGATTCCCGACCGAAGTGCAATTGGTCAGGAGCTTCGGTTCCCTTTTGCAACCTCTCGCTACTACGGTCCGAAATCTCTCCACTTTCGTTACGGTTACTGGTTATTTGACCGATATGTGACCGGTCTGAATTTCGGTTTCTGCTTCGGTCTCGACTCACAGAACAAAAGTTAGGAGATTTTGTGAATCCTGTAGACTTTGCTTTTGAACAGAATACGGAAATGAAATGTGCACTCTGCGATGAAACACCGATAGTTAGATGCTCCTGGTGTAAAAAAGAATATTGTTTAAAGCATTTTTTTCATGAATACCACTTTTGTGACAAATATGAACCGTAAGGTCTCCGATAGTATATATACAAATACTTTAAGTGATCATTTCGTAAACTGTATATATCTTGTAAGAAATTCAGATTAAAAATTTAAGTTAAAAAGAATTAATGCAATAAGTAAATGTCTTCATTGTTTACAATAATGTAACTGTGCACTTGGGGGCTATTTTCTCATTAAGCAAGATTGAAATTACCTCCATCATTTTGTAGTCAATTTTCACAAAATAGTCTGCTTGAATTCTGTAAACCCGATGTAGCTGACTAACTAGGGGTTGTTCACAGGGGGTTGTCGGTAGCAATGGGAGGGCATAAAACTACTGATGTGTCACCATAAAATAATTTGTGTTTATGGTTTTTTAAGTTTTTTTATGACATTTTTGACACTTTTCAAGTCTCTTAAATACGTATTGAAACGATTGCGGGTAGTTTACCCTCCAATAAGGGTGACTGACGACAAGAACATCATCCATACAGTAAATTATGACGCAAATGAAATCTATATGAAGTTTTACTCAACACAATTTTGTACCCCGTATGAACATTAGAGGGGTGGCTTCACCCCCTAAACATTCAAGCAGGCCAAAATAAAAAGACACGTATTTCTTACTTTTCGGTCCTCTAAAACATATCCAAAAACCAAAGCAATCGGAGATGAAAATCTTATAACTTTGGGGGTTGCTTTCACCCCCTAAATATGAAAACGGGCCGCTATAAAAATAAACACGTATATCTTATTTTCCGGTCCTCTAAAACATATCCAAGAACCAAAGCAATTGGAGGCGGGCACCAACTATTCTTATGAACGTCGGGGATGGGTTTCACCCCCTAAACATTCAAGCAGGCCAAAATAAAAAGACACGTGTTTCTTATTTTTCGGTCCTCTAAAACATATCCAAAATTCAAAGCAATCGGAGGCGGACACCTGGGAACCTCTCCTTGTAAGTATTCTTTCTACGCGAACACCGTTCTAAACGGAGATATGTATACAATGTAGCCATTACTATAGGTACTACAGCAAGAAGTCCGCTGCCCGCGAAAACTAGCACTGCGTATGGATATGTATACTTCCGAAAGGGACCGGTGGCCGATCGGGATGAGGTTTGAGAGAGGGTGGGGAGAGGGTGTAAACTCTAAATTTAAGCAGAGTTAAGTAGCTTCGGGTACTTATTAGTTTCCGAAATATTAATAAAAAATTGTTCATTTTTTTAAATTTTCGCGGAGCGGCCGCGCGTCCCCCGCACTAATCTAGCCCCAAACGATACTAATACACGGCACACGCTGTTTTGAAGAATGTGAGAAGACTCCAAATGTCAAATTTTAGCTTCGGAAATTCACCCGATTGAAAGATGCAGTTACTTTAGGGAATCCGCCAGCGGGTGCGCAAAGCCCGGCAGCGAACCGACGTGAGTCCTGCGATGCCAAAAACGAGACCGTGGTTACAAAATTTCAAAAGTGGTAAGTGAGAGGACGGAAGGCCCTCCGGTTAGGGATGCCTGTAGCAACGTCAAAACAAAATTTCCAAAAAAAGTAACAATTTTTTATTAATATTTCGGAAACTAATAAGTACCCGAAGCTACAATATAAGATTTAGGGTTCACACCACCTCCCCACAAACCTCATCTCGATCGGCCACATCTCATCTCGAATGTATTTGTAATATAGTGTAATTACCTGTATATAGTGTAAATATATCTGTAACTCCCTCATTATTTATCCTATATCGCAGGTATTATACTGTGTTTAGTAATTATACAGCATTACAAATAACAAAAAACCAAATCGATCAGACGAATTCATAATTTTAATTTTTAAAGCCATTTTTTTATCAAAATGGCCGGCCATTCACAGCTAATATTCTGAAAATTGTTATACACATCTGCCCCAACATTTTCTGCCCGATTTCGTTAACAAATCGCTCGTCCACCCCTCGTGAGAGTGAATTGCAACGGCGTATGGCTCGGTTCGCACAAAGGCTCGGCTCGGCTTGGCTCGGCTCGGCTCGGCTCTAGCGCCAAACAAAGAACTTCTTTGTCGCCTCGCTGACCCGCGCTCGCTAACCCTGAGCCAAGACCTGACCAGTTCGAAATTAACTCTCGAAGAACAAGCAGCTCTCGTTTTCATAAAATTTTATATTTCGCGTTATTTTGTTTTAATATATATTCCCTTTTTCCTTCTTTTTGTAGTTATCGTGTGTTTTTTAAAGTTATATTTTCAATTTTTCTTATTCTTTTTATATAATATACTTATATAGTGTATTAGTGTGTTTTTTTTCAAATTATATATTCAATTTATCTTATTCCTTTTATATACGTATATAGTGTATTAAGTGTGTTTTTTAATATTTTATTATATATAATTACATTTTTCTTATTCTTTTTATACTTATAGTGTGTTTAGTTTGTTTTTTAAAATATATTTCAGTTAGTTTATTCGTTTTATAGTTCGCGTGTGTGTTAGTTTTTTTTATAATTTTTTGTGTTTAGTTATTTTTTTTCAAATATATTTCTGTTACTGTCACGTCCCGGGTGGAGGTCTTTATGACAATGACAATGTGGGGTTAGGAAATCAGGCGCGAATGCGAGATTCGTAACACTGAAGGTTAATGGAAGTTAGGCTCGAATGCGAGATTCATAACACTGAGGGTTGGAGGAAGTCAGGCTCGAATGCGAGATTCATAACACTGAGGGTTGGAGGAAGTCAGGCTCGAATGCGAGATTCGTAACATTGAGGATTGGAGGAAGTCAGGCGCGAATGCGAGGTTCGTAACACTCAGGATTCGAGGAAGTCAGACGCGAATGCGAGATTCGTAACACCGATTGACCAGGGAAGATTTAAAGGGTAATCGCGCACCTGGGTGACACCCATTAGAGCACCCGTGGTTTGTATTTATGACTCGGTAATTGGATTTACCGTTGCATTATTGTAAGAAGACGCTCGCAATATTCCGCGAAATTCGTCTAACCGTATGGTCATAGGAGACCTATGCGAAAGTACGCCTGGTAAACCCTATAAGAACTCTCTTGTTCGCGACCCGAGATCAGCTGTTGCGGTAGCCTGTTTTGGTTTGGAGTCTTCGTAACCGAAGGATTGACACAATAATTCGAGGCGTGATTTAAAGTAAAACTGTTTACTAAATTTGAAACACGAAAATATGCCATGCACTGTTAATGCGATAGCTGTTAGGATTTATAATAATGCATTGGGCGTTAAGCATTAGCACGTAACATATATACAGGGTGTCCCAAAAATGGCGGAGTTCCTTGGAAGGGGTAACTCAGGGGGTGATTTAAAACAACTTTTTCCTTAGCGAAAATATTGTCCGAAGCTTCGTTAAGGAGATATTAACAAAAAACCCCGTCCAATCAGAGCGCGCGCCTTCCGTCCGAGCTCTCACGGTAGCGTTGGCTACGCGATAGGCGACTGCGCTTGTACTACGAACGTACGAACAAGCAAGTCGGCATGCATCGAAGGAAACTGCGTTACACATTTTTTTTTAAAGCAGAATCTTAAATAAGAATTATTTGAAGTGAGAGGACAAGAAGTACGTAAATTTCGTTTTTAAATAAGGCATAAACGAAAAGGTAATGTAGCAGAAAATGTACGACATGTGATCGTAATTCGTTATTGATGTAAAAATCCGTAGTTTAATAACGGCCAACACAACTAAATTTAAACAATAATATTATGTGTATGAATAAATTCTTTCCGACTTGATTTACATAATCAGTACAAAGCTACTGAATTTCTATCGCGGTGGTATTCATAAGCTGCCAGAAAAATGGCAAAAGGTAATTAACAATAATGGAAATTATTTCGATGATTGAGTTGTATTCATATTTTTTAAATCGAACTGTTATTGTACCCTAAAATCGGAAAGAATTTATTTCTACACCTAATAATCACCAATAAATTAAATAAAACTCACCCATTCGGGCATTCATTTCCTTCCTATTCGGAAACCTGTGTCACTGGCTCACTGTACCGATCCTGGTCATCGGTGGACGAAAAGATTTATGGTAGGGTAGCGCCCAGTGCTCAGCTGATCGCAGGTATTCGCAGGACACCACCCGAAGGTAAGGGTCGCAACGTCAAGTGCGTCCGGCTTAATGTACCGAATATTCACTTCACTGCACTGATACTAACACTGATCACTTAATTTATTTTTCATGGAACGTGTTGTTCCTACGTTATAAAAATTGGTGGCCCCGGAAGGGGCCGATTATTGTTAGTTGAGCAGTTACTCTATGTGGCCACCCTCAGCGTCTATGCACGCCTCCGCACGTACAACCAGCTGCCTTTGGACGGCTCGCAATATTTGTGGCGTTATGTTTGCGACCGCAGCATGAATGCGCACGACTATGTCTTCCAGTGAACCCACTGGCTGACGGTACACCTCATCCTGAAATGATTGTTGTACAACAAATACAAAACGTAAGTAAAAAAAGAATACCTATAAAAAATTAAGAGCACTAATGAAATTACCTTTAGGTAGCCCCAGAAGAAAAAATCCAGCGAACTATCGTCGACGCGTGCTTTTGTTTTGAAATTCGAGCGCGTGTTTAGACGCGAGAGATAAGCAGGCCCGATTGGTTAGTTTGTGGCCAATCGGACTTCAAACGGAAAGGGGAAACAGGAATGGTGTGCATTTTCTTCTTTATAGCAACTCGACGACTTTCTGCTTCTCTTCCCTTCGGACCCTTTCGAACCGATACACGTGGTGTCTGTTTTCTATCTCGAAACAATGGGTACATTGGCAGTAGAAGGACGGAGCGCGGGCTTTTGTGAAAGTGTAGGATGGTTCGTTCGTTTCACTTCTGAAAAACACGCGTGTTTCGAAAATGTGCTGGCTTCTTTTTACCTAAAGCCTCTTGTCCTGGCGGGAGTAAACTCATAATGGAACGAGAGAAACTACTTGGGGGTAGAGGAAGTTGCTTGGGAAAAAATTCTGTCAGTCAGCTAGTAATCTTGTCCCAGAAATGTACTCAGCCGAAGAGTATTACGCGATGTTCTGGGTGTTGGGAGAAGTGCAGCGGAATCCGTCGTTCTGCAAATACATATTGTGGACGGACGAAGCAATCTTCAAGAGGGAAGGCTGTTTCAATTCCCGTAATCGGCATTGTGTGGAGCGACGAGAATCCGCTAGCGCTTCGGACACGCGCAACACAAGTCCGTTGGTCAATTAATGTATGGGTGGGCATTTGTGGCGAATTTATCGTTGGGCCTTACATGCTGCCAGACAGGATGGACGGTCCAGCGTATAAAGTCTTTTTAGACCATGTTCTGCCGGGTCTTATGGCCCATATTCCAAATGAGGTCCGACAGAACATGGTCTATCAGCAAGACGGGACTGGACCTCACTACGCCACAATTGCCCGCGACTACCTTGATGAAACCTTCCAGGACAGGTGGATCGACCGCGGCGGTCCTGTTGCGTGGCCCCGACGGTCACCGGATATGACCCCGCTAGATTTTTTCTTCTGGGGCTACCTGAAGGTAATTTCATTAGTGCTCTTAATTTTTTATAGGTATTCTTTTTTTACTTACGTTTTGTATTTGTTGTACAACAATCATTTCAGGATGAGGTGTACCGTCAGCCAGTGGATTCACTGGAAGACATAGTCGTGCGCATTCATGCTGCGGTCGCAAACATAACGCCACAAACATTGCGAGCCGTCCAAAGGCAGCTGGTTGTACGTGCGGAGGCCTGCATAGATGCTGAAGGTGGCCACATCGAGTAACTGCTCAACTAACAATAATCGGCCCCTTCCGGGGCCACCAATTTTTATAACGTAGGAACAACACGTTCCATGAAAAATAAATTAAGCGATCAGTGTTAGTATCAGTGCAGTGAAGTGAATATTCGGTACATTAACCCGGACGCACTTGACGTTGCGACCCTTACCTTCGGGTGGTGTCCTGCGAATACCTGCGATCAGCTGAGCACTGGGCGCTACCCTACCATAAATCTTTTCGTCCACCGATGACTAGAATCGGTACAGTGAGCCAGTGACATAGGTTTCCGAATAGGAAGGAAATGAATGCCCGAATGAGTGAGTTTTATTTAATTTATTGGTGATTATTAGGTGTAGAAATAAATTCTTTCCGATTTTAGGGTACAATAACAGTTCGATTTAAAAAATATGAAAACAACTCAATCATCGAAATAATTTCCATTATTGTTAATTACATTTTGCCATTTTTCTGGCAGCTTATGAATACCACCGTGATAGAAATTCTGTAGCTTTGTACTGATTATGTAAATCCAGTCGGAAAGAATTTATTCATACACATAATATTATTGTTTAAATTTAGTTGTGTTGGCCGTTATTAAACTACGGATTCTTACCTCAATAACGAATTAGGATCACATGTCGCACATTTTCTGCTACATTACCTTTTCGTTTATGCCTTATTTAAAAACGAAATTTACGTACTTCTTGTCCTCTCACTTCAAATAATTCTTATTTAAGATTCTGCTTTAAAAAAAAAATGTGTAACGCAGTTTCATTCGATGCATGCAGACTTGCTTGTTCGTACGTTCGTAGTACAAGCGCAGTCGCCTATCGCGTAGCCAACGCTACCGCGGGAGCTCGGACGAAAGGCGCGCGCTCTGATTGGTCGGGGTTTTTTGTTAATATCTCCTTAAGGAAGCTTCGGACAATATTTTCGCTAAGGAAAAAGTTGTTTCAAATTACCCCCTGAGTTACCCCTTCTAAGGAACTCCGACATTTTTGGGACACCCTTATACAGGGTGTCCCACTTAAGAGTGGACAGCGCGATATTTCCTAAAATATTGTCGATAAAAATATAAAAAAAATAGGGAATTGCATGGTTCGAGGGGGCCAATTTATTAACGCGAACGAATTTTGTTTTCGATTATTATTTTAAAATATATGATGATCAAGTTCGGTTTTTCAAATGGAATTATTTTTTTTTTTGAAGACCTGAGTTGATAGTGTGTTCCAAGACAAATTCAATAAGCTTTAATGTATACACTTTATTTCCACTGGTTTTTAAGATATTGCGCATGCAAATTTACTGATTTTCACTGAAAGAAAATCCTCTGGAATATCAAGGACCGGGGACGGTCTTACTGGCGCCACGGGTGGCACTGTTTGTTGAAATAGATACCTACTTCCCAAAGGTCCACCCCAGGAATGGCAGGCCCAAAGGCTGGACAATTCTTTTCCGTCAGAAATGCTACATAGGTAGGTACATCTGCGATATCGAGAAGCGCACCGTTACTTTTATTTCGCACTTACTTCTACGCTCGGATGGCCGGTTCTTTTGGGAGGGATGCAAGTTGGATTGGTTAGGTTAGGAGGAGTGAAAGTTGCTAGACTAAATTTCAACCATAGGGAGCAGATGGTATCAGAACCAATCGGATTTGCATCCCTTACAAACGGCTGCTCTCTTGAAGAGGCCCTCTTCACAGCAATACCTCCTCCCCAATGCCCACCTCTCTCGCACGGAATACGTGAACGCATGCTTTTGTTTTGATATCGAATCTCGTGTTTATACCTGAGAGGACCACGCGTCGACAGGGGGTTACCTCTTTTCTTCTTGTGTCTCTCCACGAGGAGTATTGCCGGTGGATTGTAGGAGCGTAGATGTCTGGATGCCAGTTGTTGAATTCAGGAGACGATAGAAACACTTTATTACAAAACACACATGTACTATAATTAAAGTAAATCGTATTTCTCTCGGGTAGGGGTCACCCGACGCTTGCCATGGAGATGCGGCCTGGTACCCCGTGACGAGGGCTGCCATTCGTATTGCCTCGCCCGATTTTTATGGCTTTTTCCGGAAAAAGGTACGAATCCTGGGCCGAACGTAACGAATTGAGGTCGAGCCCCCGCAGTCGATGGTGAAATATCCATTACAGCGTATTAAGAAATTCTTTTCTTCATCGTGTCAAAAGGGAAGTGACGCCAGTGGATTCCTTATGTTTTTCTGATGAAAATCATACCAAATATCATGCAAATCGGACTACTTTGACACAAGCTATTTGTATTCCCTATGTAAAAGTTGTCCGATTTACACGACATTTGGTATGATTCCAATCGGGAGAACGCCAGGAATCCTTTGGTGCCGCTTTCATATCGATACGATAAAGAATAAAGTATTTCTTACTACGTTGTGATGGATATTTCACATTTTCACCCCATGACTGTGGGACGCCGACCTCAATTGGCTACGGTCGGCCGAGGGTTCATACCTGTTTCAGAAATAAAATAATTCTTTATTCCTTATCGTATCGATATGAAAGCGGCACCAATGGATTCCTTATGTTTTTTTCTGACGACGATCATACCAAGTTTCATGTAAATCGGACTATTTTTAACCAAGTCAAGTCAGCTTGAAATGATATAAATCGATTTTCCATGGAATTTCCTTCATTATCGCCCGAATTACGTCGTCCTTGGAGTCAGTTTCATCGGCGAAACATAAGTAATCATCAGTTGGCCTCGTTTTTGCAAAGATCTGATGAGAAATGCGGGAGTCGAAGATTGCTCAGTTCTTAATAGGCACTCGAAACTCTTCGAGGTTCGAAAGCCATAAAAATCGGGTGTGGCATTGTGGGGGGGGGGGGGGGGTGTCCTCGCCACAGGTTACCAGACCGCATCTTTTGACGGGTGTAGCTCCAGAATCACCCTGTATGCAAAGGTGACAACTTCAGGTCTGGAAGGAATGCAGCTTCAATTGTCATAATCTAATTTCCTTCCTACGGCATGCCTTCACTCCCAACGCATATGTCAGCGCGAGATTTTGTTTTGATGTTCTAACGCGTGTTTATACTCGAGAGATAAGGAATCCGTCTTTAATTTGAAGGGCGGACGATGCAGGCGGAACCACGCGCACTCAAGGGTGTACCCCTTTTCTTACTGTGTCTCTTCACGAGGCGTATTGACGCTGGATAATACTTTTTAATTCCTATATTTCTGGCATCTTTCTCGCGTGCGTCGTAACAAAAGCGGACTCAGAGCCAGACGAACATTCATTCGCTCTTTACAATCGATAATGTATTATTTTTCCAAGAACGTTTGGACAACATTTGTTTGCCAAATTTGTAAAGGCCAATAAAAAACGTGGTGACATTGTCCAGTCTGAGTTAATCCGTATATTGCTCTGTCGGTGGGTAGTGCGTACGATGATTTCGGACCCGTGCTATGTACCGTTGCCTACTGCCGACGCGCGGAAAATCCGCTCATAAACCGCGACTCTGGCGAGACACCGCGGCCGATCAGTCCGGTTAGTTTTTGGTAACCAGATGTGGCATCTTCCATCTCTATTTCATCAGGGTGATTCTCCAGCTACATCCGTCACCCCGTGGCGAGGACAACACCCCACAGTGCCTCATTGAATTTTATGGCTTTCGACCCTCGAAGGGTTTGGAATACCATTAAGAAGTGAGGAAGGTTAAGGATTTCAAATGTTTGCTTCTTTTCTTCACCGTATCGAAGGAGAAGTGGCGCCAATAGATTTCAAGCGTTCCGTCGATTAAAATCATACCAAATTTCATGTAAATCGGACTATTTTTACCCAAGTCAAGTCAGCTTGAAATGATATAAATCGATTTTCCATGGAAGTAGTAAGGCTATAAGAGTTCCAACGCAGGTCCTCTGAGGGGAGCGCGGGGCGGGGGGAAGTGAGGGCGCGCGGGGGAGCGCGGCGGAGGGAAACCTGGGCGCGGGGCCTGCGGGGAGTGGAAGAGCGGTTGCGCGCGCACGAGCCGCGGAATGGGGGAAGCCGCAACCGCGGAGGGGATCAGTCCGGGCCGAGCAGCCGCGGAGACCTGGCCCACCGTCCTCGAAATTTTTCAAAGGGAGAGGCCCACCCCCGAAAAGTCTTTTTTCAGACCTTGACCCACCCCGAAAATTTTTCAGACCTAACCCAGGGAGGGGACGGCCCCCGAAATTTTTTTTCCAAACCAACATGCGTCGGAAATTGTTTAATAATTTATTTTTTATCCGAAATTGTTTCGGACGTTGTCGGGAAAGATCGATGTTCTTTTCTTTTACGCACCGCGTCTGCGGAGGAGGGAAAGAGAGAGAGCAATACTTCGTTATAAATCTAAATTCGGAGGGTGGGAAAGAGAGAGCATCACTTTTAAAGCTAAATTCGAGAGAGAGACAGCACTACATAGCGGTACAATCGCTTTCGTTCTACAAATTTTCAAAGTGATTTTAAATCTTAGCGTCGCAGCGTATCGCGCGATCGTGTGTAACTTGACTCCTCTGGAGCAGCCGCGTGCGATGACGTCATGTGGTGGCGCGAAGAATGAAATAGAATTATGCGATGTCAGCAAATCTTAAAATTATGTGGCGAGGAGAAAGATGGGTAAATAAATGGAGAAATAATATAGGTTTAAGAAATTTATTTAAAATATAAAGAATACAATCTAACATTTTTTTTTCCTACGAGCATGGGCTAGAATATCATTGATGGCGTATGCTAACAGTTCGCAATCTACAAGATAATCCTCGTCGTAATATTCGCTATCACGTATTATTTTAGCAGCGCTGCGCACAACTAATGTTTCACACGCAACATCGCTCTGCTGTAGCACGTTAACAAAAGTTTCAAATTTTACTCTCACATCCTCTGCAGTTTGATGCAGGCGCGGATACACATAGCTTATGCATGGCTCAAGATTACATAAAAATGATACTGTATTCAGTTTGAAATACAGTGAGTTATCAGCTCGCGTCATCTTTACAATCGATGAATCAAAGATCCGAAGAAATACCACCATTAAATCATCAATCCACATCGAGTCTGGTTCAGATAATTGTGCACGTTCATCAATGGTTTCACAGCTGTCGAATAGCACATTCCATGTATGCCATGGTAATATAAGATGATTCCCACGATTATCGCCGAGAAGAACTTCAACATCAGCCATCGGTCCTACATTGTTTCCAATTTCCAAATATTTGCTACCCACGGATGTTAACGCGTATCTTCTGACCATGATACGCGATCCTCGGCGCGGACTAAGAGAACAATCAAAGCTATGAAATTGTCCGCTCGTATTAGGAATACAATTTTGAAAATATGTGAAAATTAAGTCTCACCTGTCAAATGTATTATCCCCACATGGAGCTACGCCATCATCTCGCACGATCGGAACATAATAATTCATACGTTCAACGTTCCCTTCGACACTGGTACTGCACATTTTTTTTCAGAGCGCTATTTGTTCCGTCGAAAGTCACTGAGGGTACTGAGCGATTGATGGAATAGCATTCGGGAGATTGGCTTAAATAGCGGTGCAATTGGTTCCCCCACCACCGCATTTTATTCTAAAGCTTTTTCCATAATGTTTTTCAATCTTAAAGTCGCAGCATATCGCACGATTGCATGTAATTTAATCCCCATTCTCAAGGATAAAAGTCTCGACACGTGTTGAATGTAATATAATACCTGTGGAAGCGCAGAATCTTAGAATTATGCGGTGTCAGCAGAAACTGTGTCGGATGATTTTGCGCGCTAATTCGTCATACGCGTGAATCATAGAAAGAATTATGCTGTATCGGCAGAAACTGTACAGAACCATGTTGGGACGGATCGTCGTTTTTTTGCATGCGGTGCATTCGAGGGAGGGGGTACGCCAAAAGAGTTAGACAGAGATACCAAATCGTGGTATCAGTCATAAAAGCACGCTCCGAACTGCACAAAGTCTCAAATCGTTGCAACCTGTTGCGCGTAAAAGACGTTACATATACAGTCCATTTACAATCACTCCATTTACAATCATGGAATTCGCGCACGTAACACGTCAATTATTGGATCAATCTGCACGATTGATTTCACGGGAAGAGTACCTCGCGTGGGAAGAACGGTGCAACGAGTGTATCGAATCGTTGGAAGAACACAGCCGAGTGAAACGCCCGCGATTATCGATCGGTGTTCAACAATCGCTGATTGCTCGAATCGCGCGACTCGAAGGACTGAAACATTCGTTACGCGGCCGTTTCGTGCGCGAAGGTGCAGGACATTCGAGCGCAAGACTTTTGTGGCGCGAAATAGACACTGCGTTCGATAGCCGCGTGTTAACTGGTGCTGTGCTCAATTCGAACTATATCGAGCCGCACAACTTCCTCCAGGATGCGGCGACCATTGTGTTCGAGCACGTGCGGGGCGCTTTGAGGAAACGTCGAAACCTCAAAGTGAACACTGTATTCAACGGCGAATTTGTGGCGGGTGATAAACATGCTTGCAAAAGCATCAACACCCGGAACTGCGAACTCTTCGGCACATCTGATCTGCAGGAGTGGTACCAGCGATGCGTCGTCGAACCCACCCTGGCATCGCTGGAAGAGTTCCAGGAACGCGACAGCGGATGGGCATTGACGCGAATCCTCAACCTGACCGTCAATGTCAATAAGTACAATCCACTGCGCGCGGGGTGCCACCACAAGTTGCCACAGGATTTATTATTGAAGAATGCAACGATCAGTGTGCAATCCCCGGACAATGCGTGTTTCGCGTGGGCAGTGGTCGCCGCTCTTCATCCTGCTGAACGAGCCACCGCGCGCCCAAGTTCATATCCGCCATATGCTTCCGTATTAAATCTCCAGGGCATTGAATTTCCAATGTCCCTGGAGCAAATTGGGAAGTTTGAGCGGTTGAACGAAATCTCGATCAACGTCTACAGCTTCGAGGCGGAGAAGACGAAGACGGTCTTTCCGCTGCGCCTCACCAGCCAAAAGAGGGATCGGCACATCAACCTGCTCTACATACCGAATGATGGAGATGTAGGACACTTTGTGCTGATTAAGAACTTGTCCCGTCTGGTGAGCATGCAGCTGAGCAGGTGCAATGGAAAGAAATTCATCTGTGATCGGTACGTATATTAACGTATGAAATGTTAAAATGTCTCGCGAAACAAATTAAATAAAAAATTTTTTTTTGTTTTATTTCAGATGCATGCACTACTTCGGATCCGCCGAGAAGTTGGAGCTTCATTCGCTGGACTGTGGCAAGATGAATGACTGCGCCATCCTGCTGCCCAGCGAAGGAAACAATCTCCTAAGGTTCAACAACCACAACATGAAGGAGCGGCTCCCCTTCGTGGTGTACGCCGATCTCGAGTGCATCATCGAGAAAACAGAGGACAGCCACCGAATGGGTGATGATAATAAATTACACACATATCAACACCACGAAGTTCATAATATAGCCTATTACATGCATTGCTCGTACGATACATCGCTATCGGTGTATCGATGTCGCCGCGACGCGGATTGCGTTTCATGGTTCGTCGATGAACTAAAAAATTTTGCAAATTTCGCTAAACCCATCCTGACCAGCAATGTTCCCATGCTTGATTTAACCGCCGAACAGTTGACGGCATTTCGCGATGCAACACACTGTCATATTTGCGAAGAACCATTCGAGGCTATCGATATACGAGTCCGCGATCATTGTCATCTATCCGGGCGGTTTAGAGGTCCAGCACATTCGGAGTGCAATTTAAATTATAAAAATGCGTTTTACATCCCCATAGTTTTTCATAATTTATCAGGCTACGATTCGCATTTTATTATCGAGGAAATAGCTACCGCTTTTGAAGGTCATGTCGACGTATTACCCATAACTAAAGAAAAATATATTTCATTCACAAAAAATGTCGAAGATACGGCTGACTCAGACTCGCGAAATTATATTAAATTGCGATTCATCGATTCGTACAAATTTCTCAACACCGGTCTCGACAAATTAGCATCTTTTCTTAGCATAGATCAATTAAAAATTTTACGATCCAAGTTTGAAACATTATCCGTCGAGGATATCAATTTACTGACGCGAAAGGGTGTCTTTCCGTACGAATACCTTGATTGGGCGAACAAGCTGCAGGACCCATGCTTACCACCGCGCGAATCATTCTACAGTTCGTTAACGGGTGAGACTGTATCCGAGAGCGATTACGCGCACGCCGAGACTGTCTGGCAGCGTTTCGGCATTAGAACCTTGGGCGAATACAGCGATTTGTATTTGAAAACAGATGTCTTGTTATTGGCAGATATTTTTGAAAATTTTCGCGAAAGTTGCATCAAGAGTTACGGACTAGATTCGGCGCATTATTATACTTTACCCGGTTTCACATGGGATGCCATGCTAAAACATACCAAAATTACATTCGAATTGCTCACCGACGTCGATATGGTCATGTTTATCGAACGCGGTATACGTGGGGGTTTAAGTCAATGTTCCGGAAGGTACGCACATGCCAATAACAAGTACATGCCATCTTACGACGCATCGGAAGAGTCATCGTACTTGATGTACTTTGACGTGAACAATTTGTATGGATGGGCAATGTGTCAGCCTCTGCCATATGCTAAATTTCAATGGGTCGAAGATGTTAAAAAATTTGACGTGTCTTCGATCGCGGTCGATTCGCCCACGGGATACATTCTCGAGGTAGATCTGGAATATCCACAACGTCTGCACGACGCTCATGCCGATCTACCGTTCTGCCCGACGCGTGCCAAACCACCTGGCAGCAGACAGGACAAGTTACTCGCGACGGTATACGATAAGCAGCGTTACGTCATCCATTACCGCAACCTGCAGCAGTGCACGCGTCACGGTCTTCGTATTACAAAGATACACCGCGTGCTTCAATTCACTCAATCTCCCTGGCTCCGCGATTACATAGAACTCAATACACGGTTTAGAACAGGTGCGACAAACGACTTCGAAAAAAATTTGTACAAATTGATGAACAACGCGGTATTCGGTAAAACTATGGAAAATGTACGAAATCACGTGGATGTAAAACTTTTGACTCATTGGGAAGGGCGATATGGCGCGGAGGCAATGATCGCGAAACCGAATTTCCATAGCAGAAGTGTATCTTCGGAAAATTTAATAGCTGTTGAATTGCGAAAACTCGAGGTGAAATTCAACAAACCGATATACGTGGGTATGTGCATTCTGGACATATCAAAAATTTGTTTGTATGAATTTCATCACGAGTACATGTCTCCCCTGCACGGGCCAAATTGTAAAATTCTATACACAGACACAGAGAGCCTCATTTATCATATTCAATGCGACGATATCAACAAGTCCATGAAAGATAATATCGGTAGATTCGACACAAGCGATTATCCTATCGCCAATCCATATAATATTCCGCGCTTAAATAAGAAGGTTCCGGGGCTGATGCAAGACGAAAATAACGGTGCGATAATGACCGAATTCGTAGATCTTAGAGCGAAAATGTATGCACTTCACGTAGACGGCAAAATTGATACGAAAAAGGCGAAAGGCGTCAAGACCAACGTCATAGCCAGAACGATAACTTTCGACGACTACGCGCAGTGTTTGCAAAGGGTGATCGAAATGGTTCGCAGACAATCATGCATAAGGTCTAAATTGCACAAAATGTAAACCATTTCGGAATCCAAAATCGCCCTAAGTCCACACGACGACAAGCGGTATATCGTACACGATTCGGCCGACACTCTGCCCTGGGGACATTATAATATACCATTGTAAAATAGAAATTGTATTTATTGTGTAATATAAAATTGTTCCCACGTGTATAGATATTATAAATAGCGGAATTATGCTAAATAAAATTGTTCATGCATGTATAAAAGTTTTTATAAACGGCGGAATTAATATGTGAAACTAGAAGTGGTCACTCATGTATATGTATATGTATCATTGTATTTATAGAGCCATGCATTATTATGTTACAATATATTATTTTTATTTATCCGAGAATTGTGTGATTTATCAAACCCCAGCCACTTGACGTATACCTTATCCCCCTTCCTACGCAACACTTTTTCCACTAGGTATATATCAGGATCGGTGACGCGCTGCAGCTCAAGTGCATAGAATCCTCCGGCAACAGGTTTTCCAGAGGAATCGACGAGCAGACACGTCGCGGGATTAGTTGCCTGTACTTTGGCTGTCTTGAAGAACTCCGTTGTCCAATTTGGTGTATAGCCTTTATCGGAGATGGTTTTAAATTTGCTCAAGCGCAAAAACTCGCCCAACTTGAATCTCGCTGGAGCAGCGATCTTTATGTAGCTGTATACGGTGGCTAACAGCTTATCGGCAATCGCAGGGGTAACATCGCAAGGACGCATTTTGATGGTTCTATGTTTTCGTGCGTTATACTCTGCAAAAAGACTTGGTAGCGCATCGATCCATCTATAGGTTCCATTGAGTGTAAACAGTTTCCACATATTGTTCATCAAAGTTCGATTGAAACGTTCTACGACGGAGACTTTCATCACCGAATACGTGGAATAATGATTAATCTTTTGCTTTGTCAAGAGTTTCTGCACATCGGCGTTGTAAAATTCTCTTCCTTGATCGGTTTGTAAATTTTTCGGATATTAATCTCTAAATATCTTTGCAAACGCTTTAGTCACCTCAGCGCCACTTTTAGTCTTGAGCGGCACCGCCCATGCATACTTGCTCAGCACATCGATGACGGTGAGTATGTAGTTGTAACCTTGGTTGAATCGCGAGTATGGACGCATTTCTACAACGTCAGCTTGCCACAGATCATCGTATCCATGCACTATGACGCGCCTCCGCGGGAAATTTCTTCGATCTGGAGCATGCAATTCCTCAACGAGTTGTCGCTTCATGTGGCCATGGTTTGCCTTACTCTTGGATTTCGATAATGGTTGCATGTTTGATCGCAGAGGTGTCTTTGAGATAAATGATGCGGTAATTATCATGTACGTGCATTATGTGGTCTCCATCGGCCCGAGGAAATTCTTGACAAGTTCAACAGTCTCGCATGATTCTCCTTTGCAGCGCTGCTGCGGGATTGAATTTGACGCCTTAGATATCATTTGAACGCTGTTTTGCAACGTCAGCATATCTCTCTGAAACACGACCAGCTTCCTCTCTAATTCTTCCTGCTGCTTTCTCAAAAGTTTAACGTTCTGTACCATGTATAGTTTATTGACGGCATCGCTGTCGGCCGTGGGTTGCGTCACGCGCCGTATCTTGCGTGATTTTGCTTCAAAGTCGGCACCGGCCACACAAAGTGCGTTATCTCGCATATAATTTCGAAGCAAACCGCTCAATTTGTAGTAGTCCATTCTACAGGGTGTCCGCGGGAAGAGTGGACAGCTGGATATCTCCTAAACTATTGGAGACAAAAATATTTAAAAAATAGGGAATTGTATGGTTCGAGGGGGCCAACTTATTAGCGCGGACGAATTTTGTTTTATTATTATTTTAAAAGATACGATGGTCAAGTTCGGTTTTTTAAATGGAACTATTTTTTCTGAAGACCTGAGTTGATAGTGCGTTCTAAGTCAAATTCAATAAGCTTTAATGTATACACTTGATTTCCACTGGTTTTTGAGATATTGCGCTTGCAAATTTACTGATTTTCCCTGGAAGAAAACTCGCTGGAATAGCAAGGACCGGGGACGGTCTTGCTGGCGTCACGGGTGGCCTTGCCTGTTGAAACAGATACCTACCTGCCAAAGGTCTACGCCAGGAATGGCAGGCCCAAAGTCTGGACAATTCTTTTCCGTCAGAAATGCTACTTAGGTAGGTACATCTGCGGTATCGAGAAGCGCACCGTTACTTTTATTTCGCACTTGCTTCTACGCTCGGAGGGCCGGTTCTTTTGGGAGGGATGTAAGTTCAATTGGTTAGGTTAGGAGGTGTGAAAGTTGCTAGACTAAATTTCAACCATCGGAGCAGATTATATTAGAACCAATCGAATTTGCATCCCTCACAAACGGCTGCTCTCTTGAAGAGGCCCTCTTCACAGCAATACCTCCTCCCCAGTGCCCACCTTCTCTCGCACAGAATACGATGACGCATGCTTTTGTTTTGATATTAAAGCTCGTGTTTATATTCGAGAGGACCACGTGTCAACAGCGGGCTACCATTTTTCTTCCCGTGTCTCTCTACGAGGCGTATTGACGGTGGATTGTAGGAGCGTAGATGTCTGGATGCCAGTTATTGAATTCAGGAGACGATAGAAACACTTTATTACAAAACACACATGTACTATAATTAAAGGAAATCGTATTCCTCCCGGGAAGGAGTGCTGATAATCATCGAACTTGCGCCCTACTTCGCGCAGACCGATTACACGGAGGGTAGTCAAGTCACACACTGCACAAATGATAAGCCGCGTCTAGACGTTGTGAGGCTGCAGCGCGAGGCGTGCCTCGGGGAGTGAAAAGTCTGGATAGTCCTTAGCTCGCCTTGGTCACTTTGCAAAGCAACCTCGTGCTGCTGCCGTGGCGCGGACAACATCCCGCAGTGCCTCACCGAATTTTATGGCTTTCGACCCTCGAAGGGTTTGGAATATCATTAAGAAGTGAGAACTGTTCAGGATTTCAAATGTATGTATCTTTTCTTCATCGTATCGAAGGGGAAGTGGCGGCAATGGATCCCTGGCGTTCCGTCGATTAAAATCATACGAAATATCATGCAAATCGGACTACCTTGACACAAGCTATTTGTATTCCTTATGTAAAAGTTGTCCGATTTACACGACATTTGTAATGATTTTCATCGGAAAACCACAAGGAATCCATCGGCGACACTTCCATATCCATACGATAAAGAATAAAGAATTATTTTATTTCTGAAACAGGCAGGTACAGGATGATTCTGGAGCTACGCCCGTCAAAAAGTTGCGGCCTGGTACCCCGTGGCGAGGACAGTACTTCGCATTGCCTCACCCGATTTTTATGGCTTGCTTCGGTAAAAGGTATGTTTCTGGGTCGAACGTAGCGAATTGAGGTCGAGCCCCCGCAGTCGGGGGTAAAATATCACTTACAGCGTATTAAGAAATTCTTTTCTTCATCATATCGAAATGAAAGTGACGCCAATGGATTCCTTATGTTTTTCTGATGAGAATCATACAAAATATCATGCAAATCGGACTACTTTGACACTAGCTATTTGTATTCCCTATGTAAAAGTTGTCCGATTTGCACGACATTTGAAATGATTTTCATCGGAAAACCACAAGGAATCCATCTGCGACACTTCCATATCCATACGATAAAGAATAAAGAATTATTTTATTTCTTAAACAGATACAGGGTAATTCTGGTGGTACGCCCGTCACCCCGTGGCGAGGACAACATCCCGCAGTGCCCCTCGAATTTTATGGCTTTCGACCCATTGCCAATTAATTGAAGCAGCGATTATTCGAACGGTATCCTCAAAATCTCGGCGGTACCGATGACAACAACGATGGGGATGTGTATCCTATAGTATTGCGTCCCAACAACAACACCATGAAGAGCGAGCTGTACTGCTCGTTCACCGTAGACTTTACAAAGCCCAATAACATTGGATCGCTACTGGGATTCTAGACGAATCGGGTATTAGAACCAGGAAGGTGGCACGAATCGGACGATCCAATCAATATCATGAATGTGAACATTATTCGCATAGAATGTAGGGTGACCGCTGGCGCGTACAACAGTGGGAAGCGCGTACATACGATACATGAATTTTCTCCGAGAGTCCCACCGGGATATAAGATATCGATAACGCCCGCACAGATCATTTATCTTCCAATCACCGCACAGGTCATTTCGGATCTAACGATACACGTTGTGGATTAAGACGGACGGTTGCTTGATTTCGAGGTGAAGAGATTAGCATCAGACTGCACGTACGACGACGACGATAATACGCGTGGTGCGAACGAAAGAGATGCTTGTATTGAACGACTCCAGAAACCTGTATCTTCCAAGTGAAATTGTTTACAACAACAACAACTGCAACAGGTTTGCTGCGAACATTGCTACAGCACTGCTGCGAACATTGCATTTTTGAAATCATTGGGATTCACTGTACGCATTTAAGTTGAAAAAAATGACTGACATTCTAAGCATTGGAGGGAAGCCGAAGTTAGATGATCGCATCGTCAAGCTCGAGACTCACACATGCAACCCTTACGTCAACACGACGTTTGCGTACAGCGGTGAGATAAGAATACCTATACAGCAGCAGGATTTTTACACATTGTCGTGTGAAAGTTTCCTCTACTGGGGGGGGGGGGGGGGGAATTGAAGATAAATAAGCCAAACGATGCATTAACGGTGACGTTGGGAAATAATTGGTGTGGGGAACTGAATGGTGTGAAGATTGATCGCAACAGAAAAATTGGAATAACTAGCACGCTTAAAAACTACGTATCGCTGACACCTGGCGAAGACAAAAATATGGAGAATGCCGGATGGGGCTTGAAACGACGCGATGGGCCCATATTGAAAAATCACTTCTATTTTTGCCTCCCACTTAAATATTCGCTGGGATTTTGCGAGAACTACAATCGCATGATTATTAATGCACGTCACGAATTGATTTTAATACGATCGCGCACCGATAACAATTCTCAAATAGGATCGCCGATGTTGGAGCCAGAAATTGAATTACTTAAAGTGCAATGGCGGATGCCTCATGTGACGCTAAACGATGTTAATAAGCTATCGCTGTTACGTGCTTTGAAAAGCGGACAAAACCTGAGCAGTTGTTTTCAATCATGGGATCTGTACGAGTATCCTCTCTTACTGAGCACGACAAAGCATTCGTGGGCCGTGAAGGCATCTGCGCAGCTGGAGAAGTCGCGATGCGCTATCCTTGTTCTACAGACTGATCGAAAGAATGAGATAACCGAAGATGTTACTAAGTTCAACGACGACAAATTGACCAATTTAAAACTTTTTCTCTACTCGGAATTTTACCCATACGATGATCTGAACTTGTACTTTGACAAGAATAAGCATGCTATTTTGTATCACATGTACACACAATTCCATAAATCGTATTATGGACATGGTAGCAATGATGCATTATTCACCGTGGCCGAATTTTTGCAATTTGGTCCCCTCGTGGTGATTGATTGCTCGCGACAAATTGAGTCGATCAAGAATGGCACCGTGGACGTGCGCTTAGAACTCGAGTGCAAAGAGAATATACCGGCGAATACTACAGCCTACTGTTTGATTCTGCACGATCGGGTGGCTGAATATAACCCGCTGACAAACGTGGTGCGCAAAATCAATTAAATTGCCACGCTACTTGCCCGCCCTCTCCTGTGCCAAAATCATACCAAAATTTAATCATGAAAATCGAGATGCTTTACGAGAAAGACTAAATTGCACCGATAATGGCTGTACCAACATTCGTTGACCTGCAAGGGTTCATCGTCGATGGAAGATTTGTCGCGAAGGAAGTGGCTGTCCTACGAAAGGGGACAATTCTCTCGCACCATATTTTTGGGAGTCCGATGCCGCAATATCTTCTTGCGAAATCCGACAAATCAAGCATCCGGTGGTGGACTGCAAAACATCATGGACTACGGTGGGAAGATGGAGACGTTCCCAATAGTATGGCTAAACAATTAATTTCGAAAGCTGTTGCCGGTGCGATCGATGATGAAGGAGATGACGCATCCCATATAGTATACGTTAAAGAGTTGCAAAAACGCGACTGGCTTGCGGATATCCTGGATAAAAAGAAGAGAGCGGACGTGGTCATTGAGACGCTGGACATTGACTACGGGGATATCAAATCTCTAAGTAAGCTAAATGTAGTTAATACTCTGCGCTGTGGCAGACACGCAAATCACTGTGCATTGCAAAATGTATTTAAAATATTCAACTGGTGGTCTAAACGGCAGAGGGAAAATCATAAATAAAATGTTATCAATTTTTAACGCATAACTGTTTTTCTTCAGCCTCCTCAACCCTGAACCTCCTGCATGTACGCTAGATTAAGACGATAGTTATTATTATGCAGAAATGGTACGATTCAGGTTCGATACACGTTAGATACACGATCAAAGCCGTTCAATACACGTTCGATACAAGGTCAAAGCCGTTCAATACCCATTCGATACACGATCAACACCGTTCGATGCACGTTCGATACACGTTCAAAGCCGTTCGATGCACGTTCAAAGCCGTTCAATACCCGTTCGATACACGATCAGAGTGGTTAGATACACGTTTGATACATGTTCGATACGCGTCCAGAGTGGTCTAGTCGAATGATGTATCAAAGAAGAAGGGAAAGATGATGCGTGTGAATACGGAGAGGATGGTCAGCGAAGAAGAAGAAAAAATGAGTGGTCGGCGAAAATGAATGTGGAGAACAACAGCATCTTACTTTTGCAAAGCTACACACTTCTCGACTTCATGATAGGAGGGGTTTTTACATGCGAGAGCGAGGAGATGCAGTGAGACCAGTTGTCTTCAAATCGTTGAAGACATCAGTCTTTTGACAAACTTTCAATTGCACAAATTCTTCAATTTGCGAAGAATGAAATGGGATTATCACGCATTGCCCCGGAGTGCGACGATGATCCACGCTGAGAAACCCCCGGGGTATGTACATATAAATATTTTGACATTTATCGCGTTTAACCTTTGAACTCGAGCGAGATTAAAATCAGGCGTTCGTGCGAATATTATATTACTTATTATGTTGTAGCGCTCGCCACCACCGTCGCCACCATGGTCCCCTGATTGGCCTGCGCCCAATTGGGCGTTGCGGCCGTCGCCTTCGCGACTCCCACCTTCGTTTGGAGCCTCTGCGACGACCGCGGCCCTCATCACCACCATCGCCACCATGGATCAACGTGAGTAGGCCGCAACCGTTGCAGTCGTCGCCCTCGTCATCGCTGTCACGCCCGCAGCCGCCAACATCGTCGTCGTCACCACCATGGTGGCCGCCATCGACGCCGTCGGAATCGTCGTCGTTGGCGTCGCCGTCATCGCCGCCGTCGGAGTCGTTGTCCTCGGAGTCGTCGTCGTTGCCGTCGCTGCCCCGAGCCCACTCGGAGTGTCGCCACCGTCACCCCCCGAGTGGTATGAGGGGTTACAGACGCCGCCATCGTCGCCGCCCCCCGAGTGGATCGAGGGGTTGGTAACACCGCCATCGTCGCCGCCACCCCCCGCATGGTCGCCGCCCCCTCCATAGATGTTCGAGAATATTCGAACGCCATCCCCGCTGCCATCCACGGAGTAATTTTTAATTTTTTTCATTTTATTTTAATTTGTTTTTTTTCTTTTTTCTATTCTTTTTATTTTATATTCTTTTTATATTCATTTTAATTTTATACTATATTTCTTATTTTATTTGATTTTTTTCTATTTTTATATTGTTATTCTATACTATTATTTGTAACAATATTTATATTTCTTAAACCTATATTACTTCTATATTTTATTTACCCATGTTCCACCTCGCCACCTAATTTTAAGATTCGGCGTTTATTTCGTTCGCGCCTTCTTCGCGCCGCCAAAGGACATCATCCTGCACGACTGCTCCGGAGGTGTAAAATTACGCGTAATCGCGCGATGCGCTGCGACGTTCCAAATACTGTTAGCTTTAAAACTTGCTACCTTTAGAATGCTTGCTGCATATTAGTTTGAAAAAATATGTCTGTTTTCTATATAATGGTTCGGTAGATCGCTAATTAAAAAATTATTATTTCTCTGCATTTGCGGGAGAAAAAATTCTGCTACTGCTGCATATTGGTATAGATAAAAAATTTCCACAGAGGGAGAGAATGTCCCTCTGTGGAAATTTTCGGCGGTGGGTCAGGTCTCCGCGGCGCCTCGGCCCGGACTGATCCCCTCCATGATTATGGTTTCCCCAACTCCGTGGCTCGTGCGCGCGCAACAACTCTTCCACTCCCCGCAGGCCCCGCGCCCATGTTTCTCTCCGCCGCGGTCCCCCGCGCGCCCTCACTTCCCCCCGCCCCCACGCTCCCCTCAGAGGACCTGGGTTGGAATCGGCATAGCCTTACTACTTGATTCGTATAACGATTTTCGTCGATGCCGATGTTACAGATTTATCGCTGTAAGAAACACGCACAGAGTTAATGCTTCGATCGGTTTCGTGTAAATCGAAAAGCGTTAGACCTGCGTTAGAATCCTCCTTGCTATACTACTATCGGCGAAACATAAGGAATCGACGTGTGTCGTTTTCTCAAAGATCTGATGAGAAATTCGCGAGTCGAAGATTTCTCACTTCTTAATAGGCACTTCGAGGGTCGAAAGCCATAAAAATCGGGTGAGGCACTGCGAAGGGCAACCCTCGCCACGGGGTACCAGGCCGCATCTCCTTGGCGAGCGTCGGGCGACTCCTGCCCGAGAGGAATACGATTTACTTTAATTATAGTGCATTTGTGTTTTGTAATAAAGTGTTTCTATCGTCTCCTGATTTCAACAATTGGCATCCAGATATCTACGCTCCTACAATCCACCGGCAATACTCCTCGTGGAGAGACACAGGAAGAAAAGGGTTAGCCCGCTGTTGACGCGTGGTCCTCTCGAGTATAAACACGGGCTTCGATATCAAAACAAAAGCATGCGTTCACGTATTCCGTGCGAGAGAAGGTGGGCATTGGGGAGGAGGTATTGCTGTGAAGACAGCCTCTTCAAGAGAGCAGCCGTTTGTGAGGGACGCAAATCCGATTGGTTCTGATACAATCTGCTCCCTATGGTTGAAATTTAGTCTAGCAACTTTCACTCCTCCTAACCTAACCAATCCAACTTGCATCCCTCCCAAAAGTACCGGCCATCCAAGCGTAGAAGCAAGTGCGAAATAAAAGTAACGGTGCGCTTCTCGATACCACAGATGTACCTACCTAAGTAGCATTTCTGACGGAAAAGAATTGTCCAGCCTTTGGGCCCGCCATTCCTGGCGTAGACCATTGGGAGGTAGGTATCTATTTCAACCACCGGCTCAAGGACCCGGTCCTTGCTATTCCAGAGGGTTTTCTTTCAGTGATAATCAGTAAATTTGCAACTGCAATATCTAAAAAAACCAATGGAAATAAAGTGTATACATTAAAGCTTATTGAATTTGTCTTGGAACGCACTATCAACTCAGGTCTTCAAAAAAATAGTTCCATCTGAAAAACCGAACTTGACCATCGTGTCCTTTAAAGTAATAATCGAAAATAAAATTCGTTCACGCTAATAAATTGGCTCCCTCGAACCATGCAATTCCCTATTTTTTTTTATATTTTTATCGACAATACTTTAGGAGATATCGCGCTGCCCAGTCTTAGGTGGGACACCCTGTATATGTTACGTGCTAATGCTTATAGTCCAACGCATTATTATAAATCCTAACAGCTATCGCGTTAACAGTGCATGGCATATTTTCGTGCTTCAAATTTAATGAACAGTTTATTTAAATCACGCTTCGAATTATTGTGTCAATCCTTCGAAGACTCCAAACCAAAACAGGCTACCGCAACAGCTGATCTCTGTTCGCGAACGAGAGAGTTCTTATAGGGTTTACTAAGCGTACTTTCGCATAGGTCTCCCATGGCCATACGGCTAGACATATTTCGCGGAATATTGCGGACGGATTCTTAAATCCAATAAATCCAATTACCGACTCATAAATACAAACAACGTTCGTTGGATTTGCTGTCGACTATCACGATTTCAACGCGACACGAATCCCAACCGATGCAAATTCCAATTGCGATGCGTTTGTAGGTGGTCAAGATCAATGGATAATATCGCGTCCCATGATTCAGTAGTAAGGCTATGCCGATTCCAACCCAGGTCCTCTGAGGGGAGCGCGGGGGCGGGGGGAAGTGAGGGCGCGCGGGGGAGCGCGGCGGAGGGAAACCTGGGCGCGGGGCCTGCGGGGAGTGGAAGAGCGGTTGCGCGCGCACGAGCCGCGGAGTGGGGGAAGCCGCAACCGCGGAGGGGATCAGTCCGGGCCGAGCAGCCGCGGAGACCTGGCCCACCGTCCTCGAAAATTTTCAAAGGGAGAGGCCCACCCCCGAAAAGTCTTTTTTCAGACCTTGACCCACTCCGAAAATTTTTCAGACCTAACCCAGGGAGGGGACGGTACCCGAAATTTTTTTCCAAACCAACATGCGTCGGAAATTGTTTAATAATTTATTTTTTATCCGAAATTGTTTCGGACGATGTCGGGAAAGATCGATGTTCTTTTCTTTTACAAACCACGTCTTCGGGACGGAAAGAGAGAGAGAGCAATACTTCGTTATAAATCTAAATTCGGAGGGTGGGAAAGAGAGAGCATCACTTTTAAAGCTAAATTCGAGAGAGAGATAGCACTACATAGCGGTACAATCGCTTTCGTTCTAAAAATTTTCAAAATGATTTTAAATCTTAGCGTCGCAGCGTATCGCGCGATCGTGTGTAACTTGACTCCTCTGGAGCAGCCGCGTGCGATGACGTCATGTGGTGGCGCGAAGAATGAAATAGAATTATGCGACGTCAGCAAATCTTAAAATTATGTGGCGAGGAGGATGATGGGTAAATGAAATGGAGAAATAATATAGGTTTAAGAAATATATTTAAAATATAAAGAATATAATTAAAAGAATATAATAAAAAAAATTATCGTGGTGGTGGCGATGGGGACTGCGGCCGCGGCGGTCGCAGTGGCGGCGCCATTGGGCGGTTCGGCACCCATGGGCGCCGCAGCCGAGCCGCCATCGCAGGACCAATGACTTGTTGCAGGTCCTAGAACATATACACAAGCATTGATATAATATTTGCATATAATAAACATCAAATGTATAAAACAATGCAAACTACTACATACCAGCGGATGTGGCGGCGAAGGAGGTGGCGACGGCCAGTGAGGTGGTGGGGGAGGCGACGGTGGTGGCGAGTTCTGGAAAAAAAAATAGAAATCTACGATATAATATTGATATTGTTACGTTTTTCGTTCGACATAATATAAATTTACTGAACAGCAACGATAACAGAACATTAAACACGGAGTAACAAGAATAATATCAGAACAGGTAACGAATATAATCAGTTAGGAATACAATATCGATACGTCTGCTTGTAATGGCGGCTGACTCTTGAATGACAGCTTGACAGGCGATCGATCCGATCGCCTTCTTCTCGCTGTCTCTTGTCTTCGTCGCAAGCACCAGCGGGCCATGAATCTTCTACATAGGGTGCTCGCAACAATATGAACGTCTGATTTGATCTCGCTCGATTTCAACGGTTAAACGCGATAAATGTAAAAATATTTAAATGTACATACCTCGGGGTCACACTCCGGCGCGATCCTCTCCAATCCCATTTTTTTTTTTTGCTAACACAAAACTTTCGACTGTTGCCTTCAAAGATTTGAAGACAACTGGTCCCGCTGCATCTCCAAGCTCTCGTGTATAAACTCCTATCATGAAATCGAGAAGTGCGTAGCTTTGCAAAAGTAAGATGCAGTTGTTCTTCGCCATCTTCATCACAGGCCACATGCATTATCGCTGACCATCCTCTCCTTATTCCCACGCATCTTCTTTCCCCTTTTTTCTTTGGACACATTATTCGACTAGATCGAACCACTTTGAATGTGTATGGAACATGTATTGAGCCACTTTTATCCTATATCGAACGTGAATCGAACGGGTATTGAACGACTCTGAACGTGAATCGAACGTGTATGGTACCACTTTCAACATCAATCGAACCACTTTCAGCATCAATCGAACCACTTTCAACATCAATCGTACCACTTTCAACATCAAACGTACCACTTTCAACATCAATCGAACATGAATCGAACCACTTTCAACATCAATCGAACCACTTTCAACATCAATCGAACCACTTTCAACATCAATGGTACCACTTTCAACATCAAACGTGCCACATTCAACATCAATCGAACATGAATCGAACCACTTTCAACATGAATCGAACATCAATCGAACATGAATCGTACCACTTTCAACATCAAACGTACCACTTTCAACATCAATCGAACATGAATCGAACC
Organism: Andrena hattorfiana; assembly: GCA_944738655.2. Taxonomy (NCBI): domain Eukaryota; kingdom Metazoa; phylum Arthropoda; class Insecta; order Hymenoptera; family Andrenidae; genus Andrena; species Andrena hattorfiana. The sequence goes on along the minus strand of OX122894.2, from coordinate 27,384,116 downwards.
ACTTTCAACATCAATCGAACATCAATCGAACCACTTTCAACATGAATCGAACATGAATCGAACCACTTTGAACATCAAACGTACCACTTTCAACATCAATCGAACATGAATCGAACCACTTTGAACATGAATCGAACATGAATCGAACCACTTTGAACATCAATCGAACATGAATCGAACCACTTTGAACATGAATCGAACATGAATCGAACCACTTTGAACATCAATCGAACATGAATCGAACCACTTTGAACATGAATCGAACATGAATCGAACCACTTTGAACATCAAACGTACCACTTTCAACATCAATCGAACATGAATCGAACATCAATCGAACATCAATCGTACCACTTTCAACATCAAACGTACCACTTTCAACATCAATCGAACATGAATCGAACCACTTTGAACATCACACGTACCACTTTCAACATGAATCGAACATGAATCGAACCACTATCAACATGAATCGAACCACTTTCAACATGAATCGAACATGAATCGAACATGAATCGAACCACTTTCAACATGAATCGAACCACTTTCAACATGAATCGAACCACTTTGATCGTGTATGGTACCACTTTGATCATGTATTGTACGTGTATGGTAACTTTCAATGTCTATCATACCACTCTGAACGTGTATCAAACCACTTCTACATAATTATAACTATCCTCTTAATCTAGCATACATCATGTGCAGGAGATTAGGTTGGAGAGGGTTATGAAAAACATTTTATACATTAAAATTGAATATATTTTATTTAAGCATTTCTCTCTGGCGTTTAGACCACCAGTTGAATATTTTAAATACATTTAGCATGGCACAGTGCTTTGCGTGTCTGCCACATCGCAGAGTATTAATTACATTTAGCTTATTTAGAGATTTGATATCCTCGTAGTCAATGTCCAGCGTCTCGATGACCACGTCCATTCTCGTATCTTCATCGAGGAAATTTACAAGCCAGTCGCGTTTCTGCAACCCTTTTACGTATACGATATGGGATGCGCCATCTTCTTCGTCGATCGCATCAGCTACAGCTTTCGTAATTAGCCGTTTGGCCATACTGTATGGAACGTCTCCATCGTCCCACCGTAGTCCATGATGTTTTGCCACCAACCACCGAATGCTCGATTTGTCGGATTTCGTAAGAAGATATTGCGGCATAGAACTCCCAAAAATATAGTGCGAGAGAATCGTTCCCATTCGTAGGACAGCCACTTCCTTGACAACAAATTTTCCATCGACGATGAACCCTTGCAGGTCAACAAATATTGGCACGGTCATTATCGATACGATTTAGAGGTCCGCTCGCTTCCAAGACAGATGGGAGAATGCACTTTTTCTCGTAAAGCATCTCGATTTTCACGATGAAATTTTCTTTTGGTATGAATTTGACACAGGAGAGGGCGTGGCAATTTAATTGATTTTGCGCACCACGTTTGTCAGCGGATTGTATTCAACCACCCGATCGTGTAGAATCAGACAGTAGGCCGTAGTATTTATCGGCACATTCCCTTTACACTCGAATTCTATGCGCACGTGCACTGTGCCATTCTTGATCGACTCATTTTGTCGCGAACAATCAATTACCACGAGGGGGCCAAATTGTAAAAATTCGGCCACGGTGAATAATGCCTCGTTGCAACTATGTCCATAATACGATTTATGGAATTGCGTATACATATGATACAAGATGTCATGCTTATTCTTGTCAAAGTCCAAGTTCATGTCATCGTATGGGTAAAATTCCGAGTTGAGAAAAAGTTTTACATTGGTCAATTTGCAGTTGTTGAACCTAGTAACGTCTTCGCTCATCACATTCCTTCGACCAGTCTGTAGAGCAAGGATAATAACTCGCGGCTTCTCCAGCTGTGCAGACGCCTTCACGGCCCACGAATGCGTGGTTGTACTCTGTAAGAGAGGATACTCGTACAGATCCCACGATTGAAAACAAATGCACAGGTTTTGCCCACGTTCCAAAGCACGTAGCAAGGATAGCTTATTAACGTCGTTCAGCGTCACATGAGGCATCCGCCACTGCACTTTAAGTAATTCAATTTCTGGTTCCAGCATCGGCGATCCTATTAGAGCATTATTGTCGTTGCGCGATCGTATTAAAATCAATTCGTGACGCACATTAATAATAATGCGTTTGTAGTTCTCACAAAATCCCAGCAAATATTTGAGTGGGATGCAAAAATTGAAATGATTTTTCAATATTGACCCATCGCGTCGTTTCAAGCCCCATCCGGCATTCTCCATATTTTTGTCTTCGCTAGATGTCAACGATACATAGTTTTTAAGGGTGCTAGTTATTCCAACGTTTCTGTTGCGATCAATCTCCACGCCATTCAGCTCGTATCGAATCTCATCAAATAAGAACGCCATGCAATTATTTCCCAACGCCACCGTTAATGTATCGTTTGGCTTGTTTATCTTCAATTTTCCCTCCACGTAGAGGAAACTTTCACACGGCAATATGTATAAATCCTGCTGCTGTATGGGTATTCTTATTTCATCGCTGTATCCAAACGTTGAGTTGACATATGGGTTGTATGTGTGAGTCTCAAGCTTGATGATGCGATCGTCAAACGTCGGCTTCCCTCCAATGCTTAGAATGTCAACCATTTTTTTCAACTTAACCGTGCACAATGAATACCAATGATTTCAAAAATGCAATGTTCGCAGCACTGAGCCTCTTCTTTTTAGTATAATCAGAGCTGTTGCAGTTGTTGTTGTTGTTGTTGTTGTTGTTGTTGTTGTTGTATACAATTTCGTTTGGAAGAAACGGGTTTCTGGAGTCGTTCAGCACAAGCATCTCTTTCGATCACGTCACACGTATTATCGTCGTCGCGTCGTACGTGCAATCTGATGGTAATCTCTTCACCTCGAAAATCGAGCAACCGTCCGTCTTGATCCACAACGCGTATCGTTAGATCCGTAATGACCCGTGCGGTGATTGGAAGGTAAATTTAAACTTCCCATTGTTGTACGCGCCAGCGGTCACGCTGCATTCTATGCGAATAATGTTCACGTTCATGATATTAATTGGATCGTCCGATTCATGCCACCGTCCAGGTTCTAATACCCGATTCGTCGAGAATCCCAGTAGCGATCCAATGTTATTGGACTTTGTAAAGTCTATGACGAACGAGCAGTACAGCTCGCTTTTCATGGTGTTGTTGTTGGGGCGCAACACTATAGGATACACATCGTTGTCACCGACATCGGGGCCACCGAGATTTTGAGGATACCGCTCGAATAATCGCTGCTTCAAATACTTGGCAATAGCGTCTAGTTCGTAGGAGCCGTGTGGAATCGTAATGTATTCATGAGTGGTGTCGATGCTGTTGCTGATGTCATAGTTTACGACAAAGTAGAATTTATCGTTGCTCGAGTCAATGTTTGGTATTGTGTGATAAGTTTCAAAGGTTGCTAGACCAAGCTCGTAATCATCGTCGCTCAAATCTATGGGTGGAAAGTAGCTTACCGCGAGGGTGCTACTCTTGCCGGTTAGAGTGAATGTTAACGACATATTCCGAGCTGTACGACTGGACTGGTACTGAATCAGAGTGGTGGGAATTCAATCCGTAAATTTGATGCCAATCGTTTGTAGAAAGCGTAGACATAGTTGTCCACAATTGCTCTGATCGTACTTCTGATAAGCCGTTCGATTGTAATCGATTTTCACGACATCTTTGTCCAGATCGACACCCTCTCTTCGCATACGCCACCCAATGAGTCCCCGGCCCCTCGACATTGTCCAAATTTACGATACCGCTCTCGTTTCGACGTACTCCTCCGGCTGGTAGCGCGTTACGCATAAAAACACCTCTAAAGAATGGAATACGCATACGTTTTGCAAACTCCTCCAATTGCGCGTCGGTAGTTACGCCCATGGGCATTTTTATTTTCATTTCTACGTTTTTTTTTCGTTTCGATATACCCTGTCCGCGCTTGTATGGTGCGAGATAAAGTCCACGACCTTCCATGGAGCGATTATGACGTTGCATTTCCTGCAGCTGATGTTGCGCCACCTTATTATCGTTTACCGCCTTGGCTATCCCCGCCGCTCCACCAGCTAACGATCCGAGAACACCTAGCAGCGGGAGAAGTGGTAATATACCACCCCGTTTTGCTATCGGAAGAATCCGCTTTTTCGGTGCTCTCTTTGGAATCCTTTTGCGCAATTTTGCTTTCATCCCCATTCCGATTTTCGTCTTGGCCTTCATAGCTGCCCAAATAGCTGTAGCAGCACCTCTTTCGCCCAGAGTCGAGTCTCGCGCAACGATGCGTTTTCGCGCTTTGTCAGCGAGTACGTTATCTGCCGCGTGCCTTTCGCCGAGGTCGTTGCTACGTGAATATGCAATATCGTGTTCGCGACACGCTGCGTCCAACGGATTGATGCCTTGATCACCTCTAGCCAATCGTTTTGCCAGATGAGTTCCTGGGCCGCAAAACTGGTATCCCGGGATATGTAATTCGATAGGTAGCGGGTTTATCGCCCGATTTAACAAACCACAACCTTTCTTCACTCGCATCGGCGACATTCGCTACAGTTTTTAATCAATGGTGCTGGACCATCGATATGCGTTCGCTGCCAAGGGCGATTATAATGTTCCAGACACCGACGATACTGCTGAACCTCGGAATCGGCTTTTATATGCTCGGGGAGTTTGTCCCACAACTGATCAATGTATCTCTCGAACTCTCGCAGTAGAATAATCTTTGGTATATATTTCAACTGTTCAGAGGTTAAGTCTCGAATATCACAATTATCCGACAGGACCAGAAGCATTTTGAACACTGAGCTGTTTTGCTTCGGCGCGGACCTATAAATAGGGTGCGTCACCGCTTCGACGTATCAAAATCATTTTTTCACAGTTCGCAGCGAGGATGCGATTCGTGCGACAGCCTGTGACGATACGCGTGACAAATTTTGACGATAAATCACGAGTGATGCCCTCGAAAACAAAGCGCAAACATGGCAGCATGCTACCAAACACTATACGGTGCCTCATTTGTGGCCGATCAAATTGTGGAAAGACCAACGTGTTGGTGAGCTTGTTGGAAAGTCCTCACGGTGTCCGCTTCGAGAACGTGTATGTGTATTCCAAGTCGTTGCAACAGCCGAAATACCAGTATTTGGAGAATTTATTGACCCCGATAGATGAAATTGGCTACTTTACGTTTTCGAATAACAGTGATGTCATCCCACCGAGCGAATCGCTTCCGAATTCCATTTTTATCTTTGATGACGTGGCATGCAACAAGCAAGATACGATACGAGAATACTTTGCAATGGGGCGCCACTCGAACGTTGACTGCTTCTATCTCTGTCAGACGTATGCAAAGATTCCCAAACATCATATACGCGACAATGCCAATCTGTTGATTCTGTTTAAGCAGGATGGTACCAACTTGAAACATGTGTACAACGATCATGTAAATACTGATATGTCTTACGAGGATTTCTGCGTGCTGTGTCATAATTGTTGGCAACGAGAGTATGGTTTCGTGGTAATAGACAAGGATAGCGCGATGCCCAAAGGACGTTATAGAAAGGGATTTAACGAGTTTGCCGTACCGTGAGATGGTCAATTGTCGTCAACACGTCGGTGGGAAAGCAACGTCTGCTGCACAATGATGATTGATATCGATAGTCTGGAGATTAAGGATCGCGAGAGAATAGCGAAGGAAATTGCCAAAACCAGCGAAGCCATTCGCAAGAAACATCAGGCTTTGAAGTCTGGCAAGATGGAGGAAGATATCGCGTTGGAGAGATACTTTAAACCTATCGTCGAACCCTCGAAACATATCGTGGAAAATACCACAGCGGCAGATGCTGACACATCACCGCTGACGAGCATAGACGTTGAAGAGAATGAAACATTAACGCCTAAAACAAAAATCCAGTCGAAATGGAGCACGTCGCGCAAGACAAAGAAGAAACGACACACATCATCGGAATATTCACTCATAACCTCCACACCAGTTCAATCGAAGCGAAAACGACAAAACGATTCCTCGGTTCCTCCCACACCAATAAATACATTTCCCAGTGTACAATTGCTTGCAACCGAGGATGATGATGACGACGTTTTCGAAACTAGTCCAGATGAGTCGTTTGTAACATCTATTAGACAGCAACTTCTAACATCCGAGGGACAAGAAACGTTTCGCAACCATTTCGGTCCGCTGGGGCAAGAATACATGAGCGCCATCCTAAGTATGGATAAGGATACAGCAATTGACTATGTGTACGGCGTATACTTTGGCAATAGTGGAACGATGCTTGGAGATAAGGCTTTCGATATGGACAAGGATGATAATGTAATCATCGGTGGTGTAAAATACAAAGGAACGCCCGGCCTTTACGAACTGATTTTCAAGAGAATTCCCGACGATGCCCTGTACACCGATGCTGATAAACAAAAATACAAAAGTATACTGCTGGCGACGAATGCCTACGGACGCAGTCATTGTGCTCAAAAACCCATATTGGGCAACAAGGGATACAAGTACAAACATGTAATTGCACCACTAGTCCCCCGCGCATCAACGAGTAAAGCAGAAAAAGGTCTAAGGACACCGCTAGCGATGATGGTAAACGATAACAAGATCGATTACGTGCACTGGGACGATCCCAACGAGTTGATGGATCGATTGCGTTTGCTTGAAGCGTCGCGTCAGGCGGGTAACAACTCCCACGATCCCGAAATTCTATCGATTATCGAGGAACTCCGCGAGGTAGGCCTCATTATAAATTAAACCACACGTCGATGATTTGCACTGTATGCCTCGAGATGCCGATCAACAAATTTGGAGTATCGCTCGAGAAGAGTGGAACAGCTAGAATGGACTATTACAAATGGAGCGGCATGCTTCGAAATTATATGCGAGATAACGCTCTTTGTGTGGACGGTGCCGACTTTGATGCAAAATCACGCAAGATACGAAGCGTAGCTCAGCCGGTGGCCGATACCGATGCCATCAATAAACTATACATGGAAAAGAGCATTAAACTTTTGAGAGAGCAGCAGGAAGAATTAGAGAGGAAGCTGGTCGTGTTTCAAAGAGATATGCTGACGTTGCAAAACAGCGTTAAAAAGATATCGCAGGCGTCAAATTCAATCCCACAGCAGCGCTGCGAAGGAGAATCATGCAAGGCGGCTGAACTTGTCCCCGGGCCGATTGGGAGCACTTAATGCATGTACACGATAATTATCACATCATTCGTGTCAAAGACACCTCTGCGATCAAACATGCAGCCAGTATCGAAAACCGAGAGTAAAGAAAACCATGGTCCCAAGAAGCGACAACTTGTTGAGGAATTGCATGCTCCAGCTCGAAGACATTTCCCGCGGAGGCGCGTCATAGTGCATGGATACGACGATCTGTGGCAAGCTGACGTTGTAGAAATGCGTCCATACTCGCGATTCAACCAAGGCCACCACTACATAATCACCGTTATCGATGTGTTCAGCAAGTATGCATGGGCGGTGCCGCTCAAGACTAAAAGTGGGGCTGAGGTGACTAAAGCGTTTGCAAAGATATTTAGAGATCGATATCCGAAAAATTTGCAAACCGATCAAGATCATTATTCGACGTATTCGGTGATGAAGGCCTCCGTCGTAGAACGTTTCAATCGAACTTTGAAGAACAATATGTGGAAAATGTTTACGCTCAATGGAACCTACAAATGGATCGATTCGCTATCGCGTCTTCTCGCAGAGTATAACGCGCGAAAACATAGAACCATCGGAATGCGTCCTCGCGATGTTACCCCTGCGATCGCTGACAAGCTGCTATCCACCGTATACAGCAACATAAAGATCGCTGCTCCGGCGAGATTCAAGTTGGGCGAGTTTGTGCGCGTGAGCAAATTTAAAACCATCTTCGATAAAGGCTATACGCCGAATTGGACAACGGAGGTGTTCAAGATAGCCAAAGTACAGGCAACTAATCCCGCGACGTATCTGCTCGTCGATTCCTGTGCAAAACCTGTTGCCGGAGGATTCTATGAACACGAGCTGCAACGCGTCACCGATCCTGATGTGTATCTAGTGGAAAAAGTGTTGCGTAGAAAGGGGGATAAGGTATACGTCAAGTGGCTGGGGTTTGATAAATCACACAATTCTTGGATAAATAAAAATAATGTATTGTAACATAATAATACATGATTCAATAAATACAATGATATATATATATATATATATATATATATGTAAATGAGTGAACAATTTTTTATTTTTACACATTAATTCCACCATTTATATTACACAATAAATATAATTGTATGTTCTATGCATGAGTGAACAATTTTATATTACACAATTCCACTATTTATAATAAATACAATAGTTTTTTTTACAATGGTATTTTATAATGTCCCCAAGGCAGAGTGTCGGTCGAATCGGGTACGATATGCCGCTTGCCGTCGTACGGACTTAGAGCGATTTTAGATTCCGAAATGGTGTACACTTTGTGCAATTTAGACCGTATGCAAGATTGTCTGCGAACCATTTCGATCTCCCTTTGCAAACACTGCGCGTAGTCGTCGAAAGTTATCGTTCTGGCTATGACGTTGGTCTTGACGCCTTTCGCCTTTTTCGTATCTTTTTGGCCGTCTACGCGGAGTGCATACATTTTCGCTCTAAGACCTATGAACTCGGTCATTATCGCACCGTTATTTTCATCCTTCATCAGCTCTGGAACCTTCTTATTTAAGTGGGGCATATTATATGGATTGTTGATAGGATAATCGCTTGTGTCGAATCTATCGATATCACGTTTCATGGTCTCGTAGATATCGTCGCATCGAATGTGGTAAATGAGACTGTCCGTGTCTGTGTATAGAATTTTACAACTTGGTCCGTGCAGGGGAGACATGTACTCGTGATGAAATTCATACAAACAAATTTTTGATATGTCCAGAATGCACATACCCACGTATATCGGTTTGTTGAATTTCACCTCGAGTTTTCGCAATTCAACAGCTATTAAATTTTCCGAAAAAACACTTCTGCTATGGAAATTCGGTTTCGCGATCATTGCCTCCGCGCCATATGGCCCTTCCCAATGAGTCAAAAGTTTTACATCCACGTAATTTCGTACATTTTCCATAGTTTTACCGAATACCGCGTTGTTCATCAATTTGTACAAATTTTTTTCGAAGTCGTTTGTCGCACCTGTTCTAAACCGTGTATTGAGCCAGGGAGATTGAGCGAATTGAAGCACGCGGTGTATCTTTGTAATACGAAGACCGTGATGCGTGCACTGCTGCAGGTTGCGGTAATGGATGACGTAACGCTGCTTATCGTATACCGTCGCGAGTAACTTGTCCTGTCTGCTGCCAGGTGGTTTGGCACGCGTCGGGCAGAATGGTAGATCGGCATGAGCGTCGTGCAGACGTTGTGGATATTCCAGATCTACCTCGAGAATGTATCCCGTGGGCGAATCGACCGCGATCGAAGACACGTCAAATTTTTCAACATCTTCGACCCATTGAAATTTAGCATATGGCAGAGGCTGACACATTGCCCATCCATACAAATTGTTCACGTCAAAGTACATCAAGTACGATGACTCTTCCGATGCGTCGTAAGATGGCATGTACTTGTTATTGGCATGTGCGTATCTTCCGGAACATTGACTTAAACCCCCACGTATACCGCGTTCGATAAACATGACCATATCGACGTCGGTGAGCAATTCGAATGTAATTTTGGTATGTTTTAGCATGGCATCCCATGTGAAACCGGGTAAAGTATAATAATGCGCCGAATCTAGTCCGTAACTCTTGATGCAACTTTGACGAAAATTTTCAAAAATATCTGCCAATAACAAGACATCTGTTTTCAAATACAAATCGCTGTATTCGCCCAAGGTTCTAATGCCGAAACGCTGCCAGACAGTCTCGGCGTGTGCGTAATCGCTCTCGGATACAGTCTCACCCGTTAACGAACTGTAGAATGATTCGCGCGGTGGTAAGCATGGGTCCTGCAGCTTGTTCGCGCAATCAAGGTATTCGTACGGAAAGACACCCTTTCGCGTCAATAAATTGAAATCCTCGACGGATAATGTTTCAAACTTGGATCGTAAAATTTTTAATTGATCTGTGCTAAGAAAAGATGCTAATTTGTCGAGACTGGTGTTGAGAAATTTGTACGAATCGATGAATCGCAATTTAATACAATTTCGTGAGTCTGAGTCAGCCGTATCTTCGACATCTTTTGTGAAAGAAATATACTTTTCTTTAGTTATGGGTAATACGTCGACGTGACCTTCGAAAGCGGTAGCTATTTCCTCGATAATGAAATGCGAATCGAAGCCGGATAAATTATGAAAAACTATGGGGATGCAAAACGCGTTTTTATAATTTAAATTGCACTCCGAATGTGCTGGACCTCTAAACCGTCCGGATAGATGACAATGATCGCGGACTCGTACATCGATAGCCTCGAATGGTTCTTCGCAAATATGACAGTGTGTTGCATCGCGAAATGCCGTCCACTGTTCGGTAGTTAAATCAATCATGGGAACATTGCTGGCCAGGATGGGTTTGGCGAAATTTGCAAAATTTTTTAGTTCATCGACGAACCATGAAACACAATCCGCGTCGCGACGACATCGATACACCGATAGCGATGTATCGTACGAACAATGCATATAATAGGCTATACTATGAACTTCGTGGTGTTGATACGTGTGTAATTTATTATCATCACCCATTCGGTGGCTGTCCTCTGTTTTCTCGATGATGCACTCCAGATCGGCGTACACCACGAAGGGGAGCCGCTCCTTCATGTTGTGGTTGTTGAACCTTAGGAGATTGTTTCCTTCGCTGGGCAGCAGGATGGCGCAGTCGTTCATCTTGCCACAGTCCAGCGAATGAAGCTCCAACTTCTCGGCAGATCCGATGTAGTGCATGCATCTGTAAACCCCAAAAATTTTTTATTTAGTTTGTTTCGCGAGACATTTTAACATTTCATATGTTTCTATACGTACCGATCACAGATGAATTTCTTTTTCCCGTGTCTGCTCAGCTGCATGCTCACCAGCCGGGACAAGTTCTTGATCCATACAAAGTGTCCTACATCTCCATCATTCGGTATGTAGAGCAGGTTGACGTGCTGATCGCTCTTTTGGCTGGTGAGACGCAGCGGAAAGATCGTCTTCATCTTCTCCGCCTCGAAGGCGTACACGTTGATCGAGATTTCGTTTAACCGCTCAAACTTCCCAATTTGCTCCAGGGACATTGGGAACTCAATGCCTTCGAGATTTAATACGGAAGCATATGGCGGATATGAACTTGGGCGCTCGGGATGTCTTTCCGCAGGATGAAGAGCGGCGACCACTGCCCATGCGAAACACGCATTGTCCGGGGATTGTACACTGATCGTTGCATTCTTCAACAATAAATCCTGTGGCAACTTGTGGTGGCACCCCGCGCGCAGCGGATTGTACTTATTGACATTGACGGTCAGGTTGAGGATTCGCGTCAATGCCCATCCGCTGTCACGTTCCTGGAACTCTTCCAGCGATGCCAGGGTGGATTCGACGACGCATCGCTGGTACCACTCCTGCAGATCAGATGTGCCGAAAAGTTCGCAGTTGCGGGTGTTGATGCTTTTGCAAGCATGTTTATCACCCGCCACAAATTCGCCGTTGAATACAGTGTTCACTTTGAGGTTTCGACGTCTCCTCAAAGCGCTCCGCACGTGCTCCAACACAATGGTCGCCGCATCCTGGAGGAAGTTGCGCGGCTCGATATAGTTCGAATTGAGCACAGCACCAGTTAACACGCGGCTATCGAACGCAGTGTCTATTTCGCGCCACAAAAGTCTTACGCTCGAATGTCCGGCACCTTCACGCACGAAACGGCCACGTAACAAATGTTTCAGTCCTTCGAGTCGCGCGATTCGAGCAATCAGCGATTGTTGAACACCGATCGATAATCGCGGGCGTTTCACTCGGCTGTGTTCTTCCAACGATTCGATACACTCGTTGCACCGTTCTTCTCACGCGAGGTACTCTTCCCGTGAAATCAATCGTGCAGATTGATCCAATAATTGACGTGTTACGTGCGCGAATTCCATGATTGTAAATGGAGTGATTGTAAATGGACTGTATATGTAACGTCTTTTACGCGCAACAGGTTGCAACGATTTGAGACTTTGTGCAGTTCGGAGCGTGCTTTTATGACTGATACCACGATTTGGTATCTCTGTCTAACTCTTCTGGCGTACCCCCTCCCTCGAATGCACCGCATGCAAAAAAACGACGATTCGTCCCAACATGGTTCTGTACAGTTTCTGCCGATACAGCATAATTCTTTCTATGATTCACGCGTATGACGAATTAGCGCGCAAAATCATCCGACACAATTTCTGCTGACAGCGCATAATTCTAAGATTCTGCGCTTCCACAGGTATTATATTACATTCAACACGTGTCGAGACTTTTATCCTTGAGAATGGGGATTAAATTACATGCAATCGTGCGATATGCTGCGACTTTAAGATTGAAAAACATTATGGAAAAAGCTTTAGAATAAAATGCGGTGGTGGGGGAACCAATTGCACCGCTATTTAAGCCAATCTCCCGAATGCTATTCCATCAATCGCTCAGTACCCTCAGTGACTTTCGACGGAACAAATAGCGCTCTGAAAAAAAATGTGCAGTACCAGTGTCGAAGGAAACGTTGAACGTATGAATTATTATGACAGGTAAGACTTAATTTTCACATATTTTCAAAATTGTATTCCTAATACGAGCGGACAATTTCATAGCTTTGATTGTTCTCTTAGTCCGCGCCGAGGATCGCGTATCATGGTCAGAAGATACGCGTTAACATCCGTGGGTAGCAAATATTTGGAAATTGGAATCAATGTAGGACCGATGGCTGATGTTGAAGTTCTTCTCGGCGATAATCATGGGAATCATCTTATATTACCATGGCATACATGGAATGTGCTATTCGACAGCCGTGAAACCATCGAAGAACGTGCACAATTATCTGAACCAGACTCGATGTGGATTGATGATTTAATGGTGGAATTTCTTCGGATCTTTGATTCATCGATTGTAAAGATGACGCGAGCTGATAACTCACTGTATTTCAAACTGAATACAGTATCATTTTTATGTAATCGTGAGTCATGCATAAGCTATGTGTATCCGCGCCTGCATCAAACTGCAGAGGATGTGAGAGTAAAATTTGAAACTTTTGTTAACGTGCTACAGCAGAGCGATGTTGCGTGTGAAACACTAGTTGTGCGCAGCGCTGCTAAAATAATACGTGATAGCGAATATTACGACGAGGATTATCTTGTAGTTTGCGAACTGTTAGCATACGCCATCAATGATATTCGAGCCCATGCTCGTAGGAAAAAAAATGTTAGATTGTATTCTTTATATTTTAAATAAATTTCTTAAACCTATATTATTTCTCCATTTATTTACCCGCCTTTCTCCTCGCCACATAATTTTAAGATTTGCTGACGTCGCATAATTCTATTTCATTCTTCGCGCTACCACATGACGTCATCGCACGCGGCTGCTCCAGAGGAGTCAAGTTACACACGATCCCGCGATACGCTGCGACGCTACGATTTAAAATCATTTTGAAAATTTTTAGAACGAAAGCGATTGTACCGCTATTTAGTGCTGTCTCTCTCTCGAATTTAGCTTTAAAAGTGATGCTCTCTCTTTCCCACCCTCCGAATTTAGATTTATAACGAAGTATTGCTCTCTCTCTTTCCGTCCCGAAGACGTGGTTTGTAAAAGAAAAGAACATCGATCTTTCCCGACATCGTCCGAAACAATTTCGGATAAAAAATAAATTATTAAACAATTTCCGACGCATGTTGGTTTGGAAAAAAATTTCGGGGGCCGTCCCCTCCCTGGGTTAGGTCTGAAAAATTTGCGGGGTGGGTCAAGGTCTGAAAAAAGACTTTTCAGGGGTGGGCCTCTCCCTTTGAAAAATTTCGAGGACGGTGGGCCACGTCTCCGCGGCTGCTCGGCCCGGACTGATCCCCTCCGCGGTTGCGGCTTCCCCCACTCCGCGGCTCGTGCGCGCGCAACCGCTCTTCCACTCCCCGCAGGCCCCGCGCCCAGGTTTCCCTCCGCCGCGCTCCCCCGCGCGCCCTCACTTCCCCCCGCCCCCGCGCTCCCCTCAGAGGACCAGGGTTGGAATCGGCTTAGCCTTACTACTTGATTCGTATAACGATTTTCGTCGATGCCGATGTTACAGATTTATCGCTGTAAGATACACGCACAGAGTTAATGCTTCGATCGGTTTCGTGTAAATCGAAAAGTATGCCCATATGTACTACGTACCTTATATTCTGCTTTTGATGTTCATGCTAGTTAGGAAAATCCGTATCGTTGCAGTGATTGATGCGGTTCCCGAACATGTAGGAAGTGTCGAGGAGTGGGGAGAGTTTAGGTAGTGATGTTCGTATATTTAAAGCAGCTCGCATCTTCGACAGGTCAAAATCGTGAATGATAATGCGTCGGATGACAATTTTTGGGGCAAGTGTTGCGAGTATCGTGCTTTGTATGAAAAAAAGTATCTAGTTAGTTTCTACATACGTTTTCCAGAAGAACGTCAACGAATGAAAAAAGTGATAACATTGTACGTATGGATACAATTTTTTTTGGCTTACATATGGATATGAAGGTGAAAGTGTTAAGTAGAATTTTAATAATTTTATTTTTTCAGCTTCACACCCAGAAGAGAGATGCCTGTATTCCACAGTCTACAGTTTCCACCACCCCCACCACAACCCCTGGAAGACAATGTGTCGCGGGACGGGGCTCTCCCCGACGAACACCCGAGCACGTACATGATGCTGCAGGAGATGCTATGCCTACGGAGCATTAGCGACACCGTCTGGAACAGTTTGGCCTATACGCATAGAAAGCGGATGTGTGATAGTGTGATCGACATATCGCGATTTTCCGCATCAATTATCTACAACACATGTATTGCGGAATCTGTTCAGCGATAATTTACAACCCCCTCCATGCCGAGCGCTGTCCAAAGTGTATTGAGCGATATTTTAATATGACGCAGAATGATCGGCACACCCTCACGGCGAGAGGTGTGCTAAATGTAGTCTCCGAATGGGGTCCCCCCTGGGAACCCGAATAAAATTTTTTTACGTTTTAAAGTTGTCTACCAGTTTACTTTCCTCCATATTCCTATTCAATTCATCATATTACTATGGCGCTAATATGTAGCAAACATGCATTCTAAAGCATTCGGATTTAACGCCGCAACCCACAATCATGGCTACAACTACATACTCACGATCATCGATACGTTCAGTAAGTACGCATGGGCCGTGCCCGTGAAGACGAAAAGCGGACGCGACGTGACCGAGGCGTTCGCGACCGTGTTGCAACGAAGCGGCAGATATCCACGAAACCTACAAAACAACATGGGAAAGGCGTTCTACAACGCGGAATTTCAACGATGCGTTACGTCTTGCGGAATCAACCACTACTCGACGTACAGCCTGATGAAAGCGTCGATCGCAGAGCGATTCAATCGTACGCTGAAGAACCTGATGTGGAAAAAATTCTCCTTGAACGCCTCCTATCGCTGGTTGGATCTGCTATCCACGCTCGTGCACACCTACAATCATTGCAAACATCGCACGATCAACGCGCGACCCGTCGACGTGACCTCCGCGACTCGTTTACCGTTTATCGTATCGTCGGGTATCGAGCAAATTCCACATCGGCGACAAAGTAGGTGTGAGTAAATTCAAGACGATCTTCGAGAAGGGGTACACGCCGAAATGTTCGAACACCTCGGTCACATCAATCACTGCAACGATACGGATTTTCCTAACCAGCATGAACACCAAAAGCAGAATATAAGGTACGTAGTACATATTTGCATACTTTTCGATTTACACGAAACCGATCGAAGCATTAACTTTGTGCGTGTTTCTTACAGCGCTAAGTCTGTAACATCAGCATCGACGAAAACCGTCATACGAATCATTGGACGCGATTATCCATTGACCTTGACCACCTACAAACGCATCGCAATTGGAATCGGGATTCGTGTCGCGTTGAAATCGTGATAGTCGACAGCAAATCCAACGAACTTTGTTTCGCCATGTCTACGTGGAAACTTCTGCCGCAGCATGAACCTGAGATACTTCAACGCTTCTGTAACGACACAACTCCATCGCACCAAGACCCTATCATCCTTGATCATTTACGGATCGACTTCACGCAAATCAACAGTCAGCGAATTGCCAAAATATCGAGTAGTATAGCAAGGGGGATTCTAACCCAGGTCCTCTGAGGGGAGCGCGGCGGAGGGAAACATGGGCGCGGGGGCTGCGGGGAGTGGAAGACCGGTTGCGCGCGCACGAGCCGCAGAGTGGGAGAAGCCATAATCGTGGAGGGGATCAGTCTGAGCCGAGCCGCCGTGGAGACCTCTCCAAATCTGGCCCACCGCCGGAAATTTTTCAGTGGGAGGGACCCACCCCCGAAAACTTTTTCGTACCTAACCGATGAAGATGGTGACCTTGGCCCTCCCCAGAAAATGTTTCAGAAAGGGAATGACCCCCAAAAATTTTCCCAAACCAGTACTTAGCAAACAGACATTTTTTCCCCCCAAACGCAGAGAAATAATAATTTTTTAATCAGCGATCTAGCGAACCATTATGTAGAGAACAGACATATTTTTTTCAAACAAATATGCAGCAAGTATTCTAAAGCTAGCTAGTTTTAAAGCTAACAGTATTTCGAACGTCGCAGCGTATCACGCGATAACGTGTGTAATTTGAAGTCCCTAGAGCAGCCGTGCAAGATGGTCATTCGGCGGCGCGAAGAAGGCGCGAACGAAATATACGCTGAATCTTAAAATTAGGTGGCGAGGAGGAACATGGGTAAATAAAATGTAGAAGTAATATAGGTTTAAGAAATATATATATTGTTACAAATAATAATATAGAATAATAATATAAAAATAGAATAAAAATAAAATAAAATAAGAAATATAATATATGTTCGCGCAAAGAACGTGGAGCACCAACGCACTTGTTTTAACGCACAGGAAAAGTGACTGCACGTCGCGATGTGTTAAAACTATTAAGACTAGTTTGTAAAAGCAATGTAATGGCGGTACAATAAACCAGTACGTCTATTATGGATCGAACCGAATCGTACGCTTATTATTAAATTAAAACTACGATTATTTACAAACTGATAAACGCGCACGTACGCGTTTTTAACTGGAGAACGTAGCTCTCCTTTTGTATTATCGGAGCACCGATTGTTCTTTGCTTTAGAGCCACAGATAAACGCTCTGTGTCTAGGCACGCGGTTCACAAGCAAGAGAGCGATCGCGGAGACGACACGGGCCAAGCCACAGGTTCGGAAGATCGGACACCTGGCCAATCAGCGCGGACCATGTATGTGTCGCGCGACAGTGCTAATCAGGAGGGAGAACAAACTAATTAGTCCAGGTGTCAATCCCGAGATGGCTCGACTAGGCCGTCACCGCGATCGCCCAGTCGCTACCCCGGTAGCAGAAAACCGCGTTCAAAAAACCCGCGCTTCTTAGTGAAAGCGAGCATGCGTCCATTGGTCGTATCTCGGCGACCAATCCCAAACATATAAAATAAAATGAATATAAAAGGTATATAAAATAAAAAGAAAAGAAAAAAGAAAAAAAAATTAAAATAAAATGAAAAAAATTAAAAATTACTCTGGGGATGGCGGCGGGGATGGCGTTCGAATATCCTCGAACATCCATGGAGGGAGCGGCGACGGTGGCGGTGTCAGCAACCCCTCGATCCACTCGGGGGGCTGCAGCGGGGGCGGCATCAAAAGCCCCCTGCGTGGATCAAGGGGTGGTGATGGTGGCGGTGTCAACAGCCCCCCAAACCACACGAGGGGTGACGGTGGCGACCGTCCGAGTGGGCTCGGGTTCCGCGACGGCAACGACGACGACGGCAATGACTGCGACGGCGTCGATGGAGGCCATCATGGCGGTGACGCCAACGATGTTGGCGGCTGCGGGGGTGACAGCGATGTCGAGGGCGACGATTGCAACGGTCGCGGCCTACTCACGTCGATCCATGGTGGTGATGGTGGTGATGAGGGCAGCGGCCGTCGCAGAGGCTCCAAACGTCGGTATGGCACCCATGGGCGTCGCAGCCTAGCCGCACATCGCGGGGTGTGGGCTGCGGCGCATTCTCTGCCAGGATGACAGCCAACAGCGCCATTAGAATCATTGGCGCTTGGTCATAGAACATATACACAAACGCGATATAGTAGTAGAACTAGGAGAGTTCTAACCCAGGTCCTCTGAGGGGAGCGCGGGGGCGGGGGGAAGTGAGGGCGCGCGGGGGAGCGCGGCGGAGAGAAACATGGGCGCGGGGCCTGCGGGGAGTGGAAGAGCGGTTGCGCGCGCACGAGCCGCGGAGTGGGGGAAGCCGCAATCGCGGAGGGGATCACTCCGGGCCGAGCCGCCGCAGAGACCTGACCCACCGTCCCCGAAATTTTTCAAAGGGAGGGATGACCCCCGAAAAGTCTTTTTCAGACGTTGGCCCACCCCGAAAATTTTTTCAGACCTAACCCAGGGAGGGGACAGCCCCCAGGATTTTTTTTCAAACCAACATGCGTCGGAAATTGTTTAATAATTTATTTTTTATCCGAAATTGTTTCGGACGATGTCGGGAAAGATCGGGAAAGATCGACGTTCTTTTCTTTTACGAACCACGTCTTCGGGACGGAAAGAGAGAGAGCATTACTTTAAAGCTAAATTCGGAGGAGGGAAAGAGAGAGAGCATTACTTTAAATCTAAATTCGGAGGGTGGGAAAGAGAGAGCATCACTTTTAAAGCTAAATTCGAGAGAGAGACAGCACTACATAGCGGTACAATCGCTTTCGTTCTAAAAATTTTCAAAATGATTTTAAATCTTAGCGTCGCAGCGTATCGCGCGATCGTGTGTAACTTGACTCCTCTGGAGCAGCCGCGTGCGATGACGTCATTTTGGCAGCGCGAAGAATTATGCGACGTCAGCAAATCTTTAAATTATGTGGCGAGGAGAAAGACGGGTAAATAAAATGGAGAAATAATATGCGTTTAAGAAATTTATTTAAAATTAAAAGAATATAATAAAAAAAGAATATATAAAAAAGAATATAATAAAAAGAATATAATAAAAAATATAAATATAAATATAAATATAAATATAAATATAAATGAATATACAAATATAAAAGAATATAATAATAAAAGAAAAGAAAATAAAAGAATATAATAAAAAATATAATAAAAAGAATATAATAAAAAGAATGTAATAAAAAGGATATAAAATAGAAATATAGAAAGAAAAAATATAAAAGAGTATAAAAAATAGAAAATAAAAATAGATAATAAGATATGAAATATAAAATATAAAAAATAGAAAAAAGAATATAAAAATACAATATAAAATAGAATATAAAAAAGAATATAATAAAAAATAATATATAAAAAATAATATATAAGAAAAATAAAAAAATAAAAAATATAAAATTATGGTGATGGGGGTGATGGTGGCGATGGTGGTGCGGGGGGCGGTGGTGGTGTTGGGGGGCGCGGCACCCAATATGGTGCTCATCGAACTGCAGCCGGCAGCCACACCATCGGCCGCCGCGGCACTGCATATGGCCGCAGCAGCGCGGCCCCATATGCCGGCCCCGACCGCCGCATCTGCACCCCTCGGGGTGCAACCTGGAGCGCATGGGCCTCCAGGCCCGCCAGCCATACCCTCAATACAGATAGTGGAATATCCTAGAACATAGACACAAACGTCGATATAATTTTGACACATCAAACATAATAAATATCAAACACACATAACAATGCAAAGTATTATTACATACATGTGGAGGAGGAGGCGGCGACTGCGGCGGCGGTGGCGACGACGACGACAACGACGACGACGGCGACGATGACGACGGCGACGGTGGCGGCGACGGCTGCGGCAACGGCTGCGTTGACGGTGGCGGCGGCGACGGTTGCGGCGACGGCTGCGGCGACGGCTGCGGCGACGGCTGCGGCGACCCCCAGTCGCTCGACCACACAGGCGATGGTGGTGGCGAACGCTAGAACATAGAAGCCCCACGATATAATATTGACACAAACGTCTGATTTGATCTCGCTCGATTTCAACGATTAAACGCGATAAATATAAAAATATTTAAAAGTACATACCTGGGGGTCACACTGCGGGGCGATCCGCGTTATTCCCATTTTTCACTATACTATTTGTTGCACAAAAAAACTTCGACTGTTAGCTGCTGCAATTGGAAGACAACTGGTCTCGCTGCATCTCCAAGCCCTCGCGTATAAACTCCTATCATGAAATCGAGAAGTGCATAGCTTTGCAAAAGTAAGATGCTGTTGTTCTTCGCCATCTTCATCACAGGCCACCTGCATTTTCGCTGACCATCCTCTCCTTATTCCCACGCATCTTCTTTCCCTTTTTCTTTGGACACATTATTCGATTGATGATCATACCACTTTCAACATGAATCGAACATCAATCGAACATGAATCGAACCACTTTTATCGTATATCAAACATCAATCGAAAATGAATCGAACATGAATCGAACCACTTTCAACATCAATCGAACCACTTTCAACATGAATCGAACATCAATCGAACCACTTTCAACATCAATCGAACCACTTTCAACATGAATCGAACATCAATCGAACATCAATCGAACCACTTTCAACATGAATCGAACCACTTTCAACATCAATTGAACCACTTTCAACCACAATCGAACATCAATCGAACCACTTTCAACATCAATCGAACATCAATCGAACCACTTTCAACATCAATCGAACATCAATCGAACATGAATCGAACCACTTTGAACATGAATCGAACCACTTTGAACATCAATCGAACCACTTTCAACCACAATCGAACATCAATCGAACCACTTTCAACATCAATCGAACATCAATCGAACCACTTTCAACATCAATCGAACATCAATCGAACATGAATCGAACCACTTTGAACATGAATCGAACCACTTTGAACATCAATCGAACATCAATCGAACCACTTTCAACCACTTTCAACCACAATCGAACCACTTTCAACATCAATCGAACATCAATCGAACCACTTTCAACATGAATCGAACCACTTTCAACATCAATTGAACCACTTTCAACCACAATCGAACATCAATCGAACCACTTTCAACATCAATCGAACCACTTTCAACATGAATCGAACATGAATCGAACCACTTTGAACATGAATCAAACCACTTTGAACATCAAACGTACCACTTTCAACATCAATCGAACATCAATCGAACCACTTTCAACATGAATCGAACCACTTTGAACATGAATCAAACATCAATCGAACATGAATCGAACCACTTTCAACATGAATCGAACCACTTTGATCGTGTATGGTACCACTTTGATCATGTATTGCACGTGTATGGTAACTTTCAACGTCTATCATACCACTTTGAACGTGTATCATACCACTTCTACGTAATTATAACTACCGTCTTAATCTAGCATACATCATGCGCAGGAGATTAGGTTGGACAGGGTTAAGAAAAACATTTTATACATTAAAATTGATTATATTTTATTTAAGCATTTCTCTCTGGCGTTTAGACCACCAGTTGAATATTTTAAATACATTTTGCATGGCACAGTGCTTTGCGTGTCTGCCACATCGCAGAGTATTAATTACATTTAGCTTATTTAGAGATTTGATATCCTCGTAGTCAATGTCCAGCGTCTCGATGACCACGTCCATTCTCGTATCTTCATCGAGGAAATCCGCAAGCCAGTCGCGTTTCTGCAACCCTTTAACGTATACGATATGGGATGCGTCATCTTCTTCGTCGATCGCATCAGCTACAGCTTTCGTAATTAGCCGTTTAGCCATACAGTATGGAACGTCTCCATCGTCCCACCGTAGGCCGTGATGTTTTGCCACCAACCACCGGATGTTCGATTTGTCGGATTTCGTAAGAAGATATTGCGGCATCGAACTCCCAAAAATATAGTGCGAGAGAATTGTTCCCTTTCGCAGGATAGCCACTTCCTTGACGACAAATCTTCCATCGACGATGAACCCTTGCAGGTCAACAAATGTTGGTACGACCATTATCGATACGATTTAGAGGTCCGCTCTCTTCCAAGACAGACGAGAGAATGCACTTTTTCTCGTAAAGCATCTCGATTTTCACGATGAAATTTTCTTTTGGTAGGAATTTGATACAGGAGAGGGCGTAGCAATTTAATTGATTTTGCGCACCACGTTTGTCAGCGGATTGTATTCAACCACCCGATCGTGTAGAATCAGACAGTAGGCCGTAGTATTTATCGGCACATTCCCTTTACACTCGAATTCTATGCGCACGTCCACCGTGCCATTCTTGATCGACTCATTTTGTCGCGAGCAATCAATCACCACGAGGGGACCAAATTGTAAAAATTCGGCCACGGTGAATAATGCCTCGTTGCAACTATGTCCATAATACGATTTATGGAATTGCGTATACATATGATACAAGATGGCATGCTTATTCTTGTCAAAGTCCAAGTTCATGTCATCGTATGGGTAAAATTCCGAGTTGAGAAAAAGTTTTACATTGGTCAATTTGCAGTTGTTGAACCTAGTAACATCTTCGCTCATCACATTCCTTCGACCAGTCTGTAGAGCAAGGATAATAACTCGCGGCTTCTCCAGCTGTGCAGATGCCTTCACGGCCCACGAATGCTTGGTCGTGCTCTGTAAGAGAGGATACTCGTACAGATCCCACGATTGAAAACAAATGCTCAGGTTCTGTCCACGTTCCAAAGCATGTAGCAACGATAGCTTATTAACGTCATTTAACGTTACATGAGGCATCCGCCATTGCACTTTAAGTAATTCAATTTCTGGTTCCAGCATCGGCGATCCTATTAGAGCATTATTGTCGTTGCGCGATCGTATTAAAATCAATTCGTGACGCGCATTAATAATAATGCGTTTGTAGTTCTCACAAAATCCCAGCAAATATTTTAGCGGGATGCAAAAATTGAAATGATTTTTCAATATTGACCCATCGCGTCGTTTCAAGCCCCATCCGGCATTCTCCATATTTTTGTCTTCGCTAGATGTCAACAATACATAGTTTTTAAGCGTGCTAGTTATCCCAACGTTTCTGTTGCGATCAATCTCCACGCCATTCAGCTCGTATCGAATCTCATCGAATAAGAACGCCATGCAATTATTTCCCAACTTCACCGTTAATGTATCGTTTGGCTTGTTTATCTTCAATTTTCCCTCCACGTAGAGGAAACTTTCACACGGCAATGTGTATAAATCCTGCTGCTGTATGGGTATTCTTATTTCATCGCTGTATCCAAACGTTGAGTTGACATATGGGTTGTATGTGTGAGTCTCGAGCTTGACGATGCGATCGTCAAACGTCGGCTTCCCTCCAATGCTTAGAATGTCAACCATTTTTTTTCAACTTAACCGCGCACAATGAATCCCAATGATTTCAAAAATGCAATGTTCGCAGCACCGAGCCTCTTCTTTTTAGTATAATCAGAGCTGTTGCAGTTGTTGTTGTTGTTGTTGTTGTTGTTGTTGTTGTTGTTGTTGTTGTTGTTGTATACAATTTCGTTTGGAAGAAACGGGTTTCTGGAGTCGTTCAGCACAAGCATCTCTTTCGATCACGTCACACGTATTATCGTCGTCGCCGTCGTACGTGCAATCTGATGGTAATCTCTTCACCTCGAAAATCGAGCAACCGTCCGTCTTGATCCACAACGCGTATCGTTAGATCCGTAATGACCCGTGCGATGATTGGAAGGTAAATGATCTGCGCGGGCGTTTCCGATATCTTATATCCTGGTGGGACTCTCGGAGAAAATTCATGTATCGCATGTACGCGCTTCCCATTGTTGTACGCGCCAGCGGTCACGCTGCATTCTACGCGAATAATGTTCACGTTCATGATATTAATTGGATCGTCCGATTCATGCCACCGTCCAGGTTCTAATACCCGATTCGTTGAGAATCCCAGTAGCGAGCCCACATTGTTGGACTTTGTAAAGTCTATGACGAACGAGCAGTACAGCTCGCTTTTCATGGTGTTGTTGTTGGGACGCAACACTATAGGATACACATCGTTGTCACCGACATCGGTGCCACCGAGATTTTGAGGATACCGCTCGAGCAATCGCTGCTTCAAATACTTGGCGATAGCGTCTAGTTCGTAGGAGCCGTGTGGAATCGTAATGTATTCATGAGTGGTGTCGATGCTATTGTTGATGTCATAGTTTACGACAAAGTAGAATTTATCGTTGCTTGAGTCGATGTTTGGTATCGTGTGATAAGTTTCAAAGGTTGCTAGACCAAGCTCGTAATCATCGTCGCTCAAATCTATGGGTGGAAAGTAGCTTACCGCGAGGGTGCTACTCTTGCCGGTTAGAGTGAATGTTAACGACATATTCCGAGCTGTACGACTGGACTGGTACTGAATCAGAGTGGTGGGAAGTCAATCCTTAAATTTGATGCCAATCGTTTGTAGAAAGCGTAGACATAGTTGTCCACAATTGCTCTGATCGTACTTCTGATAAGCCGTTCGATTGTATTCGATTTTCACGACATCTTTGTCCAGATATTGTACCAATTCCTTAGGCGGTTGAAGATTTCCAAAGCTGTCGAAATATATAGCTCGACACCCTCTCTTCGCATACGCCACCCAATGAGTCCCCGGCCCCTCGACATTGTCCAAATTTACGATACCGCTCTCGTTTCGACGTACTCCTCCGGCTGGTAGCGCGTTACGCATAAAAACACCTCTAAAGAATGGAATACGCATACGTTTTGCAAACTCCTCCAATTGCGCGTCGGTAGTTACGCCCGCGGGCATTTTTATTTTCTTTTCGACGTTTTTTTTTTCGTTTCGATATTCCCTGTCCGCGCTTGTATGGTGCGAGATAAAGTCCACGACCTTCCATGGAGCGATTATGACGTTGCATTTCCTGCAGCTGATGTTGCGCCACCTTATTATCGTTTACCGCCTTGGCTATCCCCGCCGCTCCACCAGCTAACGATCCGAGAACACCTAGCAGCGGGAGAAGTGGTAATATACCACCCCGTTTTGCTATCGGAAGAATCCGCTTTTTCGGTGCTCTCTTTGGAATCCTTTTGCGCAATTTTGCTTTCATCCCCATTCCGATTTTCGTCTTGGCCTTCATAGCTGCCCAAATAGCTGTAGCAGCACCTCTTTCACCCAGAGTCGAGTCACGCGCAACGATGCGTTTTCGCGCTTTGTCAGCGAGTACGTTATCTGCCACGTGCCTTTCGCCGAGGTCGTTGCTACGTGAATATGCAATATCGTGTTCGCGACACGCTGCGTCCAACGGATTGATACCTTGATCACCTCTAGCCAATGGTTTTGCCAGATGAGTTCCTGGGCCGCAAAACTGGTATCCCGGGATATGTAATTCGATAGGTAGCGCGTTTATCGCCCGATTTAACAAACCACAACCTTTCTTCACTCGCATCGGCGACATTCGCTACAGTTTTTAATCAATGGTGCTGGACCGTCGATATGCGTTCGCTGCCAAGGGCGATTATAATGTTCCAGACACCGACGATACTGTTGAACCTCGGAATCGGCTTTTATATGCTCGGGGAGTCTGTCCCACAACTGATCAATGTATCTCTCGAACTCTCGCAGTAGAATAATCTTTGGTATATATTTCAACTGTTCAGAGGTTAAGTCTCGAATATCACAATTATCCGACAGGACCAGAAGCATTTTGAACACTGAGCTGTTTTGCTTCGGCGCGGACCTATAAATAGAACGCGTCACCGCTTCGATGTATCAAAATTATTTTTCGCAGTTTGCGGAGAGGATGCGATTCGTGCGACAGCCTGTGACGATACACGTGACAAATTTTGACGATAAATCACGAGTGATGCCCTCGAAAACAAAGCGCAAACATGGCAGCATGCTACCAAACACTATACGGTGTCTCATTTGTGGCCCATCAAATTGTGGAAAGACCAACGTGCTGGTGAGCTTGTTGGAAAGTCCTCACGGCGTTCGCTTCGAGAACGTGTACGTGTATTCCAAGTCGTTGCAACAGCCGAAATACCAGTATTTGGAGAATTTATTGGCTCCGATAGATGAAATTGGCTACTTTACGTTTTCGAATAACAGTGATGTCATCCCACCGAGCGAATCGCTTCCGAATTCCATTTTTATCTTTGATGACGTGGCATGCGACAAGCAAGATACGATAAGGGAATAGTTTGCAATGGGGCGCCACTCGAACGTTGACTGCTTCTATCTCTGTCAGACGTATGCAAAGATTCCCAAACATCTTATACGTGACAATGCCAATCTGTTGATTCTGTTTAAGCAGGATGGTACCAACTTGAAACATGTGTACAACGATCATGTAAATACTGATATGTCTTACGAGGATTTCTGCGCTTTGTGTCGTAATTGTTGGCAACGAGAGTATGGTTTCGTGGTAATAGACAAGGATAGCGCGATGGCCAGTGGACGTTATCGAAAGGGATTTAACGAGTTCGCCGTACCGTGAGATGGTCAATTGTCATCAACCTGTCGGTGGGAAAGCAACGTCTGCTGCACAATGATGATTGATATCGATAGTCTGGAGATTAAGGATCGTGAGAAAATAGCGAAGGAAATTGCAAAAACCAGCGAAACCATTCGCAAGAAACATCAGGCTTTGAAGTCTGGCAAGATGGAGGAAGATATCGCGTTGGAGAGATACTTTAAACCTATCGTCGAACCCTTGAAACATATCGTGGAAAATACCACAGCGGCAGAAGCTGACACATCACCGCTGACGAGCATAGACGTTGAAGAGAATGAAACATTAACGCCTAAAACAAAAATCCAGTCGAAATGGAGCACATCGCGCAAGACAAAGAAGAAACGACACACATCATCGGAATATTCACTCATAACCTCCACACCAGTTCAATCGAAGCGAAAACGACAAAACGATTCCTCAGTTCCTCCCACACCAATAAATACCGATGTACAATCGCTCACAACCATTGATGACGACGTTTTCGAAACTAGTCCAGATGAGTCGTTTGTAACATCTATTAGACAGCAACTTCAAACATCCGAGGGACAAGAAACGTTTCGCAACCATTTCGGTCCGCTGGGGCAAGAATACATGAGCGCCATCCTAAGTATGGATATGGATACAACAATTGACTATGTGCATGGCGTATACTTTGGCAATAGTGGAACGATGCTTGGAGATAAGGCTTTCGATATGGACAAGGATGATAATATAATCATCGGTGGTGTAAAATACAAAGGAACGCCCGGCCTTTACGAACTGATTTTCAAGAGAATTCCCGACGATGCCCTGTACACCGATGCTGATAAACAAAAATACAAAAGTATACTGCTGGCGACGAATGCCTACAGACGCAGTCATTGTGCTCAAAAACCCATATTGGGTAACAAGGGATACAAGTACAAACATGTAATTGCACCACTAGTCCCCCGCGCATCAACGAGTAAAGCAGGAAAAGGTCTAAGAACACCGCTAGCGATGATGGTAAACGATAACAAGATCGATTACGTGCACTGGGACGATCCCAACGAGTTGGTGGATCGATTGCGTTTGCTTGAAGCGTCGCGTCAGGCGGGTAACAACTCCCACGATCCCGAAATTCTATCGATTATCGAGGAACTCCGCGAGGTAGGCCTCATTATAAATTAAACCACACGTCGATGATTTGCACTGTATGCATCGAGATGCCGATCAACAAATTTGGAGTATCGCTTGAGAAGAGTGGAGCAGCTAGAATGGACTATTACAAATGGAGCGGCATGCTTCGGAATTATATGCGAGATAACGCTCTTTGTGTGGACGGTGCCGACTTTGATGCAAAATCATGCAAGATACGACGCGTAGCTCAGCCGGTGGCTGACAGCGATGCCGTCAATAAACTATACATGGAAAAGAGCATTAAACTTTTGAGAGAGCAGCAGGAAGAATTGGAGAGGAAGCTGGTCGTGTTTCAAAGAGATATGCTGACGTTGCAAAACAGCGTTAAAAAGATATCGCAGGCGTCAAATTCAATCCCACAGCAGCGCTGCGAAGGAGAATCATGCGAGACGGTTGAACTTGTCCAGAATTTTCTCGAACCGATGGGGAGCACATAATGCATGTACACGATAATTATCGCATCATTCGTGTCAAAGACACCTCTGCGATCAAAACATGCAGCCAGTATCGAAATCCAAGAGTAAAAAAAACCATGGTCCCAAGAAGCGACAACTTGTTGAGGAATTGCATGCTCCAGCTCGAAGACATTTCCCGCGGAGGCGCGTCATAGTGCACGGATACGACGATCTGTGGCAAGCTGACGTTGTAGAAATGCGTCCATACTCGCGATTCAACCAAGGCCACCACTACATACTCACCGTTATCGATGTGTTGAGCAAGTATGCATGGGCGGTGCCGCTCA
The DNA here is from genome assembly GCA_944738655.2 of Andrena hattorfiana. Taxonomy (NCBI): domain Eukaryota; kingdom Metazoa; phylum Arthropoda; class Insecta; order Hymenoptera; family Andrenidae; genus Andrena; species Andrena hattorfiana. Next base: position 27,355,549 of record OX122894.2, on the reverse strand, counting down.
AGACTAAAAGTGGTGCTGAGGTGACTAAAGCGTTTGCAAAGATATTTAGAGATCGATATCCGAAAAAATTGCAAACCGATCAAGGAAAAGAATTTTACAACGCCGATGTGCAGAAACTCTTGACAAAACATGATATTAATCATTATTCGACGTATTCGGTGATGAAGGCCTCCGTCGTAGAACGTTTCAATCGAACTTTGAAGAACAATATGTGGAAAATGTTTACGCTCAATGGAACCTACAGATGGATCGATTCGCTATCGCGCCTTATCGCAGAGTATAACGCACGAAAACATAGAACCATCGGAATGCGTCCTCGCGATGTTACCGCTGCGATCGCCGACAAGCTGCTATCCACCGTATACAGCAACATAAAGATCGCTGCTCCGGCGAGATTCAAGTTGGGCGAGTTTGTGCGCGTGAGCAAATTTAAAACCATCTTCGATAAAGGCTATACGCCGAATTGGACAACGGAGGTGTTCAAGATAGCCAAAGTACAGGCAACTAATCCCGCGACGTATCTGCTCGTCGATTCCTGTGCAAAACCTGTTGCCGGAGGATTCTATGAACACGAGCTGCAACGCGTCACCGATCCTGATGTATATCTGGTGGAAAAAGTGTTGCGTAGGAAGGGGGATAAGGTATACGTCAAGTGGCTGGGGTTTGATAAATCACACAATTCTTGGATAAATAAAAATAATGTATTGTAACATAATAATACATGATTCAATAAATACAATGATATATATATATATATATATATATGTAAATGAGTGAACAATTTTTTATTTTTACACATTAATTCCACCATTTATATTACACAATAAATATAATTGTATGTTCTATGCATGAGTGAACAATTTTATATTACACAATTCCACTATTTATAATAAATACAATAGTTTTTTTTTTACAATGGTATTTTATAATGTCCCCAAGGCAGAGTGTCGGTCGAATCGGGTACGATATGCCGCTTGCCGTCGTACGGACTTAGAGCGATTTTAGATTCCGAAATGGTGTACACTTTGTGCAATTTAGACCGTATGCACGATTGTCTGCGAACCATTTCGATCTCCCTTTGCAAACACTGCGCGTAGTCGTCGAAAGTTATCGTTCTGGCTATGACGTTGGTCTTGACGCCTTTCGCCTTTTTCGTATCTTTTTTGCCGTCTACGCGGAGTGCATACATTTTCGCTCTAAGACCTACGAACTCAGTCATTATCGCACCGTTATTTTCATCCTTCATCAGCCCTGGAACCTTCTTATTTAAGTGGGGCATATTATATGGATTGTTGATAGGATAATCGCTTGTGTCGAATCTATCGATATCACGTTTCATGGTCTCGTAGATATCGTCGCATCGAATGTGGTAAATGAGACTGTCTGTGTCTGTGTATAGAATTTTACAACTTGGTCCGTGCAGGGGAGACATGTACTCGTGATGAAATTCGTACAAACAAATTTTTGATATGTCCAGAATGCACATACCCACGTATATCGGTTTGTTGAATTTCACCTCGAGTTTTCGCAATTCAACAGCTATTAAATTTTCCGAAAAAACACTTCTGCTATGGAAATTCGGTTTCGCGATCATTGCCTCCGCGCCATATCGCCCTTCCCAATGTGTCAAAAGTTTTACGTCCACGTGATTTCGAACATTTTCCATAGTTTTACCAAATACCGCGTTGTTCATCAATTTGTACAAATTTTTTTCAAAGTCGTTTGTCGCGCCTGTTCTAAACCGTGTATTGAGTTCGATGTAATCGTGGAGCCAGGGAGATTGAGCGAATTGAAGCACGCGGTGTATCTTTGTAATACGAAGACCGTGACGCGTGCACTGCTGCAGGTTGCGGTAATGGATGATGTAACGCTGCTTATCGTATACCGTCGCGAGTAACTTGTCCTGTCTGCTGCCAGGTGGTTTGGCACGCGTCGGGCAGAACGGTAGATCGGCATGAGCGTCGTGCAGACGTTGCGGATATTCCAGATCTACCTCGAGAATGTATCCCGTGGGCGAATCGACCGCGATCGAAGATACGTCAAATTTTTCAACATCTTCGACCCATTGAAATTTAGCATATGGCAGAGGCTGACACATTGCCCATCCATACAAATTGTTCACGTCAAAGTACATCAAGTACGATGACTCTTCCGATGCGTCGTAAGATGGCATGTACTTGTTATTGGCATGTGCGTATCTTCCGGAGCATTGACTTAAACCCCCACGTATACCGCGTTCGATAAACATGACCATATCGACGTCGGTGAGCAATTCGAATGTAATTTTGGTATGTTTTAGCATGGCATCCCATGTGAAACCGGGTAAAGTATAATAATGCGCCGAATCTAGTCCGTAACTCTTGATGCAACTTTCGCGAAAATTTTCAAAAATATCTGCCAATAACAACACATCTGTTTTCAAATACAAATCGCTGTATTCGCCCAAGGTTCTAATGCCGAAACGCTGCCAGACAGTCTCGGCGTGCGCGTAATCACTCTCGGATACAGTCTCACCCGTTAACGAACTGTAGAATGATTCGCGCGGTGGTAAGCATGGGTCCTGCAGCTTGTTCGCGCAATCAAGGTATTCGTATGGAAAGACACCCTTTCGCGTCAGTAAATTGAAATCCTCGACGGATAATGTTTCAAACTTGGATCGTAAAATTTTTAATTGATCTGTGCTAAGAAAAGATGCTAATTTGTCGAGACTGGTGTTGAGAAATTTGTACGAATCGATGAATCGCAATTTAATACAATTTCGTGAGTCTGAATCAGCCGTATCGTCGACATCTTTTGTGAAAGAAATATACTTTTCTTTAGTTATGGGTAATACGCCGACGTGACCTTTGAAAGCGGTAGCTATTTCCTCGATAATAAAATGTGAATCGTAGCCTGATAAATTATGAAAAACTATGGGGATGTAAAACGCATTTTTATAATTTAAATTGCACTCCGAATGTGCTGGACCTCTAAACCGCCCGGATAGATGACAATGATCGCGGACTCGTACATCGATAGCCTCGAATGGTTCTTCGCAAATATGACAGTGTGTTGCATCGCGAAATGCCGTCAACTGTTCGGCGGTTAAATCAAGCATGGGAACATTGCTGGTCAGGATGGGTTTGGCGAAATTTGCAAAATTTTTTAGTTCATCGACGAACCATGAAACGCAATCCGCGTCGCGGCGACATCGATACACCGATAGCGATGTATCGTACGAGCAATGCATGTAGTAGGCTATACTATGAACTTCGTGGTGTTGATACGTGTGTAATTTATTATCATCACCCATTTGGTGGCTGTCCTCTGTTTTCTCGATGATGCACTCCAGATCGGCGTACACCACGAAGGGGAGCCGCTCCTTCATGTTGTGGTTGTTGAACCTTAGGAGATTGTTTCCTTCGCTGGGCAGCAGGATGGCGCAGTCGTTCATCTTGCCACAGTCCAGCGAATGAAGCTCCAACTTCTCGGTGGATCCGAAGTAGTGCATGCATCTATAATAAAACAAAAAAATTTTTTATTTAATTTGTTTCGCGAGACATTTTAACATTTCCTATGTTTCTATACGTACCGATCACAGATGAATTTCTTTCCATTGCGCCTGCTCAGCTGCATGCTCACCAGCCGGGACAAGTCCTTGATCCATACAAAGTGTCCTACATCTCCATCATTCGGTATGTAGAGCAGGTTGATGTGCCGATCCCTCTTGTGGCTGGTGAGACGCAGCGGAAAGACCGTCTTCGTCTTCTCCGCCTCGAAGCTATAGACGTTGATCGAGATTTCGTTTAACCGCTCAAACTTCCCAATTTGCTCCAGGGACATTGGAAACTCAATGCCCTGGAGATTTAATACGGAAGCATATGGCGGATATGAACTTGGGCGATCGGGATGTCTTTCCACAGGATGGAGAGCGGCTACCACTGCCCACGCGAAACACGCATTGTCCGGGGATTGCACACTGATCGTTGCCTTCTTCAGCGATATTTCCCGCGGCAACTTGTGATGGCACCCCGCGCGCAGCGGATTGTACTTATTGACATTGACGGTTAGGTTGAGGATTCGCGTCAATGCCCATCCGCTGTCGCGTTCCTGGAACTCTTCCAGCGATGCCAGGGTGGGTTCGACGACGCATCGCTGGTACCACTCTTGCAGGTCGGATGTGTCGAAGAGTTCACAGTTTCGGGTGTTGATGCTTTTGCAAGCATGTTTATCGCCCGCCACAAATTCACCATTGAACACGTGTTCACTTTGAGGTTTCGACGTTTTCTCAAAGCGCCCCGCACGTGCTCCAACACAATGGTCGCCGCATCCTGGAGGAAGTTGCGCGGCTCGATATAGTTCGAATTGAGCACGGCACCGGTTAACACGCGACTATCGAACGCAGTGTCTATTTCGCGCCACAAAAGTCCCGTACTCGAATGTCCAGCACCTTCGCGCACGAAACGTCCGCGCAACGAATGTTTCAGTCCCTCAAGCCGTGTGATTCGAGCAACCAACGATTGTTGAATACCGATCGATAATCGCGGGCGTTTCACTCGGCTGTGTTCTTCTAAAGATTCGATGCACTCGTTGCACCGTTCTTCCCACGCGAGGTATTCTTCACGCGAACTCAATCGTGCAGATTGATCCCGCAATTGATGTTCTACTTGCGCGAATTCCATGATTGTAAATGGAGTGATTGTAAATGGACTGTATATGTAACGTCTTTTACACGCAACAGGTTGCAACGATTTGAGACTTTGTGCAGTTCGGAGCGTGCTTTTATAACTGATACCACGATTTGGTATCTCTGTCTAACTCTTTTGGCGTACCCCCTCCCTCGAATGCTCCGCATGCAAAAAAAAAACGACAATCCGTCCCAACATGGTTCTGTGCAGTTTCTGCCGATACAGCATAATTCTTTCTATGATTCACGCGTATGACGAATTAGCGCGCAAAATCATTCGACACAGTTTCTGCTGACACCGCATAATTCTAAGATTCTGCGCTTCCACAGGTATTATATTACATTCAACACGTGTCGAGACTTTTATCCTTGAGGATGGGGATTAAATTACATGCAATCGTGCGATATGCTGCGACTTTAAGGTTGAAAAACATTATGGAAAAAGCTTTAGAATAAAATGCGGTGGTGGGGGAACCAATTGTACCACTATTTAAGCCAATCTCCCGAATGCTATTCCATCAATCGCTCAGTACCCTCAGTGACTTTCGACGGAACAAATAGTGCTCTGAAAAAAAAATGTGCAGTATCAGTGTCGAAGGAAACGTTGGACGTATGAATTATTATGTTCCGATCGTGCGAGATGATAGCGTAGCTCCATGTGGGGATAATACATTTGGCAGGTAAGACTTAATTTTCACATATTTTCAAAATTGTATTCCTGATACGAGTGGACAATTTCATAGCTTTGATTGTTCTCTTAGTCCACGCCGAGGATCGCGTATCATTATCAGAAGATACGCGTTAACATCCATGGGCAGCAAATATTTGGAAATTGGAATCAACGTAGGACCTATGGCTGATGTTGAAGTTCTTCTCGGCGATAATCATGGGAATCATCTTATATTACCATGGCATACATGGAATGTGCTATTCGACAACCGTGAAACCATCGAAGAACGTGCACAATTACCTGGATCACCTTCGATGCGGATTGATGAATTAACGGTGGAATTTCTTCGGATCTTTGATTCATCGATTGTAAAGATGATGCGAGCTGATAACTCACTGTATTTCAAACTGAATACAGTATCATTTTTATGTAATCTTGAGCCATGCATAAGCTATGTGTATCCGCGCCTGCATCAAACTGCAGAGGATGTGAGAGTAAAATTTGAAACTTTTGTCAACGTGCTACAGCAGAGCGATGTTGCGTGTGAAACATTAGTTGCGCGCAGCGCTGCTAAAATAATACGTGATAGCGAATATTACGATGAGGATTATCTTGTAGATTGCGAGCTGGTAGCATGCGCCATCAATGATATTCTAACCCATGCTCGTAGGAAAAAAAAATGTTAGATTGTATTCTTTTAATTTTATAATAAATTTCTTAAACCTATATTATTTCTCCATTTATTTACCCGTCTTTCTCCTCGCCACATAATTTTAAGATTTGCTGACGTCGCATAATTCTTCGCGCTGCCAAAATGACGTCATCGCACGCGCCTGCTCCAGAGGAGTCAAGTTACACACGATCGCGCGATACGCTGCGACGCTAAGATTTAAAATCATTTTGAAAATTTTTAGAACGAAAGCGATTGTACCGCTATGTAGTGCTGTCTCTCTCTCGAATTTAGCTTTAAAAGTGATGCTCTCTCTTTCCCACCCTCCGAATTTAGATTTAAAGTAATGCTCTCTCTCTTTCCCTCCTCCGAATTTAGCTTTAAAGTAATGCTCTCTCTCTTTCCGTCCCGAAGACGTGGTTCGTAAAAGAAAAGAACGTCGATCTTTCCCGACATCGTCCGAAACAATTTCGGATAAAAAATAAATTATTAAACAATTTCCGACGCATGTTGGTTTGAAAAAAAATCCTGGGGGCTGTCCCCTCCCTGGGTTAGGTCTGAAAAAATTTTCGGTGTGGGCCAACGTCTGAAAAAGACTTTTCGGGGGTCATTCCCTCCCTTTGAAAAATTTCGGGGACGGTGGGTCAGGTCTCTGCGGCGGCTCGGCCCGGAGTGATCCCCTCCGCGATTGCGGCTTCCCCCACTCCGCGGCTCGTGCGCGCGCAACCGCTCTTCCACTCCCCGCAGGCCCCGCGCCCATGTTTCTCTCCGCCGCGCTCCCCCGCGCGCCCTCACTTCCCCCCGCCCCCGCGCTCCCCTCAGAGGACCTGGGTTAGAACTCTCCTAGTTCTACTACTCGATATTATAATAGCACATCAAACATAATAAACATCAAATGTACAAAACAATGTAAAGTATTGCATACCTGTTGAGGCGGCGAAGGCGGTGAATGCGGCGGCGGCGGTGACTGTGGCCGTGGTGGCGATGGGGAACGTGGCGGCGACGGCGATGGTAACAATGCCCAATAGGGTTCTCCCCAATCTGGGGACCATGGAGGCGGTGGTGGTGGCGAGCCCTACAACATAATAAGTAATATAATATTCGCAAGAACGCCTGATTGTAATCTCGCTCGAGTTCAAAGGTTAAACGCGATAAATATCAAAATATTTATATGTACATACCTCTGGGTTGTCTCGACATGGCTCAGGGTCACTCTCGGGGACAATTCTCGACAGGCCCATTGTCACTGTACCACTTGTTGCAAAATGTGAAACTAGACTGTACCTAAATTCTTTAGTATAACATTCTATACAGTATAATTCAACGTTCTAGACTCATCAAATATAAAGTTATAGCTTTCGGACTTCAAGAAACAAAGTTTTTCGTTCGCATGATCCCTATTTTACTAGTTTGGGCTGAGTATGGGCGGCCATATTGGATCTGCTATCTTCTTTTTCAAAAATCGTGCAACGGATTCGTAATCAGCGATACCTAATACCCCAGTACACCAAGTTTCATTGATTTTCATTTCGATTTGGCGTGGGAATCGATTTTTGACGCCGACTGTGTCATTTTGCCCCACTGTGCGGCAATGTGTATAAATCCTGCTATTGTATGGGTATTCTTATCTCATCGCTGTATCCAAACGATGTGTTGACATATGGGTTGTATGTGTGAGTCTCGAGACTACTACAAATGGAGCGGTTTGCTTCGAAATTATATGCGAGATAACGCTCTTTGTGTGGCCGGTGCCGACTTTGATGCAAACTCACGCAAGATACGACGCGTGGCGCAACCCACGGCCGTCAATAAACTATACATGGAACGGAACATTAGACTTTTGAGAGAGCAGCAGGAAGAATTAGAGAGGAAGCTGGTCGTGTTTCAGAGAGATATGCTGACGTTGCAAAACAGCGTTCAAAAGATATCTAAGGCGCCAAATTCAATCCCGCAGCAGCGCTGCAAAGGAGAATCATGCGAGACTGTTGAACTTGTCAAGAATTTCCTCGGGCCGATGGAGAGCACATAATGCACGTACATGATAATTACCGCATCATTTATGATAAAGATACCTCTGCGATCAAACATGCAACCATTTTCGAAATGCAAGAGTAAGGAAAACCATGGCCACAAGAAGCGACAACTCGTTGAGGAATTGCATGCTCCAGCTCGAAGACATTTCCCGCGGAGGCGCGTCATAGTGCATGGATACGATGATCTGTGGCAAGCTGACATTGTAGAAATGCGTCCATACTCGCGATTCAACCAAGGTCACCACTGTATATTCGCCGTTATCGATGTGTTGTGCAATTATGCATGGGCGATGCCGCTCAAGACTAAAAGTGGCGTTAAGGTGACTACAGCGTTTGCAAAGATATTTAGAGATAGTTATCCGAAAAATTTGCAAACCGATCAAGGAAAAGAATTTTACACGCCGATGTGCAGAAACTCTTGACAAAGCATAACATTAATCATTATTCGACGTATTCGGTAACGAAAGCCTCCGTCGTAGAACGTTTCAATCGAACTTTGAAGAACAATATGTGGAAACTGTTTACGCTCAATGGAACCTATAGATGGACCGATGCGCTACCGCGTCTACTTGCAGAGTATAACGCACGAAAACATAGAACCATCAGAATTCTTCCTTGCGATGTTACCCCTGCGATCGCCGATAAGCTGCCAGCCATCGTATACCGCAACATAAAGATTGCTGCTCCAGCGAGATTCAAGTTGGGCGAGTTTGTGCGCGTGAGCAAATTTAAAACCATCTTCGATAACGGCCATACACCAAATTGGACAACGGAGGTGTTCAAGATAGCCAAAGTACAGGCAACTAATCCCGTGACGTATCTGCTCGTCGATTCCTGTGGAAAACCTGTTACCTGATGATTCTATGAACACGAGCTGCAATGCGTCACCGAGCCTGATGTGTATCTAGTGGAAAAAGTATTGCGTAGGAAGGGGGATAAGGTATATTTCAAGTGGCTGGGGTTTGATAAATCGCACAATTCTTCGATATATAAAAATAATGTATTGCAAAATAATACATGGCGCAATAAATACAATGATGCATATACATATACATGAGTAACCACTTTTATTTTTACATATTAATTCCACCATTTATAATAATTTCTATACATGCATGAACAATTTTATTTAGCATAATTCCGCTATTTATAATTTCTATACACGTGGGAACAATTTTATATTACACAATAAATACAATAAATACAATTTCTATTTTACAATGGTATATTATAATGTCCCCAGGGCAGAGCGTCGGTCGAATCGGGTACGATATACCGCTTGTCGTCGTGTGGACTTAGGGCGATTTTGGATTCCGAAATGGTGTACATTTTGTGCAATTCAGACCTTATGCATGATTGTCTGCGAACCATTTCGATCTCCCTTTGCAAACACTGCGCGTAGTCGTCGAAAGTTATCGTGCTGGCTATGACGTTGGTCTTGATGCCTTTCGCCTTCTTCGTATCATTTTTGCCGTCTACGCGAAGTGCATACATTTTCGCTCTAGGACCTACGAATTCAGTTATTATCGCACCGTTATTTTCGTCTTTCATCAGCCCCGGAACGTTCTTATTTAAGCGCGGCATATTATACGTATTGTCGATAAGATAATCGCTTGTGTCGTATCTACCGATATTATCTTTCATGGACTCGTAGATATCTTCGCATTGAATACGATAAATGAGGCTGTCTGTGTCTGTGTATAGAATTTCAAGATTTGGTCCGTGCAGGGGAGACATGTACTCGTGATGAAATTCATACAAACAAATTTTTTATATGTCCAGAATGCACATACCCACGTACATCGGTGTGTTGAATTTCACCTCGAGTTTTCGCAATTCAATAGCTATTAAATTTTCCGAAAAAACACTTCTGCTGTGGAAATTCGGTTTCGCGATCATTGCCTCCGCACCATATCGCCCATCCCTATGTGTCAAAAGTTTTACATCCACATGATTTCGTACATTTTCCATAGTTTTACCGAATACCGCATTGTTCATCAATTTGAACAAATTTTTTTCAAAGTCGTTTGTTGCGCTTGTTCTAAACCGTGCATTTAGTTCGATGTAATCGCGGAGCCAGGGGATTGAGCGAATTGAAGCACGCGGTGTATCTTTGTAATACGTAGACCGTGACGCGTGCACTGTTGCAGGTTGAGACAATGGATGACGTAACGCTGCTTATCATATACCGTTGCGAGCACCTTGTCCTGTCTGCTACCAGGTGTTTTGGCACGCGTCGGGCAGAACGGTAGATCAGCATGAGCCCCGTGCAGACGTTGCGGATATTCCAGATCTACCTCAAGAATGCATCCCGTGGGCGAATCGACAGCGAATGAAGACACGTTAAAATTTGTGACATCTTCGACCCATTGAAATTTTGCATATGGCAGAGGCTGGCACATAGCCCATCCATACAAATTGTTCACATCAAAGTACATCAAGTACGATGACTGTTCCGATGTGTCGTAAGATGACATGCACTTATTATTGGCATGTGCGTATCTTCCGGAACATTGACTTAAACCACCGCCTATACCGCGTTCGATAAACATGAGCATATCTATGTCGGTGAACATTCGAATGTAACTTTAGTATGCTTTAGCATGGCATCCCACGTGAAAGCAGGTAAAGTATAATAATGCGCTGGATCTAATCCGTAACTCTGGATACATCTTTCGCGAAAATTTTCAAAAATATCTGCCAATAACAAGACATCTGTTTTCAAATACAAGTCGCTGTATTCGCCCAAGGTTCTAATGTCGAAACGCTGCCAGACAGTCCCGGCGTACGCGTAAGCGCTCTCGGATACAGTCTCACCCGTTAACGAACTGTAGAATGATTCGCGCGGCGGTAAGCATGGATCCTGCAGCTTGTTCGCGCAATCAAGGTATTCATACGGAAAGACACCCTTTCGCGTCAATAAATTGAAATCTTCAATGGGTAATGTTTCAAATTCGGATCGTAAAATTTTTAATTTATCTGTGCTTAGAAAAGATGCTTGTTCAAGAAACGGATGGCATAGGGAGTTTCGGGACTAGGCCTCTCTCTCTCTCTTTTAGTTCTTTATTTATACTATCGTACACTGTCCCTAAGCATCTTATATTATCCTATTCTATCTTATTCTATCTTATACTAATCTTATACTATTCTTATATTACTTGATACATTTTATAACACTCATGTATACAGGAGCGCTCGCTCGGCGGAACGAGGCAACGGCAGCCGCGTGCCCCCCGCGCCCCGCGGGACCCCGGGTGGACCGAGTAGCTCGGTTCTCGCGGGTGCCGCGGGGGGAGGGCGGTTGGCCCCCTCATTACCGCCGATAATTTGAAGAGCTCCATTGTTCTAGTAACGACGACGCGGTATACCTCGTTTCTCGAGTGCTCCGACAATTAAACAGTTTTTAAATTGAAAGTGCGTACGTTATTGGTTTCTAATCCCCTTTTCCGTAATTCGGAGGCGAATAAGTTTCGTTTAAAGGATCTTCAAAATTCCAAACGAGAGAACCGGGAATTTTAGTCTTGGGCTCGGGATAAATCTCCACGTCGAAAGGAGATTCTCGAACAAGAAAGCGTGGTCCTTCGAGCCGGATCTTCTCGTTTTTCATTCTTGAAGGTCCTCTAGTATTTGTTCCGACTTGTTCACCCCGTCGGTTTCACGCGGAGTGAGTAGTGATCTTTCTTGCACCCGTAAAATTCCGCGCTCTGTTCGTGCGTGAGTGTGCCTACGCATCGTTGGCAAGCTCGAAGTCTTCGGACGAGTAATCGTCTTCGAAAACACGAAAGTGCTCCGATCACGACTGCAGTGCTGGAATAAAGCAAGAGATAGCAACCATCAAACTGTGAGTGCGGGTGAGTTTCTTTTCGAGTATAAACGGGCACGTTTCTTTCGCGTAACGCTATTCGGCCTGTGAATTCGAAACAGTAACGGTCTCGTTCGGGTAAATACGCCCGTGCAAAAACGCTTTGCTCAAGGTGCGCGACAAGGTAACGATCTGAAATCGCAAACAGTGTTTCTCCAGCGTAAACAGTGGTTCCGCGAATCGAGATCACCTTCAAGCATGGATTCGCTAGAAGACCTATTGCGCTCTCAAAAGGAGGTGGCCGGACGTATTAACCGTTTCATGGACAACACTCGCAAGGCGGGGAAACAAAAGATGGTTGGGCGTTTTTTGAAGAAACGGCAACAATTATTGGAAGATTACTGGAAGGAATTCCAGAACGGGCACCGAATGATAGCCTGTCGATCCGACGCCGAGGGCTCGGATTATTTGGAAAGTGACTTATACTCACAGGTCGAGGACGCGTACCTCTCCCAAGACGTGGAGTTGGACGACATGATCCGAGGTCCTGAGTCAGCTACAAGCCCCTCCAGCGGTCGGGAAGCTGATCGTGAGTCCGCTTCATCTGGCGATCTGAATGTCCTGCTTCCGAGGGCTCCATTGCCCACTTTTTCGGGAGACATGCTGGAATGGGAAGGATTTCGTGATCTGTTCAAATCTATGGTCGACGAGATTAAGGGAATCTCCACCGTCCGCAGACTTCAATACCTGAAGTCGAGCCTCAAGGGCGAAGCCGCGAAGATGCTGCAGAATAAGCCGATTTCCGCTTCCAATTATGGGGGCGCGTGGGCGGCTCTGGAACGTCGCTATGACAACCGGCGTCGACTGTCAGAGGCTCACATGCGTCGTCTCATAATGTGTGCTCCGTCGGTCAAGGGCCAGCCTGGAGAGTTAAAGCGGCTGCTGGACGAATTCAACCAAGCTCGGGATGCTTTCAAGGCCCTCGAGAAACCCGTCGACGCTTGGGATGAGTGGCTAGTGTTCCTCCTTTCCGAACGCTTAGACGAGCCCACACGTCTGAATTGGGAAGACTCACTCCGAGACCCATATACAACGCCGTCTTTCGCGGATCTGGAGAAGTTCCTTGAAAATCGGGTGCAGTCTCGGTCAGCATCCAGCAACGCAAGTGCCAACCCTCCTCGTAAAGACAACGCATCTGGAAAAGCGAAGGAGAGCCACCGCGGTCAAGCGTCGCAATCCAAGGTCACGATGGCTACTAACATCTCGGAGCCGTCCCCGAAAGACAAGGGATCCAAGAAGTTCCGCAACTGCCCGATGTGTTCAGGTAAACACCCATTGGGATCTTGCCATAAATATAAGACTCTGAGTGTCGCAGATCGTCTTACCTACGCCCAGAAGGAAGGTCTTTGTCTGTCGTGCCTCTATTCTGGACATTCCAAGACGAACTGCCCGTCGACGAACCGCTGTTGGGCGTGCGGTGCTAGCCATCACACGACCCTCCATGACCTCTACGGCTCTCAGCAGCCAGTCAATGATGCGACTGCCTCCGCCTCTGTCTCGTCGACGTTCGTTGCGTCCACGACTACCCGACAGGTCGTATTATTGGCGACCGCGCAGGTGACTCTCGAATCGCCCGAGGGCCGTCTACTGCCCGTACGGGCACTCATTGATACCGCGGCGGAGTCATCCTTCGTCAGCGAATGGGCGGTCCAGGCTCTTCGTCTAAGGAGGCGCCCAGTCCACATGACGCTCACGGGTCATCAGGAGACTCCGGTGGGGGTCGCGCGTCTGGAAGTCACGGTGAGGCTACGGTCTCGACGTAACGACACGTTCACCGTGGATTTCGGAGCGCTGGTGTCAAAGCGGTTGACCACGCCAACACCTTCGAGGCCCATTCCGAACGACGACTGGGACCACATTAAGGGCCTGCCTTTAGCCGACGCGGACTTCAGGACGCCGTCCCGCGTCGACGTTCTCCTGGGAGCCGACGTCAGCGCCAGGCTCTTCAGCGAGAGTCGAGAAGGACCACCCGGTACTCCAGCCGCCATACCAAAACCATTGGGTTGGGTTCTTCTTGGAGCGGTGGACTTCCGGGAGTCTGGGACGTCACAGGACTCGGCGCGAGTTCTCCAAGTTCGTTGCGACACTGAGTTGCAAGAACAGCTTCGACGTTTCTGGGACCTCGAGGAGATGCCGTCGAATCCCACGCTGACCCCAGATGAACTGTCGTGCGAGGAGATTTTTAATCGAGAGCACCGAAGAGACTCGGGCGGAAGGCATCATGTCCGCTTACCCTTTCGTGACGTCCCATCGCTGCCTGCAGGTCCTTCGCGGAGAGTGGCTCTTCGACTTCTACTCGGTGCTGAGCGCCGACAACAGAAGCACGGAGAACTTAAAACCCATTATCAAGATTTTCTTGCAGAATATCTCCGATTAGGGCACATGGAGGAGGCAACCTCGCCATTCGCCGACGATGCCCATGGGTTTTACCTGCCTCATCACGCTGTGTGGAAGACCGCAAGTGACAAGAAGAAGATCCGGGTGGTCTTCAACGCCTCTTGTCCCTCAGCGTTTGGTCGCTCGCTCAACGATGAACTGCTGCCGGGCCCGAAGCTGCAGTCCGAACTCTGGATCGTCCTTTCTCGATGGCGCCTCTTCCAATTCGCCTTCTCCACGGACATAGTGAAGATGTTCCGTCAAGTAGGAGTCCGTGTCGAAGATCAGGACTGGCAACGGATTCTGTGGAGACCGGAACCCAGCGCTGAAGTTCGTGAGTACAGACTCACCTCCGTTACCTACGGCACCGCGTCGGCCCCGTACTTTGCCCTGAGGGTACTTCGACAGTTAGCCGAGGACGAAAGGGACCGTTTTCCACTGGGCTCGCAAGTCATCCGGGACCATTCCTATGTCGATGACATTTTGGCCGGGGGAGACACCCTACAGCAAACCTGGGAAGTTAGACAACAACTGGAGAAAATCCTGCTGTCAGGAGGCTTCCCGTTGGACCGCTGGGCGAGTAACATTCCGAACCTTGGTAATGACGCTGCCCGTGAAACTCCCTTATTCCAGGAGTCCGAAATTCACGGTGCTCTGGGACTTCAATGGGACACCCGGACGGACTCGCTGACGGTGAAGGGTCCACGCACTTCCCCCCTCGTCAATCCCGACCACTGGACGAAGAGGTCCGCTCTTTCAGTGGTCGCCAGCCTGTTCGACCCATTAGGTTGGATGGCGCCGGTGCTGATCCAAGCCAGGATACTCCTGCAGGACTTATGGCTGGCAGGACTAGACTGGGACGATCCGGTCCCCTCTGAACTGTCTGTGCGATGGTCGGCGTTCATGGACGAGGTGGACTCGCTCACGGGCATGGTTGTACCGCGCTGGGTCGGGTTTTCTGGCGTGGGCACCGTTGTGGAGATGCATGGATTTGCCGACGCCTCGGAACGGGCGTATTCGGCGGCCGTCTATCTTCGGGTAATCCATCCATCTCAGTCCGCGAAGCTCAGCCTTCTTGCCGCGAGGACGAAGGTTGCAGCGACGAAGCTGCAGAGCATTCCACGCTTAGAGCTCTGCGGGGCGCTCCTGCTGGCACGTCTGCAGTCCATGCTACAAAATTCATTGAGCTTAGGACCTATCAAAGCCCACTCCTGGACAGACGCGTCTGTGGCCTTAGCGTGGATTCGAGCCCACCCATCGAAATGGAAACCCTTCGTGGCGCACAGGGTGGCCGAAATTCAACGGCTGCTGCCGGATACGACCTGGAGGCACATCGGAACCACGGACAACCCAGCGGACCTTGCAACCAGAGGGATCTCGTCGTCAGAGTTGCGGGCCTCGAGCCTCTGGTGGAACGGCCCGACCTGGCTGAACGACGCCTCAACGGAATGGCCGTCCCCTCCCACTTCTCTGGATCTCGGGATCATGCCGGATCAACGAGCGGGAGCCATCGTCGCCGTCCACCAAGTCGCGCCGCCGAACGAGTACGTCTCCAATTTTTCCAAGTGGTCACGACTCGTTAGGGTGACCGCGTATATTCTTCGATTTGGTCGAAACTCACGGGAACCAGCCAGAAGGACGATGGGCCCACTCAGTGCGAGCGAGCACCATCGAGCCGAAACCACCATTTTTCGCCTGAGTCAACTCGAGGGATACCCGCTCGAGATCGAGGCTCTTACGAGAGGTAAGCCGCTACGCGTCTCGTCCTCTCTCACAAGTCTCACTCCATTTATAGATTCAGACGGAGTGATGAGGGTCGGCAGTCGTATCCAGGACGCCCCAGTGCCGTGCGCGCAGCGTCACCCAATTATTCTTTCACGCGACACGCATGTGGCCACACTAATTATCGAGGCAGCTCACCTGTGTACGCTGCACGGAGGAGTGGACCTCACAAGGACTGCCATCCTTCAGCGCTTCTGGATCCCTCGTAGCCGTCCCCTGGTGAAGAAGCTGGTCCGCCGCTGCCTTCGATGCACCCGCTTCAAGGCCGCGACCGGGCAACAGCAGATGGGCAATCTTCCTGGCGTCCGTCTCCAACCGTCGAAGCCGTTCGAACACACAGGCGTCGATTATGCTGGGCCCATCCAAATTCGAAGTTCGAGGGGTCGAGGGCAGAAGGCCTATAAAGGTTACATGGTCGTGTTTGTTTGTCTATGTACAAAGGCCGTCCATTTGGACGCGGTGAGGGATTTAACGTCCACTACCTTCATAGCAACCTTCCAGCGCTTTATTTCCCGACGAGGACGCTGTGCTCAGTTGTGGAGTGACAATTCCACAACATTCCGTGGAGCAGACGCGGAACTGCGTCGTATGTTTCAGGCCCCCTCGGAATTCCGTCGCAACGCTACCCAGGTACTTGCAGCGAAGGGCACGGAATGGCGATTCATCCCCCCCTATGCTCCTCACTTCGGTGGCCTCTGGGAGGCAGCGGTTAAGTCAGCGAAATATCACCTTAAGCGGACAATTGGGGATCAAAAACTCACTTACGAAGAGTTGAGCACGCTCCTCTGCCAAGTTGAAGCCTGCCTCAACTCTCGTCCGCTCATGCCGATCACCGAGGAGGCCAAAGATTTGCTGCCCCTCACCCCGGGACATTTCCTGATCGGCGAGCCCGTTACGTCACTCGAAACCTCCACTGACGCCGATTTCGACGTCACGGGGCTAAAACGTTGGAGGCTTGTTAATAACATGCGTAATCATTTCTGGCGCAGGTGGCAACACGAATATCTTCACCTCCTTCAACAACGGCCAAAGTGGAGGACACGCCTCGAGAATTTGAAGGAAGGGTCTCTGGTGCTTGTCCGGAACGAGCTGTCCCCTCCAACGAAATGGCCACTAGCACGTGTCCTCAAGGTGCACATTGGACCGGACGGTCTCGTCCGCGTGGCGACGCTTCAGACTGCCACGAAAACTTGCACGAGACCACTGTCGAAAATTATACCACTCCCGGTACAGCCTTCCGATTCCGAAGCGAACAATACGTCGCAGTAGCCGGTCGAGATGTTTACTACTTCGTTCGCGGTCATGGTTGTTTACGGCGGGCGGCGCGCGCGTTATTGGGAAACACCAGTCGCGTCCGTGCCCCACCATCGCACTATTCGTATTGACTTGCGCATCGATCGGTGATTTCGCCGCCGGGCATCCGCCGGCGAGGCGGGCGGCATGTTCAGGAAACGAATGGCATAGGGAGTTTCGGGACTAGGCCTCTCTCTCTCTCTTTTAGTTCTTTATTTATACTATCGTACACTGTCCCTAAGCATCTTATATTATCCTATTCTATCTTATTCTATCTTATACTAATCTTATACTATTCTTATATTACTTGATACATTTTATAACACTCATGTATACAGGAGCGCTCGCTCGGCGGAACGAGGCAACGGCAGCCGCGTGCCCCCCGCGCCCCGCGGGACCCCGGGTGGACCGAGTAGCTCGGTTCTCGCGGGTGCCGCGGGGGGAGGGCGGTTGGCCCCCTCATTACCGCCGATAATTTGAAGAGCTCCATTGTTCTAGTAACGACGACGCGGTATACCTCGTTTCTCGAGTGCTCCGACAATTAAACAGTTTTTAAATTGAAAGTGCGTACGTTATTGGTTTCTAATCCCCTTTTCCGTAATTCGGAGACGAATAAGTTTCGTTTAAAGGATCTTCAAAATTCCAAACGAGAGAACCGGGAATTTTAGTCTTGGGCTCGGGATAAATCTCCACGTCGAAAGGAGATTCTCGAACAATGCTAATTTGTCGAGACTGGTATTTAGAAATTTGTACGAATCGATGAATCGCAATTTAATACAATTTCGCGAATCTGATTCAGCCGTATCTTCGATATCTTTTGTGAATGAAATATACTTTTCTTTAGTTATAGGCAACGTGACCTTCGAAAGCGGTAGCTATTTCCTCGATAATAAATTGCGAATCGTAGCCGGATAAATTATGGAAAACTATGGGGATGTAAAACGCATTTTTATAATTTATATTGCACTCTGAATGTGCGGGGCCTCTAAACCGTCCGGATAGATTGCACTGATCGCGGACTCGTAAATCGTGAGCCTTGAATGGTTCTTCGCAAATATGGCAATGTGTTGCATTGCGAAATGCCGTCCACTGTTCAGTAGTTAAATCAAGCATTTGAGTATTACTGGTCAGAATGGGCCTGGCAAAGTTTGCAAAATTTTTCAGTTCGTCTACGAGCCATGAAACACAATCCGCGTCGCGGCGACATCGATACGTCGATAACGATGCATCGTACGAACAATACATATAACATACTATACTATGCACATTATGGTGCTGGTATGCGTGCAATTTATTATTGTCTATATCACCCGTTCGACTGTCCTCCGTTTTAACCAAGATGCACTCAAGATGGGCGTACACCACGAAGGAGAGTAGCTCCTTGCTGCAGTGGTTGCCAAAACTTAGGAGATTGTTTTACTGGCTAGGCAGCAGAATGGCGCAGTCATTCATCTGCCCACAGTCCACTGCATGCGCCTCCAACTTCCCGGCGAATCCGAAATAGTGCATGCATCTGTAAAAAACACAAAAAAAATTTTATTTAATTTTTTCACGAGACATTCCAATATTTTTTAAGTTTATATATATACATACCGATCACAGATGAATTTCTTTGCCTTATGCCTGCTCAGTTGCATGCCCATCAGCCGAGACAAGTCCTTGATTAGCACAAAGTGCCATACATCGCCATGTTCTCGATTCGGCGTGTAGAGCAGATTCACGTGCCGATCCCTCTTGAGACTGGTGAGAGGCAGTAGAAAGACTGTCGAGCCCCTCGTCTTCTCCACCTCGAAGCTGTACACGTTGATGGAGAGTTCGTTCTGCCGCTCAAACTTCCCAATTTGCTCCAGAGACATTGAAAATTCAATGCCCTGGAGATTCAACGCGGAAGCATAGTCGGGGTACGAACTTGGGCGATCGGGATGTCTTTCCGCAGGATGTAGCGCGGCGACCACTGTTCACGCGAAACATGCATTGTCCGGGGATTGCACACTAATCGTCGCTCTCTTTAGCGCCAATTCCCGCGGCAACTTATAGTGACACCCCGCGCGCAGCGGATTGTATTTGTTGACATTGATGGTCAGATTGATAATTCTCGTCAATGCCCATCCACTGTCGCGTTCCTGGAACTCTTCCAGCGATACCAGGGTGGGTTCGATGATACATCGCTGGTACCACTCCTGTAGATCGGATATGTCGAAGAGTTCGCAGTTTCGGGTATTGATGCTTTGACAAGCATGCTTGTCACCCGCCATAAATTCACCGTTGAACACAGTATTCACTTTGAGGTTTCGATGTTTCCTAAAAGCGTCCCGCACGTGCTCCAGCACAATGGTCACCGCATCCTGGAGGAAGTTGCGCGGCTCCATGTAGTTCGAATTTAGCACGGCACCAGTTAATACACGACTATCGAACGCAGTGTCTCTTTCGAGCCACAAAAGTCCTGTTCTCGAATGTCCGGCACCTTCACGCACGAAACGTACGCGCAAGGAATATTTCAGTCCTTCGAGCCGCGCGATTCGAGTAACTAACGATTGTTGAACACCGATCGATAATCGTGGACGTTTCACGCGGCTGTGTTCTTTCAACGATTCGATACACTCGTTACACCGTTCTTCCCGCGCGAGGTGTTCTTCCCGTGAAATCAGTCGTTCAGATTGATCCAACAATTGCTGTTCTACTTGCGCGAATTTTTCCATGATCGTAAATGGAATGTAATCTTTTCCACGCAATACGTTGCAACGATTTGAGGCTTTGTGCAGTTTAGAACGCGCTTTTATGGCTGGTATCACGATTTGGTATCTCTGTCTAACTCCCTCGGTGTACCCCCCTCTCTCTCTCGAATGCATTGCATGCAAAAACGACGACCCATCCCAACATGGTTCTATACAGTTTCTGGCGATACAGCATAATTCTTTCCATGATTCGCGTATATGACGAATTAGCGCGCAAGATCATACGACACAGTTTCTGCTGTCACTGCGTAATTCTAAGATTCGACGCTTCCCAAGGAATTATATTACATTCATCACGTGTTGAGACTTTTATCGTTGAGTGTGGGTTCAAATTACATGAGATTGTGCGATATGCTGCGTCGTTAGCATTGAAACACATTATGGAAAATGGTAGTTTTAGAATAAATGCGGGGGGGGGGGAGCGATTGCACCTCTATTTAAGCCAGTCTCCGGATGCTATTCCATCAATCGCTCAGTAGCCTCAGTGAATTTTGACGGAACAGATAGTGCTTTGAAAAAATGTGCAGTACCAGTGTCGAAGGAAATGTCGCATGCATGAATTATTACGTTCCGATCATGCGAGATGATGGTGTAGCCCCAAGCGGGGAGAATACATTTGATTGTTAAGGCTTAACTTCCACATAGTCTCTAAATTTGTTATGTTTATTCCTGATACGAGTGGACAATTTCATAGCTTTAAATGTTCTCTTCGCCCGTGTCGAGCATCGCGTATCATGGTCAGAAGATACGCATTAACATCCGTGAGTAGCAAATATTTGGAAATTGGAATCAGCGTACGGCCTACTGTCGATGTAGAAGTTATTTTCGGTGACAATCATGGGAATCATCTCATATTACCATGTCATACATGGAATGTGCTATTCGACAGACGTACAACCATCGAAGAACGTGCACGATTATCTGGATCACCTTCGATGCGGATTGATCAATTAATGGTGGACTTTTGTGATATCTATAATTCTCCGATTGTAAAGATGACACTACATGATAAGCGGCTGTATTTCAAACTGAACACAGTATCATTTTTATTAAATCTTGAACCATGTATAAACTATGTGTATCCGCGGCTGTATCAAACTGCAGAAGATGCGAGAGTAAAATTTGAAACTTTTGTTAACGTGTTGCAACAGAGTATCTTGTAGATTGTGAACTGATATGTACACAAGTTTTGTACAAAAATCTTTTTCAGACTCGATCCGCTACCAGAAATTTTTTCTGAGTGACATTCTCTCCCCCTGTGGAAATTTTTTTATCTATACCAATATGCAGCATTAGCAGAATTTTGTCCCCTCAAACGCAGAAAATACGTTCAAAGTGGTACGACAGACGTTCGATACATGATCAGAGTGGTACGACACACGTTCGACACACGTTGAGACAGGTACGAAAGACGTTCGAAACACGTTCAGAGTGGTACGACAGACGTTCGATACACGATCAGAGTGGTACGACAGACGTTCGATGCACGATCAGAGTGGTACGACACACGTTCGACACACGTTGAGACAGGTACGAAAGACGTTCGAAACACGTTCAGAGTGGTACGACAGACGTTCGATACACGATCAGAGTGGTACGACAGACGTTCGATGCACGATCAGAGTGGTACGACACACGTTCGACACACGATCAGAATGGTACGACAGACGTTCGATGCACGAGCAGAGTGGTACGATAGATGTTTGGTGCACATTAAAGTGACATGGTCTAGTCAAATGATGAGTCCAAAGAAGGAGAGGAAGATCTATGAAGAATTCGAAGAAGGTGAGTGCCAGGAGGAAGAGGGTGTTCAGTGACGAAAAAGGTGAAGACCAAAGGCATCCTACTTTGCAACTTTAGGTATAGGTCCTCATGTGATAAATCCCGTTATTGTAGATAGTGAAAAGAAGCTATAGTGATACTCGGTTGGTATAATTGCGGGTTTTTCTAAATCGTTTTTGTAAGTCTTCTAATTTGTTTGCTAACATTATTTAATTCTTCCGGGTGTTTGATTATCCTTTTAAACTTGAAATTTGTGTTTTCGTACGAATTTACAGTGGTCTGTGGATGTGTAATTTCATCTAATGACAAAATTGTGGTCAGATAAGTAGTACCATGTTTTTTCTATTCCGTATTGTTTTCTACTTTCTATTGTGAATTTGGCTGTAGGCATTGTATATTTGTTTCTTATTGTTATTATACCTGAATCCTTAATGCTAGACATATTTGTGCTTTTGTCATCGCAGGTTACTGCTAGTTGTATCGGTTTCTGCGCGATATAAATCCACGTGCCTGGTTGTTGTAATTCTATCTGGAACGTGTGATTCAGTGTCATAATTCGCATTTTACAATTGTTTGAGGTTTTTGTTAATTTTGTGTACAATTGTACTTCGCACGGTCCGTATGGTATCGCATTGAACATTGGGTGATTAGAGGTGCAGAGGTACAGATCGTTTATTGTCTTACATTTTGCTAGGCCTTGTTTGCTTAGATGTATATAATCTTGCACCGAGGTGTCAAGTACCACGTATGAGTCGAGGGGTTCTGTACGCGTAGAATGATTCGTTTATCTTCGTGGGTACCAGGTTGCTCAATTTGAATTTTTTTCGCGTTTAACAATGGAATATCTAGTACTACAGTAATTAATTTGGTATCCGAAAATGCGGTGACCGTAAGGATTTCGTACACGGCGTGCATGTTTTTTAATTTTATTCCGATTGGGAAGTCTAGTCCTTTCGGAATATGTGCGAGTGCGGAAGTGAGGTACGTTATGATTTATGCTAGTGTTATTAACCGTGGGTTTAGGACTCCTTTCATTATGGATATAATGAATTCTAACAAGTCTTGCATGTCATGCAATAGTGTTTCCGCGACGCTGTTTATTAGTATGAGGTGTTCGTCTACTGTCTCTCGAAATTTATTAATGTCAGTTGTCTATTGGAATAAGTATTGAATTTGCCAAGTCGCGTTTAAGAGTGCGTTATCGCTGTGTCATATGTCGTGTATAGTCTCGTTGAGAAGTTCGGGTGTTGGCTCTTACAATTTGCATTTGTCCCTTGATTGCATTTTTTAATCTGTTATCCTGTCTTTTTAAAAGGTCTATTTAATCATTGATTTTTTTTCTATCTTCGGAGTCCATTAGCCCGAAGAGTGATTTTCCTATGTAACCTAATCCATCTATTTATCCACGACGCTGCTTTTGTGCTGAGATTTTAGTTTGCTGGACGCAGGTAAGGAGTTTGGCGACGCGGTCTACCTCGTCTTGGATTTTCGTGGCCAATGTTTTACATAATTTTGTAAGTTGTCGGTAGAAGGTTTTTTACATTGCGCAAATATATCATATTGTGCAGTTTGGAGGTTCGCTTCGCGTTGGTAGATGTAAGATGTGTCTACGTGTAATACAAACTTCCAGGTATCTCAATAAATCTGTAGATCGCCTGGGTTTTCGAAGAAAATGCCGGTGTGGTGTTGGAATTCTTTTATAGTGAAATCTGTGTCGGCGGTTGTTCCTCCTGCGGGTAGTATCATCGTTTTATAGGACGAAAATCCTGTAAAATTATAATGTCGAGGTGTAATCGGTGTTTCATTTTTTATTTTTTTTTTGTTAGTCGCGAAGTCTTTCCTTGTGCGTGCGCGAGATAAATTTTTTTGCTAACGTAGGACAGTTCACCTTCTTTGTCTGGACTTGAGTAGAAGTGAGAAGTGAGGGCATATGGGACTCGATTTTCTTGAGCACTTCTTATTTCGTTGTGATCTGCAGAACGAATTTGTTGTCAGTTATTTTGAACATGCCGCAGGAAATCGTGTTTGGTTTAGTTGTATGTGCGAGTGGGGTTTGTGTGTGCATCATGTTGTGTAAATTTATTGTTCTATTTATCCGTTTATTCCTCTAGCGTTTCCAGTGCCCCGCCCCTCCGGGTTGTATCAGCATTGCCTATATGGAGGCAATTAGAGAGTATCGGGCGCATTGGTGTCGGTTCTTCCAGCATGCAGAATTCTGGGAGGATGATGAAGACTCATGGGGTCTGAGGGTCCTATTTGGTGAGTGTCTTATTGCACCGGGGATTGTAGGTCTGGTTATTGTTTCTATTTCCGTGCGTGTGGTAATAGATTTGCAAATGGTTTTTTTGTGTAGAACGTCATGGGCACATCTTCGTTGGGTCTGCTCCACGGCCTCGACTGTGGTCGCTATTGGAGGCCGATCGTACCCTACGTGGCTGGGACGACGACGCCTAGTTGTGCGCTTATTTACCATCTTTTTTCAATAAATTACTTTTCTTAGTCTTATCCTTATATAATTGTTAGTATATCGTTACTTTCCTTCAAAACTGCGACCTTTCCCCTATTACTGCCCTATTCTATAATGTGTTTGTGTAAACGCGGATTGTTCGTCGCCCTTTATACTGTAATTATTATTATCGTGCGTATTTCGAATCGTGTAAGAGCCTATCCACGCAGGTGTTAGTTTTTGACCGCCCACGTCTTAGCGTCTCATCGTGCAGTAGCATTTGGTCTCCGATTTTAAAAAACCTATCTGCGTTTTTCCTGTCATAGTATTGGAATTAAAATTAAAATAAATTCAATATAATATTGAAATTTATATAAATCCAATATTGATTAATTTTGAATTAATAAAATTACAGAATATATTGTTAAAAATAAACTTACATCATAAGAAACTGACTGTGAAATTGACCCAATCGTTCCTAATATTGAATAATTAGAATTTGAAGCCCAACCAACAATTATCACAGGGTAAACACCTATTCCTAATAAATATAAAATTCAAAATTTTTCCCTTCGTACAAAAATGTATTCGATAAATATAGATACAAACCGATCTGGCTCACATCGATCTGAACTCAAATCATGTAAGATATTAAAAGTCGAACAGACTTAAAATTTAAACTCCTGCATTTAAATTATATCTTAATTCAACATCAAGGTCGCAATCATCTTCATAAATATAGGTAATCAAACAAAGGTGATAAACAGATCATGGAAGAAAGGGGACTTTCCGGAAGAATGGAAAGGAGGAATAGTAAGTCCTGTGTTCAAAAAAAAAAAGGAAAGGTAAATGGTTAAGAACTATAAGGGCATAACTTAAATGGACACGGATTGTAAGATATACGCGGACATTCTAAGGAGGAGATTCGAAGAACAAATGGAAATTTGGAAAAGACTTTAAGAAGAAGGAGTAGGCGAACAACTAAGAATAAGGATACAGGAAATGTACAACAGAACTATATGCACTTTAGGAGTGACGAAGGAAATGATAGAAAAGTTTTTTTAACAATAAAGGATGTTAGATAAGGGTGCCCGTTAAGCTCGACACTTTTCATTGTCGCATTTGCAGACCTGGTAAAAGAAATGAGCAAAGAACAGGAAGGAGGAGTCGTAATAGGTAGAAGGTAAATTTGGACAATTTCATATCCGGATGATGTTGTGTTAATTGTAAATAATGTACAGGGACTGAAGAATATGATAAAGAGATTCGAAAGATGCATAAAGAAGAAAGGCTTTGAGTTAAATGTGTAAAAGTCTAAGATAATGATATGCAGGAAAGCAGGAGGAAAAATAAAAGAGGAAAGACTCCGTTGGAATGAAGAAGAAAGAGTAAGAGAACTGGAATATTTAGGTTATACAGTGAGAAAGGTTATTCAGAGATGACTTTGAAAGAAGAATGAAACTGTTTGATGCGCTAGTTAGAAGTACCGTGGCGTATGGAGCAGAGATATGGGGATGGATAAAGGTATGAGGATATTAGAAAAATTGCAGGCGAAATACATACGGTGGATAATGAAATTGGAGAGATCAACACCAACATACTAGCTGGTAAAAGAACCACGAAGAGGTGGCATAGCAATTAAAATGGGAGTAAGAGCAATGAAGTTTGAAGTGAGACTAATAAACTCGGAAGAAGGATCGATAAGATATAAATGTGTGAGAAGACTAATGAGAGGAAATGAAGTAATGAAAAGGGAAAGAATGAGAATCAAATTCTTGGAAGGGAGAGGATGGTCAAATGAAGGATGGAAAAGAAGAAGATTAAATGAGGAAGAAGTGTGGATCAAAAATAGAGTAGTTAAGTAAAAGGCATTCAAGAACAAGAAAGAGAGATGAAAGTAAAAGAGTCAACGTTCCTAAGAGAATTAAGAGAGGTGGCAAGGAAACCAGGAGATAACCCGAAATGCTTATGGGGGGAAAATGAAAAAAGAAGAGGAGAATTAGAAAGGATAGGAAGATTCATATACGTTAGTGAAACAGGGGCATGCAAATATTGGCTAATGAAAGAAGAAAGGGTATGTAAGAAAGAGGAAGAAACAGTGATACACGCGATTGAAGCATGTGAAGTAAGTGGAGAGAGTAGTAGGAATTGGGCAGAGGTAATTAGAGGAGAAGGGAAAAAACTTGGCTACTCTACAGGAGATAATAGGGAGAAGGAGAAGGTGGGAAGAATAGGATAGTGATAAAAGAAGATTATGTAATATAGAATAGATTACGAAACACTTGTAAAATAGAAAAAAAATTGTTAAGACACAGCAAGAAACATTAGAAGGAGTAGGATTTATACTGACACAATCACGGGTCTGAAATGGAAAGAGTATATGATCGTTAAATTGTAACACGGAAGTGGGCAATAAATTAAATTATTATTATTATATTTTTCCCTTTTACATTGTATTTTTATATTTTTTTCTTTTTTATTTTATATTTTAATATTTTTTCTTTTTATATTCTATTTTTATATTTTTATATTCTATTTGTACAGAGAGAACTCAAAAATGTTGAGAATAGAGCGGTTTATTTAGAGATAGAGAATTGAGGCGATACAGTAGATACGTCACAGTTTCGGCGAATAATGACGAGATACTACTGTTCTGTATAACTGAGCACTCGGGGCGGTCACGAGAGCGTGAGTGTATATGAGAGTATGTGAGGTATTGTGTGGAAGAGTATGTATGTATGTATGATGTCGCGAAAAGTAAATAGGAAGTCCATCAGCTGTTCGAGAATGTTCAAATTGTCTTGCGATTGATGTAAAAAGGAGAAAAAGAGAAGGAGAAAGAAAGAGAGACTGATAGAGAGAGAGGGGGGGGGGTTCTGCCGAGACTATTCTATTTTTATATTTTTTCCTTTTTACATTTCTATTTTTTTTTAATGTAACAATATATAATCATTTTACATATATTACAATCTATTTATTTACCCGTCTTCCTCCTTCTCTCCTCACCAACTTCTGCTGAAACTTCATCATTTTTTCTATGATTCGTACGTTCTTCAGGCCACCAAATGTCATCTTGCACGGCGGTCCCATCACGGGGGATTCAAATTACACGTGGTCGCGCGATACGCTGCGATGTTAAGATTGAAAAAACATATTGAAAAATTTTTAGCTTTAGAGTGTCTGATCAAAAGATCGGTGTGGGAGGGGATTACAATTATTATTTCTCTGCGTTGGGAAAAAATGCCTGTTGATATGGAAAAAAGTTTTCTGCTGACGCTACATAATTCTTTCTATGATTCGCGGCTTCTTCGCGCCGCCAAATGGCGTCATCCCGCACGGCTGCTCCAGAGGATTCAAATTACGCGAGATCGCGCGATACGCTGCAACGTTAAATCGGAACGCTTTAAAACTTGTTAGCTTCAGAATGCTTGCTACTTAATGGTTCGGAAAAAAGTATGTATGTTGCTATGGAAAAAAATTTCTGCTGACGCTGCATAATTCTATGATTCGCGCCTTCTTCGCGCCGCCAAATGACGTCATCCCGCACGGCTGCTCCAGAGGATTCAAGTTACTCGAGATCGCGCAATACGCTGCGACGTTGGAAAACATTTTGAAAAAATTGTTAGCTTTGTACCACCAAGTAGTGCTGTCTCTTTCCCTCTCCTCGAATTTAGCTTTATAATAACTAAGTATTGCTCTCTCTTTTCCCTCCTCCGGAGATGCGGTGTGTAAAAACGCCGATCTTTCCCGACATTGCCCGACATCATCCTATAATTATTATGCTTTGGCGTTTGGCAACTGCTCATGGCATGTGACGCTCGGTATATGTACCATTCGGAAAAGACTAATGTCAGAGAGTGGGCGTTGGGGGAGTTGAATAGGCGGCTGACTCGTATCGCGGAGGTCTTGGGTTCGAGCCCCGTCGCCCGAGATTCTGTTTTTTCATTTATATTAATATCTTAAAATTAATATTTCCCTCCTTACCGACTGTAGTCGATACCACGCTCCAGAGTTAGCAATTCATCCCACGGTCCGATATTGATTCGGTATCGATTGATTCGATATCTGCTCTCGCGCTATACCCCCACCACTCCGCCATCTGTATGACGTCATCCGCCGCCGTCCGGCCACGCGCGGCCGCAGCCTGCGCCGCCGCGTTGGATTTCAAACTCAAATTTGAGTTTCAAGGTCGGGGGAGGGGTGGGTGAAATGGCCTTCAAACTCAAATTTGGGTTGGAATCGGCCTAGCCCTACTACTTACCGCTATCATTTACTCGTCGCTCGGCTAATCCAACCTAACCTGAAACTTATTTCATTAATATCTCATCACACCTGCAATGTTTTCTAAATGTAAAGGCATTTTTCTTATGTAAACTGTATATAAGCTTTCGAATAAGACCAAGTTTAATAAAATCGGTCCACGCATGACAGAGATATCGTAATATCGTCTCATGGATCTGTCGAAAACGGTAAGATTTTTCTTCTGATTCTTCAGGAAATTTTTCGTCAAACATAATACGTATATATGCGTTACACGCACCCCTTCAGCCAAATCGAACTAATAAATGTTTCGTTCGTCAATCGCTATCTTCACTATGCTATCTACTCCATACGCGTTGCACGTACACCTTCAGCCAAAACGAACTAATACATGTTTCGTTCGTCAATCGCTATCTTCACTATGCAATTTACTCCAAATTTTGATAGCTTACAGTCAGGTTATAACCTGATGAGTGTCAAATACGGTAAGTTGTCCAAATTTAGGATGCCACGTTTTTACAAATATGTATCGTTGTACCATTGAATTGCAACCAAAATGCAGTCTCAAACAAAAGGTAAATTTTGATACATGGACACCTTCGATAATGCATGAATTTAATTAGTGTTTCTTGTTTCAATAAAGAATTTTAATTTTTGTAAAAAAATTATTATATATTATTTTATTACTGGAACTAGTAATAACTACACTTACAAAAGCAAAGAAGGTCACTCTATTACTATTTATTTCCTCAAGTATTAAAAGAAATTTGAAGAAATAAAAACAACAACAAAATGAATAACTGTACCTGCTTTCAGATTCGTGGAATTGTACGTGCTTTCAGAAACCTAACCCACCTTTATCCAAATAAGAGAAGAGAAGACGTACACTTGTATAAAAACATCTAACTTTTATAACGAATAAATTAGAAAAAAGGAAAGCGGTCACTGCACATTTAGATAAATTCTTATTTCTGTGTTACATATCTTTCGACACATTCTCTACATTACGAGTGTTCTGGGTTTTATATATATAGTGTGTTTAAAGGTATGTAACACCAGGAGTCGATATTGCATTTAATTTTGAAATAATCTCTCTACGGCTATCCCAAGTTCTTCGTGTTCATGCTCGAAATTTCTCCTTCCGAAACGTACGTACGTATATCAGATCTATGTACTCATAGTTCCTTCCATTATGTAATTTCTATGTACAGTATTGTCTCCCTGAGGGTTCGTTGGTCGGGACCGGCGTTGAGCCCATATCGTGAGCAGAGCCCAAATTCCGAGTGTTCGTTTCTCGCTTCTTTCTGGCCGAAGGGGGGAGCGAGATGGAACGCTTTGCGTGTGCGGCGGACGTGCGCAACGGGTGCGAGCGCTCAGATGGAATCCTGACTGCTCGACGCATGCGCGCGATGATCAGATAGTCAGGCACGGCACGAATCTTTTTTACGCCCTAGGCGAGATTGCCAAATTCCGCCATTTATTATAACACATTTAATTGAGCTTCTTCATGTCCCTACTCTTAATTTTTACTCGTAGTTTAAAACCGTTGTAGTACAATTTGTGGTATTTCATTTAAAAATTTATTTTCAACAATGCCAACAATGAAAACACCATTTTGCGACTCTTGTCAACCTTACGCCCTAGTAGTTGTCTAATTTTACAGAGTAAAATCATAAATAATCCCAAATAAATTGTATTATAATAAAGGGCGCAATTTAACAAGTTCGCCTAGGACGCAAAAAAGACTTGAGCCGGGCCTGCGTCAAAATTTTGCGAAGCGGTTCCCGTGCTCATCGTAAGTGGTCGCGACTATTGTACACGCTCGTCGCGCACGCAAAAGACTGAGTGTCAAGCGTCCGAAAGACGGAGCGAGACAAAACATCAACGCGTCATCTGTCTCGTACCGCCCTCGCTCGCTTCTAGTGTATTTCGCTCGCTTTCGTTTTCGCTGAACAAGAGTGAGACAGAAGTGGTGGGGATAGCAAAAAGCCCACATCGTGTGCACCAAATCGAGTCCACAGGGAGACGATACTGTATTACCTTTTATTTATTTAAACACGCGCTTATTAAATGTTGCCCCACCGGTGGTTGAGCCTTTGGGAGCGCCGTGGTTGCAGCTTGGCTGCAATCATCAATCGCCATGAACACGTCATCATTTGATCCTGCAAAAATAAATTTGAATAATATAATTTGATTTATTTAATTTAATTTTTCTGTAAGTTTATCGTTAATCGTTAATAAAACTTACCATACAAAATGTTGTGCTCCTTTTGGGGCTCCTCCTTTGAGGCGTCCTCCTTTGGGGCGTACTCTGTTTTCTGCAAAAATGAATAAACAATTAATCAGCAAAAAAGCTAAATGATATAGGCAAAGTGCCTACCAAAGACTTTCAAAATGTTGCAGGTTACATGCACATTCGTTAGTTTTAGTCGTGTGATTTATTTGTCACTTTTATTCGTAGGAATTTATTCGTTAGGTTTATTCGTGACAATAAATAAATTCCCACAAATAAAAGTGACGAATAAAAATAAATTTTTGCAAATATAAAACTAACAAATAAAACTAAATTCTCGTGAATAAAACTAATGAATAAAGATATCCGGGCTAGAGTATATGAATAACGTTAAAGCCAGGAATCCACCGGGAAGCTATGCGATGCTATACCATGCTACGTTTTAAAAAAAATAGCTTCAATACATTCTTATGTATTATATATATTTTTATTACTTACATTTTCATTATGCGAAGACATCTTGTGTGTCGTGGAGTCGTATGAAGAACAAAAAGAAGCTAAAGCTGGTCCAGATGCAAGGTAAACATTCGAGGATCAAAGCGCACTTCTTAGTAAATATCGATACCGGTAATTATCGAAATTCTTCATTACGTCATCGACGAAGTATAGAATAGACCTATCACCTTATGGGACTTCGTGTCACCACCCAAACTGTATTACCGACCCATAACTCGATGACTGAATTTAGCGGCCTCTGCTCATGAACAGCGTCCAACTTAGGAACTACACTGAAATGTGTTGAAATGCTGAAAGGTGTGCGTGATTGTATACGTGTGACTTGTTTAGAGTGAGAGTTTGACAGAGGACAGGCTTTTGTTACGCTACGCTTTGGCTCGGTTTGTCAGCGACTCACGAGGATTCGCGTGGATTTTTCTCCGAAAATCTATTTCGGTGATCTCTTCTTGAAAGCTTATACAAGCTATAAATTGCAAGATGACATTGATCGTTAGTACTTTACGTGTAGTGGAACACTTAACTAACATTTTCGCGAGTCGTATGTCGAAAAATATTAAAAATTGACGCTGTTACTGACATTCCCACAAATCTCTGCACTCCGCGCATGTCTAAATAGACGGTGCCCATCCTACGACACGTATAAATCATTGAGAACAAGGAATCCAAACGTTTTTTTTAAATTTATATTCGTAGTTTTCGGCACCCGAGGACATTTTGCAATAGTTTATTTATTACTTGGGAACGATAGATTAGTAGTTAAAACTCTACTTTTCGTTACAAATTGATTGGCCCTTTCCTTATTAACTATTGTATGGATTTAAAAATTGTAAAGAACATCTCCGATGTAAGTACCCGAGCGTATCGCTTGCGTTAAGGTCTGTTTTCATTATTCCTAGATATGTACATATGAGAAAACAGTTATGGTATTTTTTAAAGCACAAGTAAAAAAAAGGTCCTGTTTTACGGACGTCGCGACTTGCGTGTGAGATAAAATGGGAGGGAAACGGCACGGAGGTCCTTTACGCGACAAACGATCATTCTGGCAGCGGCAACAAAGTATAATACTACATTGTCTTCTTGCATTCTCCGTGCGTCTGATTTTCGCATGTCGATGTCGGTCCACGGACAAGCTAGGCTTCTAGATTTTAATTTCTTCTACAAATTCTGCAAAAGCCGTAATCAGTAGCTAAAAGCGGAAAACATGTATGTACACATGCTAAGCTAATCAGAAGGTGAAATTTTTACATTCTCTGTTTCGGCTCGATTCGAGCATTTACGGCATATTAGTGAGATTTTTTTAATAAAAGGAAAATCAAATACGACGTGATTCGGGCAAGTAGGTATGTACATATGTAGAGTTGCTATACGTCCTGTATATACGGGATTGTCCCGTATTTCACTGTTCCCGCGAAATATTTTACAGAGTAAAATAAACCATTACCTACACACTTTTTTCATGTTTTATTTAATTAGCATTTAAATGTTCCGTATCAAAGCTTGACAATTATGGCAATCCTAAAAATAAATCACTACCTACCCACTTGTTTCATATTTTATTTGTTTAGCATTTAAACAAAATAAAAAATGGTAAAGATTCGTTAAGAGCAAACGCCTGATTTAGCGAGCTCTGCTTGCAAGACACTTCAAGTCGCATTGATTTTTGCCTTCAGGTGTATCGCGTTTCTGGGAACGGCGTCTGTTTAAAAAAAAAGACGAACTTTTCGATGGCCTTGACCTCAACAATCGATGAGAAAAAGGCCGCACATCTACTGAACGTTCGCTATCGTATTATTTTCTGGATTTTAAAAAAATATGTTATTATTTTTCCTCTTTCTGCACCAATTTTTTGCCGTACCTTCCTCATACCAAACTGCGTCGTAATTGGTTTCATTTTAGTAGACAAATCTGACATACAATACAGATGTTTGCATAATGATAAAAATATTGAAAAATTATTTTTCCATTAGAGGATACTGCATATTAATGGCCCTGTATTCCTTCCAAGCGCCTTCTGAACAATTTTAGAAATCTATGTGAACCTGATATCTACGTTTCCATATTTAAAAAAGTGATAGGAACTAGAGGAAATGCTGTATTGCGTTGTCTCAAGCGTAAATGTATGTAAAAAGTTTATAAGACCGACTCGAAAAATCCGATCTTACCATATTTTATGGAAGAAAGAAAGTCAGAAAAGCATGTATTTAGCCGCGTAATATAACATTTTTAATAGTTTTCTTAGCAGGTTAGTCAATTGAATGTCAGGGCGGCTTAAAGTAATTATTTAAACATTTAAAGACAGTTCTTCGAAATATAAAAGAAATAATTACGGCTACAGTCCCTAGTAATAATCCCACTAAATATAAAGAATTTAATGAAATTTAATGAACTTTTTTCCCGCTTGGGACCGCAAGTCAAATTTTCCACCTACCCAAGCTCGGAAATATCATTCCAACTACCACTAATGTAGGGTGGGGAATGTTCCCCTTTCATGCGGCCGCCCAGGCTAGGGAAAATGCGCATGCTGGATGCGCGTGATTATTATGTAGTCCCCTCCTCGAAGTGACAGAAAATATAACCTATATGCTATATGACAATAAATGTTTATTGGCTATATCGTTCCTTTACGCTACATTTGTGAACTTTTTATAACTTAACATCCTTCCAAAATATCGTTGTTACGCCGCAACGGTATATTTATGAAATTGGGTATAGCATATAGGTTATAATTTCTGTCACTTTGTGGTAGAGGTGTGACTATCGAAATGTTATCGATATTTCGATATATCGATAATATGGTTAAGATATCGTTGACGCGAATAGACCCAGATAGCACACGACTTATAGACGACGTGTGCTACCTGGGAAATCAGCTGAGGTATACACGAAAAAAGGTCAGCAGCGTAGAAAGCGTTGCTGGGCCCATACACGACGCTATCCAGCACCGAAAAACACCGTTGTGAATGGGCGAAAACATCGGTGCTGAGCCGCTGAGTATCGAAAGCGATATCTTTAAAAGTATGAATATGTATCGTTGCTTTACAATGTCTTTAAAATTGTTATTTGCATCGTTGCTGCAACAAAGTGTGTTATATTCTACCTCAGCCTCTTCTAGAAGAGGCGAATAGATCTATTCGTCTTAACCATATCTTAACGATATTGCCGATATATTGTTAAATATCAATAAGATATCGATAATCTATCAATAATCGATAGTCACACCTCTAATCAAGCATAGAAATCTGTAAACATGAAAATTGATGCTAAAATCAAGTAGAGTCTAATAAAAGGCATGAATTTGGCAAACATAAACAAATTAAGCTAAAACTTATTATTTCGATGAAATGTACTAAAAAAATGACGTTATGAATAGGAAATTTTGATTTCTTAACCACGAATAATTACACTCATCGACTTCATAAATATATCGTTGAGGCGTAATAATAATATTTTGGAAGGATGTTAAGTCATAAAAAGTTCACAAATGTAGCCCAAAAGAACGAAATATCCAATAAACATTTATTATCCTGTAGCATATAGGTTAAGTATATTTTCTGTCACACTCGAGGACAGAAAATCCACTCTTCGAAGTGACCGAAAATATAACCTAACTAAGAGACTGTACAAATGTTTATTACGTGGTTGTATTTATATAATATTTCTAATCGAAATTTATGGAAATAAGTGCAAATTATGCTTCTACCAAAATGTATTAGTAAACGGAATTATGCAACATGTTTCTTGAAATTAGTCTTAACGTTCATGCCGTTTTAGATTTTAAACGTTTCCGATAAGATTTAATTTTAATTCCTACCACTCGTAGCATTGTAATCTTATTTTAGACTGAATCGATAACGTTGGGTGTGACACGAAAATGGTAAAGGGGCTCGCGAGCCCCCCGAGCGTGTGACACAAAATTACATTCCGTGATAGGTCTATTCTATCACAGACCAGGTATAGATTAGACCTATCACGGAATGTAATTTTGTGTCACACGCTCGGGGGGCTCGCGAGCCCCCTTACCATTTTCGTGTCACAACCAACGTTATCGATTCAGTCTAAAATAAGATTACAATGCTACGAGTGGTAGGAATTGAAATTAAATCTTATCGGAAACGTTTAAAATCTAAAACGGCATGAACGTTAAGACTAATTTCAAGAAACATGTTGCATAATTCCGTTTACTAATACATTTTGATAGAAGCATAATTTGCACTTATTTCCATAAATTTCGATTACAAATATTATATAAATACAACTACGTAATAAACATTTGTACAGTCTCTTAGTTAGGTTATATTTTCGGTCACTTCGAAGAGTGGATTTTCTGCCCTCGAAGTGACAGAAAATATACTTAACCTATATGCTACAGGATAATAAATGTTTATTGGATATTTCGTTCTTTTGGGCTACATTTGTGAACTTTTTATGACTTAACATCCTTCCAAAATATTATTATTACGCTTCAACGATATATTTATGAAGTCGATGAGTGTAATTATTCGTGGTTAAGAAATCAAAATTTCCTATTCATAACGTCATTTTTTTAGTACATTTCATCGAAATAATAAGTTTTAGCTTAATTTGACTCTACTTGATTTTAGCATCAATTTTCATGTTTACAGATTTCTATGCTTGATTAGAGGTGTGACTATCGATTATTGATAGATTATCGATATCTTATTGATATTTAACAATATATCGACAATATCGTTAAGATATCGTTAAGACGAATAGATCTATTCGCCTCTTCTAGAAGAGGCTGAGGTAGAATATAACACACTTTGCTGCAGCAACGATGCAAATAACAATTTTAAAGACATTGTAAAGCAACGATACATATTCATACTTTTAAAGATATCGCTTTCGATACTCAGCGGCTCAGCACCGATGTTTTCGCCCATTCACAACGGTGTTCTTCGGTGCTAGATAGCGCCGTGAATGGGCCCAGCACCGGTTTTTACGGTGCTCACTTTTCGAGCACCGTTGCCAACGGTGCAGACCTTTTTTCGCATAGAATGCAACGCATTATTTGTATAATAAAGACAATGAGAATCTATTGGTTTGTATTTGAATTCACGGCGCTGTCCAGCACCGAAAAACACTGAATGGGCTCAGCACCGATATTTTCGTCCGATCACAACGATGTTTTTCGGTGCTGGATAGCGTCGTGTATGGGCCCAGCAACGCTTTCTAAGCTGCTGACCTTTTTTCGTGTATACCTCAGCTGATTTCCCAGGTAGCACACGTCGTCTATAAGTCGTGTGCTATCTGGGTCTATTCGCGTCAACGATATCTTAACCATATTATCGATATATCGAAATATCGATAACATTTCGATAGTCACACCTCTACCTCAAAGTGACAGAAATTATAACCTATATGCTATACCCAATTTCATAAATATACCGTTGCGGCGTAACAACGATATTTTGGAAGGATGTTAAGTTATAAAAAGTTCACAAATGTAGCGTAAAGGAACGAAATAGCCAATAAACATTTATTGTCATATAGCATATAGGTTATATTTTCTGTCACTTCGAGGAGGGGACTACATAATAATCACGCGCATCCAGCTTGCGCATTTTCCCTAGCCTGGGCGGCCGCATGAAAGGGGAACTTTCCCCACCCTACATTAGTGGTAGTTGGAATGATATTTCTGAGCTTGGGTACGCGGAAAATTTGACTTGCGGTCCCAAGCGGGAAAAAAGTTCATTAAATTTCATTAAATTCTTTATATTTAGTGGGATTATTACTAGGGACTGTAGCCGTAATTATTTCTTTTATATTTCTTTAGAAGAACTGTCTTTAAACGTTTAAATAATTACTTTAAGCCACCCTGACATTCAATTGACTAACCTGCTAAAAAAACTATTAAAAATGTTATATTACGCGGCTAAATACATGCTTTTCTGACTTTCTTTCTTCCATAAAATATGGTAAGATCGGATTTTTCGAGTCGGTCTTATAAACGTTTTACAACATTTACGCTTGAGACAACGCAATACAGCATTTCCTCTAGTTCCTATCACTTTTTTAAATATGGAAACATAGATATCAGGTTCACATAGATTTCTAAAATTGTTCAGAAGGCGTTTGGAAGGAATACAGGGCCATTAATATGCAGTATCCTCTAATGGAAAAATAATTTTTCAATATTTTTATCATTATGCAAACATCTGTATTGTATGTCAGATTTGTCTACTAAAATGAAACCAATTACGACGCAGTTTGGTATGAGGAAGGTACGGCAAAAAATTGGTGCAGAAAGAGGAAAAATAATAACATATTTTTTTAAAATCCAGAAAATAATACGATAGCGAACGTTCAGTAGATGTGCGGCCTTTTTCTCATCGATTGTTGAGGTCAAGGCCATCGAAAAGTTCGTCTTTTTTTTTAAACAGACGCCGTTCCCAGAAACGCGATACACCTGAAGGCAAAAATCAATGCGACTTGAAATGTCTTGCAAGCAGAGCTCGCTAAATCAGGCGTTTGCTCTTAACGAATCTTTACCATTTTTTATTTTGTTTAAATGCTAAACAAATAAAATATGAAAAAAGTGGGTAGGTAGTGATTTATTTTTAGGGTTTCCATAATTGTCAAGCTTTGATACGGAACATTTAAATGCTAATTAAATAAAACATGAAAAAAGTGGGTAGGTAATGGTTTATTTTACTCTGTAAAATATTTCACGGGAACAGTGAAATACGGGACAGTCCCGTATATACAGGACGTATAGCAACTCTACATATGTACATACCTACTTGCCCGAATCACGTCGTATTTGATTTTCCTTTTATTAAAAAAATCTCACTAATATGCCGTAAATGCTCGAATCGAGCCGAAACAGAGAATGTAAAAATTTCACCTTCTGATTAGCTTAGCATGTGTACATACATGTTTTCCGCTTTTAGCTACTGATTACGGCTTTTGCAGAATTTGTAGAAGAAATTAAAATCTAGAAGCCTAGCTTGTCCGTGGACCGACATCGACATGCGAAAATCAGACGCACGGAGAATGCAAGAAGACAATGTAGTATTATACTTTGTTGCCGCTGCCAGAATGATCGTTTGTCGCGTAAAGGACCTCCGTGCCGTTTCCCTCCCATTTTATCTCACACGCAAGTCGCGACGTCCGTAAAACAGGACCTTTTTTTTACTTGTGCTTTAAAAAATACCATAACTGTTTTCTCATATGTACATATCTAGGAATAATGAAAACAGACCTTAACGCAAGCGATACGCTCGGGTACTTACATCGGAGATGTTCTTTACAATTTTTAAATCCATACAATAGTTAATAAGGAAAGGGCCAATCAATTTGTAACGAAAAGTAGAGTTTTAACTACTAATCTATCGTTCCCAAGTAATAAATAAACTATTGCAAAATGTCCTCGGGTGCCGAAAACTACGAATATAAATTTAAAAAAAACGTTTGGATTCCTTGTTCTCAATGATTTATACGTGTCGTAGGATGGGCACCGTCTATTTAGACATGCGCGGAGTGCAGAGATTTGTGGGAATGTCAGTAACAGCGTCAATTTTTAATATTTTTCGACATACGACTCGCGAAAATGTTAGTTAAGTGTTCCACTACACGTAAAGTACTAACGATCAATGTCATCTTGCAATTTATAGCTTGTATAAGCTTTCAAGAAGAGATCACCGAAATAGATTTTCGGAGAAAAATCCACGCGAATCCTCGTGAGTCGCTGACAAACCGAGCCAAAGCGTAGCGTAACAAAAGCCTGTCCTCTGTCAAACTCTCACTCTAAACAAGTCACACGTATACAATCACGCACACCTTTCAGCATTTCAACACATTTCAGAGTAGTTCCTAAGTTGGACGCTGTTCATGAGCAGAGGCCGCTAAATTCAGTCCTCGAGTTATGGGTCGGTAATACAGTTTGGGTGGTGACACGAAGTCCCATAAGGTGATAGGTCTATTCTATACTTCGTCGATGCACGAAGTCCCATAAGGTGATAGGTCTATTCTATACTTCGTCGATGATTCTATACCTGGTCTGTGATTACGTTTCGCGTTAAGCGAGGGTAAAGAAGATCTCGCCCGACGGCGGTGGGACGTGACCGGCGGCACATTTTCATGGTACGAGGAGAGCTCGCTCTGACCGACGGGCACGTGGGCCTAGGGTCGCGCGAAACACAAAACGAAGCGGGCGACCGGAACTTACTTTTTCGTATGTTCCATGGTTCAAACCCATATATAGAAATATGTTGTTGGAACACCTTCCTATTACACCGTGGTCCATGGTGCGACCGTACGGCCAATTGGCAAGCGTGTTGACACATAAACTAATATATTCACTTATATTTTGAATGTCATGTATGACCCTGCAATTATTAAAAAATATAAAAACTATTCAAGAGATAAGTTTTATTAAGTAAGACTGGATTACCCCATCTGAAATTTTCTAGTACTTAATCAAGCTAATATATTCATAAATTATTATTTTCAGATCGTGGATATTTATTTTATTAAATATCGTGGGAGTCCCATACTTTATAACCTCTCTTTTTCTTTCTCTTTCACTTTTCCGTTCTTTCTTCCTCTTTCATTCATTATTTTCAAGTAGTCTCGGCTGCTTATGCGTCGAAACTCTCGGCTGCTTATGCGCCGCATCTATCGGCTGCTTATACGCCGAAATTCTCAGCTGCGTAGGCGCTGAACTAATCCAAAGCATTCTTAAATTCCATGATAATACACTAGTTATCACAAAATGTAATTTCAGATGCTAAAGCTGTGAATAGAATAGAATACAATAGAATAGTGTATTAGAAATATAAAAGTATAATTCATCATGCCTGTAGTTAATAGACTCTTACCACTCAGTTTAAATAGTATGCAAATTATCAATAGAGGCGAATGGTTAACAGATGAGCATATTAAATATTTTCATAAATTATTACAAGCTAACTCTAATTATAAACAATGCGAGACGTGGAGAATTCAATTGCCTGATACAATTCAACCAGTTACTTAAAATCAGGATCATATACAGATTTTGCACCAAAGTGAAAAAATTGGAAACAATGCGGGGGGGCATTGGGTTTGTAGCTTCTATAAACATGCTGAAAGAAGAGTTTATATTTATGATTCTTTTAATTCCTCGAAGTTGCATAGTCATCATAAAATTTTTCTGGAGAAGTTATACACTTTTTTGAATAAACCTAAGGGTGAAATTGACGAAGAATTTATTGAATTTCCACGTGTACAAGCTCAACCTAACTGTCGGGATTGCGGAATTTTTGCGATTGCATTTGCGGTCTCGTTATTATTCAAAATATTACCAGACAAAGTAACGTACACTCATGCGCTGATGCGTCAACATTTGATTCAAATGTTTCGATCTAATCGTATAGAACATTTTCCATGCATTCAGGATCAACAATTAACACGTTGTGTGCACGAATATGAATCTGCAATTGGTACTACAATCCTCCATTTAAAATCGGTAAAAGTTACATTACTAACGAAACAGATAAAATATCTCCAGTTCAAAATGTAGTACTTAGTGGCAAAGAAGTCACCATATATACAAAAAATGTAATGCAAACAGATCCATCATTGGTTTAAAAGTCAAAGATCAGCAATGTATACCTACCAAGTATTAGGACAGAATACATGTCTAATTATTCTAAACATTATTATAAAAAACATAAAAAAGAAATTAATTTAAAAAAAAAGTTATTTATAAAGCAAAAAAAGGGGAGTGTAACACGAAACAAGGCAAAGATTGTAAAAAAGGGGAGAAAAGCATAAAACTTTCTAATTATGAATATTATAACGCACACAAAGAAGGTATATTAAAAAAGAGATCTAATTATGAATATTATAATGCACACAAAGAAGGTATATTAAAAAAGAGAAAAGTGCATTATGACACAAATAAAGAAGTGAAATGCGGGAAGCGAAAAAATTATTATCAGCTAAATAAAAAAGGTATAATCAAAAAGCGGAAGGTCTATTATGATGAAATACGTAAAGGAGATGATTATAATAAAGTAGCAAAACGTCGTGCTGCTCTGCAAATAATAAAAAAGAATCATAATATTGCTGTAACAAATAACAATATAGCGACCAAAAATAACAAAGAAACTTATATTAGAAAACTTTCAAAAATTATTAGCATGCCGTCCGGAGAAGCAAGTAGATTGGAAGCTGAGCGTATAATAAAATGGTGTTTTCATATTAGGCAAAAGTACATTTTGGAAATGAGGAAACTGTTGAATGATTGTAAACAAAAGGTGGAAGTTTTCTTGGCAAAAAAGCATGGTATTGTAGTTATCTTTGTAAAACAAAAGATGTTGAAATTCTGAATAATTTACAGGATTTCTTCAAACGATTGTTAGAATGTTCATTAAAAAAGGTACATAAGTTATTCAATTTCTAATAAAGTGCATGCTGAAAAAGTTGGTCATTCTCATGGTTGTTACATAAACCCTAAACTATGTAAGTCCAATCTTTTAGCCATTGAGATTTTGACACCTCACTTTCCGGATTTTCGAAATTTGAAGAGACCGATAAACAAAGTAGAGAGCATAAAGACCAATTAAATAATTTAGACAAAGCATTAAACGACAGTGACCTTGAAATACTTGCACGAATAACACTGCAAGCTCGGAAAGAAGCTGAAGCGTTACATAAAAATAATACTGAAATAAGCTTGAACGAAGAAGAGATTACATCACGATATTACTTAGCATTTAGAGCTTTCACAAAGCGGTTTATGGACACACCACGCATCCTGTGCGTTTCCTGCGAGAAACTCTGTTTTCAAAGAGAGGTTCGTAAGTTTGATGTTTCTAAGAGAACATATAAGGGAAATGTAATGCAAATTTTGTTAAATCATATTGGATACAAAGTTGGTGACACGCATTTTATTTGCCGATATTGTCACGATGAAATTCGCAACGATTCCATACCACCAAAATGAATTCTAAATAAGCTTGATGTACGTTCAGTTCCAGAAATAGCAGTGTTGAACGATTACGAACGAATTCTTATTCAAAGAGCTAAACCGTTTCAAACGATTGTGAGAATGGATACAGTAATGCGTAAAAATATGCCACATAAACATATGTTTCCAAAAGTAAAGGGGAGAACATTTCACCTTCCTTTGCCATTAGAAGAAAATTTAAAAAATGTCACAACCTGATTCATATTATGATCAGTTTACGATTTATCCAATGTATGACAAAAGGGTTAATGAATCTGCTACCGCACTCTATCAAATGCTTAAAGTTCATGACATTCCGTTGGGCCATCGTGCTGAACAATTAGATGTGAAATGTTTCCCAGATTTATATCCTTATGGAATGAACGGACAGCCTGAAGAAAGATTGGTTCACTTGACTGATCATGAATTCATTAAGTCCAAACTGATGTCCAAACATTCGCAATTTCGATTGAATATGTAATATATTTTTCATTTATTACACGATACCAACATGCGGCAATTGAACGCTGGAATTTATCACAAAATAAACGTTGTAAATCCACGTGAAAAATACACAGCTGCTGGTTTTCTAGATCAACTCTCTAAAGATCAGCTACAAACTAACTTGAACACTATATTTTCCAGATTACGTATTACAGCACAGTATTGGCGAAAACCGAGAAATGATTTGAACTGTATGATTCTACATTGTGGACCAGCTACATGGTTCCTCACGCTCAGTCCTAGTGAGTTGCTTCTGATCCCGTTTCAACTGCTCGATTTATAGATAATGCATTCCACGCTGTGCTGGATTTCATTTGTTCGCCGACAATCCGATTGATAAGGTCACTCATTACTTTTGGCGAAGAGAATATCAAAGCAGGATAAATCCTATAATCGATAAATCTTCGAAGGAGCATGTAGCAGAATTCATTATGAAATACGTTACTTGCAGATTGCCATCACCGCATGTGTCGGCAGAATTATATAGTCGTGTAATTGCACATCAAATGCATAAATGCAATAACTACTGTCTACGCAACAAAAAAAAAAAAATAAAAAATCCTTCTGTAAAGTATGTAGATTTTCATTTCCACGTCCAATTACACATACTTTGGTAATAAGGAATGTGGCTGTTTCCATAGGTGCTAGAAAACAATTGATAGCAAAAGGTAGACTCTATGATCTTCCACGTTCAATAAAGGAAGTCCGTATCAATGATTATAATGCTCCCGTTCTCACGGTTTGGAGAGGTAACATGAACATACAATATATTGTACTAAGTACGTGTCAAAGCCGGAAAAAAATTACGCTACGGGCACTATGGCAGCAATAAATTCTACTAAGTCATTGGCTAGTTTTCTATGCAACCTTGGAATGCGCATGCTAAATCATAGAGAATGTGGAGCGTCTGAATGCGCTGATATTCTTTTAGTGGTACATGGTACTCTATGTGGTATGACGATACTAAAATTAGACCGTCTGAAAAAACTGAATATTATTAAATCCGTGCATCTTTGTTTTTGAAAAAAAATATATTATTATATTTACTTGCGGACCAATTTACGTTGCTCTTTCTCGGGTGACCACATTACAAGGACTGCATCTTATCAATTATGATCCATCTTCCGTAACGGTACAAGAATGGGCTATAATAGAGTACAATAGATCGCGAAAAAATATAGACCTGATCTTATGACTATTTCAATTTCTATAAACCGCGTTCTCAATGTTCATGATGCTGTTTGGGCAGTACCTAATTATAATGTATCCGAATGTCAGAATACTAATGATCACATCGTAGATACCATGCAATACTACATAAGAGGTCTCCCGAATTCGAATGGCGTGTCTTGTTATGCGAATGCCACAATCCATGTATGTTATATTGTTCATCCATAAGAGAAAACTTATTTTCGATTGAAAAAGCTGATCATATTATAAAAGTCTTTATGGACCAATATAAATCGGATCAAAATCCAAACATCATATCATTACGGCAATTCGCAGAAGAAAAATACGCTAACAATCAGCTACATGATGTAGCTGAATTTATTACCTCTCTTTGTGATCATGAGATTCTTATTAAGAACGCAGTACAACACAAAATAACAACGGTATTTAGATGTTTAACGTGTAATTCCACAAGTACTATTATCAGTACAAATTGTGTGGTACATATAGCACTGCCCAAGATGGTAAAAAAAATCATTTGAATTTCAAGATATAATAAATTGCAATTTCACAGGATGGAAAAATTTGAAAGATTCTTGCAATAATTGTGATAATTCAAACTCAAACGCAATGAAGAAAATCGATATAACTGCTTCCAAACAAATTCTTATTGCAAAATTACATTTGTTCGATCACGATAGTAGTGGAATAACAAAGAATGTGGAAAATTTCTGCATCAAAGCAATACCTACTACTAAAATACAAATGGGGGATCACTGTTATAAACTTAAGGCAATGATTTTCCACCACAGTAAAAGT
This sequence comes from Andrena hattorfiana, assembly GCA_944738655.2. Classification (NCBI taxonomy): domain Eukaryota; kingdom Metazoa; phylum Arthropoda; class Insecta; order Hymenoptera; family Andrenidae; genus Andrena; species Andrena hattorfiana. Next base: position 27,310,778 of record OX122894.2, on the reverse strand, counting down.
ATCACCGATGATCATTACACAAATATGGTAAGGGGTAAGGGCACTACGTGGGTATCCGTTGATGATTTACGAGTAGAAAAACGAGCTTGGCCACGAAATGCTAAAAATGCATACATATTTTTCTTCGAAAGATGTTAATAATTGTGGTTGTGAATACAGTTCAATGTTAAATACGTTCAGCGCCATAGGCTGCTTTCAGCGCCATAAGCTGCTTCGCGCACCATGTACTGTACACAAAGTACTATACATATATAATACATACATTAGGGTGGTCTTTACATGAGTCAAAAATGTTTTTTTTTCGAATTTTTGACGGGGCACCATCTCATTTGATTTTCTACCGTAAGAAACTATTTCAATAATTTCTTTGTCACGTCCTGGGTGGCGGAGGTTAGGACTGTGGCAATGTTGGGGAATATTGGGAGGTTGGGCGCGAAGCTCTGGGGAGTTAGGAGCTCAGGCACGAAGGGCAGCTTCGCGGCGCTGAGGGGTAGGAGGAGTTCAAGCGCGAAGGCCTGCTTCGCAGCTCTAAGAGGTGGAAGGAGTTCAGGCCCGAAGACCAGCTTCGCAGCTCTGAGGGGTAGAAGGCGTTCAGGCACGAAGACCAGCTTCGCAGCTCTGAGGGGTAGATGGTATTCAGGCACGAAGGCCAGCTTCGCAGCTCTGAGGGGTAGAAGGAGTTCTAGCACGAAGGTCAGCTTCGCAGCATAAATCGATCAGGGAAGGTTAAGGAGTAATCGCTCACCAGAGTGACACCCGTTAGAACTCTTGTGGCTTGTATTTATGGCTCGATAAATGGCTGAACTACTGCATTGCAATAAAAAGACACACGTCGTAGTTCTTTACAATAGGTGTAGTAATGGGCATGCGGGACCCTAAGTGAAAGTAAGCTTGTAAACACTGATAAGAACTCCCGGCGTTCGCGAAGAGAGATCAGCTGTTGCTGCGGCTTGTAATGATTCTAGGTATTCGAAGGATAATTGCAAGAATTCAAACGTCGGGTAAAACAAAAGCGTTATTTATTGGAACGCATGCGAATAAGCCATACACTATTGAAGCAATGGCGGTAGAAGTATTATAACAATGCGTTGGACATTAAGCATTAGCACAACACATTTATATAACGATGATCAATGATAATAATATATATAAACATAAGAAGTGTTAGAATTGGTTATAAACAAGTTAACATAAGGCAATAAGCTTAAGCAATAATATAATTAGGCGGTAAGTATAAGCAATGAAACGATATAAAGCGATAAGCGTAAGCAAAGGAGATAATATAAAGCAAATAACATAAGCAAAAGGAAACAATATAAAGCAATAAGCGTGAGCAAAATTAAATGATATAAGTGTAGATAACCATAAGTAAATGAAAATAATAGAAAGCGATAAAGTTAGTGATGACAATAAGATAAAATGATATGCGCTTACAGTGATGTAGAAGGTTTGGTAATCCTTTCGGGGACGTTGCACAGAAGCGAAATTTAACACTAGTAGTAGGGCTATGCCGATTCTAACCCAGGTCCTCTGAGGGGAGCGCGGGGGCGGGGGGAAGTGAGTGCGCGCGGGGGAGCGCGGCAGAGGGAAACCTGGGCGCGGGGCCTGCGGGGAGTGGAAGAGCGGTTGCGCGCGCACGAGCCGCGGAGTGGGGGAAGCCGCAACCGTGGAGGGGATCAGTCCGGGCCGAGCAGCCGCGGAGACCTTGCCCACCGTCCTCGAAATTTTTCAGAGGGAGGGAATGACCCTCGAAAAGTCTTTTTCAGACCTAGGCCCACCCCGAAAATTTTTTCAGACCTAACCCAGGGAGGGGACGGCCCCCGAAATTTTTTTCCAAACCAATATGCAGCAGAAATTTTCCCCCAACGCGGAGAAATAATAATTTTGAATCAACGATCTACAGAACCATTATGTAGTGTCACGTCCCGGGTGGAGGTCGTTGGGGACGATGGCATAGACGGGGAATTATTGAAGGGAACGCGGGCGCGAATGCCAGATTCGTGGCACTGCGGAGAGTTTGGATTCAGGCGCGAATGCCAGATTCGTGGCACTGAATAGTTTGAGGGAATGCAGGCGCGAATGCCAGATTCGTGGCACTGCGGAGAGTTAGGATTCAGGCGCGAATGCCAGATTCGTAGCACTGAACGGTTTGAGGGAATGCAGGCGCGAATGCCAGATTCGTGGCACTGCGGAGAGTTAGGATTCAGGCGCGAATGCCAGATTCGTGGCACTGCGGAGAGTTAGGATGCAGGCGCGAATGCCAGATTCGTGGCACTGCGGAGAGTTAGGATTCAGGCGCGAATGCCAGATTCGTAGCACTGCGGAGAGTTAGGATGCAGGCGCGAATGCCAGATTCGTGGCACTGCGGAGAGTTAGGATTCAGGCGCGAATGCCAGATTCGTAGCACTGAACGGTTTGAGGGAATGCAGGCGCGAATGCCAGATTCGTGGCACTGCGGAGAGTTAGGATGCAGGCGCGAATGCCAGATTCGTGGCACTGCGGAGAGTTAGGATTCAGGCGCGAATGCCAGATTCGTAGCACTGAATGACCAGGGAAAGTTTAAATGGTAATCACTCCGGAGGTGACGCCCGTTAGAGCACTTTGTTTGTTTTGGCTTTTTAATTGGATTTACCGTTGCATTTATATAGGAAGTCACACGTAATATTTCCGCGAAATATGTCTAGACATATGGGTGTACACGGCCCATGCAAATTTATGTTTGTAAACACTGTAGGAACTCTCGCGTTCACGAACTGAAATCAGCTGTTGCAGTAGCCTGTTTAGATTTGGAGCTTTCGTAACCAAAGGATATTCATAATAATTCGAACCGTGATTTAAAGCCAAGGACTTTATTACTTTGAGCACGAGTGGTGCACTATCAATATATTAGCATGGTTAACATAATAATGCGTCAGACATTAAGCATTAGCACATAACATTTATATAAATAGTAATCAACAGCAATATATGTGTATGAATATGCAATACATGTGTATAACCCAAAGAAAATAGTATGTAAAGTAATAGGAATTTGCTACGCTAACAATATGAGACAATGAGCGTTAGCGGAATAATAATATGAATCAAAATAATATGAAATGCAATAAGCGTTAACGATACAAAATAATATATAGCAATAAGCGTTAATACAAGAATAATAATATGAAATGCAATAAGCGTTAACGATACAAAATGATAATATAAAGCAATAAGCGTTAATACAAGAATAATAATATGAAATGCAATAAGCGTTAACAATACAAAATAATATATATGATGGTGATATGCCGTATAACAATAAAGGTAATTATAATTTCTTACGGTAGTTGCAGTAGAACACTGAATTTAAACACTTGATTTGTTGGTTTAATGGTTTTACAGAGGAAGTATTTCCTTAGAAGAATGAATAATAATGAATGAATTCCGGTCTCGCGGTTCCTTGTATTTATAGGGTTTACAAGAATGTCAGGTATGAAGGGTGTGCGCGGTATGCACCTTGACATATTTACGAAATATGCGTCGCAATAGGACTTCCGGGGTTTTTATAAATGTCTATATTTAGACTACGTTTATGAATCATGCGTGAAACATGCGTCGCAATTGGTTTCCAAGATTCTGTTAAACTATTGATAAGACCCATTAGGTGGATTTTAGGCGTTTTGACGGGAAAGGGGTGAGAGTGGCTTTGACTCGGTGAGTCGTAAAGAGGGGCTGAGACGTGGTCTCGAGATAAGAGAGTTTTTGGGACGAGGGACTTGTTTAAATTTAAATAGGAGGGAAGTGGTCATGCCACGTAAGGCGAAGAGGGGATTTGGAGGTCGTAGTTGACCATCTTGAGATGGGGACCGCTAAGGTACATCGCCAAGGTGATCAGTGATTTGGGGAAAAGGGGTAAGATTTGAGTTTGATGGATTTTGATGGAGTTATGGAGCGATTTATGAGGGAGACTTTAGAATAATACCGCGCGAAAAATAGTGGGACATCACACCTCCCCCCTTATATGAAGAAATGTGTACATTTCTTAACAATAAGGTGCGGGGTGGTTTCGTTTGAAAGTTAATCAAAATTCAGCGATGGGTATGGAAGGAAAGAGAAAGAAGAAAAAAAAAACTAAAACTGGTGCTTATGGCCAGAAGGCGAAATAATAAAGAAAACTAAAGAAATAATAGAATTAAGTTTACAGGGATCTATTTACAGGGATCTATTTACAGGGGAGGATCGGAAGGAATTTGGAACTATTTACAAGGGAGGATCGGTTGGAAGGAATGGGACATTTTAGGGGGGATAGGAGTAGGAAAGGTCTTGGAAGGTGGCGTCGTCCAGGATGAAAGTGAGGTCCTGACCGCTTTGATATAGGTCATCGAACCATCGCAAGAACTCGGGCGTCAGCTCCGTGTGGTCTGGGACCCTGGTAGCTGACCCCGTGTCCAGGATTTCCACTACTCCTGGCCAAGGTGGGATGGTGGAGGGAGCTGGAATTTCGGGAGGTTTGGGTGGTGATTGGTAAGGAGGAGGAGAGGGGTAAGGAGGTGGGGATGGACGATTGGGGTATTTATATACCCCCGCGTGTGAGGGAGGGCTGAAAGGGGGCCGCGGGGTTATGGCCTCCTGCAGCGTCTCCCTTGGTATTGGTGTTGTTGGGGGGGAGCGCTGCCTCCCTGATGATCACCGTGGAGGTAACCTTCGGGAGGAGGGGCGAGATGCTCCTTCCTTCCCTAGCTGCCTCCCGGCGCATCCATCGCAGGTGAGACAGTCGCCTGGCGGTGCCTCCACCTTTTTGCTGAGGCTTGTTGGGGTTATTTTTGCCCCATCTGTTCGGCATTGTTGCGTTTTATAACGATCTAAATAGAAATATTTCCCTTTTTAAAAGTCGTTTATTATACGTGGTCAACCGGGATTCTCGCGTAGACGACCAAGACGCGCTTTGTTAGCGTGTATAATTTTAATTTTTCCTTTCCAGGATATTTTCAAGTTTTGTGAAGGGATCACCTCCAAAATTGTGTGCGGGCCTGAGTACTGGTCGCCAAATTTCCCCTTTCGCGGTTCTATCAGTACGAAGATCGAGTCGCCCGGTTTGAAGGTCTCTTCGTTTATGTGCCGATCGTAATACTTTTTATAACGAAGCTTTGACTGTTTTAACTTTTCTGCTGCAGCGGTTTGCAGCTCTTGCACCCTAGTACTTAATTTCGAGAGGTAGTGATTGTATGTTTCATTTTCAAAATCTTCGGGCACCCGATTTCGGCTGGGTACCCGGGCTATTTTCCCGAATACTAACTCATGTGGAGTGTAACCAGTGCCCTCGTGGACACTGGTATTATAAGAGAACGCGGCCAAGTCGGTCCATTCGTCCCAGTCGCTGTATCTACCGATAAACATTTTTAAATATTCCGTTAAAACGAGGTGCGATCGCTCTAAAGAGCCGTTAGTCTGTGGGTGAAAGGCTGTGGTTCGAAATTGTTTAATTTTAAATTTTTGCGCGATAGCTTTCATGAATTTACCAGTGAAATTTGCTGCCTGGTCGGTGAGGATGGCTCTGGGAGTTCCGAATTGACAGATAAATTTTTTTATAAATGCATCTGCGATTTTTATTGATGTGGATTGTTTGAGGGGTTCGCATACGAAGTATTTTGTTAATAAATCTTGCATGGTTAGTATGTATGTATTTCCTTCTTTCGTAGTGGGTAACGGTCCTACTATATCCAGAGCGATTTTGTCAAAGGCTCGTCCAGGCGTATCGGTGAGGATCATTGGTTACCTGGTTTTAACACGGACGAGTTTCTTCTGTTGACAGTCCGCGCAGTTTCGAATGTAGTCCTCCACGGCTTTCTTCATACCTTTCCAAAAATAATAGTGACGAATTCGATTGTAAGTTTTAGTCACTCCTTTGTGTCCGGCTAAAGCGGATGCGTGGTTTTCTATAATAATGTTTTGGCGTTCCGATTCTTCTGGGATTTGGACTATTTGTAAACATATTGTGACACTGATGTCATCCTCGTCGACGGCTTCGAGAATATCCATAATGATATCCTGCCAGCTTAGTTGATCGATATTTGCAGTTTTGGCTATACTGAACGAATGTATTATTAATTCTCTTATTACATCTTTAAGGGAAGATAGGGCTTCGCCCCAAATTGTCGTGGTTAGGGGAGTACTCTGCGTTTCTTTAATAACTAAACCGATGAGAATTTGTCCCCTATTATAGTTTACATGAGCTCTGCCCAATGTGAGTTCGCTTGCTACTATTAGCTCTCCTGCCTCCTGCAGTTGTTTAGCTCCGTCGTCGCAAGTTTTTCCATCGGCGCTTAGAAAGAAAACAAGCGTTTCTTTTCGTAGGGACAATGGGTCACGACTAATTGATGGGGTTATCCTGATATCTCGATCAGGATTTGCTGCGTAAGCTGCATCAGGGGAATCGTCCAGCTCGATTATTGAGCATTCCGAGTCGGTTGTTGATTCGTCAGACGCGTTGGATTCCACCTCGGAATCGGGGTTTTCCTGTTCCTGTGGTGTTGGAGATTGCGGAGGCGAAATAATTTGATAAGGGGTATCTGCCTGTTCCCTTTCTTCTTCTTGGTCCTCCTCTTCTACACTACTCATTGGTTCAGGCGGGTTTACCGCTGGTGTTAGGTTTTTGCGTGCCTTTCGATGCGGCTGTATCCTTGTAGGTGCCGCTCTTAGGCGGGTTTTGCTCGTGGGTTTCGTTGCGGAGGTAAGTGCTTTGGAGCCCCGAGGTCTCCCTGGGCCTCGTTTAGGAGGGGGATGGTCCTCCCAGTCTTCGTCGGCTTCCTCTCGTGGTCGTATGGGGCATGCCTCCACCGTAGGGGGATTACGGGACAGGGCGTCAGCAAGTTTGTTGCTTTTTCCCGGTTGATAGCGAATTTCATAATCGTATTCGGCTAATTTTAGGCGCCACCTAACGAGGCGCGACGTTGGGTCCTTTACCTTGTGTAACCAAATCAAAGGTCGATGGTCGGTATATAAAATAAATTTCCTTCCATAAAGGTAAGGACGGAAGTACCTGATGCAATAAACAATGGCTAAGAGTTCCTTTTCTATAGTAGAGTAATTGATTTCCGCTTTGTTTAGGAGACGGGATGCGTAAGCAATCGGTAACTCCTTTTCAGCGATAGCCTGACTCAATATTCCTCCTATTGCATATTCGGAGGCGTCAGTAGTTACGTGGAATTCTAGTTCAAAATTTGGGTATTGCAGGATAGGCTCTTCTTGCAATGCTGACCTTAAAATGGTCGAAAGCAGTTTGCTGGGACGGTCCCCAGTTAAATGCTGTGTCTTTCTTCAAAAGTTGGGTTAACGGGCGAGCATTTTTAGAAAACTCCGGGATAAACCTTCTATAATATCCGGTTAATCCGAGGAATTCTTTGATTCCTTTGGGTGTGCGAGGAGCTGGGTAGTTCCGGACGGCTTGAATTTTCTGCTGGTCCGGTTTTACGCCTCCCTCGGTAATCACGTGGCCCAAGTATGCAACTTCCTTATGTAGGAATTTGCATTTGGAAGGTTGCAGTTTGAGGTTCGCCTCTCGTAGGCGGTGGGCGAGTTTTTTAAATTTTATTAGGTGCTCGGTGAGAGAACTTGCGTAAAGGACTATGTCGTCCAAATACACGAACATTTCCGTGCCCTGGAGCCCCGTAAGAGTGTGGTCCATCAGACGTTGGAAGGTAGCCGGTGCATTGCAAAGCCCAAACGGCATCCTTACAAATTCATAGTGCCCATGGGGCGTAGAGAATGCTGTTTTTGGTGCGTCTTCTGGCGTCATAGGGATTTGGTGAAATCCTGAAGCAAGATCGAATACGGAGAAATATTTTGCTCCTCCTAATTGGTCCAATATCTCGTTGATATTCGGAAGTGGATATGCGTCGGGAACGGTCTTTTTGTTTAGTTCCCTAAAATCAATTACCATTCGCCACAGGGGTTCCCCATCGGGTCCTGGTTTCTTAGAGACGATCCAGATAGGTGAGTTGTAGGGCGATAATGATGGCTTTATGATTTCGCTTTCCAGCATTTTGTGTACTTGTTTGTTAATTTCCTTCTTATGTATCGGAGGGAAGCGGTATTGCTTCGTATTAACAGGTGCCGGGTCCGTTGTTTGGATTCCGTGTTGAATAGCGGTTGTATGACCTAACTTCTCATCTGGCAGATGGAAGAGGTCGTGGTTTCGCTTTATTATTTGTTGAACGTGGCGTTGTTCTTCCGGATTCATGTGTTCCGTGGAGATCGATTTTAGCACTTGTTCCGCCCTTGAAGGAGTTTCTTCAGAAATTTCCAGTGGTTCCGCAGTAAACGTTTTTGCAAGAGACGTGAGGGGTTTTAGGGGAAGGGTTGATTTAGCGGGATGCGTAGGGAATGAGTGCACTTTCTTGGGTGCCTCGAGTTGGTGGATCGACGGATCCGGGGCTAAGAGGGACTTGTATTTTATAAGGTCAGGGATGGGATTGATGCCTGAAGGCGTCTTTGTCTCTTTTCGTCGTTTCTGCTTAGGTTCTGGGATTATTCTGTCGAATTCTTCCAATTCAACTGTGGGTATCGTGACTACGGAATCTTTCTCGTTCGAATTTACCATTTGCAAGTATGCCTTGCCGTTTTGGTTGCGAACAAGCGCGTTGCCGGCGTGAATTCCCGCGCCCAGGTTTAGCCGGGGCAAGTATCCTTCTTCTAGATTAGGGTTTGATACGTACACGAAGGAATTTGTTTTTGACCTCGCGGGTAGCGTGATTTGATTTCTATTTACAAATGGGATGGAGTTTCCGTGGACGTCCAGCTGTTTCTTGAGGTAGTTAATAGTGGCATTCCTCCCTGTCAAGAATTCGGCTCCGAGTATCCCTTGCGGTTTAATTGGAAAATCGTTTTTTACTACGTGGAACGTGGCATCATCGCCCAAAATTGTTATTTTGATCGTTCCGAGGGTGGGGACAGGGTCCGGAGAGATCCCTTTGAGTAATAGGGTTTTTCCCATGTCGACGTCCTGGATTCTTCTTACGGCCTGAACTTTCAATAAGTTCACCTCAGACCCGGTATCGATCATTAATTCGGGGTCTTCTTCGAAGTCCGGGGAGTAAAGGATCACGGACGGGGCTTCGCTGATCGGACTTAACCGCGCTGTGGCGATTTTCTTTCCTGTATTATTGAATCCATTTGAATTTTTATCGGACGCGCTCCCGCTTGGCCCGTTCCACGATACGCGTCCGTAGTTGTCCGTGGGGGCGGGGCGTTTCCCGAATTCGTCTCCTGAAGGGTTCCAGGATTCCTCATGTTGTAATTGTATATGCGTTTTCTGCATTCCGAGATTAGGTGGCCAGGCTTCTTACAATACCCGCAGATTCGCAGTTCCGTAGGCCTGGTAGGTGGAGGTCGAGTCTTGTCCCAGTAGGGGAGCAGAGGGCTCGGTGCTTGGCTCCCGTAGCCAGCGGTAAGGGTTGGGGGGTACCTCTCGAAAGGTTGAGCGGTCGGACCTTGGTTGCTGCGACAGACCCGCGCGTCGTGACCGGTCTTGTTACAAAGTTGGCACGTCAATTTGGGAATTTTCGGTTCCGAAAACCTGAGGCGGTCCCTTTCGATTTTCTTGTCCACCAGGACGGCTAAATTGAACGCTTCATCGAGTGTTTCGAAGTGGTGTAGCTGTAGTCTCGTCCTTATGTGAGGTGGAAGGCCATCGATGAAAGAATCTAGCGTTAAATGATCTAATTTTTCAGGTTGATCCCGCGGGAAGTCGCGGTAGTATTCTCTATCCTCTTCCAAGATAGCGAATCGGAGGTCCTTTACGCGTGAGATGTACTCCAATATGTGTTCGTTGGATCCTTTGATAACGTTGGCAAGTTCTCCACGATAGTGGTCTGACGTTTTCGCAGGGGAGAATGTAATTTTTAATTGTTTAATTAAATCATTTACAGAGTCAAAGACCCTATCCTCAACAGCCAAGCATGCATGGTCTTGCAGCTTGTTTCGCAACAACCTCGCCAGCTGGGGTTCAGCTTGCGGGGGAACCAGAGCCTTAGCCCTGTTGCAGGCTCTAGCGAATTGCTCTACGGGTATATTGTGCCCGTTAAAAATAGGGACTGTCTCTATGGCGTCCTTTAACTTGATCTGGGGTAATGGATCCTGGTCCGGAATATTGTTACGATTTAATACCTCCGGAATATTGTTACGATATAATACCGGTTTCCTATCGAAACGGGAGGAACCCGGTGTGGCAAAATTATTCGCAATTGGTGGGGGTGCAAGAAGTTTTTCCATCATTTCGCGGATGGCTTGAATCTGACCGGAGAGACCCTCCAACGCGGGGCCGTCAAGACCAGTGGCTACGCCTGAACGCGTATTGGGTTCCGAATTTACAACAAATTTAGCGTGCAAGCTCTCAATTTCGGCTTGTTTTTTTCTTAATAATTGCACCCGTTCCATTAATTCGGCGGTCGCGGTGTCTACAGCGTTAGAGGAAGGGCCCGCGTCTTGATCCATTACGCAAGAGTCGTCGGTTTCGCCGTACACGGACATGTTAAATTTTTCGTTTCCGTTTTATTCGGAAATTATAGGGATTTCCCTAGGTTCAGGCGTCCGGCAGCCGTTGTCTAAACCCTACGGCGCTCTCTACCCTGGTACGCGTTAAAAACGTTACGTCTCTTTTTCGAGAGACAATGTTTTTCGGTGCACGCGGCACATTCACTAATGGGGCGTGCTCTGAGTAAGTGGTCTCTACAACGGGGACACTCGGGGAATATGTCGTTTGGTTGGTAGTGGTGTACTTGATAAATCTCGTCCACCTCTACCGGGTCCAAATCGAAACACTTTAGACAAATATCTTCGCCTTCCGTGGTCGTAGCCACTCCTCCAGAAACACAAACCAATGCGTTTGAATCTGACAATACGCCTCTAAATCTACGGCTTGGGTAATATGGTGTGTCTCGACTTTGGTGTTGATCACACATACTAGCTAAAAGATATTATGGGTATTGTGTACTCGACAGATCTTTTCCTGTCTGAAATAAACAAACGTTCCACCTTGAGCGACCAGAATTACGTCACGTCAGGTTGTCGTTTAAAAATCTAGATCTTCTGGGTTATTAAATTGATCATTGCTCTCGTTAGAGAGGAGGTAGTATTCCGTGCACACGGTGCACCTATTCATGGGGCGAGTCTGGTATATTTCGTTATTGCACCGAGGGCAAGGGGAAAACGAATAAGGCGATCGGTAATAATGAATTATGTATACTGTCACCGTATTCACAGGGTCCAACCAGGAAGAGCACAAGCAAATATCGTCGCCCTGGTTCGTGGTTGCTAAATTCCCTTTCACACAAATTAAGTTTTGTATGCATGCAGTTGCGCTTTGTAGCCCTCGGCCTCGATGGGCTACTGCGATCCTTTGTGGGCGCGTAATATACATGAGTAGTTAATGGGGAACTTTGTGGGCACCGTATTAAAGAATCTTTTCTTGACAACGGTTGACGAAGATCCCACCGCTGTCACCAAAAATTATGTCACGTCCCGGGTGGAGGTCGTTGGGGACGATGGCATAGACGGGGAATTATTGAAGGGAACGCGGGCGCGAATGCCAGATTCGTGGCACTGCGGAGAGTTTGGATTCAGGCGCGAATGCCAGATTCGTGGCACTGAATAGTTTGAGGGAATGCAGGCGCGAATGCCAGATTCGTGGCACTGCGGAGAGTTAGGATTCAGGCGCGAATGCCAGATTCGTAGCACTGAACGGTTTGAGGGAATGCAGGCGCGAATGCCAGATTCGTGGCACTGCGGAGAGTTAGGATTCAGGCGCGAATGCCAGATTCGTGGCACTGCGGAGAGTTAGGATGCAGGCGCGAATGCCAGATTCGTGGCACTGCGGAGAGTTAGGATTCAGGCGCGAATGCCAGATTCGTAGCACTGCGGAGAGTTAGGATGCAGGCGCGAATGCCAGATTCGTGGCACTGCGGAGAGTTAGGATTCAGGCGCGAATGCCAGATTCGTAGCACTGAACGGTTTGAGGGAATGCAGGCGCGAATGCCAGATTCGTGGCACTGCGGAGAGTTAGGATGCAGGCGCGAATGCCAGATTCGTGGCACTGCGGAGAGTTAGGATTCAGGCGCGAATGCCAGATTCGTAGCACTGAATGACCAGGGAAAGTTTAAATGGTAATCACTCCGGAGGTGACGCCCGTTAGAGCACTTTGTTTGTTTTGGCTTTTTAATTGGATTTACCGTTGCATTTATATAGGAAGTCACACGTAATATTTCCGCGAAATATGTCTAGACATATGGGTGTACACGGCCCATGCAAATTTATGTTTGTAAACACTGTAGGAACTCTCGCGTTCACGAACTGAAATCAGCTGTTGCAGTAGCCTGTTTAGATTTGGAGCTTTCGTAACCAAAGGATATTCATAATAATTCGAACCGTGATTTAAAGCCAAGGACTTTATTACTTTGAGCACGAGTGGTGCACTATCAATATATTAGCATGGTTAACATAATAATGCGTCAGACATTAAGCATTAGCACATAACATTTATATAAATAGTAATCAACAGCAATATATGTGTATGAATATGCAATACATGTGTATAACCCAAAGAAAATAGTATGTAAAGTAATAGGAATTTGCTACGCTAACAATATGAGACAATGAGCGTTAGCGGAATAATAATATGAATCAAAATAATATGAAATGCAATAAGCGTTAACGATACAAAATAATATATAGCAATAAGCGTTAATACAAGAATAATAATATGAAATGCAATAAGCGTTAACGATACAAAATGATAATATAAAGCAATAAGCGTTAATACAAGAATAATAATATGAAATGCAATAAGCGTTAACAATACAAAATAATATATATGATGGTGATATGCCGTATAACAATAAAGGTAATTATAATTTCTTACGGTAGTTGCAGTAGAACACTGAATTTAAACACTTGATTTGTTGGTTTAATGGTTTTACAGAGGAAGTATTTCCTTAGAAGAATGAATAATAATGAATGAATTCCGGTCTCGCGGTTCCTTGTATTTATAGGGTTTACAAGAATGTCAGGTATGAAGGGTGTGCGCGGTATGCACCTTGACATATTTACGAAATATGCGTCGCAATAGGACTTCCGGGGTTTTTATAAATGTCTATATTTAGACTACGTTTATGAATCATGCGTGAAATATGCGTCGCAATTGGTTTCCAAGATTCTGTTAAACTATTGATAAGACCCATTAGGTGGATTTTAGGCGTTTTGACGGGAAAGGGGTGAGAGTGGCTTTGACTCGGTGAGTCGTAAAGAGGGGCTGAGACGTGGTCTCGAGATAAGAGAGTTTTTGGGACGAGGGACTTGTTTAAATTTAAATAGGAGGGAAGTGGTCATGCCACGTAAGGCGAAGAGGGGATTTGGAGGTCGTAGTTGACCATCTTGAGATGGGGACCGCTAAGGTACATCGCCAAGGTGATCAGTGATTTGGGGAAAAGGGGTAAGATTTGAGTTTGATGGATTTTGATGGAGTTATGGAGCGATTTATGAGGGAGACTTTAGAATAATACCGCGCGAAAAATAGTGGGACATCACAGTAGAAATATTATTTCAAGCAGATATGTAGCATGCATTCTGAAGCTAGCAGTATTCTAAAGCGTTCCGATTTAACGTCGCAGCGTATCGCGCGATGTCGCGTAATTCGAATCCTCTGGAGCAGTCGCGCGGGATGACGTCATTTGATGGCGCGTAGAACGCTCGAACGAAATAGAATTATGCGACGTCAGCAGAAATTTTTTTTCCATACCAACAGACATACTTTTTTCCGAACCATTATGTAGCAAGCATTCTGAAGCTAACAAGTTTTAAAGCGTTCCGATTTAACATCGCAGCGCGTCGCGCGATCTCGCGTAATTCGAATCCTCTGGAGCAGTCGTACGGGATGACGTCATGTGGTGGCGCGAAGAAGGCGCGAATCAGAATTATGCGGCTTCAGCTGAAATTTCTTTCTCCAACGCAGAGAAAGAATTATTTTTGAAACGTCGAATCTTAAAATTAGGCGGTGGCGAGGAGAGAAGGAGGATAAATGAAATTGATAAATAATATGTGCTTTAGATTCGTGTAGTACCGATCTCCGCCATACCCCAACTCACCGCAGCACCTCCTGGACTGCGGAACTGCCCGACCGATCCACAATCGATCGGCCCATCATAAGTCAGCGACAAAACGCTCACCCAATCAAATTTCCCCACTTCTGTCGATCCGCTGAAAAGCTGGAGAAGACGGCTAACGGAAATCGATCAGCCATGTTTGACTTCTTCCGTTCACGCAGCGTACGATTGAAGACGCGTTTTCCTCGTGGCATTCGTTGTTCAACTAACTCGTGAATATCTCACTCTAATTGTGCTCAGTAGTGCTCATCAAGTTAATCACTCGTCTCTCATCCAGCTCACGTTCACAAAACATCGCATTCTCAACGATTGTGGGTCGTGGTCTGTGCGCGACCGCCTGTTTCTAGTAGCGCGATAACTCTCAATTCAGCACAACGTGCTTACTCTCACCGCTCACCTCCTTTTTATATAGTGATTCACTCCGCGAGTGTTTAAAATAAATTGACTCTGTAAATCTCTCACGAACACTGTGTTTTACTTTCTGCGCCTAACCTAAAACCGGTATCATCTCACGTGGCCAACGGTCAGACGCTCAAACAATATGCGTTTAAGAGATTATATATTGTTACATAGAAAAGAATATAAAATAGAATATAAATATAATTCAACATTTTTTTTCCTACGAGCATCAGCTAGAATATCATTGATAGCACATGCTAACAGTTCGCAATCTACAAGATAATCCTCGTCGTAATATTCGCCATCACGTATGATTTTAGCAGCACGACGCGTATCTAATGTTTCACAGGCAACATCGCTCTGCTGTAGCACGTTAACAAAAGATTCAAATTTTGTCCTCACATCTTCTGCAGTTTGATATAGCCGCGGATACACATAGTTTATGCATGGCTCAAGATTAAATAAAAATGATACTGTATTCATTTTGAAATACAGCGACTTAATATCCATTGTCATCTTTACAATCGGTGAATTACAGTTCCGAAGAAATTCCACCGTTAATTCATCAATCCGCATCGAAGGTGATCCAGGCAATTTTGCACGTTCTTCGATTGATGTACGGCTTTCGAATAGCACATTCCATGTATGCCATGGTAATATGAGATGATTCCCATGATTGTCGCCTAGAAGAACTTCTACATCAGCAGTAGTAAGGCTGGGCGGCTTCTAACGCAGGTCGTCTGAGGGGAGCGCGGCGGCGGGGGGAAGTGAGGGCGCGCGGGGGAGTGCGGCGGAGGGAAACCTGGGCGCGGGGCCTGGGGGAGAGGAAGAGTGGTTGCGTGCGCACGAGCCGCGGAGTGGGGGATGCCGCAACCGCGGAGGGGATCACTCCGGGCCGAGCCGCCGCGGAGACCTGACCCACCGTCCCCGAAATTTTTTAGAGGGAGGGAATGACCCCCGAAAAGTCTTTTTCAGACTTTGGCCCACCCCGAAAAATTTTTCAGACCTAACCCAGGGAGGGGACGGCCCCCAGGATTTTTTTTCAAACCAACATGCGTCGGAAATTGTTTAATAATTTATTTTTTATCTGAAATTGTTTCGGACGATGTCGGGAAAGATCGGGAAAGGTCCGGAAAGATCGGGAAAGATCGACGTTCTTTTCTTTTACGAACCACGTCTTCGGGAATATGCAGCAGAAATTTTCCCCCAATGCATAATAATTAATTTTTGAATCAGCGATCTACCGAACCATTATGCAGCATTCATTCTAAAGCTAACAGTATTCTAAAGCGTTCCGATTTAACGTCGCAGCGTATCGCGCGATCTCGCGTAATTCGAATCCTCTGGAGCAGCCCTACGGGATGACGTCATGTGGTGGTGCGAAGAAGGCGCGAATCATAGAAAGAATTATGTGGTGTCAGCAGAAATTGGTGAGGTGAGAAGAAAGAAGACGGATAAGTAAATAGAAAAATAATATGATTAAGAGATTTATTTAAAATTAAAAGAATATAAAAATATAAATAGAAATGTAATATAATTAAACATTTTTTTTTCCTACGAGCATTAGCTAGAATATCATTGATGGCACATGCTACCAGTTCGCAATCTATAAGATAATCCTCATCGTAATATTCGCCATCACGTATGATTTTAGCAGCAGGACGCGTATCTAATGTTTCGCAGGCAGCATCGGTCTGTTACAACACGTTAACAAAAGTTTTAAAGTTTTTCCTCACATCTTCTGCAGTTTGATGCAGCCGCGGATACACATAGCTTATACATGGCTTAAGATTAAATAAAAATGATACTGTATTCAGTTTGAAATACAAAGACTTCTTATGTAGTGTCGTCTTTACAATTGGAGGCGAGAATCATAGAAAGAATTATGCAGAGTCGATAGAAATTGGTGAGGAGTGAAGGAGGCAGACAGACAAGTAAATAGATTGTAATATATGTAAAATGATTATATATTGTTCCATTAATTAAAAAATAGAAATATAAAAAGAAAAAATATAAAAATAGAAAATAAATAGTGCCTCGACAGAACCATCTATCTCTCCCTCTCTCCCTCTCTCTCTCTCTCTCTCTCTCTCTCTCTCTCTCTCTCTCTCTCTCTCTGTCTATCAATCTCTTTCTTTCTCCTTCTCTTTCCTTCTCTTTTTCTCTTCTTCACATCAATCGCAAGACAACTTGAACATTCTCGAACAGCTGATGGACTTCCTATTTACTTTTCGCGACATCATACATACATACTCTTCCCACAACACCTCGTATAAATTCATACACACTCGCGCTCTCGTGACCAACCCGAGTGTTCAGTTACACAGAACAGTAAATAATTCGACTATATTCGCCGAAACTGTTACGTATCTATTGTATCGCCTCAATTCTTTATCTCTAAATAAATCGCACTATTCTCAACATTTTTTAGTTCTCTCTATACAAATAGGATATCAAAATACAATATAAAAAGAACAAATATAATAATAATAATAATAATAATTTAATTTAATTTATTGCCACTTTCGTGTTACAATTTAACGATCAAATAATCTTTCCATTTCATTCCCATGATTGTGTCAGTGTAAGTCCCACCCTTCTAATGTATCCTATTGTCTCTTAACAATTTTTTCTATTTTACAAGTGTTTCCTAATCTATTCTATGTTACATAATCTTCTTTTATCACTTTCCTGTTCTTCCCATCTTTTCCTTCTCCCTATTATCTCCCGTAGAATAGCCAAGCTTTTCCCTTCTCCTCTAATTACCTCTGCACAATTCCTGCCACTCTCTCAACTTACTTCACATGTTTCAATCGCGTGTTTCACTGTTTCTTCCTCTTTCTTACATACTCTTTCTTCTTTCATTAGCCAATATTTGCATGTTCTTGTTTCACTACCCTGTATGAATCTTCCTATCCTTTCTAATTCTCCTCTCCTTTTCTCATTTCCCCCCCATAAGCATTTCGGTTTATCTCCTGGTTTCCTTGCCACCTCTTTTAATTCTCTTAGGAACTTTGACTCTTTTACTTTCATCTGTCTTTCTTGTTCTTGGATGTCAATTACTTATCTGTTCTAATTTTTAATCCACACTTCTTCTCCATTTAATCTTCTTCTTTTCCATTCTTCGTTCATTCATTCGGTCATTCTTGACCATCCTCTCCCTTCCAAGAATTTGATTCGCATTCTTTCCTTTTTTCCTTACTTCATTTCCTCTCATTAGTCTTCTCCTACATTCATATCGTATCGATCCTTCTTCCGAGTTTATTAGTGTCTCTTCAAACTTCATTACCCTTACTCCCATTTTAATTGCTATGCCATCTCTTCCTGTTTCTTTTAACAGCCAATATGTTGATGTTGATCTCTCCAATTTCATTATCCATCGTATGTATTTCGTCTGCAATTTTTCTATTTCCTCATACCTTCTCCATCCCCATATCGCTGCTCTATACGCCACGATGCTTCTAACTAGCGCATCAAACAGTTTCATTCTTATTTCAGTCATCTCTGAATAATCTTTCTCCAATACATCCCCCCATACTTCTCCTAGTATCATATTCGCTTCCCTAACTACCTTCTTAATATGGTGTTTATCCTCGCTGTTCCCTCCCTCTCGTTCTATAATCTAAATATTTCAGTTCTCTTACTCTTTCCTCTTCATTCCAACGGAATCTTTCCTATTTTCTTCTTCCTCCTGCTTTCCTGCATATCATTATCTTAGACTTTTACACATTTAACTCCAAGCCTTTCTTCTTTATGTATCTCTCGAATCTCTTTATCGTATTCTTAGGTCCCTGTGCATTATTTACCATTAACACATCACCCGCGTATGAAATTGTTAAAATTTTCCTTCTATCTATTACGACTCCTCCTTCCTGTTCTTTGCTCATTTCTTCTTTCCAGGTCTGCAAATGCGACATTGAAAAGTGTCAAGCTTAACGGGCACCCTTGTCTAACACCCTTTCCTGTTAAAAAAAACTTTCCTATCAGTTCCTTCTTCATTCCTAAAGCGCATATAGTTCTGTCGTGCATTTCCTGTATCCGTATTCTTAGTTGTTCGCCTACTCCTTCTTCATAAAGTCTTTTCCAAATTTCTTCCCTTTCCAATCAATCAAATGCTCTATTCATATCCGTGAAAAACAGATATAGTTTCCCTCTTTCTTTTGAGGTTTCTATATCTATAACCATTTTAACTACTGCTATTGCGTCTACTGTTCCTCTCCTTCTCCTGAATCGCTTATGCGTATCGTTTAATATCCCATTTTCCATTTGTTCTTCTAATTTTCTCCTTAGAATTTCCATGCATATCTTATAATCCGTGTCCATCTAAGTTATGCCCCTATAGTTCTTAACCATTTCCCTTTCTCCTTTTTTTTTTTTTTTTTTTTTTGAATACAGAACTTACTATTCCCTCTTTCCATTCTTCCGGAAAGTCCCCTTTCTTCCATGTTCTGTTTATCACCTTTGTTTGATTACCTATATTTATGAAGATGATTGCGACCTCGATGTTGAATTAAGATATAATTTAAATGCTGGAGTTTAAATTTTAAGTCTGTTCGACTTTTAATATCTTACATGATTTGAGTTGAAATCGACGTGAGCCAGATCGGTTTCTATCTATATTTACCTAATAAATTTTTATACAAAAGGACTTAATTTGTAAATTATTTTTTGCTATATTCAATAAAAATTGGAATTTTATGTTCATTAAGAATAGGTGTTTACCCTGTGATAATTGATGGTTGGGCTTCAAATTCTAATTATTCAATATTAGGAACGATTGGGTCAATTTCACAGTCAGTTTCTTATGAAGTAAGTTTATTTTTAACAATATTTTCTGTAATTTTATTAATTGAAAATTATTCATTATTGGATTTATATAAATTTCAATATTATATTAAATTTATTTTAATTTTAATTCCAATACTACGACAAGAAAATCGCGGATAGTTCTTTTAAAATCGGAGACCATGTGCTACTGCACGACAAGACGCGAGCGGTCCAAAACTAACACCTGCGTGGATAGGCTCTAACACGTTTCAAAGCACGCACGATAATAATAATTATAGTATAGAGGGCGACGAACAATCCGCGTTCAGACAAACACTTCATAGAATAGGGCAGTAATAGGGAAATGGTCACAGTATTGAAGGAAAGTAACGATACACTAACAATTACATATAAGGATAAGACTAAGAAAGGTAATTTATTGAAAAAGATGGTAAATAAGCGCACAACTAGGCGTCGTCGTCCCAGCCACGTAGGGCGCAGTCGGCCTCCAATAACGACCACAGTCGAGGCCGCGGATCAGGCCCAACGAAGATGTCCCCATGACGTTCTACAAAAAAAGAAAAAACAATTGCAAGACTATTACTACACGCACGGAAATCGAAACAATAAGCAGATCAATCCTCCGATGCAATAAGACACTCACCAAATAGGACCCTCAGACCCCATGAGTCTTCGTCTTCCTCCCAGAATTCTGCGTGCTGGAAGAATCGGTGCCAGTGAACCCGAACAACCCATACGTCAACTCAACGTTTGGATACAGCGAAGAAATAAGAATACCCATACAACAGCAGGATTTATACACATTGCCGTGTGAAAGTTTTCTCTACGTGGAGGGAAAATTGAAGATAAATAAGCCAAACGATACATTAACGGTGACGTTGGGAAATAATTGCATGGCGTTCTTATTTGATGAGATTCGATACGAGCCGAATGGCGTGGAGATTGATCGCAACAGAAACGTTGGAATAACTAGCACCCTTAAAAACTATGTATCGTTGACATCTAGCGAAGACAAAAATATGGAGAATGCCGGATGGGGCTTGAAACGACGCGATGGGTCAATATTGAAAAATCATTTCAATTTTTGCATCCCACTCAAATATTTGCTGGGATTTTGTGAGAACTACAAACGCATTATTATTAATGTGCGTCACGAATTGATTTTAATACGATCGCGCAACGACAATAATGCTCTAATAGGATCGCCGATGCTGGAACCAGAAATTGAATTACTTAAAGTGCAGTGGCGGATGCCTCATGTGACGCTGAACGACGTTAATAAGCTATCCTTGCTACGTGCTTTGGAACGTGGGCAAAACCTGTGCATTTGTTTTCAATCGTGGAATCTGTACGAGTATCCTCTCTTACAGAGTACAACCAAGCATTCGTGGGCCGTGAAGGCGTCTGCACAGCTGGAGAAGCCGCGAGTTATTATCCTTGCTCTACAGACTGGTCGAAGGAATGTGATGAGCGAAGACGTTACTAGGTTCAACAACTGCAAATTGACCAATGTAAAACTTTTTCTCAAGTCGGAATTTTACCCATACGATGACATGAACTTGGACTTTGACAAGAATAAGCATGCCATCTTGTATCATATGTATACGCAATTCCATAAATCGTATTATGGACATAGTTGCAACGAGGCATTATTCACCGTGGCCGAATTTTTACAATTTGGTCCCCTCGTGGTAATTGATTGTTCGCGACAAAATGAGTCGATCAAGAATGGCACAGTGCACGTGCGCATAGAATTCGAGTGTAAAGGGAATGTGCCGATAAATACTACGGCCTACTGTCTGATTCTACACGATCGGGTGGTTGAATACAATCCGCTGACAAACGTGGTGCGCAAAATCAATTAAATTGCCACGCCCTCTCCTGTGTCAAATTCATACAAAATTTCATCGTGAAAATCGAGATGCTTTACGAGAAGGACTGCATTCTCCCGACTGTCTTGGAAGTGAGCGGACCTCTAAATTGTATCGATAATGGTCGCACCAACATTTGTTGACCTGCAAGGGTTCATCGTCGATGGAAGATTTGTCGTCAAGGAAGTGGCTGTCCTACGAATGGGAACAATTCTCTCGCACTATATTTTTGGGAGTTCGATGCCACAATATCTTCTTACGAAATCCGACAAATCGAGCATTCGGTGGTTGGTGGTAAAACATCATGGACTACGGTGGGACGATGGAGAAGTTCCATACTGTATGGCTAAACGGCTAATTACGAAAGCTGTAGCTGATGCGATCGACGAAGAAGATGACGCATCCCATATCGTATACGTAGAAGGGTTGCAGAAACGCGACTGGCTTGTGGATTTCCTCGATGAAAATACCAGAGCGGACGTAGTCATTGAGACGCTGGACATTGACTACGAGGATATCAAATCTCTAAATAAGCTAAATGTAATTAATACTCTGCGATGTGGCAGACACGCAAAGCACTCTGCCATGCAAAATGTATTTAAAATATTCAACTGGTGGCCTAAACGCCAGAGAGAAATGCTTAAATAAAATATAATCAATTTTAATGTATAAAATGTTTTTCTTCACCCTCTCCAACCTAATCTCCTGCACATGATGTATGCCAGATTAAGACGATAGTTATAATTACGTAGAAGTGGTTTGATACACGTTCAGAGTGATACGATAGACGTTGAAAGTTACCATACACGTACAATACATGATCAAAGTGGTACCATACACGATCAAAGTGGTTCGATTCATGTTGAAAGTGGTTCAATTGATGTTGAAAGTGGTTCGATTGTGGTTGAAAGTGGTTCAATACACGTTCGATACACGATCAAGGTGGTTCGATTGATGTTGAAAGTGGTTGGATTCATGTTCGATTGATGTTGAAAGTGGTTCGATTGTGGTTGAAAGTGGTTCGATTGATGTTCGATTGATGTTGAAAGTGGTTCGATTGATGTTCGGTTGATGTTGAAAGTGGTACGTTTGATGTTGAAAGTGGTACGATTGATGTTGAAAGTGGTTCGATTGTGGTTGAAAGTGGTACCATACACGTTCAAAGTGGTTCGATTGATGTTGAAAGTGGTACGAATCACGTTCGATTCACGTTCGATTCACGTTCAGAGTGGTACGATTCACGTTCGATTCACGTTCAGAGTGGTACGATTCACGTTCGATTCACGTTCAGAGTGGTACGATTCACGTTCGATTCACGTTCAGAGTCGTTCAATACCCGTTCGATTCACGTTCGATTCACGTTCGATATACGATAAAAGTGGCTCAATACATGTTCCATACACATTCAAAGTGGTATGATCTAGTCGAACAATGTGTTCAAAGAAAAAAGGAGAAACGTTCCCCTGTTGAGCACATTGTTCGACTAGATCATACCACTTTGAATGTGTATGGAACATGTATTGAGCCACTTTTATCGTATATCGAACGTGAATCGAACGGGTATTGAACGACTCTGAACGTGAATCGAACGTGAATCGTACCACTCTGAACGTGAATCGAACGTGAATCGTACCACTCTGAACGTGAATCGAACGTGAATCGTACCACTCTGAACGTGAATCGAACGTGAATCGAACGTGATTCGTACCACTTTCAACATCAATCGAACCACTTTGAACGTGTATGGTACCACTTTCAACCACAATCGAACCACTTTCAACATCAATCGTACCACTTTCAACATCAAACGTACCACTTTCAACATCAACCGAACATCAATCGAACCACTTTCAACATCAATCGAACATCAATCGAACCACTTTCAACCACAATCGAACCACTTTCAACATCAATCGAACATGAATCCAACCACTTTCAACATCAATCGAACCACCTTGATCGTGTATCGAACGTGTATTGAACCACTTTCAACCACAATCGAACCACTTTCAACATCAATTGAACCACTTTCAACATGAATCGAACCACTTTGATCGTGTATGGTACCACTTTGATCATGTTCGACGGTCCGCTACAAATTCTATGCGCACGTCCACTGTGCCATTCTTGATCGACTCATTTTGTCGCGAACAATCAATTACCACGAGGGGACCAAATTGTAAAAATTCGGCCACGGTGAATAATGCCTCGTTGCAACTATGTCCATAATACGATTTATGGAATTGCGTATACATATGATACAAGATGGCATGCTTATTCTTGTCAAAGTCCAAGTTCATGTCATCGTATGGGTAAAATTCCGACTTGAGAAAAAGTTTTACATTGGTCAATTTGCAGTTGTTGAACCTAGTAACGTCTTCGCTCATCACATTCCTTCGACCAGTCTGTAGAGCAAGGATAATAACTCGCGGCTTCTCCAGCTGTGCAGACGCCTTCACGGCCCACGAATGCTTGGTTGTACTCTGTAAGAGAGGATACTCGTACAGATTCCACGATTGAAAACAAATGCACAGGTTTTGCCCACGTTCCAAAGCACGTAGCAAGGATAGCTTATTAACGTCGTTCAGCGTCACATGAGGCATCCGCCACTGCACTTTAAGTAATTCAATTTCTGGTTCCAGCATCGGCGATCCTATTAGAGCATTATTGTCGTTGCGCGATCGTATTAAAATCAATTCGTGACGCACATTAATAATAATGCGTTTGTAGTTCTCACAAAATCCCAGCAAATATTTGAGTGGGATGCAAAAATTGAAATGATTTTTCAATATTGACCCATCGCGTCGTTTCAAGCCCCATCCGGCATTCTCCATATTTTTGTCTTCGCTAGATGTCAACGATACATAGTTTTTAAGGGTGCTAGTTATTCCAACGTTTCTGTTGCGATCAATCTCCACGCCATTCGGCTCGTATCGAATCTCATCAAATAAGAACGCCATGCAATTATTTCCCAACGTCACCGTTAATGTATCGTTTGGCTTATTTATCTTCAATTTTCCCTCCACGTAGAGAAAACTTTCACACGGCAATGTGTATAAATCCTGCTGTTGTATGGGTATTCTTATTTCTTCGCTGTATCCAAACGTTGAGTTGACGTATGGGTTGTTCGGGTTCACTGGCACCGATTCTTCCAGCACGCAGAATTCTGGGAGGAAGA
This sequence comes from Andrena hattorfiana, assembly GCA_944738655.2. Lineage (NCBI taxonomy): Eukaryota > Metazoa > Arthropoda > Insecta > Hymenoptera > Andrenidae > Andrena > Andrena hattorfiana. The sequence continues at coordinate 27,286,410 of OX122894.2, read as the reverse complement.
CGAAGACTCATGGGGTCTGAGGGTCCTATTTGGTGAGTGTCTTATTGCATCGGAGGATTGATCTGCTTATTGTTTCGATTTCCGTGCGTGTAGTAATAGTCTTGCAATTGTTTTTTCTTTTTTTGTAGAACGTCATGGGGACATCTTCGTTGGGCCTGATCCGCGGCCTCGACTGTGGTCGTTATTGGAGGCCGACTGCGCCCTACGTGGCTGGGACGACGACGCCTAGTTGTGCGCTTATTTACCATCTTTTTCAATAAATTACCTTTCTTAGTCTTATCCTTATATGTAATTGTTAGTGTATCGTTACTTTCCTTCAATACTGTGACCATTTCCCTATTACTGCCCTATTCTATGAAGTGTTTGTCTGAACGCGGATTGTTCGTCGCCCTCTATACTGTAATTATTATTATCGTGCGTGCTTTGAAACGTGTTAGAGCCTATCCACGCAGGTGTTAGTTTTGGACCGCTCGCGTCTTGTCGTGCAGTAGCACATGGTCTCCGATTTTAAAAGAACTATCCGCGATTTTCTTGTCGTAGTATTGGAATTAAAATTAAAATAAATTTAATATAATATTGAAATTTATATAAATCCAATAATGAATAATTTTCAATTAATAAAATTACAGAAAATATTGTTAAAAATAAACTTACTTCATAAGAAACTGACTGTGAAATTGACCCAATCGTTCCTAATATTGAATAATTAGAATTTGAAGCCCAACCATCAATTATCACAGGGTAAACACCTATTCTTAATGAACATAAAATTCCAATTTTTATTGAATATAGCAAAAAATAATTTACAAATTAAGTCCTTTTGTATAAAAATTTATTAGGTAAATATAGATAGAAACCGATCTGGCTCACGTCGATTTCAACTCAAATCATGTAAGATATTAAAAGTCGAACAGACTTAAAATTTAAACTCCAGCATTTAAATTATATCTTAATTCAACATCGAGGTCGCAATCATCTTCATAAATATAGGTAATCAAACAAAGGTGATAAACAGAACATGGAAGAAAGGGGACTTTCCGGAAGAATGGAAAGAGGGAATAGTAAGTTCTGTATTCAAAAAAAAAAAAAAAAAAAAAGGAGAAAGGGAAATGGTTAAGAACTATAGGGGCATAACTTAGATGGACACGGATTATAAGATATGCATGGAAATTCTAAGGAGAAAATTAGAAGAACAAATGGAAAATGGGATATTAAACGATACGCATAAGCGATTCAGGAGAAGGAGAGGAACAGTAGACGCAATAGCAGTAGTTAAAATGGTTATAGATATAGAAACCTCAAAAGAAAGAGGGAAACTATATCTGTTTTTCACGGATATGAATAGAGCATTTGATTGATTGGAAAGGGAAGAAATTTGGAAAAGACTTTATGAAGAAGGAGTAGGCGAACAACTAAGAATACGGATACAGGAAATGCACGACAGAACTATATGCGCTTTAGGAATGAAGAAGGAACTGATAGGAAAGTTTTTTTTAACAGGAAAGGGTGTTAGACAAGGGTGCCCGTTAAGCTTGACACTTTTCAATGTCGCATTTGCAGACCTGGAAAGAAGAAATGAGCAAAGAACAGGAAGGAGGAGTCGTAATAGATAGAAGGAAAATTTTAACAATTTCATACGCGGGTGATGTGTTAATTGTAAATAATGCACAGGGACCTAAGAATACGATAAAGAGATTCGAGAGATACATAAAGAAGAAAGGCTTGGAGTTAAATGTGTAAAAGTCTAAGATAATGATATGCAGGAAAGCAGGAGGAAGAAGAAAATAGGAAAGATTCCGTTGGAATGAAGAGGAAAGAGTAAGAGAACTGAAATATTTAGATTATAGAACGAGAGGGAGGGAACAGCGAGGATAAACACCATATTAAGAAGGTAGTTAGGGAAGCGAATATGATACTAGGAGAAGTATGGGGGGATGTATTGGAGAAAGATTATTCAGAGATGACTGAAATAAGAATGAAACTGTTTGATGCGCTAGTTAGAAGCATCGTGGCGTATAGAGCAGCGATATGGGGATGGAGAAGGTATGAGGAAATAGAAAAATTGCAGGCGAAATACATACGATGGATAATGAAATTGGAGAGATCAACATCAACATATTGGCTGTTAAAAGAAACAGGAAGAGATGGCATAGCAATTAAAATGGGAGTAAGGGTAATGAAGTTTGAAGAGACACTAATAAACTCGGAAGAAGGATCGATACGATATGAATGTAGGAGAAGACTAATGAGAGGAAATGAAGTAAGGAAAAAAGGAAAGAATGCGAATCAAATTCTTGGAAGGGAGAGGATGGTCAAGAATGACCGAATGAATGAACGAAGAATGGAAAAGAAGAAGATTAAATGGAGAAGAAGTGTGGATTAAAAATTAGAACAGATAAGTAATTGACATCCAAGAACAAGAAAGACAGATGAAAGTAAAAGAGTCAAAGTTCCTAAGAGAATTAAAAGAAGTGGCAAGGAAACCAGGAGATAAACCGAAATGCTTATGGGGGGGAAATGAGAAAAGGAGAGGAGAATTAGAAAGGATAGGAAGATTCATACAGGGTAGTGAAACAAGAACATGCAAATATTGGCTAATGAAAGAAGAAAGAGTATGTAAGAAAGAGGAAGAAACAGTGAAACACGCGATTGAAACATGTGAAGTAAGTTGAGAGAGTGGCAGGAATTGTGCAGAGGTAATTAGAGGAGAAGGGAAAAGCTTGGCTATTCTACGGGAGATAATAGGGAGAAGGAAAAGATGGGAAGAACAGGAAAGTGATAAAAGAAGATTATGTAACATAGAATAGATTAGGAAACACTTGTAAAATAGAAAAAATTGTTAAGAGACAATAGGATACATTAGAAGGGTGGGACTTACACTGACACAATCATGGGAATGAAATGGAAAGATTATTTGATCGTTAAATTGTAACACGAAAGTGGCAATAAATTAAATTAAATTATTTATTATTTATTTAATTTCGACCTTGCGGCCCAGAAATGTGACTTGGTTTACAATTCCTCTTAACCTCACACCCGCATACCACTCCCGCTCGTTCAAACTCATCCACACCTACTCTACTTCCGCTTACACTATTTCGCCTCTATATGTTTAACGTAGTCTCTTTCCTATACTATCCGCTTATCTATTAAAATTAGTTTCTCTCCTAACCTTCTGTTCTATTGCACGCTATTATTCTTTGGTGTTATTTTGTCTCTCTCTCTCCTTATCCTTTTCTTTCCTCCTTCCTTCTATACCCCTTAGCCATTCCACCACTTCCTCTACCCTTCTCTCCTGAAGTATTTTTTCCAAACTTATATTTATTCTTTCCACACCTGTGCAGTCTTCCGCCAGATGTTTTAACGACCCTATATCCCTTTCACATAACTTACATCTTCTATCCTCCTCCTTCATCCAATATCTATTCCCCTCTTCCATATTTCCGCATCTTGCTCTTGCCATGAGGCTCTGGCTTCCTCTTGCTCCTCCCTCTTCCAAATATTTTGGCAAGTTCACCCTATATAAGTACTTGTACATTTTATTGTACCTTGCTTCCCTTATCCTATTCCATTGCCATTGCCCTTGATTTTCTCTGTCCCTCTCCTTCAGTATTCTCGTTGTGTCCTTCCCTTCTCGTTTTTCTAGCTCTAAACCTAATTGACTGAACCCGTTCCTATTTAAATACTCTGTCCTCTCTCTACTATTTCTTGTGTTACCTCCCCCTTTCTTCTTTTCCCTTAAACACTCCCTCACTAGACAACGTTCTTCCGCATTCTCTATTCTTTCCTCGTATCCCAGTGCTCTTACTCCCGCTTTCACACGTAACTTCTCCCTCTTAGTTTCCTCCAGTACAATATAGTCCGGCGTTGTTCTGTCCAGTTTTAGGCACCATAAATTAAATTATTATTATTATTATTATATTTGTTCTTTTTATATTGTATTTTGATATCCTATTTGTATAGAGAGAACTAAAAAATGTTGAGAATAGTGCGATTTATTTAGAGATAAAGAATTGAGGCGATACAATAGATACGTAACAGTTTCGGCGAATATAGTCGAGTTATTTACTGTTCTGTGTAACTGAACACTCGGGTTGGTCACGAGAGCGCGAGTGTGTATGAATTTATACGAGGTGTTGTGGGAAGAGTATGTATGTATGATGTCGCGAAAAGTAAATAGGAAGTCCATCAGCTGTTCGAGAATGTTCAAGTTGTCTTGCGATTGATGTGAAGAAGAGAAAAAGAGAAGGAAAGAGAAGGAGAAAGAAAGAGATTGATAGACAGAGAGAGAGAGAGAGAGAGAGAGAGAGAGAGAGAGAGAGAGAGAGAGAGGGAGAGAGGGAGAGATAGATGGTTCTGTCGAGGCACTATTTATTTTCTATTTTTATATTTTTTCTTTTTATATTTCTATTTTTTAATTAATGGAACAATATATAATCATTTTACATATATTACAATCTATTTACTTGTCTGTCTGCCTCCTTCACTCCTCACCAATTTCTATCGACTCTGCATAATTCTTTCTATGATTCTCGCCTCCAATTGTAAAGACGACACTACATAAGAAGTCTTTGTATTTCAAACTGAATACAGTATCATTTTTATTTAATCTTAAGCCATGTATAAGCTATGTGTATCCGCGGCTGCATCAAACTGCAGAAGATGTGAGGAAAAACTTTAAAACTTTTGTTAACGTGTTGTAACAGACCGATGCTGCCTGCGAAACATTAGATACGCGTCCTGCTGCTAAAATCATACGTGATGGCGAATATTACGATGAGGATTATCTTATAGATTGCGAACTGGTAGCATGTGCCATCAATGATATTCTAGCTAATGCTCGTAGGAAAAAAAAATGTTAAATTATATTACATTTCTATTTATATTTTTATATTCTTTTAATTTTAAATAAATCTCTTAATCATATTATTTTTCTATTTACTTATCCGTCTTCTTTCTTCTCACCTCACCAATTTCTGCTGACACCACATAATTCTTTCTATGATTCGCGCCTTCTTCGCACCACCACATGACGTCATCCCGTAGGGCTGCTCCAGAGGATTCGAATTACGCGAGATCGCGCGATACGCTGCGACGTTAAATCGGAACGCTTTAGAATACTGTTAGCTTTAGAATGAATGCTGCATAATGGTTCGGTAGATCGCTGATTCAAAAATTAATTATCATGCATTGGGGGAAAATTTCTGCTGCATATTCCCGAAGACGTGGTTCGTAAAAGAAAAGAACGTCGATCTTTCCCGATCTTTCCCGACCTTTCCCGATCTTTCCCGACATCGTCCGAAACAATTTCAGATAAAAAATAAATTATTAAACAATTTCCGACGCATGTTGGTTTGAAAAAAAATCCTGGGGGCCGTCCCCTCCCTGGGTTAGGTCTGAAAAATTTTTCGGGGTGGGCCAAAGTCTGAAAAAGACTTTTCGGGGGTCATTCCCTCCCTCTAAAAAATTTCGAGGACGGTGGGCCAGGTCTCCGCGGCTGCTCGGCCCGGAGTGATCTCCTCCGCGGTTGCGGCTTCCCCCACTCCGCGGCTCGTGCGCGCGCAACCACTCTTCCTCTCCCCGCAGGCCCCGCGCCAAGGTTTCCCTCCGCCGCGCTCCCCCGCGCGCCCTCACTTGCCCCCGCCCCCGCGCTCCCCTCAGAGGACCTGCGTTAGAACCCGCCTAGCGTTACTACTAGGCTAGCCATCGGTCCTACGTTGATACCAATTTCCAAATATTTGCTACCCACGGATGGTAACGCGTATCTTCTGACCATGATACGCGATGCTCGGCGCGGACTAAGAGAACAATCAAAGCTATGAAATTGTCCGCTCGTATTAGGAATACAATTTTGAGAATATGTGAAAATTAAGTCTTACCAAGCAACTGTAATCTCCCCGCATTGAGCTACACCATCATCTTGTACGATCGGAACATAATAATTCATACGTTCAACGTTTCCTTCGGCACTGGTACTGCACATTTCTTTTTCAGAGCACTATTTGTTGCGTCGAAAGTCACTGAGGCTACTGAGCGATTGATGGAATAGCATTCGGGAGATTGGCTTAAATAGCGGTGCAATTGGTTCCCCCACCACCGCATTTTATTCTAAAGCTACCAATTTTTCCATAATGTTTTTCAATCTTAACGTCGTAGCATATCGCACGATTGCATGTAATTTAATCCCCATCCTCAAGGATGAATGTAATATAATACCTGTGGAAGCGCAGAATCTTAGAATTATGCGGTGCCAGCAGAAACTGTGTCGGATGATTTTGCGCGCTAATTCGTCATACGCGTGAATCCCGGAAAGAATTATGCTGTATCGGCAGAAACTGCACAGCACCATGTTGGGTCGGATCGTCGTTTTTTGCATGCGGTGCATTCGAGGGAGGGGGTACGCCAAAAGAGTTAGATAGAGATACCAAATCGTGGTATCAGTCATAAAAGCACGCTCCGAACTGCACAAAGTCTCAAATCGTTGCAACCTGTTGCGCGTAAAAGACGTTACATATACAGTCCATTTACAATCACTCCATTTACAATCATGGAATTCGCGCACGTAACCCGTCAATTATTGGATCAATCTGCACGATTGATTTCACGGGAAGAGTACCTCGCGTGGGAAGAACGGTGCAACGAGTGTATCGAATCGTTGGAAGAACACAGCCGAGTGAAACGCCCGCGATTATCGATCGGTGTTCAACAATCGCTGATTGCTCGAATCGCGCGACTCGAAGGACTGAAACATTCGTTACGCGGCCGTTTCGTGCGTGAAGTTGCAGGACATTCGAGCGTAAGACTTTTGTGGCGCGAAATAGACACTGCGTTCGATAGCCGCGTGTTAACCGGTGCCGTGCTCAATTCGAACTATATCGGGCCGCGCAACTTCCTCCAAGATGCGGCAACCATTGTGTTGGAGCAAGTGCGGTGCGCTTTGAGGAAACGTCGAAACCTCAAAGTGAACACGTGTTCAATGGTGAATTTGTGGCGGGCGATAAACATGCTTGCAAAAGCATCAACACCCGGAACTGCGAACTCTTCGGCACATCTGATCTGCAGGAGTGGTACCAGCGATGTGTCGTCGATCCCACGCTGGCATCGCTGGAAGAGTTCCAGGAACGTGACAGTGGATGGACATTGACGAGAATCCTCAACCTAACCGTCAATGTCAACAAATATAATCCGCTGCGCGCAGGGTGGCACTGCGAGTTGCCGCGGGAAATATCGCTGAAGAAAGCAACGATTAGCTTGCCATCCCCGGACAATGCGTGTTTCGCGTGGGCAGTGGTCGCCGCTCTTCATCCTGCGGAAAGAAATGCCGATCGCCCAAGTTCATATCCGCCATATGCTTCCGTATTAAATCTCCGGGGCATTGAGTTCCCAATGTCCCTGGAGCAAATTGGGAAGTTTGAGCGGCAGAACGAAATCTCGATCAACGTCTATAGCTTCGAGGCGGAGAAGACGAAAACGGTCTTTTCGCTGCGCCTCACCAGCCAAAAGAGGGATCGGCACATCAACCTGCTCTACCCGCTGGAACAGGAGCACGGTGATGTAGGACACTTTGTATGTATCAAGAACTTGTCCCGGCTGGTGAGCATGCAGCTGAGCAGACACGGGAAAAAGAAATTCATCTGTGATCGGTACGTATAGAAACATATGAAATGTTAAAATGTCTCGCGAAACAAATTAAGTAATACATTTTTGGGGTTTACAGATGCATGCACTATTTCGAATCTGCCGAGAAGTTGGAGCTTCATTCGCTGGACTGTGGCAAGATGAACGACTGCGCCATCCTGCTGCCCAGCGAAGGAAATAATCTCCTAAGCTTCAACAACCACTGTAGGAAGGAGCGGCTCCCCTTCGTGGTGTACGCCGATCTCGAGTGCATCATCGAAAAAACAGAGGACAACCGAGTGGGTGATATAGACAATAATAAATTGCGCGCGGACCAGCACCACAATGTACACAGCATAGCCTATTATATGCATTGCTCAAATGATACATCGCTATCCACGTATCGACGTCGCCGCGACGCGGATTGCGTTTCATGTGTTCGTAGACTAACTAAAAAATTTTGCGAATACACATATTTGCGAAGAAACATTCGAGGCTGGCGATGTACGAGTTCGCGATCATTGTCATCTATCCGGACGGTTTAGAGGCCCAGCACATTCGGAGTGCAATTTAGTAGGTAAGCTATGAGAGTTCTGGTTCAAGTGGCGGCGAGGGGGTGAGGCGGCCGGGGGGGGGGGGGTACCGCCGCGCTCTTCCGCGACATGGGCGAGGGGGTGAGGCGGGGTGGGGGGTACCGAGTTCGTTGACGAGGGGGATGACGTCACAGGGGAGGGGGATTCAAAATGGCGTCTACCGAGTTTGTAAGTGAGGGGGATGAAGTCACAGGGGAAGGGAATTTTCAAAATTTTCAAAATGGCGTCGCGCGCGCAGGTCGAATTCGTGGGCGAGGGGGCTGACGTCACAGGGGAGGGGGGTGGATTTTCAAAATTTCAAAATGGCTGCGCGAGCATTTCGTATTGGCGCCACCTATTGGATGTTTAAGGTACTTTGGGCCCGCGTCGGTATTTGGGCCCGCCTTGGTAAATTTTCCAGGTTTTTCATACACTTCGTGTTGGCGCCACCTATTGGATGTTTAAGGTACTTTGGGCCCGCGTCGGTATTTGGGCCCGTCTTGGTAAATTTTCCAGGTTTTTTTTCATACATCTCGTGTTGGCGTCACCTGTTGGATGTTTAAGGTATATTTGGGCACGCGTCGCCGCCGCGCATTCTCCGTACGCGTGCGGGGATCGGTGCGCAGGCGCGACCGCGACCGATTCGTGGAAATTCAAATCGCGTCTTCGATGATGATGATTTCTGAGAAAGAGGGTGAACCAGGATTTCTGAGAAAAGATAAGGCGATCATGGCGCGCGACAGGATTGAACGCGTTTTTTATGCCTACGTGCACGCGCTTCGTGCCGTGTGTTTATATTTGAATCGTGGGACCGATGCAGCCCACGTGCAATGATGTAAACATATAGTGATAATTATTGTAAATCAATCATCGCGATAGCCCATGGAATAAACATTGCACCGCGCCATGCCGTGTGTTTATATCTGAGCAGGATTGAACGCGTTTTTGGTGCCTACGTGCACGCGCTTCGTGCCGTGTGTTTATGTTTGAATCGTGGGACCGATGCATCGCAAGTGCAATGATGCATACATATAGCGATAATTATTGTAAATCAATCGGCACGATAGTGTGTGTGTTTATATCTGAGCATTGACTTTTCCCAAGACCATGCCTCTAAGAAGGAAGTACCCTCGAGAAAACGCAATGTCCCTGAAACAATAAATTAGGCGTTGCGTTCACGCGAGCAACTAAGCGATAATTATTCGGGGTAGAGTTCCGAGTATTTTCACGATCGAGAACAGGGCGACGTCTCAAGCACCCTTCTCGAGAGTCTGCGAGTCAAGCGTCGTGGGAGCGTGTAAGGGCGAAAAGAATTCGTACATAGATTTTCATGATTTCAGTAATTTATTTAACTTAACTAAGTTAACTTAATCCCACTCGACAACATTATCGTTGAATATAGCATCGTCGATGTCATTCGTAAAGAATGCATTGTCGGTGATCTCAGTAAATAAATCAGCATCAGTAAAGAATGCATCAACATGCGTGGGTACAGTCGTATTAAAATCAAACTCGTCAACCTGAACTGCATTATCACGAACATCAATGCCCGATATTGCATTATTATTAACTGCGATATAATCAATTTGTTCCGCATTAATACATTTTCGCCATACAACAAATTGTGGGGCCTCCTCCCACCACGACGGATCCACATCATCCCTATCAATATCATCACCTATGATGTATGAAGTTTCCGTGCAGACCTATCCAATAATATATGCTTCCGTATTGACCCGGCGGTACGTAGACGTTTTCGTAGTTGCCATTATAAAACACCTTCAAATAAACATCTTCATAGTAGAGAACTTCTGCCTCGTGAAATTCACCATCTCGAATTTCTTCGCATTGCACAGCGACATCCCGGCACGTCACATATATTTTAGGATGGGATGCGCGACTGGGGATCGCAGCGGCAACTTCCCGATTCAAAGCCACGGGTAGAGACATAATCTGAAACCGATTGTTTCCTTACAATGCTCAAAAGTTGCTAACCCACTCAACACAACGATTCACAAAAAAAAAATATAGTAATTGAAACTTACGGTATTAATCGATGTATTTCTTGTGTGTTGGACGGCGGACGATATCCTTTCAAAGCGATCTCGTTCACAACAACAACAACAATACCAATAAAATTTTAAAACATTTCTTATAGTAACGTATGACCTGACTAATGCAGTAGTATGAGAGAACTGATTTTAACGTCGCTGTTCGACGTTGCAATCCCGTAAGCAACCGTCATAAACATAGAGCGATAATTATTCGGGAAAGAGTTCCGAGTATTTTCACGATCGACGTTGCTGTAAGTCAATCGGCGCGGCAGCTCATGGAGTAAACATAACGTTGCAACGCGCGATGATGTATGTTTATATCTGAATCGTGTAAGGGTGAAAAGAGGTCGATATAGATCCACGGGCATCTGATTTACAGTATACCAATATCAGTATCCCACGATGCTCGCGTTAACGTCTTCCGATGGTGGGGTAAGCCCTTTACCGACGTCGCTGCAGTTGGATGAAAAATCACTGACGATCGAGATTCATAAGATCCGCGACGTGTTAAGCCCACAGTCATTATTCGAGACGTCGTGGAGCAGTATCGTTCAAAACGGATTTATTCAATTGTCGCACCACCATCGTCAATTGCTACGCCATATCGCGCGATACAGTACTGCGAGTAAATGCACATTGTATTGCATCGTTGGTTATAAGGACGTGCATCGCAAGCAAGTGAAGTACTTCACCGCGATCGTGTGTACGCCGTTAACGCTTCTACAGGACATTGAGAACGGCACGGTTGAAGTGTACAAAGTGTTGTACCCTCGAACATTGACTATTACCGTGGACTCGTTTTTGTGTCGTGAATTATTCAGATTTTTGGATGAGCACCCGACACCGATTGTACGACTACACTCGAAACGTGTCATTTTGCCGTTGGGTTTCCGATATCCGAACACGGACCGCATCACCTGGAAGAGCCGTGTCACCCATTCGGCACTATTCGTGCGTGTCTGGTAGATAAAATAAACGCTTTTTGTAAATACGTAAACATGGAGGTATTCATGAACACGTTCAATGTCATTCACCGGATGTCCAAGCTTTTACACAGTGTTGCGGAATTCCGAGACTGGATTGATCATTGCGACGCGTGCCTGCAGCTCATCATCCAGTATCAGAGCAGCGGAGGAGTGCCCGTGGCCGCGAAACAACGCCTGGTGTCGCTGATCGCGCGAATAAAGACATTGCGCGCGAACGTGCGGGAAAAGTTTTCGCGAGCCGGGTGCGGGGTTTCGGGTCCATCGACGGCACCCAAAGTCGTATGGGAAGACGTGGAATCTGCGTTTATAGGCCGTATTTCAACGGGTGCGGTCATCAACGTGGGACACGTCGATCCGCGTCGATTTTTAGAGGGTGCTCGACGAACTGTGATCTCGCGCGTCACGGACGCTATCACGACGCATAAGAGCGTATCCGTGAATACAAACTTGAACGCGGAGTTCATGTTGGGCGAGAATACGGACATGAAGAGTTTCGGTACGCGAAATCGCGTACTGTTAATGACTTCGAATGTGCGCGAGTGGTACTCGAAGCAGGTGGTCGCTCCGACACTAGTGATGCTCGAGGAGTTTCAAGATCGCGACAGTGGATGGACCCTAAGGGCTGTGCTAAATATTCTAGTGAATATTAATAAGCACAATCCACTTCGAGGCGGTTGTGACGTACCGCTCCCGCGCGCCATCGTCCTGAAGAAAGCGGTGGTCAACGTAAAGAACAGAGACAATGCGTGTTTCTTGTGGGCTGTCGTTGCCAGTTTGTACCCCGTTGCTGCGAAGAGTGAGAGATCGCATCGTACCATCACTACTCGCAGGTGCTTCGCACGGGCGATATGACTCTACCCGTAACGTTGGACCAGCTGACGAAGTTCGAGAGGATGAACGACGTGTCGGTAAATGTGTACGCGTGGTCCGACGGAAGCTGCGTGCCTCTGCGTTTGACCGAGGACAAGCGAGAGAGACACGCGAACCTCCTACTGGTGCAGGACCCCAACGAGCCCCAACGATACCATTTCGCATGCATTCGGAGCATGTCGAGACTGATTTCGAAGCAGCTCGGCAAACACAATGGACAAGTATTCGTTTACGAAAGGTGAGTAAAATATGGTATATTTCGATCGATGTATTATTGATTATTATGTTTATTATTAATACTATTATCGTTGCAGATGTCTCAGCTTCTTCCATTCGAACGTGCAATTGACCAAGCACAATGTGGACTGCCAACGTCTGAACGAGTGCGCCGTCGAATTGTTGCAGTTCAAGAACTTCAAAAATAAGGAACGAGCGTCATTCATCATTTACGCGGACTTCGAATGCATGCTGGAGGAGGTCGAGCCTGCGGAGCGGAGTCGGACGTACACGTACCAGCAGCATAGAGCGTACCGCGTGGGATATTACATCCATTGTTCCACAGACGCGTCTCTGAGCCGTTATCGCGCGTATCGTCACGAATCCGAGTGTGTGAAGTGGTTCGTGCAAGAACTTCGAGACTTTGCGAACATTGCGTATTCGTGGTTGCGGAACGCGAATCCAATGAACTCGTTGACGCGTCAACAATGGGATAGTTTTAATAACGCGATCGTGTGTCACGTGTGCGCGCAATCTTTCGTCGAAACGGACAAAAAAGTGCGCGACCATTGCCACTCGACGGGCGAGTACCGAGGCGCGGCCCACGTATCGTGTAACTTCCAGTTTCAACGATCGTACACGATACCGGTAGTGTTCCATAATTTATCAGGCTACGACGCGCATTTCATGATTAAGGAGTTGGCGTCCGCGTTCGAGGGACAGATCGACCTGCTGCCGGTGACGAAGGAGCGGTACATATCGTTCACCACACACGTCAAGGGAATCGACACCGAGAACAATGATTGGAAGCGGGGGTTGAAATTTCGATTCATCGATTCGCTGAAGTTTTTGGCCGCGAGTCTGGAGAAACTCGCTTCGGACCTTGGAAAAGAACGACTCGCGATTCTACGGCGCCAGTTTCAATCCCTGTCGGACGATCATTTCGATCTCCTGACTAGGAAGGGCGTCTTCCCGTACGACTATGTATCGTCGTACTCTAAACTGAACGATACGCGTTTACCATCCCACGAAGCGTTTTATAACCAGCTGAACGATCCCGCCGCGTCGGAGCCTGATTACGCGCACGCCGCGAACGTGTGTAACTCTTTTCGCGTACAGACATTGGGCGAGTACAGTGATTTGTATTTGAAAACAGATGTGTTATTACTCGCCGACGTGTTCGAAAGTTTCCGCACAGACTGTAGCGCGAGTTACAATCTGGATCCCGCGCATTATTGCACGCTACCAAGTTTCACGTGGGACGCGATGCTCAAGTACACCGGTGTACGATTAGAGCTTCTGACAGACGTGAACATGTTACTGTTCGTGGAGCGTGGCATACGCGGCGGTCTGAGCCAGTGCTCGCACAGGTACGCGCATGCCAACAACAAGCACCTGCCTGCGGGGATGTACGATAAGTCGAAGGCGTCGACATATCTGATGTACTTCGACGTCAACAACTTGTACGACTGGGCAATGTCGCAGGCTATGCCACACAGAGGGTTTCAATGGTTGAACGATGCGACAGTGGCCGCGCTCGACGTGTCATCTTTGCCCGACGATGATGGACCCGAGGGATACCTGTTGGAGGTGGACATTGAATATCCCAAGGAGATTCACGACGCGCACGCGGACCTTCCATTCTGCCCGGTGCGCGAGCACGCGCCACACGGTAAACAGACCAAGCTACTTGCCACGCTCGACGATAAGGAGCGATACGTCATCCACTATCGCTACCTGAAACAGTGCGTGCGACACGGATTACGCGTGAAGAAAATTCATCGAGTGTTGCGATTTGATCAATCACATTGGTTGCGCGATTACATTCGATTGAACACCGATTTGAGGACACGCGCCACCAGTGAATTTCAAAAGACTCTATACAAGTTAATGAATAACGCGGTGTACGGGAAAACAATGGAGAATGTGCGGAATCGCGTAGACGTGCGACTGGTGACGCGGTGGGACGGTCGTTACGGCGCGGAAGCGCTGATCGCGAAACCGAACTTTCACAGTCGCACGATTTTCTCCGAACAGTTGGTGGCAATCGAAATGCGAAAACTCAAAGTGAAGTTCGACAAGCCGATATACGTGGGAATGAGTGTACTGGACGTGTCGAAAGAATGCCTGTACGAGTTTCATTACGCGTATATGCGTGCGGAGTTCGGTAATCGGTGTAAGGTCCTGTACACCGACACCGATAGTTTAATGTATAGCGTGGATTGCGAGGATGCGTATGAAACGATGAAGCCTGACGTCGCCCGATTCGACACGAGTGATTACGCGGTGGACAATCCGTACGGTATGCCGCGCGTAAACAAAAAGGTGCCGGGACTCATGAAAGATGAGAACAACGGCGCCTTGATGACCGAGTTCGTCGGACTGCGATCTAAGATGTACGCGACTAGAACGTTTAACGCTGCAGTGGGGTCTACGAGTGAAACTAAAAAAGTGAAGGGTGTGCGGAGACACGTGGTCGCAAATAATGTACAATTCGACGATTACATTAGTTGTCTTCGCGATCTCACCGAGAAATTGGTTCGGCAGAACAATATACGCTCAAAAGTGCACGAAGTATATACCGTGAGTGAGGAAAAGAACGCTCTCAGTCCGTTTGACGACAAGCGGTGTATTTTAGCCGATCGAGTCAGCACCCTTCCGTGGGGCCATTATCGAATCCCCGAGCTCAAGACTCACGAACATCGTAGTCTCGAGCTTGAGCCCGACGAGTCCCTCGAGAATCCCATTGCTTAGTATGTTTGTATGTTTGTATGTATATACGTTTCTTTCTTTTATACATGTTATTTATATATTTATAAATATGTAATATATGTATAGCGTAGACTAAAATTGTATTTTGCACGTGATAGTATATATATTTTTTCCTTACTTTATTAAGATTAATTATACGCATATACGAGATGAAGAATGAAAATGTGAATAATTGAATAATTGAATATTTGAATAAACGGACAATGTATATATTTTATATGTATATTTTCATTTATTTATTCATTTATTTATTCCAGTAACATATAGTGCGTTTATGATCGCGAATCATAGAATATCCTTATCGCTTATCCACGAGTTCCGCGACGAATCGAATCCGAGCCACTTAACGTACACCTGATTCCCCTTGCGACGAATAATCTTCTCGACCAGATAGACGTCCGGATTCGCGACCGAATGCAGTTAGTACTCGTAGAAACCACCCGAGATCGGCTCTCCCGCGGAATCGCGCAGAATGTACGTCACCGGGAACGTTGTTTGTATGGTTACGATTTCGAACACCTCGGTCGACCAGTTCGGAGTGTATCCCTTCTCGAAGGGGGTCTTGAACTTGCTCACGCCTACCTTGTCGCCGACGTTGAATTTCGCGCGTCGTCGAAAGCCTTCCGATGCGGAGGGGGAGAGGGGTTCATTCGCGGCGAACGACAAATGCGTCGCGGGGGTCACGTCAACAGGTCGGGCGTTGATCGTTCGATGCTTGCGATGATTGTAGGTGCGTACGAGCGCAGGTAACAAGTCTGCCTAGCGATAGGACGCGTTCAAGGAGAATTGTTTCCACATGAGGTTTTTCAGTGTGCGATTGAAACGTTCGACGATCGACGCTTTCATCACGCTGTGCGTGGAGTAGTGGTTGATCCCGCGTGTCTTCGCGCATCGTTGGAACTCCGCGTTGTAAAACTCTTTACCCATGTCAGTTTGTAAATTTCGCGGGCATCTATCGCTCTGCCGCAACACGGTCGCGAACGCCGCGGTCACATCACGTCCGCTTTTCGTTTTCACGGGTACGGCCCATGCGCACTTGCTGAACGCATCGATGATCGTTAGTATGTAGTGATATCCTCGATTTTGCTTCGCGTACGGACGCATCTCAACCAAATCGGCCTGCCACAAATCATCGTAGCCGCGAATCACGACGCTGCGCCGTGGGAAATTACGTCTCGCGGGAGCGTGTAGTTCGTTCACTAGTTGTACTCGTTCCTTGTTCATGCTTCGCGGGTGGGCCGGGGATGGTCGCGACGTTTCAAGGACGTTAGAAGTAGTATGAGTTCCTCGAGTACTCGCAAAACGCAATCGGCGCACGTTCTTCGCAATCGTTCGTTATTATTAGACATTTCGGATCCGTAGCCGTTATCGTCACCATCAGTGATCATCGTCGTTGGCGTCGTCGTAGACCCTCGTCTGCTTTTCGCGGCTCCTTTCGTTTGTACAAATCCGTGTCTGTTATCGCACTCGACGATGTCGTAAACTCTTCGAGTCTGTCTGTCAAGTGATTCAAGCGTTGCTCCATCGCGTTATTTAAATCATCCTCTAGTTGGGACAATTGCGCGTTAACGATATCCGTCATCGTTCGTTGTACTCGCGTCTCGAGTTGAGATCGTTGATACGCGGCGTCCAGTCGCGCGGTCGCGATAGCCGTTTCGATTTTTTGGTTAAAGCGTTCGTCCATCGAGGACAATAATCTCGTCATTGTCATTCTCGCTTCGTCGCTGTTGTTGTTGTTGTTGTTGTTGTTGCGTAACGCGGTGCCAAACTTGTTCACCGACATAACGATGCGTGTGCGCGAACACTACTGACGCGATGATCACCGAATCGTACAATTTAAGATGCGTCCGTCCTCGCGAAGTTCCTCCACGATAGATGCGATTTCGTTATCATGACCCGTGTGACCTGCCGCACGCGATGCTATGAGTAATCTAAGTCTATCGACCGATTCGTTCGGGTCATCCCAGTACACGTAATCGATCGCGTTATCGGTGACAGTCATCGATTCGTCAATGGGCAATCCTCGACCTTGTCGCGTGCCCGCGCCGCCCCTAAAGGTGCCATTTCCAATGCGCGGCGCCGCCGCGGCGCGCCGCGGTACACTGGTACAATGGAAAAGCATTCATCTGTTCTCCTATCTGCGACTTCGACCGCGCGCGGCTGCGGCAGGTTGCTACAGTGTATGCAAGTCTGCTCCAGGAGCAGCCTAGGCTACTGTAAAAGCAACACAATGGGACGAGTGTCTGTTTTCCGCCATTATGGCAGAATCTACTAGCCGCTCGACGGCCTGCGGCTGCCAGTCGCTACACTGCTTCTGGAGCAGTGTAGCGGCTGGCCGCCCCGCGGCCCATCGCCACAATGGGACAGAATCCCCAGAAATAAGGAAACAAGTCAGAATTTAAAAGTTATGGAATTATGTTTTTATATATTTTTTGCAACCTAATAATATGAGGTCTTAAAAACGTAAAAATATCATGGCAGCCACTTCTGCTGTATGTGTAAACATGTGTCAAGGTTTGTATGTGTTTTTGTGCAGAATTTTAAATCGAGTCGTTTAAATTTCGGTGATATAAAAGGAAAATATTTTTTGGGGACCAAAATGAGTAGTACCTATCGATTCTGCGAAGTAATAGCGAATAATTAGTTCCATATAGTTCTTTTTCCATAAGAAACCCATTGAAAAAATATCATTATTGGCTGTTTAGTTACTTTCCGGGAACTTCCAAGCAAATTTCTTTTCTGTTGTATAATTAATATATATTTGTCCTGGTATTTCGAAATATTTGCCAATAATGAAGTAATTACCTGTATTCTATATCGTACAGTGGGGCTGAATCCCAAGAAATAGGGGAAAATGCAACATCCCATTTTTCGCACTGAAAATGCCGAGTATTATTAAGGAAGTTCATAAGAAGAGTGTTAATCTACAACTCATACGAAGGTTTGACGTTATATAAAAAAATAACAGCATAATTCCAATAAAACTAAAACAATTTGATAAATATACGTACTATGGAAAGTGCAGAAATATTTGTAAACCTGTATTCATGTCGTTCCGGTACCAATATACTAAATGAGTAGGGGAGAGTCGTGCAGTACCGACCGCTCTAAATTTTTTTGTTATATCTTGGGGTAGAGTCGATAAAAATCAGAAATTCAGAAACGTGTTTGTAGTATAGATGGAACTTAGTAAGAGGAGGGAAATTATTTTTGTGAAATTTAATAATAAGAATTGATAATTTGCAAAAGTAAAAAAGTTGTAATTTCTAGGAAACGAAAAATTGTCGTCCTGTACCGACCAACTATTAAATTAGTAGATTTTTAGGTCTAAATGATTAAAAATGTTAATAAAGACATTTAATTAGTACAATACAAGATTTTTTCAAATTTGGTTTGTACAAACTCGCAAGTAAAATAATTAATGTTCTCCTGATCTGTGCATTCGACATGTGCCCAGCCGTCACATTTGGTACACTGCACCTATTCTTTGTCAAATGATTCCTTGCAAACAAAGATGGGAAAATTTTTTATTTAAATAAAATTTCGAATAACGGATGAAAAATTAACTTTATTCGTGGAATAAAAAAATTCTGATTGAATAAAAGAATTAACTTTATTCGTCGAATAATCTAAAGTTAAAGTAACTTTCATCCTTATTTACATAATTTTTTATTTAGTTAATGTCCAACTCTGCTTGCAAATAACACACTGGATGACTTCATCATTAAATCCTAGCTTCCTGTTTGTTGGGTTATCATACCTATCCTTATTTACTTTATTTTTCTGCGGGAAAAGGTAGAAGGAAGGTTAAATGAACATTTTATAAATTAATCTGAGTTGCTAACAGATTGAACTCATAGATAAGAAAAATTTCGTCTCTACTGGTTGACAGAGTCTGTTGGTCGGTACTGCACGACATTTGGGTGGTCGGTACTGTACGACAAACACGGGGAAACATTTTAGATCATGGTATATTATGCACAAAAAATATTGCAAAACTAGGATGTTTTATTAAACTTAATAGACTAGAGATAGTATACATAATAGAACAAAATCAGTTACTTACACGAGAAACAAAAGATCAGCTTTAAAAAATAACTTCTAACCCACTGAATGTCAACGTATACGTTTAATTCCTCAGAACATCGAGAGCAATGGAGTAAACAATATGGCTCCGAAATAGGTTATAGAGAATTGTGATTTTCATTGGTTATTTCAAATAAAGTGGTAATATCTGGTCGAAGAAGTGAGAACTAGCTTTGGTCGGTACTGTACGCTGGTCGGTACTGCACGACTCTCCCCTACGGTCCCTAAAGTATTAATACATTCCAACTAAATTATACAATATTTGGGCAACTTTCCAATCGGCTAATTAGGTGAGGTGACCCAAGAAGCCTGAAATAAAGATTTTAAAAAGTAGGGAAGACCAGGGATAGTTGATTAACGAGGTTAGTTGACTACTTCCATTTAATTGTTGTATTATGGAATAAATTATGCTGCGATTCGCGATATTGAAGCATATGAATGACCAGCTTGTCATTTAATGTGTCACCGTGACAAAAACTTGCGTGTTCTGTCAGTGAGAATGAAAAATCTAAAAAGGTCGGCGGAAGTAAATATTTTTGTTTCGACTATTTATGAATTTTTGTCCACTAAGTATTGCTTGATGTTTTTTCATGAATATTTTGTGGAAACGCGATACCGTGACTATAATTTCCGGTATTTTACATTATCCGGTGCGTGGAGGTTTTGTACATACGGCCCCGGACGGGGTTACTTGACTAAGCATAGGAATACCACTAATAATTGCATTTTTTACCCTTAAGATGTAGTCGAGGCAAAGAGTTTAGCTGCTCAAGTCCACTTCCCCCAGCACAAATCCTTCCAAACTCACCTCTACCAGTTTTACACCCTATCCTCCCTTCAGACTCTCAGGCCTTCCAAATAGACCATAACAAACAAGTACAAAATAATTACAATATCTAACACCATGATAATTAATAAAAAAATAACACTGTGAAGGAGTGAATAAAAAATATATTGGTCGTATTTTACATATGTACGCGTTTCGTATACTATATTGATGGGATTGGCAGCGTATATATACGTTTTTCATATATACTGATGAACTGTGACAGCGTATATATACGCCTTTCGCAGGCAAAGGGTTAAAACCGCAGCCGGGGTTTGTTGACTTATTCGTC
Organism: Andrena hattorfiana; assembly: GCA_944738655.2. Lineage (NCBI taxonomy): Eukaryota > Metazoa > Arthropoda > Insecta > Hymenoptera > Andrenidae > Andrena > Andrena hattorfiana. Next base: position 27,266,119 of record OX122894.2, on the reverse strand, counting down.
TCACCACTCTAAATACAATAAAAACTACAACCTAGACTTTATTAAAACGATTTTCAAAATTAATCCTGTATACCTACTGAAATTTGTAAACTTTTGGTATGCAGCAAGTCAACAAAATACTAATGGTCTATTTATCAAAATTTGAAATGTCAAAAATTGATCAACTAGCCCCGGTCTACCCTATAGAAAAGACTGTACGCTCAAAATATACTCATTGCAATACACACGAAGATGTTTTAAACTTTTTATCGACTTCTTCAGATCTAGTACTAGATAGTTTTCTATGCATCTTTGCAAAAAAAAACTTTATGTTTTAAAGTAGCTCGATACGATTCGGCATCTTGATTGGAAAAAATAGCATGATGAATTTTTTCTCTATTCTTGGGATTGACGGCCATTGTGCGTTGGGACAAAATCGGGCTCAGAACCAAGCGAGAATTCATTCCTTGTTTACGATGGGTAATTTATTATTTTTCCATGAACGTTTCGAGAACATCTGTTTGTCAAATTTCTAAAGGCCAGTAAAAAACGTGGTAACATTGTTCAGTCTGAGTAAATCCGCACATTGCTCTGTCGATGGGCAGTGCGTACGATGCTTCGGCCGCGCAGGTACCGTCGTCAACCGCCAACCGCCAACTCGCGGGACAAAACGGTCATAAACCGGGGCCCTGGCGAGACGCTCTGATCGATCAACCTCATTAATTTTTGGGAACCAGATGTGGCATTTTCCTCCTGTACTAGCTAATCTCTCTATGTTCGGTAGACAATAAACCTCCGTTACAGTATAAAAAATAAATTATAATGATGTTCTGAGCGCTGACCGTGACGAACATTAATCTTGTAGTCCGCACAATGACCAAAAGAAGATGTTCTTATCATAGATTGAAGAATTTTTCCCTGGCAATTGGGTAAGAAACGAAATAACTCTGAACAAGTAGCAGAACGCCTCGCGATGAGACACAGGAAGAAAAGAGGTACTCCGCTGACTGCGCGATATTGCCCGTCTAGGGGCACCCAGCTTAAATATTGTGCAATATATTGCACAATAATATTAAACGTCTACAGGCCGCTTACTACATCTGGTTCACAAAAATTAATTAGGCTGATCGGCCAGAGCATCTCGTCCCGAGCGTATTGTCCCGCACGTCGGTGGTTGACAACGCTACCTGCGCGTCTGAATTCAGTTAGCTTTCATAGCTGGCAATTTAGTATTTTTGAAGCGAAATTTCTTTATTTCTTTACGACTAAGTAGGCGATTACTCGTTCTCGAAGCGTTCGTCGGGAAACACCCGTCTCCCAGATGTAAAGGGACAATCGACACCGTGCCGTTTTTCATGGATTTCGACTTTCTTCGCTCTGTGTTAATCCGTTGATTGCCTTGTAGCATTTAAGGATTAAACCTAAAAACTGTCCTGCAGTTGTACAAGTTATTTGGCAAATGTTTTCTAATTACTTTATAGCGTCTTGGAGATGAAATGTCTAGTGTCATAAAGCGGTAATAAACCGTGGCCCCCCAGCAATCCATTTTAGGGTCTCACGCAGATGGCTACGTCATGGGAATCGGGCCCGGGGAAAACACAGAAAGTCACCTTTATTTGTGTACCTGTATTGTTCCACCTCTACGCCGAATATTTGGAGTGTCGCACAAAGATCCGCCTTCAATGGGGTGTACACCCCGAAGGAAATAGTACTTAAACTGCGACTTACAGCGATAGTTCATCACACGGAAAGAGCTCGCTCGCGACGGTCTTGGTGTACGGACGTGTGCTCGTGTAGCTTTTTTCACAATCTTCCTCCAGTTCGCATTCAGAAATCCCGCTGAATTGGAACCAACTCGGGAGCAACGCTCTATTAGTGTGTTTCTCAGTATATCTGAAATGGCCACCGAAGTGACCAAGGTGCTGTTCACGCCGCAGGAGGATGACAAATTAGTGCAGACAGTAGCAGGTTATCCTGTTCTGTACGATTGTAAGCACAAGGAGTACAAAAATCAAGGGTTGAAGGTGAACGTATGGCAAGAAGTATCCACTGCAGTGAACAGAACAGGTAAAGTATTGTTTAATTATATTTATTTGTAGCAACCATAAACTAGGGCTAATACTGCAATTGAAAAATAATTTTTTGGTAATTAAAGTATAGTGATTCACTATTTTGTGGATACAATATTCAAACATGCTTCCCATCAATCCCTCCAATACAGTTTGGAAAATTCCATTTCATCACTAAGTGTTTTACAATTTCTTTCAAATAGGAAATATTAGTTTACGTTAAAAACATCAAGTTCTGACTACTTGTACGTTTATTATCCTTCTTTATTTATTTAAATAAAATATCATTATTACATAGGATGTGTTTATTTAAGAGATTGATGTTTGATTTTTTAAAGATCCACTTGCAACAAGATCGAATTGAAATTACGGATATGCGAATGTCGGCGGGAACAATAAACAGCTGGATAATTCCCGACGTATTAGAGATAAAAAAATGTGTACAGGGTGATTTTCTCTGTGCGCCTGATTAAAGAGATAATAATAATAATAATATTTATTTACGGGACAAGCCCATTAAGACAAAGAATATCAATACAGTAATTACTTGGCACAGACAGAACAACCACCATCGTGTTTAACTCAAATGCCGCCTGGTCAACCGTGACGAGGTCAACCCCCCGTGGCGCCTCTCCTAATTCATGGATTTCGACCCTCGAAGGGGTTGGAGTACCTATTAAGAAGTGCGAAATGTCCCGTTTCCGCATTTCACATCAGATCTTTGCGAAAACGACGTCAATTGACCTCGTCACGGTTGACCAGGCGGCATATCTTTGATCTGGCGCACCGACAGAATCACCCTGTATATGCAATTGCCTGGTCCGAGAGGGCAAATATCAGCGCAGCCGAATTTTTTCTTCGATTATTATTTTAAGAAATACGATGGTCAAGTTCGTTATGTCTTTGGAGTAATTTCTTCATGGGAAGAAAAATGGTAGTCCGCTGACTGTGCGTGACCCCGCCTGCGTCGCCCTCACTATTATTTACAAATTTCTCGAGATTTTTCTAGAAATACGGAGTACTAGGTATTTCTTTTCTCGAAAAATGAAAAATGTCATGAAAACAGAAACACTACTATTAGCGCGCGGAAAGAAGGCTCCTGGAAGGCGGTGCAGTCCGCCGCTAGCTCCGCCTGAATCTCCGTCTGTGTACATTGTAGTAAGTAGATGTAGTCGATTCCGCCAACAACAAGAATACATGTGCCCTGTCTTTATGAGTGTGCACCAATCGGTGGCAAAAACCAATCGTCATAGCGGCGGTCTGCACCGCCTGTCAGGAGTCTTCTTTCCGCGCGCTAACAGTACTTATGTATCCGTATATTATTCTGAATGCAAATGACAACGATCCGAATGTTGCTGCAGTATTAATGAACATGCAAAAAATATATTATCTAATTATTGCAGATAAAGATTGTAAAGCTAGGTGGAAAAATATAAGGGACACGTACATGAAAAAGAAGAGGAGTAACAAACATGGTACGGGATCGGCAGCACAACCCAAAAACAAATGGCCGTTGATGAAGCAATTAACATTTATGAATAGTGTGTCTTTTGAGAGGAGGCAAGTATTTTCTACACACACAATAAATTCTAAAATACAATAAATTTCAAAAATTTATTTCATTCATCTATTATTTATTCTGTTTATTCCGTTTATTCTGTTTATTCTGTTTATTCTGTTTATTCTGTTTATTCTGTTTATTCTGTTTATTCTGTTTATTCTGTTTATTCTGTTTATTCTGTTTATTCTGTTTATTCTGTTTATTCTGTTTATTCTGTTTATTCTGTTTATTCTGTTTATTCTGTTTATTCTATTTATTCTATTGTAGTACCCACAGTAATCTCGACGCAATACGCGAAGACGTTGCACATAATAATGCTTCCGAACCGCCGGCCAGCGGGGAAGATGTTCCTGAAACAGAAACATCACTAGAGGAGGACAATATCGCTCCATCAAGAAAACGGCCTTGCGGGAACGAAGCAAGTTCAGTGCCAAAAAGACATCGACATGATTCCAGCGGCGTGGTCAGTGTGTGGAAAGAAAGAGCTCGCGAACGAGAAACATTATTACAAAGTATCAACATCTCAAAGGAAGATGAGAATGATCTCACAATGTTATTTTTTAAGTCTATGGGGGCTACCGCTAAAACATTCCCGCCGAATGTACTTGCGCAAGCAAAGAGTGCTGTGTTCAAAATAATGAACGATTATGAATTAATATTAACACAAGACACCTGTGCTTGTAATAGTACGATTTGATGTTTTCGAGTTCTCCTCCACCAGCTGTAATAAAATAATTTTATGTAAAAATAAAATATGTGTCTGGAAAATTAACATGTGTAATGTCAGGGGCAACGTTTCCTGTGGTGAAATTTAATACTGCACCCTCCTACACGTCTGTTTTTTTAAATTCTTCCCAACAAATTTTAAAACGATATGAACCTGTTCTTTCCTTAAGGGGTTACACCACCCTGGCGCTCGGAAAAATAAGTATAAGAATGAACTTTTTTTGACGTTGCCATTAAGTATATAAAATTATCATTATTTTACACATATATATAGTAGTTTTATGAACAATTTACAATATTGACGATTAAAAAAAAAAAATGGCGGAGATATTGCGTTTTTCTCGAAACTACTTTTTTCAAACTGGTGTACACGATATCTCGAGATCTACTTAACCGATTTGGTTAAAATTTACAACACTTATTTTTTATAACAGTATCTAAAATGTGACGTAGAATTTTTGTGATTGGGTGCCATGTTCGAAAGTTATAAATGTTTTAAACTGAAAATTTCGATGAAAATTCGATTATTTTTCTTCAAACAGCTGTCATTTCTACAAAAAATTTTTAAAAAATTTCCCTACGTCACATTTTAGCTATTACCCTTTTAAATAAGAAAAAAATTATTTTGTATGTTTTGGACGATGCCTAACAAAGAAATCATGTACACCATCAGCAAGGATTTTCAAAAGAGGGTCCTACTTATCGGCTTATATTTCCGCCATTTTTTATTTTTTTAACGGTCAATATTTTAAAGTGTTCATAAAACTACTATATACATGTGTAAAATAATGATCATTTTATATACTTAATGGCAGCATCAAAAAAAAATTTCATTTTTATACCTATTTTTCCGAGCGGAGGGACGAGTATGCTTGTGTGGTGCGGTACAGGCTCTAGGAGGGGGTACGCTTGGTCGTGGAGTGGTAGTAGGGTCCGTGGGCGAAAACCCACGGTTCTGGCATCACTGCTCGTGACGCACACATTACCACCACTCCTGTAGGTGTTCCCCCTCCGCTGAATATCTTGTCCGGCCGAAAGTTTCCTGCCAGTTCTGCTTATACGTAGAAGATGTCATAAATGCAGACACTTTATTACGTTTGGGTTAGGACATCTCCCACAGTTTGCTGGAACAGCACTCGTTACTGTGACTTCGAGGTGCAAACATCGTGAAAGAACAGAATCGTAGTTGTGCGAAGTGTTGAAGAATGAATCGAAAATTGCTTGCCGTTTTACTCCAAGAAGAAGAAGATGACGACGCCCTTCTGGTTGCCCACTTTGAAGGGAAGAAAAGGATGCGAAAGGAAGTGAAGGCCTTGTATAAAACTCGCCCCACCGAGGGCTATTCAAGCATACTAATAACCAACCATCTTTTGGGAGATATCGAAACGTTTAGACAATTCTTTAGATTAAATAAAGATCAGGTCGGTTTTGTGTTAAATCTTCTGGGGGCGGATTTAAAAAAACAGTCGTGTAGGAGAGTGCAGTCTCCCATCTTCCCACAGGAAAAGGTGCTCCTCACATTAAGGCAAGTTAATTTCTTAAAAATATATTTTATTTTTTCCTAACATAATTTTATTATAGCTGTTGTATATTTTGACTGTTCTCTTAATAATCACCCGCCGACTACTGATTTTCACATACATACGTTGTACGCATTCGCTTCGCTCTTTGCATACTCCACATTTGGTGGGGCCTCGGGGACATCTCAGACACAGATCATTAATCAATTTAAGCACAGATGCATTTGCTTGTGCCGCAATTAAGTGCGGCCGAATATTTTTTAACCGTCATCGCCATACTTTTAAAAATATTGAAGTACAGTCGTAATCTTCTTCCATTGATTTGCCGATACTGCCCATTATAGTTTTTCGCTTTCGAGAGCTCTTTTTTCCAAAATATCCAGTACAGTTCTGAAATCATTTCTGTGCATTTTTGACACCGAACTGGAGGTACTGCCAGGTCATCTTTCCCCTCAAGCAGAAGTTATGATCTCTGATTGTGTTTCTATAACACCTTCACACCTTGTAGGAGTTTCTGTAATATCCACCGATGTTCCTGGAATGTCGCTATCCGTACTGCTTCCAATCTGTTAAACCTCTTCGCTTTCTTCTACATTACTGTGGGTATTATAATAAAAGAAATAAATTAAATTTTTAAAATTGATTACATTTTAGAACTCATAGTATGTGTAAAACATACTTGCCCCCTCCAAAACGACAGACTTTCTCCAAAAAACTTTGTTGCTTCAACAACGGTCATTTTGTTTTTGGCATTGGTGCCAACCCTATATCGTATTTGCTACCCCGCTTCATTTTCACGAATGTATCACGTATATTTCTCGATCTTTTTTTCCAATCAGCAGCCGAAATAATTAGCTGATATGTTTTTTACAGGTTCCTTGCTACTGGGGAATCATTCCAATCCCTATCATATGCATTCCGGATTTCGCCAGGGTATATCAGTATCATTGTAAAAGATACTCTTAAACATCTATGCCGCACATTAGTCCCAATATTTATGCCACAGCCCAGTATTTCGGAATTTAGAAACGTTGCAATGCAATTCTCTGAAAAATGGAATTTTCCAAATTGCATTGGAGCACTCGATGGGAAGCACGTTAGGGTATTTTGTCCGAAAAATAGCGGATCTTTGTATTTTAATTACAAGAATTATTTCTCGCTCGTGCTATTAGCATTAGTCGATGCCGACTATAAATTTATAGTAATTGACGTCGGGTCCTATGGAAAAGAAGGGGACAGTGGGATATTAGAAAAATCGGTGATGGGTCGACAGATTCGGACGGGAACTTTCAATTTTCCCACTGCGAAGGCACTGCCAAGATCTCGCATAGTGGTGCCACACGTCATTGTGGGTGACGAAGCCTTCAGATTGACCAAGCATATGATGAAGCCGTATCCGAAAAATCAAGCTGCGGGAGATCAAACAAAGAAAATTTTCAATTATCGTTTATGCAGAGCACGAAGGGTGTCGGAGAATGCTTTCGGACTGCTATCTCAGTGTTTCCGTATATTCTATTCACCCATCGCGGTATTGCCGGAGACGACGGATTCCATAATCACAGCAACGTGCTGTCTGCATAATATGTTGCGTGACGAGTATATGCAGAATAATAGTGGAAATCACAAAAATTCCGAAGCGCAGTTGCCAACGGACAATATGTTGCCGTTGGGTAGAGCAGGAGGCTTCGGGAATTTAGAAGGTTTCGAAGTACGAAATAAATTTCGAAGATATGTTAACGCGCCAGAAGGGGCTGTAGAGTGGCAACAAAACTGTCTGGCAGTATAAAACGAGACCTGTTTGCGTACTAAGTACGTGGCTCCCAAAAACTATAAACTGTGTTTAGAGTAACGTTAAGGTAATTTTAAAATTTTTAAATTAAAACTACATACCCATCGTTGTCCCCAGGGTGTCCCAAAAATTACGGAGTCCTTGAGAGGGATGACTCGTGGGGTGATTTGAAACAACTTTTTCCTTAGCGAAAATGTTCTTCGAGGCTTTGTTAACGAGATATTAACAAACAACCCAAAGCAATCAGAGTGCGAGTCTGCCGATATTCCGCGGTAGCGTGGTTACGCGCTGGGCTTGTACTACGAACAAGCAAGTCAGTATACATCGAAGGAAATTGTGTAAAATAACAGCTGGAAGAAAAAAGGAACGATTCTCCTGCAGCTTAAAAACCCGTGTCACTGGATCACTGTACCGAGCCTAGTCATCGATGGACGCGCGTAGTGCACAGCTAGTCTCAAGTATATTACCTAACCCAAGCGTAGCGGATATGTTAACGTCACAACCAAATTCTAGATTCAAAAGTAATATTAGAATTTGCATTCGTAATGATTCAATTGTCAAGTTACTATTCGTTTGTATTTATAATTGGTTTTTCCTTAATAATGTTTTAGATTTTTGGGCACTGGAATGTCTTTTCGAGAATTGGACACTACATAATTTGGTGCTTTGTTAAGATAGCAGCAACGACAATAGCATGTATGCGCAAAATATTTCATCGTCGGTCGTTATGCAAGACTGAATAAACGAGCTATGGACATTTGCAACGCATTCGTAAACTGGCTCATTTCGCCCGCTGGAGAAGTTCCTTGCCAATATGAAGCCATAATAAAATAATATTTTATTATTTGATGTATATATTTATATTATGTTCTGCTGTACAATATCTTCTGAATTTTGAAGTGTAAACTTTTAAAGTGTATTATTATTATTATTATTCCCATAGTATCATACTACTTTATATTTATCGTTTATTATCCAACTCTAATTTGATTAGCATAGTTGGTCAGGAACTACCTTAAAAGAAACAACCAAATGTCACTGATTTATTCAATCCGGCCCACTGTACCATTGTAAATCGGACTACTTTTATACAAGCAATAAGATAAGAAAATGCCTACTCTTTTTATGATTTGTATTGCTTCTGTAAAAGTAGTCCGATTTACATGACATTTGGTATGATTTTCATCAGAAAAATATAAGGTATCTATTGCTTTCACTCCCTTATCGATACGATAAACAATAAAGAATTTCTTAATACGCTGAAATGAATATTTCACCCTCGACTGTGGGTCGCCGACCTCGATTCGCTGGGGTCGGCCGAGGATTCATATCTGTTTCAGAAATAATATATTTCTTTATTTTTTATCGTATAGATATGGAAGTTACACCGATGAATTCCTTATATTTCCCCGAGGGAAATCGTACCAAATTTTATGTAAATCGGACTATTTTTAACGAAGCTAGCGAGATATTATATAAATTAAGTTTTCATCTAATTTCCTTCATTATGCTCTGAATTATATCGTTCTTGGTGTTAGTTTCATCGGCGAAACATACGGAATCGATTGGCGTCGTTTTGACAAAGATCTGATGAGGAATGCGAAAATCCTGGACATTTTTCACTTCTTCTTGATGGTATACAAAGCCCTTCGAGGGTCGAAAGCCATATTCGGTGTCGAAGACGGTCCTTCGAGACTTCATACAACAATAGACCTTTTCAAGTGCTCGAAAAGGGCCAGCGCGGCGCGTCGTGGGGCCCTGGCGGCGACGCTTAGGTATAGGAAATGCCGTCTGCGGCCGCACGAAGAATCCTGCGGCGTGCTGAGGCGGCGCCTCGCCGCTCGCCGCCGCGGCGAGCCGCGCATTGGAAATGGCACCTTAACGCGTCTGACTCCCGATGTCCGCACCCCACCGATTATCGCGGATATGATTTTCTTATACTTATATCCCTTGTTTCCCAGCGTGCGCTTGCTCGGCGAATGGTTTCGCTTATGTACGTTCGTCGATAGCAAGATGCGACGGTACGCGTGAATATCCGCGTTTGTGTACGTGCGAACGTTAGGTACTCGCATGAACAGCAATTCGTACAAACCCCGAGTCTCCACGTATCGCGTTCCGTTCACGCGAATGTCATCACCGTCCTCGTCGATGGTGAATACGGAATCGCCGATCATTAGGTCTTCGTCGGACCCCAAGTATACACCTTACACGTTGTCGATTCGTTTCTTGGTATCGGTGAAGAACAGTGGCAGGTATTCTCGCGACAAGGGTCCCTTGGCGTTCCGTACATACACTTCGACATCATCGATGGGGTTGCGCAGCGAATCCAAATCATGAACCTTTGCTGACGACTCATCATCCTGAATTTTTTCGTCGTCTTTGTGATCGATATCATGAACAACATCACCAACAACATCATCAACAACATTATCGTCAACATCATTGTTGTCATTATTAGTATCGTTGTCATTGTCATTGTCGTTGTCAGCGTCGTCATCATTGTCAGCGTTGTCGTCGTCGTCGTCGTCGTAGTCATTGTCATAGTCGCTAGAAACTGGAAGGTTATTCGGACGTTCCTTGGTTATCGACGGAGTAATGGGTCGAAGTCTCTTCGATGATTGTTGTTGATCGTATTCGTGTTTCCTCTTCACTGGTCGCGATCGAGGCGTTGAGCGCGTTATCAACGCGAACGAGTTCTCGATCAATCGTTTCAGCGATTCAACGATGGGACGCGTACTCGCCTCCACAGCCGCTTCCGTAGCCATTTTACCAATTTTCAAGGCTAAGCACTTTCTACGTATAACGTCGCTGACTTGGGCGATTTCCACCTTTGCGTCCACGCTCCGACGTTTCGTCCCTTTTTGATGCTATGTTCCTTTTTGATGTTTCGTTCCTTATTGTCGATGACGTCGGCGATGTTTTTGCGAATGCTTCGCGTCGACGTTGCTCGAGGTTATAGCAGTCGTCGTCGTCGTCGTAGTCGTCGTCGGTTCGTTGGCCATTTCGTGTTGCTCGATGAATGACTCGCGGTTTACTGATGTCAACGAGCTACGACAAACTCGTTAAATCCTCTTCGATACCGACCTTGGTACATGAAACTATCCTTATCGATCACCACGAAATCGTATCGTCGACGCCAACATCTCGCACACAAGTCGTTGAACGACTCGAACGTCATGTCTGTGTTCACGTGATCGTTGTACACGCGACGCAAGTTCGTACCGTCTTGTTTGAACAGCATGAGAAAATTCGCGTTGTCCCTGATCAAATGTTTAGGTATTCTAGCGTACGATTGACGTAAATAAAAGCAATCCACGTTCGCGTAGCGACCCATGGAGAAGTATTCGCGTATCGCGTTCTGTTCGTCTCATGCCACGTCGTCGAACACGAAGATCGAATCGGGCCGAGCGTCTCTCGGTGGGACGATCTCAGCGTTGTCCGAGTAGGGAAAGTATTCGATCCCGTCGATGACCGACAACACCTGTTCGAGATATCGATACTTTGACTGATGCAACGATTTCGAGTATACGTACACGTTCTCGAAGCGTAAACCGTTCGGACTCTCTAGCATACATAGAAGCACGTTCGTTTTTCCACATCCAGACGGTCCGCAAATCACACCTCGCACATTGTTCGGTAATAACGGGCCGTGTCTGTTTGATCGACTCGGATCCCTATCATCCTCGAGTAGTCTGTTCGCGGTCACGCGAATAATGTCCGACTGTTTCGCGAATCGCATATTCGCAAGCACGTCTATGACGAAGGATGACTATTTATATTCATGGTGCGCGTCGCGCAGGTCACTATCACAGTGATCGGTGGAGCGTGCGTACGCCTTTATTATTGTAGTAGCTATCGTGATTATTCTAACGTATATGGTTGCATCAACGACTGTGACGTCTCACGGACTAGATTAGCATAGTTGGAATCAGAGGAGGAAGAATAATAATCAGAAGAAAAAGACTGGATCGGGTCTCGTGAACGGTATCATAAACCGTCTGCCGTTCGAACTACACGTTCCGGGTTATCAGTTCTGCGGACCGGGAACGCGTTCGCTAAAGCGATTGGCTCGTGGCGACGAAGGTGTGAATCCTCTGGACGCAGCGTGCCGCGACCACGATATCGCGTACTCTCGTCAAAAGGATTTAGAGGGGCGACACGAGGCGGATCGTGCGTTAGCCGAACGAGCGCGAGAACGAGTATTCGCGAACGACGCGACCTTTGGCGAAAAAGCCGTAGCGACTGGAGTGTGGGCAACGATGAAGGCTAAGACCAAACTCGGCATGGGTATGAGAAGGACGAAACGTAAACAGGGAAAGTCTGGAAGGAAACATCCTCAACGGCGTCGACGACATCGTAATCTACGAGTGGCGAAACGCGGTGGCTTTCTTCAATTTCTTCCGTTCGTGCTGCCTGCTTTATCAGCTATCGGGGCATTGGCCGGTGGAGCGGCTGGTATAACCAAAGCGGTCAACGATTCGAAGGCCTCTCGAAAACAGCTGGAAGAGACGTTGCGTCATCATCGGGCGATGGAAGGGCGAGGGATGCACCTGACACCGTACAAGCGAGGCGCGGACTTGAACCCGAGACGGCGGCGTCAACGACGAGTGCGATCAAACTAAAAAAAAAACGCCGATCGCGTAGGCGCGTGGCGACGGTGGCGGCGATAACGCAACAACCTATGACGAACCTGCAATTAGAACGCGAATGCGCCAGCATCCCGTTCTTTCGAGGGGTGTTTATGCGCGATACTCTTCCCACGCGTGTACGAAGCAACGGATGCGGTATCGCGAATCTGGACGAGAATCGAGGCGCCGATACGCACTGGGTCGCTTACGCGAATCGCGGACCACGAGTACAATACTTTGATAGTTTTGGGAATCTGCGACCTCCCGCGGAATTGATCTACTATTTCGGACGCGGTGCAACGATCACGTACAATCACGATCGTTTTCAACGTTTCGATCAGATGAATTGCGGTCGCTTGTGCATGCAATTTTTACAGCAAAAGTCTATGGAATTATGGCCTGTATAATAATAATAATAATGACGGTATGTACTAAGATTATGTCACAATGTGTCCATGCCCTAGTAGCATTTGTTGTTGGCATACAGTTGGGCCACGCACATAATATTAGTTGGCCAACAGTTAGATTTGGCACTTTTTTTTCAGGTTGGGCCAACAACAGATGGCCAAGGTAGGCTTTACTACCGTTGCCCTATTATTTATATTCTTTTCAAAAGACGTCTTAAAGACGTCCAGAAGGTGTCTTAAAGAACTTCAAAAGACGTTGAAAACACGTATTTTTCAGGCCTGGTTTAGGAAAAAAAAAATCGCGGGTGAGGAGAATCGAACCCAAACTTTCCGCTTACAAAGCAATCGCTGTTCGCACTTACCCAACACATTTCCTTGTAGTCACTTCTAATTTCTAGTTACATACCTAGTATCAATTGTTTATAAAAACTGTGCAGTGACGCGAAATATTCTACAAAATATCATTCGACCTTCAAATTCATTCCTTAAAATTTCACATTCGCCTCAAGACAGACGTCCTCATTACGTATTTATAAATAAGAAAAGAAAAATCACAACTTGGAATATAATAACAGGTTTTTGGATGTAGCAAATTTTCTGACACTTATAAGACGACATTTAATCACCGTTGTAAATTTTTGTTAATTAACCAACTATAGTAATTGTAGGTCCAACATTGAATATTCGTTGGTACACTGTCGTAACTTTTTGTTAATTAACCAACCATAATAATTGTAGGTCCAACATTGAATATTCGTTGGTACACTGTCGTAACATTTTTGCCGTAGGCTCTATGTTGGGAATTTGTAGGCAAAAACACTAACTATATCCCAACTAATTCCCAACTGTTGGCTACCGTTGGCCAACCAGAAATGCTACTAGGGTGCGTAATGGCGATTCACATCTTCTACAGGGTCATGCGTTAAAACTGCAACCTACGCGCGCGCGAACAGACGAAAATGGCAACACCGCCTCACGGACGCATTCCACTACAACCATGCATCGGCCCGGCGTTCGGAGGGTTACCAGCGACCGCTGGGCAGCGGTGATGCCCGAGCTTTGAAAATTTTAGGATGGTCTCTTTCAAATTAACGTCACAAGGAGCTATTTGAAATTTCCTGACCGGGGTTGAAGAATTAGTAGAAGTAGATATCAGAATGCAATTTGCGCCGAAAAATGAGGAAAAATTATTCCCTCTTAATGATGGATAATTCAAAATATTTTACGTTTACTTAATTTTTCTTTTATCAATTTTTTAACCATAATTGTTGTGAAAAGCTTTTGCAAACTGTTTATTTAATACCGTATTTAATGCTCTTTTTAAAAATCATGATGTTGATAAACAATACGCTAGTTGTTTCTGTGTCATTATTTTCATAAATTGAGAAATTAAATTTTTATTCAATTATGTGTTAGTTCTGCAGACCTCAGAATCTATTGTTCTGGTTTTCTCTTTTATAATTTTATCCTTATATGCAGTGCATGCATAGATCAGACGTAAGGAGTAACTAATGAGACGTGTCTTTGATTGTAGCGGTGTTTGAATCTTTTTTCTAGAATTTTTGTGTTTGAATGTTTAACCTTTTAGCTACTCAACGCCACGCATATACCGGCTTCCGTTAATGTCATTTTTTGGAACGATGCGTCATTATTGTGGCTTTTACACGCAGGTGGCGAAAAATCTCTACGTACGAGGGTATAGCGCCGCGATCAATCCTGTCGTAGCTCAAATTTTTTAAATTAAGACGGGTACGAGATCAGTTGACATTGTTTTCAAACCTCATTACAGTAATCCGGGGTGCGAGTGGTAAACCGATCATAAAAGCGGAGCGTGCGTCTCGCTTACCTGGGCCGGGAAATTCTGCACAGCTCTTTGCGGCGTTAATTTGAAAGAGACCATCCTAAAATTTTCGAAGCTCGGGCATCACTACTACCCAGCGGTCGCTGTTAACCCTCCGAACGCTGGGCCGGTGCATGGTTGTAGCGGAATGTGTCCGTGAGGCGGTGTTGCCATTTTCGTCTGTTGGCGCGCGCGTAGGTTGCAGTTTTAACGGATGACCCTGTATAGTAAAGACTTATAATATCGATAAATTGCCGAGTATTCGTACGCGCGCGTCACTCCCCCTCTCTCCGTCTCGCGAGTGTAATCTATGATATGTCGTTCACGCTTACGTTAACGGGACGCCGCAGCGCGCTCACGGTAAACTCTTTTCCACCGACAGATTTGAGCGATGGTCAATACGAATTAGGACTCGCGGACTTGGAGACGTTTCACCCGATACCGAACATCGACTCGAACAACGATAAATTCTATTTCGTCGTGAACTACGACACCGAAAACAACTCAATCGTCGAAGCAGCTAATGAATGCATTACGATACCTCACGGCTCCTACGAATTAGACGCTATCGCCGAGTACCTGAAGCAACGATTACTCGATCGATATCCTCGAACACGTGGTAACAACGAGAACGACGATGACGACAAGTACCGTCTAATGCTACGAGCTAACAACAACACCATGAAAAGCGAGCTGAATTGTTCGTTCTTTGTAGACTTTACGAAACCGAACAATGTGGGCTCGTTGCTAGGATTTTCCCCGAATCGCGTTTTATTACCGAGAATCTGGCACGAGTCCGACGGACCCGTAAATATTATAAACGTTAAAGTAGTAGTAAGGCTATGCCGATTCCAACCCCGGTCCTCTGAGGGGAGCGCGGGGGCGGGGGGAAGTGAGGGCGCGCGGGGGAGCGCGGCGGAGGGAAACCTGGGCGCGGGGCCTGCGGGGAGTGGAAGAGCGGTTGCGCGCGCACGAGCCGCGGAGTGGGGGAAGCCGCAACCGCGGAGGGGATCAGTCCGGGCCGAGCAGCCGCGGAGACCTGGCCCACCGTCCTCGAAATTTTTCAAAGGGAGAGGCCCACCCCCGAAAAGTCTTTTTTCAGACCTTGACCCACCCCGAAAATTTTCCAGACCTAACCCAGGGAGGGGACGGCCCCCGAAATTTTTTTCCAAACCAACATGCGTCGGAAATTGTTTAATAATTTATTTTTTATCCGAAATTGTTTCGGACGATTTCGGGAAAGATCGATGTTCTTTTCTTTTACAAACCACGTCTTCGGGACGGAAAGAGAGAGAGCAATACTTCGTTATAAATCTAAATTCGGAGGGTGGGAAAGAGAGAGCATCACTTTTAAAGCTAAATTCGAGAGAGAGACAGCACTACATAGCGGTATAATCGCTTTCGTTCTAAAAATTTTCAAAATGATTTTAAATCTTAGCGCCGCAGCGTATCGCGCGATCGTGTGTAACTTGACTCCTCTGGAGCAGCCGCGTGCGATGACGTCATGTGGTGGCGCGAAGAATGAAATAGAATTATGCGACGTCAGCAAATCTTAAAATTATGTGGCGAGGAGAAAGACGGGTAAATAAATGGAGAAATAATATAGGTTTAAGAAATTTATTTAAAATATAAAGAATACAATCTAACATTTTTTTTCCTACGAGCATGGGCTAGAATATCATTGATGGCGTATGCTAACAGTTCGCAATCTACAAGATAATCCTCGTCGTAATATTCGCTATCACGTATTATTTTAGCAGCGCTACGCACAACTAATGTTTCACACGCAACATCGCTCTGCTGTAGCACGTTAACAAAAGTTTCAAATTTTACTCTCACATCCTCTGTAGTTTGATGCAGGTGCGGATACACATAGCTTATGCATGGCTCAAGATTACATAAAAATGATACTGTATTCAGTTTGAAATACAGTGAGTTATCAGCTCGCGTCATCTTTACAATCGATGAATCAAAGATCCGAAGAAATTCCACCATTAAATCATCAATCCACATCGAGTCTGGTTCAGATAATTGTGCACGTTCTTCGATGGTTTCACGGCTGTCGAATAGCACATTCCATGTATGCCATGGTAATATAAGATGATTCCCATGATTATCGCCGAGAAGAACTTCAACATCAGCCATCGGTCCTACATTGATTCCAATTTCCAAATATTTGCTACCCACGGATGTTAACGCGTATCTTCTGACCATGATACGCGATCCTCGGCGCGGACTAAGAGAACAATCAAAGCTATGAAATTGTCCGCTCGTATTAGGAATACAATTTTGAAAATATGTGAAAATTAAGTCTTACCTGTCAAATGTATTATCCCCACATGGAGCTACACCATCATCTTGTACGATCGGAACATAATAATTCATACGTTCAACGTTTCCTTCGACACTGGTACTGCACATTTTTTTTCAGAGCGCTATTTGTTCCGTCGAAAGTCACTGAGGGTACTGAGCGATTGATGGAATAGCATTCGGGAGATTGGCTTAAATAGCGGTGCAATTGGTTCCCCCAAGACCGCATTTTATTCTAAAGCTTTTTCCATAATGTTTTTCAATCCTAAAGTCGCAGTATATCGCACGATTGCATGTAATTTAATCCCCATCCTCAAGGATAAAAGTCTCGACACGTGTTGAATGTAATATAATACCTGTGGAAGCGCAGAATCTTGGAATTATGCGGTGTCAGCAGAAACTGTGTCGGATGATTTTGCGCGCTAATTCGTCATACGCGTGAATCATAGAAAGAATTATGCTGTATCGGCAGAAACTGTACAGAACCATGTTGGGACGGATCGTCGTTTTTTTTGCATGCGGAGCATTCGAGGGAGGGGGTACGCCAAAAGAGTTAGACAGAGATACCAAATCGTGGTATCAGTCATAAAAGCACGCTCCGAACTGCACAAAGTCTCAAATCGTTGCAACCTGTTGCGCGTAAAAGACGTTACATATACAGTCCATTTACAATCACTCCATTTACAATCATGGAATTCGCGCACGTAACACGTCAATTATTGGATCAATCTGCACGATTGATTTCACGGGAAGAGTACCTCGCGTGGGAAGAACGGTGCAACGAGTGTATCGAATCGTTGGAAGAACACAGCCGAGTGAAACGCCCGCGATTATCGATCGGTGTTCAACAATCGCTGATTGCTCGAATCGCGCGACTCGAAGGACTGAAACATTTGTTACGCGGCCGTTTCGTACGTGAAGGTGCCGGACATTCGAGCGCAAGACTTTTGTGGCGCGAAATAGACACTGCGTTCGATAGCCGCGTGTTAACTGGTGCTGTGCTCAATTCGAACTATATCGAACCGCGCAACTTCCTCCAAGATACGGCGACCATTGTGTTGGAGCACGTGCGGGGCGCTTTGAGGAAACGTCGAAACCTCAAAGTGAACACTGTATTCAACGGCGAATTTGTGGCGGGTGATAAACATGCTTGCAAAAGCATCAACACCCGGAACTGCGAACTCTTCGGCACATCCGATCTGCAGGAGTGGTACCAGCGATGCGTCGTCGAACCCACCCTGGCATCGCTGGAAGAGTTCCAGGAACGTGACAGCGAACCTGACCGTCAATGTCAATAAGTACAATCCGCTGCGCGCGGGGTGCCACCACAAGTTGCCACAGGATTTATTGTTGAAGAATGCAACGATCAGTGTACAATCCCCGGACAATGCGTGTTTCGCGTGGGCAGTAGTCGCCGCTCTTCATCCTGCGGAAAGACATCCCGAGCACCCAAGTTCATATCCGCCATATGCTTCCGTATTAAATCTCCAAGGCATTGAGTTCCCAATGTCCCTGGAGCAAATTGGGAAGTTTGAGCGGTTAAACGAAATCTCGATCAACGTGTACGCCTTCGAGGCGGAGAAGATGAAGACGATCTTTCCGCTGCGTCTCACCAGCCAAAAGAGCGATCAGCACGTCAACCTGCTCTACATACCGAATGATGGAGATGTAGGACACTTTGTATGGATCAAGAACTTGTCCCGGCTGGTGAGCATGCAGCTGAGCAGACACGGGAAAAAGAAATTCATCTGTGATCGGTACGTATAGAAACATATGAAATGTTAAAATGTCTCGCGAAACAAATTAAATAAAAAATTTTTGGGGTTTACAGATGCATGCACTACATCGGATCTGCCGAGAAGTTGCAGCTTCATTCGCTGGACTGTGGCAAGATGAACGACTGCGCCATCCTGCTGCACAGCGAAGGAAACAATCTCCTAAGGTTCAACAACCACAACATGAAGGAGCGGCTCCCCTTCGTGGTGTACGCCGATCTGGAGTGCATCATCGAGAAAACAGAGGACAGCCACCGAATGGGTGATGATAATAAATTACACACGTATCAACACCACGAAGTTCATAGTATAGCCTATTATATGCATTGTTCGTACGATACATCGCTATCGGTGTATCGATGTCGTCGCGACGCGGATTATGTTTCATGGTTCGTCGATGAACTAAAAAATTTTGCAAATTTCGCCAAACCCATCCTGGCCAGCAATGTTCCCATGATTGATTTAACTACCGAACAGTGGACGGCATTTCGCGATGCAACACACTGTCATATTTGCGAAGAACCATTCGAGGCTATCGATGTACGAGTCCGCGATCATTGTCATCTATCCGGACGGTTTAGAGGTCCAGCACATTCGGAGTGCAATTTAAATTATAAAAACGCGTTTTACATCCCCATAGTTTTTCATAATTTATCCGGCTACGATTCGCATTTCATTATCGAGGAAATAGCTACCGCTTTCGAAGGTCACGTCGACGTATTACCCATAACTAAAGAAAAGTATATTGCTTTCACAAAAAATGTCGAAGATACGGCTGACTCAGACTTGCGAAATTGTATTAAATTGCGATTCATCGATTCGTACAAATTTCTCAACACCAGTCTCGACAAATTAGCATCTTTTCTTAGCACAGATCAATTAAAAATTTTACGATCCAAGTTTGAAACATTATCCGTCGAGGATTTCAATTTATTGACGCGAAAGGGTGTCTTTCCGTACGAATACCTTGATTGCGCGAACAAGCTGCAGGACCCATGCTTACCACCGCGCGAATCATTCTACAGTTCGTTAACGGGTGAGACTGTATCCGAGAGCGATTACGCACACGCCGAGACTCTCTGGCAGCGTTTCGGCATTAGAACCTTGGGCGAATACAGCGATTTGTATTTGAAAACAGATGTCTTGTTATTGGCAGATATTTTTGAAAATTTTCGTGAAAGTTGCATCAAGAGTTACGGACTAGATTCGGCGCATTATTATACTTTACCCGGTTTCACATGGGATGCCATGCTAAAACATACCAAAATTACATTCGAATTGCTCACCGACGTCGATATGGTCATGTTTATCGAACGCGGTATACGTGGGGGTTTAAGTCAATGTTCCGGAAGATACGCACATGCCAATAACAAGTACATGCCATCTTACGACGCATCGGAAGAGTCATCGTACTTGATGTACTTTGACGTGAACAATTTGTATGGATGGGCAATGTGTCAGCCTCTGCCATATGCTAAATTTCAATGGGTCGAAGATGTTAAAAAATTTCACGTGTCTTCGATGGCGGTCGATTCGCCCACGGGATACATTCTCGAGGTAGATCTGGAATATCCACAACGTCTGCACGACGCTCATGCCGATCTACCGTTCTGCCCGACGCGTGCCAAACCACCTGGCAGCAGACAGGACAAGTTACTCGCGACGGTATACGATAAGCAGCGTTACGTCATCCATTACCGCAACCTGCAGCAGTGCACGCGTCACGGTCTTCGTATTACGAAGATACACCGCGTGCTTCAATTCACTCAATCTCCCTGGCTCCGCGATTACATAGAACTCAATACACGGTTTAGAACAGGTGCGACAAACGACTTCGAAAAAAATTTGTACAAATTGATGAACAACGCGGTATTCGGTAAAACTATGGAAAATGTACGAAATTACGTGGATGTAAAACTTTTGACTCATTGGGAAGGGCCATATGGCGCGGAGGCAATGATCGCGAAACCGAATTTCCATAGCAGAAGTGTTTTTTCGGAAAATTTAATAGCTGTTGAATTGCGAAAACTCGAGGTGAAATTCAACAAACCGATATACGTGGGTATGTGCATTCTGGACATATCAAAAATTTGTTTGTATGAATTTCATCACGAGTACATGTCTCCCCTGCACGGACCAAGTTGTAAAATTCTATACACAGACACGGACAGTCTCATTTACCACATTCGATGCGACGATATCTACGAGACCATGAAACGCGATATCGATAGATTCGACACAAGCGATTATCCTATCAACAATCCATATAATATGCCCCACTTAAATAAGAAGGTTCCAGGGCTGATGAAGGACGAAAATAACGGTGCGATAATGACCGAGTTCGTAGCTCTTAGAGCGAAAATGTATGCACTCCGCGTAGACGGCAAAAAAGATACGAAAATGGCGAAAGGCGTCAAGACCAACGTCATAGCCAGAACGATACCTTTCGACGACTACGCGCAGTGTTTGCAAAGGGAGATCGACATGGTTCGCAGACAATCGTGCATACGGTCTAAATTGCACAAAGTGTACACCATTTCGGAATCCAAAATCGCTCTAAGTCCATACGACCGATTCGACCGACACTCTGCCCTGGGGACATTATAAAATTCCATTATAAAAAGAAATTTGAACTTGATGCCGCTCTCTTCGTGTGAACGAAGCCCCAGTCTATGACAACTATCATAACGCTCACAGAGACAAGAATATTCCATTATCGATATTTTTTTTTATTTTTTGCTTTTTGCCATCGCTCCTTATTAACTCGTTTCTTATAAATAGTAGAATTATTGTTTGCAAATGTATAGAAATTATTATAAATAACGAAATTATTGCGTAAAAATTGTTCATACATGTACAATATATGTATCATTGCATATGTATCATTGTGTGTGTATATATATATATATATAGTAGCCTCGCGCTGCAGCCTCGCAACGTCTAGACGCGGCTTATCATTTGTGCAGTGTGTGACTTGACTACCCTCCGTGTAATCGGTCTGCGCGAAGTAGGGCGCAAGTTCGATGATTATCAGCACTCCTTCCCGGGAGGAATACGATTTCCTTTAATTATAGTGTTTTGTAATAAAGTGTTTCTATCGTCTCCTGAATTCAATAACTGGCATCCAGACATCTACGCTCCTACAATCCACCGTCAATACGCCTCGTAGAGAGACACGGGAAGAAAAATGGTAGCCCGCTGTTGACACGTGTGTAACGTACCGCTACGAACCGCCGTACATTTTTCCGTTTCTATCTATGTTAATCATCACATATTGTTAATTTCCTTTATATTAGACGTAAGATAGTATACAACGCGTGCGAGAGCGTTTCAAACAGCGCGCGAGAGAGTATAGTGACGCGCAACGCATGCGAATAGCCGCCGATTCAAACCACATACTCAGTGCCGCGAGTGAATCAAGCGCGCGTGCGCATATCGTACGAGCAACCGGACGCCAAATATTCCGAGCGTAGTACGCGAGTGGCGCGAACCGGATGTTAATTCTAATTGGTGCGCGAGTTCGCGCAGCAAGTGATTGGTGCGGGCCAAGTACCAGCCACCGGTATAAATACAGGCCCACCAGCAGCAGTAAAACAGACTTGGTTCTGCCACCGAACCACATCGAGGCAGCTTTAGTTAGCTCCTCAAATTCCATATCGAGGTAGCTTTAGTTAGCTCCTCAAATTCCATATCGAGGTAGCTTTAGTTAGCTCCTCAACTTCCAATCCGAGGTAGCTTTAGTTAGCTCCTCAACTTCCAATCCGAGGCAGCTTTAGTTAGCTCCTCAACTTCCTCGAGGTAGCTTTAATTAGCTCCTCCACATCCCTTCGAGGTCATACTAAGACCTCCACCTCATTTTCCAAAGCGTGGGGCCAGCTGATAGGCACCAGAAGCTATTACTAAACTGAGGGAGAGCAACCAATAATTCTACTTCCATCTGGGGACGTCCTAACCGGCTACCTGGCTACCATCCTAGAAAGCGTGGGCAAGCTGATAGGCAACTGGAAGCTACTACTAAATCAAAGAGAAGGAAACTCTCTGCAGTTCTCAACTAAACATACTAAATCGACCAAACGTCATTTCTTGTACCGACTTCGTGTCGAGATCTTACATTCAATTAACGATCTAGCATCGTACCATTATACTATATCTTTAATACTAATTACGCAATATTCTTGATTATCGACTCAGCGTTCGAACCGACATAATACTCTTTATAACCGACTTAGCGTCTAAATCTAAATCAAGCATTATACTTTCTTACCGACCGAAACATAATCACGAAATTACTTTATGTTCCATTATATTAGTTTATAATCACAATTCAACGACTCAGCGTAAAATCTTATGTTCCATTACGACCTAGCGTCAAAATCTATATTCTTGAATAAACTATTTTGTTACTTATTGTTAAAAGGAAGGACTCTAGTTCTTGAAATTCATTTCTTTATCGCACGCCACCCGAACCAATCCCACAATTTCACAGGTAAGCCGCTCTACTTGTGGAATCTCCTGTAATTAACGGCAACGTCTCGTTCAAGAACGTTACAGGTGGTTAATTTTGGTGACAGCGGTGGGATAGAAAATTTGCTTTGTAACCGCGAACGCGTGGCAAAGGAGATCAACTCTCCTAGCGAAGAACAAGACTCCTTCTTTCTTACTAAGTCAGGCGCGTTAAAAGAAGTAAAATCATGGCTACAGGCGGAGTAGGCCCCAATACCCCTCAGGTAGACGCAGTTATAGAAGAATTACAACGCCTACAATTAAGTCAGGATAATGCGCGTCAACCACATATTAGAATTCGCGATGCCGCGGACACGGTTCCGGCCTTCGACGGGCGAAACATTATAATACATCAATTCACGAAATGCTGTAGGAACGCGAAAAATATGATCGCGCCGAACGCCGAATACGGTTTAGTACAATTAATCAAATGTAAATTATCCGGGCAAGCCTCTCGAGTCATACTTAACGGCGATTATAATACAATAGAGGAAGTAATTAAGGTCCTCAGCTCTCGTTTCGCCCCATTACATTCTTCAATCCAGTTATATGGAGAAATGTCAAAAATCGCTCAGTTACCGAATGAAGCCACTGTAGATTATAGCAGTCGAGTCTCCGGGATCCTCCTACAATTAAGATACTGTAATGAAATAGAGGTTCCCTCACACGTCGCGCAATACAATCAATTCGCGGAAACAAATTCAATTAAAGCTTTCTTAACAGGGTTAAAACCTGAAATCTACGCACGAATGCGTACAGTCGAATTCGCTGACCTCGATACCGCCATTAGCGCCGCTATCAAAGCCGAGGCAGAGTGTCAGGAAAACATTATGAGAAATAAATTCGCAGAAGGACTATCGCACTCCGCGCAGTGCACAAATTGTTTCGGGTACGGACACTCAGCAACCGAGTGTAGCAGTAAATTTCCAGTAGGGCAAATAGCTCAAATTAGTTGACAATCAAAGTATTGCAATTATTGTCGAAGAATAGGGCACACGGTTCAGGAATGCCGGAAGATAAACACCGCGCCGCGATCAACACCGTATAATTCTGTGTCACCGACGACGTCGCGTAATTCCGCGTCGCGTCAATCACAACAAATAGAATGTAGATACTGTAAGAACAAGGGACATACTATTCAGGAATGTCGAAAGAAACTGTATAACGACAAACGAAGGCCCGCAGAATCACCAAATCCCGAACAGCAAACGTCCAATCCTTCCCAAAATCCTGTATGCAGTCAAGCCGTATTCACACTACAACCAATAGAAGTCTGGAGATCCCCCGGTATAGCATTGTCAACTCCAGAATTTAAACAGAACAAGGTATTAATGATGATAGACACAGGAGCCAATTTAAGCATGATTAAACTAGAAGCCGTTTCGCCAGGCACTAAGATTTTTACCGACATCACCTACAATCTGTCAGGAATTACAGAAGGTTCTCTACCCACTATGGGGTACATTAAAACCAAAATATTAGGGACAATAGCAGAAATTCACTTAGTCAAAACTCTACCTACCGCCCAGGACGGAATTTTGGGTTCAGATTTTTTCCACGACAGTGGAGCCATTATAGATTACTCGAGACTAGGGATCACTATAGGAAACGAATTACTCCCGTTTACAAACGTAGAAATAAAAATTCCGGCCCGAATGAGATACCAAATGCCAATTAAAATCCGAAATCAAGGTCTGAAAACGGAATACGTGCCAAAATTAGGCGTACACCCCGATACCCTAATGGGTAATGCCATAGTCTCAAATCACAACGAAATAGGACATCTTTACGCAATAAACACATCCTCCAAGGAAATAAAGATAGAAATACCTTCCGGGAGAGACAACATTAATACAGACGCGCTCTCACGAAATCCAGTAAATGCACTCCCGCTAGAAGTGGAAGGGAAACGATCGCGCTCCCAAACCGCCACAAGTTCGGGATCCACAAATCCAAGTCCGATGAAACAACCAAAGGGAGATGGATCATCCTCCTCTTCGTCGTCCGAATTCAATCCTGACCAAATACAAATAAGAAGGAAATTAAAAAGAAAACTTAAAAGCACAACGACAACATCATCAAACAGACCGGCGGAGAAAAAGAGGGGAATCACACCAAAAGGGGAATCAGAAGAAATGGAGGTATCCACCGATAGTTTTGAAGCAAACAAAAATATTCAGGTATCAGTAGAGGTTCACCCCTCCCCTGGACAAATCGGTCTTCCACCGTCAGCCCCTAGGCCAACTTAACCGCCATCGCAGCCCACAACAAATGAAGATGGAAATAATGGAAAAGGATTGGGATCAAATCAGGGAAATAAGCAAAAACGTAGAGGTCCCGAGGAACCATGCTTACAGAAAGCCTCCCAAAATGAATTCTAGTAACAGTAGCAGCAACAAGGAAAAAACCCACCAATAAGGGGCAAGAAGTACTGCGCAAGAGATTCAAACAATAATTTTAAAACATTCATTGGACCACCCCGACAGCAAGTATCATCGCGACGACAGGGACTACGACGACAGCAAATACCGCCACGAACATTACCCAAGATAGCTCACCAGAAATTGATTCAAGGTAGGGTCAAAGAAATTGCAGACCATTTATGGATGAGAAGGGAAACTGCAGGCATATTTATCACTACACATGGGAAACCAGTAGGCAAGGAAAGCATGGAATTTATAACTAGGGAACAAATTAAAATTACCTTACCCCTACCACTTCAGGCAGGAAGTATAATAGAAATTTCCAAACCAGGACAGACCATCTTAGGGATGGTAATACCAGATTCTCCAAACGAAGAAGCCTATCATACCGTAATTAGGAACCTATATAATAAATTAACAAAAAAAAACATTAACAAAATCTCATTACCCAAAACAGAAATTAATATATCATGGGAAAAATTAAAACAAATGATCACACTAAGGTTCTTACAAACAAACATCAGCATCACAATCTGCAATGGCACTATACAAATGCCATCAGAACAGGATCGCCTAATAATAATTAAGGAAAACCACGAGTCACCAGTAGGAGGACATAAAGGGGTAACCAAAACCTACAACAGAATCAGAAACCTGTACCACTGGCCAAACATGAAAAAGGATGTGAGGCAACACATTCAAACATGTATAAGTTGTCAAAAGAAAAAACTAGTGCGAGTTAAAACTAAGGAACCAATGATAATAACAGATACGCCACTAGATGCCTTTGACAAAATATCCATGGATCTTGTGAGACCATTGCCACTTACAAAGTCAGGGAAAAACATCTATACGCGTTCCTCCTTTCCATACATACACCTTTTCCCACCGGGTGACATCGCGCCGAAATCCGTAATAAAAAAAAAAAAAAGCGTAAGAAGGATAGAGAGATATACCGAGGTCAACGGTACCACGACATAAACGAACCGCGCATTCCTGAACTATAAGAAAAATAGAGTCGCGTTGTAGAAGAAGAAATCGAGCGCCAGACTTCTTAGAATATATATAAAAATACATCTCTAGGGACGAGAGAAAAACCGGGCGGCGAGATGTAACGTACCGCTACGAACCGCCGTACATTTTTCCGTTTCTATCTATGTTAATCATCACATATTGTTAATTTCCTTTATATTAGACGTAAGATAGTATACAACGCGTGCGAGAGCGTTTCAAACAGCGCGCGAGAGAGTATAGTGACGCGCAACGCATGCGAATAGCCGCCGATTCAAACCACATACTCAGTGCCGCGAGTGAATCAAGCGCGCGTGCGCATATCGTACGAGCAACCGGACGCCAAATATTCCGAGCGTAGTACGCGAGTGGCGCGAACCGGATGTTAATTCTAATTGGTGCGCGAGTTCGCGCAGCAAGTGATTGGTGCGGGCCAAGTACCAGCCACCGGTATAAATACAGGCCCACCAGCAGCAGTAAAACAGACTTGGTTCTGCCACCGAACCACATCGAGGCAGCTTTAGTTAGCTCCTCAAATTCCATATCGAGGTAGCTTTAGTTAGCTCCTCAAATTCCATATCAAGTACCATTATACTATATCTTTAATACTAATTACGCAATATTCTTGATTATCGACTCAGCGTTCGAACCGACATAATACTCTTTATAACCGACTTAGCGTCTAAATCTAAATCAAGCATTATACTTTCTTACCGACCGAAACATAATCACGAAATTACTTTATGTTCCATTATATTAGTTTATAATCACAATTCAACGACTCAGCGTAAAATCTTATGTTCCATTACGACCTAGCGTCAAAATCTATATTCTTGAATAAACTATTTTGTTACTTATTGTTAAAAGGAAGGACTCTAGTTCTTGAAATTCATTTCTTTATCGCACGCCACCCGAACCAATCCCACAATTTCACAGGTAAGCCGCTCTACTTGTGGAATCTCCTGTAATTAACGGCAACGTCTCGTTCAAGAACGTTACACGTGGTCCTCTCGAATATAAACACGAGCTTTAATATCAAAACAAAAGCATGCGTCATCGTATTCTGTGCGAGAGAAGGTGGGCACTGGGGAGGAGGTATTGCTGTGAAGAGGGCCTCTTCAAGAGAGCAGCCGGTTGTGAGGGATGCAAATTCGATTGGTTCTAATATAATCTGCTCCCTATGGTTGAAATTTAGTCTAGCAACTTTCACACCTCCTAACCTAACCAATTGAACTTACATCCCTCTCAAAAGAACCGGCCATCCGAGCGTAGAAGCAAGTGCGAAATAAAAGTAACGGTGCGCTTCTCGATACCGCAGATGTACCTACCTAAGTAGCATTTCTGACGGAAAAGAATTGTCCAGCCTTTGGACCTGCCGTTCCTGGCGTAGACCTTTGGCAGGTAGGTATCTGTTTCAACAGGCAAGGCCACCCGTGGCGCCAGCAAGACCGTCCCCAGTCCTTGCTATTCCAGCGAGTTTTCTTCTAGGGAAAATCAGTAAATTTGCAAGCGCAATATCTCAAAAACCAGTGGGAATCGAGTGTATACATTAAAGCTTATTGAATTTGGCTTAGAACGCACTATCAACTCAGGTCTTCAGAAAAAATAGTTCCATTTAGAAAACCGAACTTGACCATCGTATCTTTTAAAATAATAATCGAAAAAAAAATTAGTCCGCGCTAATAAGTTGGCCCCCTCGTACCATGCAATTCCCTATTTTTTAAATATTTTTGTCTCGAATAGTTTAGGAGATATCCAGCTGTCCACTCTTCCCGCGGACACCCTGTATATATATATATACTAACTGGATTATAAATGGTTAAAAATAAAAAATTGTTCACACATTTACATATATGTATCATTGTATTTATTGAACCATGTATTATGATTATTATTTTTACAATACATTATTTTTATTTATCCATGAATTGTGTGATTTATCAAATCCCAACCACTTGACGTACACCTTATCCCCCTTTCTACGCAACACTTTTTCCACTAGATATACATTAGGATCGGTGACGCGTTGCAGCTCGGGTTCATAGAATCCTCCGGCAACAGGTTTTCCACAGGAATCGACCAGCAGATACGTCGCGGGATTAGTTGTCTGTACTTTGGCTATCTTGAACACCTCCGTTGTCCAATTCGGCGTATAGCCTTTATCGAAGATGGTTTTAAATTTGCTCACGCGCACAAACTCGCCCAACTTGAATCTCGCTGGAGCAGCGATCTTTATGTTGCTGTCTACGGTGGATAGCAGCTTGTCGGCGATCGCAGGGGTAAAATCGCGAGGACGCATTCCGATGGTTCTATGTTTTCGCGCGTTATACTCTGCGAGAAGACGCGATAGCGAATCGATCCATCTGTAGGTTCCATTGAGCGTAAACATTTTCCACATATTGTTCTTCAAAGTTCGATTGAAACGTTCTACGACGGAGGCCTTCATCACCGAATACGTCGAATAATGATTAATGTCATGCTTTGAGAAGAGTTTCTGCACATCGGCGTTGTAAAATTCTTTTCCTTGATCGGTTTGCAAATTTTTCGGACATCGATCTCTAAATATCTTTGCAAACGCTTTGGTCACCTCAGCACCACTTTTAGTCTTGAGCGGCACCGCCCATGCATACTTGCTCAACACATCGATGACGGTGAGTATGTGGTGGTGACCTTGGTTGAATCGCGAGTATGGACGCATTTCTACAATGTCAGCTTGCCACAGATCGTCGTATCCATGCACTATGACGCGCCTCCGTGGGAAATGTGTTCGAGCTGGAGCATGCTATTCCTCAACAAGTTGCCGCATCTTGGGGCCATGTTTTCTCTACTTTTGGATTTCGATAATGGTTGCATGTTTGATCGCAGAGGTGTCTTTGACACGAATGATGTGATAATTATCATGTATGTGCATTATGTGCTCCTCATCGGTCCGAGGAAATTCTGGACAAGTTCAACCGTCTCGCATGATTCTCCTTCGCAG
This sequence comes from Andrena hattorfiana, assembly GCA_944738655.2. Taxonomy (NCBI): domain Eukaryota; kingdom Metazoa; phylum Arthropoda; class Insecta; order Hymenoptera; family Andrenidae; genus Andrena; species Andrena hattorfiana. Next base: position 27,236,598 of record OX122894.2, on the reverse strand, counting down.
CGCTGCTGCGGGACAGAATTCGATGCTTGTGATATCTTTTGAACGCTATTTTGCAACGTCAGCATATCTCTCTGAAACACAACCAGCTTCCTCTCTAATTCTTCCTGCTGCTCTCTCAAAAGTTTAATGCTCTTTTCCATGTATAGTTTATTGACCGCATCGCTGTCGGCCACCGGCTGAGCTACCCGTCGTATCTTGCGTGATTTTGCATCAAAGTCGGCACCAGCCACGCAAAGAGCGTTATCTCGCATGTAATTTCGGAGCATACCGCTCCATTTGTAATAGTCCATTCTAGCTGCTCCACTCTTCCCGAGGGATACCCTAAATTTGTTGATCGGCATCTCGACGCATACAGTGCAAATCATCAGCGTGCGGTTTAATTTATAATGAGGCCTACCTCGCGGAGTTCCTCGATAATCGATAGACTTTCGGGATCATGAGAGTTGTTACCAGCCTAACGCGACGCTTCCAGCAAACGCAATCGATCCACCAGCTCGTTGGGATCGTCCTAATGCACGTAATCGATCTTGTTATCGTTTACCACCTTGGCTCGCAGTGTCCTTAGACCTATCCCTGCCCTACTAGCCGATACACGGGGGAGTAGAGGTGCAATTACATGTTTGTACTTGTATCCCTTATTGCTTAATATGGGATATTTAGCGTTATGATCACGTCTGTGGGCATTCGCTGTCAGCAGTATGCTTTTGTATTTTTGTTTGTCGGCATCGGTGTACAGGGCATCGTCGGGAATTCTCTTGAAAATCAGTTCGTAAAGACCGGACGTTACTCTATATCTTACACCATCAATGATTATATTATCATCCTTGTCTATATCGAAAGCTTTATCCCCAAGCATCGTTCCACTATTACCAAAGTATACACCATACGCATAGTCCATTGTTGTATCCCTATCATCACTTAGGATTGCGCCCATGTATTTTTGCCCCAGCGGGCCGAAATGGCTGCGAAACGTTTCTTGTCCCTCGGATGTTTGGAGTTGATGTCTAATAGATGTTGCAAACAACTCATCGGGACTAGTTTCGAAAACGTTGTCATCAATGGTTGTGAGCGATTGTATACCGGTATTTATTGGTGTGGGAGGAACGGGGGAATCGTTTGACGTGGCATTCTGTCGTTTCCGCTTCGATTGAACTGGTGTGGAGGTTATGGGTGAATATTCCGATGACATGTGTGGTTTCCTCTTTGTCTTGCGCGATGTGTTCCCTTTCGACTGAATTTTTGTTTTAGGCGTTAATGTTTCATTCCCTCCAACGTCTGTGCTCATCGACGGTGATGCGTCAGCTTCTGCTGCTGTTGTATTTTCCACGATATGCTTTAAGAGTTCGACGACAGGTTTAATGTATCTCTCCAACGCGATATCTTCCTCCATCTTGCCAATCTTCAAAGCCTGATGTTTCATACGAATGGATTCGCTGGTTTTGGCAATTTCCTTCGCTATTCTCTCACGATCCTTAATCTCCAGACTATCGATATCAATCATCGTTGTACCGCAGACGTTGCTTTCCCACCGACGTGTTGACGACAATTGACCATCTCACGGTATGGCAAACTCGTTAAATCCCTTTCTATAACGTCCATTGGACATCGCGCTATCCTTGTCTATTACCACGAAACCATATTCCCGTTGCCAACAATTACGACACAAAGCGCAGAAAACCTCGTAAGACATATCAGTGTTTACATGATCGTTGTACACATGTTTCAAGTTGGTACCATCCTGCTTAAACAGAATCAACAGATTCGCATTGTCGCGTATAAGATGTTTGGGAATCTTTGCATATGTCTGACAGAGTTAGAAGCAGTCAACGTTCGAGTGGCGCCCCATTGCAAAGTATTCTCGTATCGTATCTTGCTTGTCGCATGCCACGTCATCAAAGATAAAAATTGAATTCGGGAGCGATTCGCTCGGTGGGATGACATTTGAAAACGTAAAGTAGCCAATTTCATCTATCGGGGTCAATAAATTCTCCAAATACTGATATTTCGGCTGTTGCAACGACTTGGAATACACGTACACGTTCTCGAAGCGAACCCCATGAGGACTTTCCAACAAGCTCACCAACACGTTGGTCTTTCCACAATTTGATGGGCCGTAAATCAGGCAGCGTATAGTGTTTGGTAGCATGCTACTATGTTTGCGTCTCGTTTTCGAGGACATCATTTGCGATTTATCGTCAAAATTTGTTACGCGTATCGTCACAGGTTGTCGCACGAATCGCACGAATCGCATCCTCTCCGCGAACTGTGAAAAATGATTTTGATACGTCGAAGCGGCGACGCGCCCTATTTATAGGTCCACGCTGAAGCAAAACAGCTCAGTATTCAAAATGCTTCTGATCCTGTCGGATAATTGTGATATTCGAGACTTAACCTCTGAACTGTTGAAATATATACCAAAGATTATTCTACTGCGAGAGATTGGCAGACACATTGATCAGTTGTGGGACAGACTCCCCGAGCATATAAAAGCTGATTCTGAGGTTCAGCAGTATCACCGGTGTCTGGAACATTATAATTGCCCTTGGCAGCGAACGCATATCGACGGTCCGGCACCATTGATTAAAAACTGTAGTGAATGTCGCCGATGCGAGTGAAGAAAGGTTGTGGTTTGTTAAATCGGGCGATAAACGCGCTACCTATCGAATTACATATCCCGGGATACCAGTTTTGCGGTCCAGGAACACATCTAGCAAAACGATTGGCTAGAGGTGATCAAAGCATCAATCCGTTGGTCGCAGCGTGTCGCGAACACGATATTGCGTATCCCGCAGTAACAACCTCGGCGAAAGACACGCGGCAGATAACGTACTCGCTGACAAAGCGCGAAAACGCATCGTTGCGCGTGTCTCGACTCTAGGTGAAAGAGGTGCTGCTACAGCTGTTTGGGCAGCTATGAAGGCCAAAACGAAAATCGGAATGGGGATGAAAACAAAAACTCGCAAAAGAGAGCATCGGAAAAGCGGATTCTCCCAGTGGTAAAACGGGGTGATATATTACCACTTCTCCCGCTGCTAGGTGTTCTCGGATCGTTAGCTGGTGGAGCGGCGGGGATCGCTAAGGCGGTAAATGATAATAAGGCGGCGCAACATCAGCTGCAGGAAATGCAACGCCATAATCGCTCCATGGAAGGTCGTGGACTTTATCTCGCACCATACAAGCGCGGACAGGGAATATCAAAACGAAAAAAAAACACCGAAAAGAAAATAAAAATGCCTGTCGGCGTAACTACCGACGCGCAATTGGAGGAGTTGGCAAAACGTATGCGTATTCCATTCTTTAGAGGTGTTTTCATGCGCAATGCACTACCTGTCGGAGGAGTACGTCAAAACGAGAGCGGTATCGTAAATTTGGACAATGTCGAGGGGCCGGGGACTCATTGGGTGGCGTATGCGAAGAGAGGGTGTCGAGCTATATATTTCGACAGTTTTGGGAATCTTCGACCGCCTAAGGAATTGGTACAATATCTGGATAATGATGCTGTGAAAATCGAATACAATCGAATGGCTTATCAGAAGTACGAACAGAGCAATTGTGGACAACTATGTCTGCGCTTTCTACAAACGATTGGCACCAAATTTAAGGATTGACTTCTCACCACTCTGATTCAGTACTAGTCGAGTCGTACAGCTCGGAATATGTCGTTAACATTCACTCTAACCGGCAAGAGTAGCACCCTCGCGGTAAGCTACATCCCGCCCATAGATTTGAGCGACGATGATTACGAGCTTGGTCTAACAACCTTTAAAACTTATCACACAATACCAAATATCGACTCGAGCAACGAAAAATTCTACTTCACCGTAAACTATGACATCAACAGCAGCGTCGACATCATTCATGAATACATTACGATTCCACACGGCTCCTACGAACTAGACGCCATCGCCAAGAACTTGAAGCAGCGATTACTCGAGCGGTATACTCAAAATCTCGGTGGCATCGATGCCAATGATGACGGTGACAACGATGTGTATCCAATAGTGTTGCACCCCAACAACAACACCATGAAAAGCGAGCTGTACTGCTCGTTCGCCATAGACTTTACAAAGCCCAATAACATTGGATCGCTACTGGGATTCTCGACGAATCGGGTTTTAGAACCTGGACGGTGGCATGAATCTGACGATCCAATTAATATCATGAACGTGAACATTATTCGCATAGAATGCAGCGTGACCGCTGGCGCGTACAACAATGGGAAGCGCGTACATACGATACATGAATTTTCTCCGAGAGTCCCACCAGGATATAAGATATCGGAAACGCCTGCGCAGATCATTTACCTTCCAATCATCGCACAGGTCATTACGGATCTAACGATACGCGTTGTGGATCAAGACGGACGGTTGCTCGATTTTCGAGGTGAAGAGATTACCATCAGATTGCACGTACGACGGCGACGACGATAATACGTGTGGCGTGACCGAAAGAGATGCTTGTGTTGAACGACTCCAGAAACTCGTTTCTTCCAAGTGAAATTGTTTGCAACAACAGCAACAAAAACAACAACAACAACAACACCTGCAACAGCTCTGATTACACTAAAAAGAAAAGGCTCAGTCCTGCGAACATTACATTTTTGAAATCATTGGTATTCCTTGTGCGCATTTAAGTTGAAAAAAAAATGTTGGTCATTCTAAGCATTGGAGGGAAGCCGACGTTTGATGATCGCATCGTCAAGCTCGAGAGTCACACATACAACCCATATGTCAACTCAACGTTTGGATACAGCGATGAAATAAGAATACCCATACAACAGCAAGATTTATACACATTGCCGTGTGAAAGTTTCCTCTACGTGGAGGGAAAATTGAAGATAAACAAGCCAAACGATACATGAACGGTGGCGTTGGGAAATAATTGCATGGCGTTCTTATTCGATGAGATTCGATACGAGCTGAATGGCGTGGAGATTGATCGCAACAGAAACGTTGGGATAACTAGCACGCTTAAAAACTATGTATCGTTGACATCTAGTGAAGACAAAAATATGGAGAATGCTGGATGGGGCTTGAAACGACGCGATGGGTCAATATTGAAAAATTATTTCAATTTTTGCATCCCGCTAAAATATTTGCTGGGATTTTGTGAGAACTACAAACGCATTATTATTAATGCGCGTCACGAATTGATTTTAATACGATCGCGCAACGACAATAATGCTCTAATAGGATCGCCGATGCTGGAACCAGAAATTGAATTACTTAAAGTGCAGTGGCGGATGCCTCATGTGACGCTGAACGACGTTAATAAGCTATCCTTGCTACGTGCTTTGGAACGTGGGCAAAACCTGAGCATTTGTTTTCAATCGTGGGATCTGTACGAGTATCCTCTCTTACAGAGTACAACCAAGCATTCGTGGGCCGTGAAGGCATCTGCACAGCTGGAGAAGCCGCGAGTTATTATCCTTGCTCTACAGACTGGTCGAAGGAATGTGATGAGCGAAGACGTTACTAGGTTCAACAACTGCAAATTGACCAATGTAAAACTTTTTCTCAACTCGGAATTTTACCCATACGATGACATGAACTTGGACTTTGACAAGAATAAGCATGCCATCTTGTATCATATGTAAACGCAATTCCATAAATCGTATTATGGACATAGTTGCAACGAGGCATTATTCACCGTGGCCAAATTTTTACAATTTGGTCCCCTCGTGGTAATTGATTGCTCGCGACAAAATGAGTCGATCAAGAATGGCACAGTGGACGTGCGCATAGAATTTGTAGCGGACCGTCGAACTCGAGGAAGATTTATTTCCTCAGGGTTAGACGGTCCCTCACTCAAGTGCGTACCGCGGGTAACCGGGCCGAGGCGTAGGCAATAAAAACGACGATTGCCAGAGACTCGGTTCGGTCGCGACAGCCTTGAGAACCTTCATGAAGGTATCGTGAGAAAAGGACTTTCCCTTATATTAGTTTTGGGGATTTTTCACCCACTCTTTGCCTTCCGGACAACCGTTGGGCGTCCGTGGAAATCGGCAGAAGAGAACTGGTCGTCGAGCGAAACGCTTCGCTCAAACGGTGTCACATCGCATTTTGTTATTCATCATTTTCTTGTAAATAAATAGTTATTATTACTGTTAATCGTGAACAACATCATTCACCCTCACGGTCTACTGCTACAATTGGTGACCCCGACGTGATTATACGTGCGCGCCGGGAATAGAGTGTCGTGAAGTGGTGCTATCGTGAACTCAGAACATTTTCTTTTTGTGTCGTGTGTGCCCGCGCGATCATGACTTTGCCGGAGGATTCATACAGTGGCAGCGGGGCAACAGGGAATACAAGCTCCCATATCGCTACTACTTCGTTGCGTATTCCACCATTCTGGCCAAAAAAAAAGTAGCTTTGTGGTTCAAGCAATTGGAGGCTCAATTCCTTATCGGGAACGTTACCAAGGATGAGACCAAATTTGGCTACGTTGTGGCTCAATTGGATGGGAAATACGCGGAGGAAGTCGAGGACGTAATTTGTAACCCGCCAGCCGAGAACAAATATGCAGCCCTCAAGGAAGAGTTGATAAGACGACTGTCCGATTCGGACAGTACACGCGTCCGCAAATTATTGGAGTCCGAGGAGATCGGGGACCGCACGCCGACGCAGTTTTGGCGACATTTGAAGAAGCTGGCAGACTCGGCGGTCAGTGACGAATTCCTGACCGAAATGTGGAAAAATCGCCTTCCTATTAAAAACCAACTCGTGTTGGCAGCCACGTCCGACAAAGACGGCTCGAAATTGGCCGAGATAGCGGACCGGGTTCATGATATTCCGGCCGAGAAGACAAGTGTAGCCGCGGCGTCCAGTGCATCGGAAATCGACCGACTACGAGACGAGCTGAAACACGTTCGACTTCAGCTTAACGCGGTCCTAAATCGTTCTCGCGGACCTCGACGGAATTCCCGTACGCCAGCCCAAAGCCCGTCGCGCGATCACAGCAATGATCGACCGCAGGGAAGCCGCGCGAAGTCTCCAGGCAGGTTGTGTTGGTATCACGCGGTGTGGGGCGACAAAGCAACGAAATGCAAGAACCCATGTGCCTGGGTGGCGGGAAACGAGGAGAACCGTCGTCAATAAACGCGGCGGATTTCGACGGTTCCAAATCCGGCCGCATTTTCGTAACTGACAAGTATACGAAAGCTCAGTTCCTCGTCGATACAGGGGCCGATTTGTGTGCTTTCCCGCGGTCGCGGATAAAGGACAATTTGCCTAAAAGCGAGTACGAACTTTACGCGGCTAACGGTACACGCATCGCCACCTATGGAACGCGAGCGGTGAAAGTGAATTTTTCTTTACGTCGCGACTTTGCATGGCCTTTTGTTGTGGCCGACGTGGAAACACCAATAATCGGGATAGATTTTCTGGCACATTACAATTTGCTCATCGATCCGCGCAATAGGCGTCTAATCGATGCAACGACTAATTTCTCTACCTGTGGGCGAGTAGCCAATGAAAATCTCCCGTCGGTGAAGACAGTGGCAGGAGATTCACCATATCATCGCCTTCTCGCTGAATTTCCGGATCTGACCCGACCTGCAGTTTTTCGGAGACGCACCGTGAAACACAGTGTCGTTCACCATATCGAGACGACACCGGGATCTCCGGTCTTTAGCAGACCACGACGCCTCGCTCCGGATCGATCAAAACTGGCTAAAGCGGAAATCGACCTGATGCTACGGCAGGGAATCATTCGTCCCTCCAAAAGTCCGTGGTCTTCGCCGCTGCACCTGGCACCCAAGAAAGATGGAAAAACCCGACCATGCGGCGACTACCGAAGAGTCAACGCCCGCACTATACCTGACAGGTATACGCCGCCGCATATCGAGGATTTCGCGCATGCCTTGCATGGAAAAAAGGTATTTTCAAAAATCGACCTTGTTCGTGCGTATAATCAAATACCGGTTGCAATCGCAGATATCGAAAAAACGGCAATAACGACCCCGTTTGGTCTCTTTGAATTTTTGTTTACACCGTTCGGTCTTCGGAATGCCGCCCAGACGTGCCAGCGTTTTGTTGACCAAATTATTCGCGGTTTTGATTTCGTCTTTGCGTACATTGATGACATTCTCATCGCATCTAAGGACGAGGCGGAACATTGCGAACATTTGAGACTACTATTCGAGAGACTAAACCATTACGGAGTCGTTATTAACCCGGCGAAATGCGTTTTCGGGATGAATGAAATTACGTTTCTCGGTTACGCCGTGAATCAGGACGTAAAACCCATGTCCGAACGCGTAGATGCGATTCTTCAATTCCCAAAACCGGCTACCATTAAGGTTCTTAAGCGATTCTTAGGCATGGTTAATTTTTACCGACGTTTTTTACCGGGCGCCGCGAAAGTAATGAAACCGTTGAACGACTTATTGAAAGGCGCGAAAAAGGGAAGTTCACCTGTAAACTGGTCGGAACCTGTAGAAAAGGCTTTTACAGACATAAAAAACAGCCTCGCGAACGCCACGATGCTTGCGCATCCCGCGCCCGGCGCACCGATTAGCATGGTCGTCGATGCGTCCGACTACGCGGTCGGCGCAGTTTTACAACAACTTGTAGAAAAGGATTGGCAAACGTTGGCGTTTCTGACAAAAGCTCTCTCTACCGCACAATGCAAATATAGTGCTTACGATCGGGAACTTTTAGCTATGTAAACAGCTGTGAAACGTTTTCGACATTTTATAGAAGGCCGAAATTTCATCATATATACAGATCATAAACATTTGACGTTTGCATTCAATCAGAATTTAGATAAATGTTCTCCGCGTCAATTCCGACACTTAGATTATATAGGCCAATTTACGACTGACATACGTCATATCAAAGGCATCGACAATAGCGTCGCGGACGCGTTATCACGAATCGAAACGTTATCACATGCTCCCGATCATAATGCTCTCGAACAGGCTCAAGCAAACGATCCGGAACTGACAGAAATTTTAAAATCGGACGCTACCGCGCTCTGTTTAAAGAAAACTTACTTTCCGGGTTTTGATGTTAGTCTATATTGCGACACGTCAAACGAAACAGTGAGACCGTATGTTCCGATGCCATTACGACGTGCTGTTTTCGATTCTTTGCATGGATTGTCACATCCCGGAGTTCGGGCAACACAAAAACTGGTCACTAAGCGTTTCGTGTGGCCGTCAATAAATAAAGATTGTCGGAAATGGGCACGGTACTGCATTTCGTGCCAGCGTTCAAAGGTCACGAGACATGTCACAGCCCCCATCGGAGACTTTAACAATTCCGGCGGGAGATTCGAACATGTACATATCGATATTGTAGGACCGTTACCGATTTCTCAAGGATTTAGATATTGCCTAACATGTATCGATAGATTTTCTCGTTGGCCGGAAGCCGTTCCCACCACGGAGATTGACGCAGAATCCGTCGCGAAAGCTTTTGTGAGCACGTGGATTGTTCGTTTTGGCGTGCATTTGAGAATAACAACCGACCGAGGACGACAATTCGAATCACACTTATTTAATGAATTATCGCGTTTGATCGGCGCAACTCACCTTCGAACGACCTCTTATCATCCTCAAGCAAATGGAATGGTAGAGAGGTTACATCGACAAATGAAAGCAGCGATAAAACGCCACGAGACGGAGGATTGGGTTGAAGTATTACTAATTATCCTACTCGGTATTCGCACAGCCTTTAAGGAGGATTTGAAAACCACCTCGGCGGAATTGGTTTTTGGCACAGGCATACGTCTACCGGGCGAATTTTTCGTTGCGAGCAAAGGAGACGCGCAAACGGATTTCGCGAATCAGCTTCGGCAACGCCTCCGAGATTTAAAGCCATCGCCTGCCACGCGTCATGGATCGTATAAAACATTCGTTTTCAAAGAACTTTCGACGTCCCCTTACGTTTTCGTACGACACGATGCGGTAAAGGGCCCGTTACACCCACCGTATGACGGGCCGTTCAAAGTAATAAAACGCGGAGACAAAACGTTTGTCATCAACATTAATGGCAAAGAATCTACGGTTTCAATCGATAGGCTAAAACCAGCTTTCGTCTTAAACGAACAGATTAGAGAAGGTTCTCCGTTGCTTGTCGATATCGAAACTTCCGAAGACACTCCGACAAATGTCACGGAGGATAGGATTAATACACGGTCAGGTAAGGTCACGGAGGACAGAATTACTACGCGACCAGGCAGTGTCCCGGGAGATGGACTGACCACGCGGTCGGGTAGAAGAGTTCATTTTCCTGATCGTTTGCAAGTCGGGCTTTCTTAGATATATTACGCCTATAATTTTAAAGTTTTATGTTTTATAAGCTGTAAGTTTTATATATATCTTTCGTATATCTCTCATTTTGTGTGCGTGTTTAGATTTAAACTTTAAATGTACTGTCAGCTAAGAATTTTGTCTGCGCAGAATTACGTATACTGGTTTATTGTAATACGTTTTCGTATCGCACATTTTACTTGTCGTTAAACACTGGTGGGGGGGGGGGGGTAGTGTAGCGGACCGTCGAACTCGAGGAAGATTTATTTCCTCAGGGTAAGACGGTCCCTCACTCAAGTGCGTACCGCGGGTAACCGGGCCGGGGCGTAGGCAATAAAAACGACGATTGCCAGAGACTCGGTTCGGTCGCGACAGCCTTGAGAACCTTCTTGAAGGTATCGTGAGAAAAGGACTTTCCCTTAAATTAGTTTTGGGGATTTTTCACCCACTCTTTGCCTTCCGGACAACCGTTGGGCGTCCGTGGAAATCGGCAGAAGAGAACTGGCCGTCGAGCGAAACGCTTCGCTCAAACGGTGTCACATCGCATTTTGTTATTCATCATTTTCTTGTAAATAAATAGTTATTATTACTTTTAATCGTGAACAAGATCATTCACCCTCACGGTCTACTCCTACAAATTCGAGTGTAAAGGGAATGTGCCGATAAATACTACGCCCTACTGTCTGATTCTACACGATCGGGTGGTTGAATTACAATCCGCTGACAAACGTGGTGCGCAAAATCAATTAAATTGCCACGCCCTCTCCTGTGTCAAATTCATACAAAATTTCATCGTGAAAATCGAGATGCTTTACGAGAAGGACTGCATTCTCGCGTCTGTCTTGGAAGTGAGCGGACCTCTAAATTGTATCGATAATGGTCGCACCAACATTTGTTGACCTGCAAGGGTTCATCGTCGATGGAAGATTTGTCGTCAAGGAAGTGGCTGTCCTACGAATGGGAACAATTCTCTCGCACTATATTTTTGGGAGTTCGATGCCACAATATCTTCTTACGAAATCCGACAAATCGAGCATTCGGTGGTTGGTGGTAAAACATCATGGACTACGCTGGGACGATGGAGACGTTCCATACTGTATGGCTAAACGGCTAATTACGAAAGCTGTAGCTGATGCGATCGACGAAGAAGATGACGCATCCCATATCGTATACGTAAAAGGGTTGCAGAAACGCGACTGGCTTGTGGATTTCCTCGATGAAAATACCAGAGCGGACGTGGTCATTGAGACGCTGGACATTGACTACGAGGATATCAAATCTCCAAATAAGCTAAATGTAATTAATACTCTGCGATGTGGCAGACACGCAAAGCACTGTGCCATGCAAAATGTATTTAAAATATTCAACTGGTGGTCTAAACGCCAGAGAGAAATGCTTAAATAAAATATAATCAATTTTAATGTATAAAATGTTTTTCTTCACCCTCTCCAACCTAATCTCCTGCACATGATGTATGCTAGATTAAGACGATAGTTATAATTACGTAGAAGTGGTTTGATACACGTTCAGAGTGATACGATAGACGTTGAAAGTTACCATACACGTACAATACATGATCAAAGTGGTACCATACACGATCAAAGTGGTTCGATTGATGTTGAAAGTGGTTCGATTCATGTTCGATTGATGTTGAAAGTGGTTCGATTGATGTTCGATTGTGGTTGAAAGTGGTTCGATTGATGTTCGATTCATGTTGAAAGTGGTTCGATTGATGTTCGATTGATGTTGAAAGTGGTACGTTTGATGTTGAAAGTGGTACGATTGATGTTGAAAGTGGTTCGATTGTGGTTGAAAGTGGTACCATACACGTTCAAAGTGGTTCGATTGATGTTGAAAGTGGTACGAATCACGTTCGATTCACGTTCGATTCACGTTCAGAGTGGTACGATTCACGTTCGATTCACGTTCGGAGTCGTTCAATACCCGTTCGATTCACGTTCGATTCACGTTCGGTATACGATAAAAGTGGCTCAATACATGTTCCATACACATTCAAAGTGGTATGATCTAGTCGAATAATGTGTTCAAAAGGGGAATTGCAGGAGAGTGGCAGGAATTGTGCAGAGGTAATTAGAGGAGAAGGGAAAAACTTGGCTATTCTACGGGAGATAATAGGGAGAAGGAAAAGATGGGAAGAACAGGAAAGTGATAAAAGAAGATTATGTAACATAGAATAGATTAGGAAACACTTGTAAAATAGAAAAAATTGTTAGGAGACAATAGGATACATTAGAAGGGTGGGACTTACACTGACACAATCATGGGAATGAAATGGAAAGATTATTTGATCGTTAAATTGTAACACGAAAGTGGCAATAAATTAAATTAAATTATTATTATTATTATTATTATATTTGTTCTTTTTATATTGTATTTTGATATCCTATTTGTATAGAGAGAACTAAAAAATGTTGAGAATAGTGCGATTTATTTAGAGATAAAGAATTGAGGCGATACAATAGATACGTAACAGTTTCGGCGAATATAGTCGAGTTATTTACTGTTCTGTGTAACTGAGCACTCGGGTTGGTCACGAGAGCGCGAGTGTGTATGAATATATACGAGGTGTTGTGGGAAGTGTATGTATGTATGATGTCGCGAAAAGTAAATAGGAAGTCCATCAGCTGTTCGAGAATGTTCAAGTTGTCTTGCGATTGATGTGAAGAAGAGAAAAAGAGAAGGAAAGAGAAGGAGAAAGAAAGAGATTGATAGACAGAGAGAGAGAGAGGGGTGGGGAGAGATAGATGGTTCTGCCGAGACACTATTTATATTCTATTTTTATATTTTTTCTTTTTATATTTCTATTTTTTAATTAATGGAACAATATATAATCATTTTACATATATTACAATCTATTTACTTGTCTGTCTGCCTCCTTCACTCCTCACCAATTTCTATCAACTCTGCATAATTCTTTCTATGATTCTCGCCTCCAATTGTAAAGACGACACTACATAAGAAGTCTTTGTATCTCAAACTGAATACAGTATCATTTTTATTTAATCTTAAGCCATGTATAAGCTATGTGTATCCGCGGCTGCATCAAACTGCAGAAGATGTGAGGAAAAACTTTAACACTTTTGTTAACGTGTTGTAACAGAGCGATGCTGCCTGCGAAATATTAGATACGCGTCCTGCTGCTAAAATCATACGTGATGGCGAATATTACGATGAGGATTATCTGATAGATTGCGAACTGGTAGCATGTGCCATCAATGATATTCTAGCTAATGCTCGTAGGAAAAAAAAATGTTAAATTATATTACATTTCTATTTATATTTTGATATTCTTTTAATTTTAAATAAATCTCTTAATCATATTATTTCTCTATTTACTTATCCGTCTTCCTCCTTCTCACCTCACCAATTTCTGCTGACACCATATAATTCTTTCTATGATTCGCGCCTTCTTCGCGCCACCACATGACGTCATCCCGTACGGCTGCTCCAGAGGATTCGAATTACGCGAGATCGCGCGATACGCTGCGACGTTAAATCGGAACGCTTTAGAATACTGTTAGCTTTGGAATGAATGCTGCATAATGGTTCGGTAGATCGCTGATTCAAAAATTAATTATTATGCATTGGGGGAAAATTTCTGCTGCATATTCCCGAAGACGTGGTTCGTAAAAGAAAAGAACGTCGATCTTTCCCGATCTTTCCCGATCTTTCCCGACATCGTCCGAAACAATTTCGGATAAAAAATAAATTATTAAACAATTTCCGACGCATGTTGGTTTGAAAAAAAATCCTGGGGGCCGTCCCCTCCCTGGGTTAGGTCTGAAAAATTTTTTGGGGTGGGCCAAAGTCTGAAAAAGACTTTTCGGGGGTCATTCCCTCCCTCTAAAAAATTTCGGGGACGGTGGGTCAGGTCTCCGCGGCTGCTCGGCCCGGAATGAACCTCTCCGCGGTTGCGGCTTCCCCCACTCCGCGGCTCGTGCGCGCGCAACCGCTCTTCCACTCCCCGCAGGCCCCGCGACCAGGTTTCCCTCTGCCACGCTCCCCCGCGCACCCTTACTTCCCCCCGCCCCCGCGCTCCCCTCAGAGGACCTGGGTTAGAATCAGCATAGCCTTACTACTTAAGGAAATACTTCCGCAGAACAACTACAAAATCGTCGAATCAACTGCACAAAAGCATTATATTTAAATTCAGTGTTCTACTGCAACTACCGTAAGAAATTATAATTACCATTATTGTTATACGGCATATCACCTTCATATATATTATTTTGTATTGTTAACGCTTATTGCATTTCATATTATTATTCTTGTATTAACGCTTATTGCTTTATATTATCATTTCGCTAACGCTCATTGCTTTATATTATCATTTTGTATCGTTAACGCTTATTGCATTTCATATTATTATTCTTGTATTAACGCTTATTGCTTTATATTATCATTTCGCTAACGCTCATTGCGTTAAATATATTTTGTATTATTAACGCTTACTGCATTTCATATTATTTTGATTCATATTATTATCTCGCTAACGCTCATTGTCTTATATTGTTAGCGTAGCAAATTCCTATTACTTTTCATACTATTTTCTTTGGGTTATACACATGTATTGCATATTCATACACATATATTGCTGTTGATTACCATTTATATAAATGTTATGTGCTAATGCTTAATGTCTGACGCATTATTATGTTAACCACGCTAATACATTGATAGTGCATATACTCGTGCTTAAAGTAATAAACCTCTTGGCTTTAAATCACGCTTCGAATTATTATGAATATCCTTTGGTTACGAAGGCTCGAAATCTAAACAGGCTACTGCAACAGCTGATTTCAGTTCGTGAACGCGAGACTCCTTACAGTGTTTACTAACGTACTTTTGCATGGCCCGCGTACAGCCATATGTCTAGACATATTTCGCGGAATTATTACGTGTAGTTTCTTATGCGAATGCAACAGTAAATCCGATTACTGAGTCAAAATAAAGTGTTCTACCGGGTGTCACCACCAAAGTGATTATTATTTAAACCTTCCCTGGTCGTTCAGTGTTACGAATCTGGAATTCGAACCTAACTCCTCCAACCCTCAGTGTTACGAATCTGGCATTCGAGCCTGGCTTCCTCCAACCCTCAGTGTTACGAATCAGGCATTCGAGCCTGGCTTCCTCCAATCCCCAGTGTTACGAATCTGGCATTCGAGCCTGGCATCCATTAACCTCACATTGTCATCGTCCTAAAGACCTCCACCCGGGACGTGACAATACATACAGGGTGTCCCAAAAATGTCGGAGTTCCTTGCAAGGGGTAACTCAGGGGGTGATTTGAAACAACTTTTTCCTTAACGAAAATATTGTCCGAAGCTTCATTAAGGAGATATTAACAAAAAACCCCGACCAATCAGAACGCGCGCCTTCCGTCCGAGCTCCCGCGGTAGCGTTGGCTACGCGGTAGGCGACTGCGCTTGTACTACGAACGTACGAACAAGCAAGTCGGCATGCATCGAAGGAAACTGCGTTACACATTTTATTTTTTAAAGCAGAATCTTAAATAAGAATTATTTGAAGTGAGAGGACAAGAAGTACGTAAATTTCGTTTTTAAATAAGGCATAAACGAAAAGATAATGTAGCAGAAAATGTACGACATGTGATCGTAATTCGTTATTGAGGTAAAAATCCGTAGTTTAATAACGGCCAACACAACTAAATTTAAACAATAATATTAGGTGTATGAATAAATTCTTTCCGACTGGATTTACATAATCAGTACAAAGCTACTGAATTTCTATCGCGGTGGTATTCATAAGCTGCCAGAAAAATGGCAAAAGGTAATTAACAATAATGGAAATTATTTCGATGATTGAGTTGTTTTCATATTTTTTAAATCGAACTGTTATTGTACCCAAAAATCGGAAAGAATTTATTTCTACACCTAATAATCACCAATAAATTAAATAAAACTCACCCATTCGGACATTCCTTTCCTTCCTATTCGGAAACCTGTGTCACTGGGTCACTGTACCGATCCTGGTCATCTGTGGACGAAAAGATTTATGGTAGGGTAGCGTCCAGTGCTCAGCTGATCGCAGGTATTCGCAGGACACCACTCGAAGGTAAGGGTCGCAACGTCAAGTGCATCCGGGTTAATGTACCGAATATTCACTTCACTGCACTGATACTAACACTGATCACTTAATTTATTTTTCACGGAACGTGTTGTTTCTACGTTATAAAAATTGGTGACCCCGAAAGGGGCCGATTACTGTTAATTGAGCAGTTGCTCAATGTGGCCACCCTCAGCGTCTATGCACGCCTCCGCACGTACAAGCAGCTGCCTTTGGACGGCTCGCAATGTTTGTGGCGTTATGTTTGCGACCGCAGCATGAATGCGCACGACTATGACTTCCAGTGAATCCACTGGCTGACGGTACACCTCATCCTGAAATGATTGTTGTACAACAAATACGAAACGTAAGTAAAAAAAGAATACCTATAAAAAATTATTTTTCGGCTGAGTACATTTCTGGGACGAGATTACTAGCTGACTGACAGGATTTTTTCCCAAGAAACTTCCTCTACCCCCAAGTAGTTTCTCTCGTGCCATTATGAGTTTACTCCCACCAGGACAAGAGGCTTTAGGTAAAAAGAAGCCAGCACTTTTTCGAAACACACGTGTTTTTCAGAAGTGCAACGAACGAACCATCCTACACTTTCACAAAAGCCCGCGCTCCGTCCTTCTACTGCCAATGTACCCATTGCTTCGAGATAGAAAACAGACACCACGTGTATCGGTTCGAAAGGGTCCGAAGGGAAGAGAAGCAGAAAGTCTTCGAGTTGCTATAAAGAAGAAAATGCACACCATTCCTGTTCCCCCTTTCCGATACCCTGAGTTCACGTCTGCTACGAGGCGGAACCAATTAAGTCATAAATTATCTGAAACTGTAGCTCGAATTTCAAAACAAAAGCACGCGTCGGCGTATTCGGTGCGAGAGTCTGTGGGCTTGAAGTCCGATTGGCCCCAAACTAACCAATCTGCCCTGCATCCCTCCCAAATGGCCACTGTCCTGAAGAGGCCCTCTTCACAGCAATATCTCCACCCCAAGGCCCACCTTCTCTCGCATGGAATACGTTGACGCGTGCTTTTGTTTTGAAATTCGAGCGCGTGTTTAGACACGAGAGATAAGCAGGCCCGATTGGTTAGTTTGGGGCCAATCGGACTTCAAGCCCACAGTCTCTCGCACCGAATACGTCGACGCGTGCTTTTGTTTTGAAATTCAAGCACGTGTTTATACTCGAGAGATAAGGGATCCGTCTTTAATTTGAGGGTAGGACGAAGCAGGCAGGACTATGCGCAGTCAGCGGACTACCCCTTCTTTTCCTGTGTCTCTCCGCGAGACGTATTGATGTTGGATAATACTGTGTAATTTCTAGTTCTCCAAAATTAATCAGGCTGATCAGCCCGAGCACTTCGCCAGCGTCGCGGTTTATGACCGTATTGTCCCGCCAGTCGGCGGTAGAGAACGGTTTCCTACAGTTTCGGATATTTTATGACTTAATTGGTTCCGCCTCGTAGCAGACGTGAACTCAGGGTATCGGAAAGGGGGAACAGGAATGGTGTGCATTTTCTTCTTTATAGCAACTCGAAGACTTTCTGCTTCTCTTCCCTTCGGACCCTTTCGAACCGATACACGTGGTGTCTGTTTTCTATCTCGAAGCAATGGGTACATTGGCAGTAGAAGGACGGAGCGCGGGCTTTTGTGAAAGTGTAGGATGGTTCGTTCGTTGCACTTCTGAAAAACACGTGTGTTTCGAAAATGTGCTGGCTTCTTTTTACCTAAAGCCTCTTGTCCTGGTGGGAGTAAACTCATAATGGCACGAGAGAAACTACTTGGGGGTAGAGGAAGTTTCTTGGGAAAAAATCCTGTCAGTCAGCTAGTAATCTCGTCCCAGAAATGTACTCAGCCGAAAAATAATTTTTTATAGGTATTCTTTTTTTACTTACGTTTCGTATTTGTTGTACAACAATCATTTCAGGATGAGGTGTACCGTCAGCCAGTGGATTCACTGGAAGTCATAGTCGTGCGCATTCATGCTGCGGTCGCAAACATAACGCCACAAACATTGCGGGCCGTCCAAAGGCAGCTGCTTATACGTGCGGAGGCGTGCATAGACGTTGAGGGTGGCCACATTGAGCAACTGCTCAATTAACAGTAATCGGCCCCTTTCGGGGTCACCAATTTTTATAACGTAGAAACAACACGTTCCGTGAAAAATAAATTAAGTGATCAGTGTTAGTATCAGTGCAGTGAAGTGAATATTCGGTACATTAACCCGGACGCACTTGACGTTGCGACCCTTACCTTCGGGTGGTGTCCTGCGAATACCTGCGATCAGCTGAGCACTGGGCGCTACCCTACCATAAATCTTTTCGTCCACAGATGACCAGGATCGGTACAGTGACCCAGTGACACAGGTTTCCGAATAGGAAGGAAAGGAATGTCCGAATGGGTGAGTTTTATTTAATTTATTGGTGATTATTAGGTGTAGAAATAAATTCTTTCCGATTTTAGGGTACAATAACAGTTCGATTTAAAAAATATGAAAACAACTCAATCATCGAAATAATTTCCATTATTGTTAATTACCTTTTGCCATTTTTCTGGCAGCTTATGAATACCACCGCGATAGAAATTCAGTAGCTTTGTACTGATTATGTAAATCCAGTCGGAAAGAATTTATTCATACACCTAATATTATTGTTTAAATTTAGTTGTGTTGGCCGTTATTAAACTACGGATTTTTACCTCAATAACGAATTACGATCACATGTCGTACATTTTCTGCTACATTATCTTTTCGTTTATGCCTTATTTAAAAACGAAATTTACGTACTTCTTGTCCTCTCACTTCAAATAATTCTTATTTAAGATTCTGCTTTAAAAAAAAAATGTGTAACGCAGTTTCCTTCGATGCATGCCGACTTGCTTGTTCGTACGTTCGTAGTACAAGCGCAGTCGCCTACCGCGTAGCCAACGCTACCGCGGGAGCTCGGACGGAAGGCGCGCGTTCTGATTGGTCGGGGTTTTTTGTTAATATCTCCTTAATGAAGCTTCGGACAATATTTTCGCTAAGGAAAAAGTTGTTTCAAATCACCCCCTGAGTTACCCCTTGCAAGGAACTCCGACATTTTTGGGACACCCTGTATAGAAAGTCGATGTCCGCTGGATGGTACCATCAACGTCGATTACGCGTAGCGACGGCCCTGACGAGTTGCGCCAGGCGAGCAATGGCCGCCGGGCGGCAAAACACCTCGAACGCGTTGCCGATGGATATTTTCTCTATCATCTCGTGTTAAAAACCGTTCCGACACTTTTCCTGGATGGTTTCTTCTTCAAAAATGTCTACAGAATCCGATGCTAGGTAGCGTTTTCGGACTAGGTAAACAATTTTTCGTAAAAATTCAAAAATATTGCGTGGAAACCATGCACATCGACACTTTTTCAAACTTTGATGGTCATTTACAACCATTCAGAACATTCAAATTTAATAACTATATACACTGCTATATTGCAGCAACTCTCCTCTATTTTTGCAGACAATGTCGAACTTTCTAGCTTTCTTAATTTTCACGTAATACCTCACTTTTGCACAAAATCGTGTGTTTTTACAAAATCTCACGTTTTTCAAAAAGTGAGGGTGATAGTGCAATTCTGCTTGCGGATTCCTGTTCAGGGCGAAAAACTCTACAAGAATCACTCGGTGGATATTGCGGAACAGAAAAAAAGTTTGATTTTGTTGGACTGTGTTATATGATGAATTGCGGATTTCAATGCAGATTTTACAAACACGGCAACAACGGACCACTATTTACAAGAAATGCCAAGTACAGTGAATATAATGACATACACGTCTCCTGAGGAAATTCAAATACCAGCACCAACAGCAGCATCACCAGGACCAGCACCAATAGCAGCATCACCAGGACCAGCACCAACAGCAGCACCATCACCATCATCATCAACATCAAGTACGTCTCCGCAACTACAAACTCATATCCAATCCAATAGGTTTCTACCCATTGACTATAATCCTAAATGTGATTTTTGTTAAAAAAAAAATTACATATGTTAAATTAACTTCTCTTATTCAGAGTTCGGAAGATTTATGATGAAGAGCGTTGCAGCAATGAAGTTGACGTTAAACGATATGAAGAAACAATTAAACAAAATGAAAGGAAAAGTGGCAATGAATTCCAACAATATAAACATAATCAATAGTAAAACAGAATTTTCGACCACACACAATCTTCCCATTAACGACGAAGAGGGGTTAGGAAATTTTAACAATAAATTACGGGACACGGCTGCATTTAATGCTATGGTAAGTGGTGTAAGAGTAATAAATGCACTAAGAGTACCTAGTATCGTAAAGTCAAAAATTAACTTTATATTATGATTACTTTTATATTCAATTGCTACTTTATCTTGCTGCATTGCAGTCATACAAAGGATAATTACCTGAGTATTGTTATTTATTATAATTTGTAAATAGTAGCAACATACATTCAATTTGTAAAATGCACTGCACTTCTTATACTATTGCACGAGAATGGGATTTTCTTGCATGTATAGGGTGTCCCATAAAATTGCGGAACATGAATATTGCGGACTTTTTGGAACATGTGACATTCCGATGCAAAAAGACAGGATATTGCATGTTCCGAGAAGTCCCGCAATTTTATGGGACTCCTTGTATTTCGTTGCTGGCTGCGCGACAAGCTTTTACTTTTCATACAGTTTCCTAACATCCATTAACTTTTTAATAACAATTATTTAAACTAATGGTGATTGTTATTTTTCTTTGCTTGAATACACCCTGTGATTGGCGTTACACGAATGCTGTTTTTATTGAAGCCATGTTTCATGACTGAAATAACTTATTAATGACTTTTTATAGGTTGATGTATTGAAGAAGACCGCTGGGAGCAACTTTGCGATAACGATGGCGATGGTGTTCCAAAAAATAATAAATGATTGTGTAGCGGAAGGATATAGTTCGTGTGGAAGGAACAAAGAAAACCATTCAAATCGTATAAATATTTAGTCAAATTAGTATTGGGTAAGTAAATTTACTATTTATCTCATTTCAGCAATTAAAATTGTAAAATAAATGCATGTATTATTCCAGCTTCAGTACACGCTGCATGCAGCGAGAAGAGAATGCAATCAACGGACGCGGAAATAATTAACGCGTCTGGAAAGTGGTTGGCGCTGTTACGTTCGGAACGTAAAATTTTTCTTTTTAGGCGGGGTATATATCAACAACGTCTAGCGTCATGGGAAATCCCTCGTTGATTGTACTCCTGCCTGATAATTAATAATAATTTAGTAAAACAAGAACTCCTTTCTTTGGAACGTCGTTGTCTCTACATATTGCCGACCCGCGATAAGGATAAGGCGGTGCTGACGCAGCGGCGTTCTCACCAGAGAGTCGCGTTCGAAAATGCCTTGCAGCATTGTGGGAGAACCCTCGTTGAGAACACCTCTGACCGTCGCGCTAAACATTGTAACATAATCAGTAACGGCTACATCAGGAATGCGTGGACTGGGTTGCTTCTTAGAAGATTGACAGAATTGTATACTCTACATCCGGTGCAGGGAACCGCGCCTTCCCACGGTTTTGTCGCACGTTTCGGAGCATATGTGGATTATTAATTAATTAGGAATTGTTTTGTTAAAATTAGATACCTAGCACGATTTCTGATAGTCTAAGGACTGAGGGATTCCCCTAATTAGAAATTGTGTATATGAATTTATGAACATTGAGGGAGGGCCCTCAGCTGTGTGAAATTGCATGATTTCCAAGATGTGGGATGTCATGTTTTCTTGTGCGTACGAATGTTCCGTAGAAATCGATTGTGTATTTGAATCGGGAGTCTGATGGATGGACGCGAGCGCGCACACACACACCGCCTCGTTAAGTAGAGGGGCCCATGGTAACTCCTTCAAGCGATAAAATGCAGCGTAAACATTTTCGGCACGGACCCACTCAGGTCGCTGCCAGGAGCGTGAAGCTGCAACATTCTGGGACGGTAAATCGCGAGGTGCGTGTCATTTGGATTCGCATGTGTTTTAGAGATAGAGTTCTCCGGTCTACTGTGTAACCGCGTGAAAGACTCAACTTTGCGAAACAATTCATTCTACTAAACTTTGCTTACAAAATATGTTATTCTATTAGTGATTTAATTTAAAATTATCATTCATTTCGCTCAGTTAAAGTTACTATTATTTCGGTTTCATTTTATAATTCAACTCGTGTCTATTCCATCCTATAATCAAGTGTATGCGTGTTCGCGTCTCATTCCTCTTTCTGATTCAGGTTTATCAGCGACGCAGAACTTTCCAAAATTCAAAGAGCAAATTTAAAGCATATTTACATTTACATTATTGTGACTGTCTGGTGAGTTGCATCTCTTATCTCTTTCTGTACAATTTATTTGACACTGTTAATTGATGTGTATTTAACGATAATTTCTGACAGTCGATCGACTGTGGGATTCCCCTAGTCAAGAGTTATCTCCGATGGTACGGGTACCTATGTTTTGTAAAATGTTTGATTGATGCTTCCTGATTGATTCCATATTTCACATTGTTATGTTCTTTTGGTTCCATCCATTATTCAACATTAAAACTTTAATTATCATTAAATTCTACTCGTTAATTACCTATCTGATTCTATTGAAAAGACCCGTATGGGATTAGAGCACCAACGATCCCAAAATCCACCCCTTATCCTTCTGATAAGGTACTTAGATATTTAAAATTTAAAGAATTGACTGTTACGAGTGCGGCGAGCTTCCTTGCTCTTTTTACAAAATATATCCAATACTGAAAATTCTGATAGCTTAAGGACTGTGAAATACCCCTAATCTGAATTTGCATATATAAATTGTGCCGCTCGGACACTAAAGACCGCGGCACGTAACAGCGCAAACGAAAACGCGGGTCATGCGGGCAGACATTAAAAGTAGAGAGGACCAGGACCAAACCGCTGTGGACCAGGCGGTTTAAGAATCCCTGAAGCACCGGGCTGGGGGGAGAGTGAGTCCCGAACTGACAAGGGGAAGCAGCGATATTTGTGCTACGGATTTTTCCACTATCGCTTCGGATGTTCAATGCCAAAATATATATTTTTATTAATATTTCGGAAACTGTTGAATGTTGGATGCAACATTGAGATATATGGTGGTGTAAATATATATAAATATTTATATATATGTCGCAATGTAGGTCTAGTACACCAACATATATCTCAATGTTGCATCCAACATCATACATACAGGGTGTCCCAGAATTGATGTACATCCCGAAACATGCAATATCCTGATGGAAAAAGATATCGAAAAGTCCTTAACCGTTTTGGGATCAGGGGTATCGTCTTCGAGATATTAAGGAAAAACCCCGACCAATCAGAGCGCGAGCCTTCCGCTGGAGCTCCCGCGCTTCCGCGGCCGCGTGCCGGGCCGCGCTGCCACCACGAACAAGCAAGGCGACATATATCGAAGGAAATTGCGTAAAATGGCAAATGAAAAAGACGTAACAAAAAAATCTAACCTTTTGCCAAGGTTTGTTTGCCGTTTAAAGTAAATAATGAATAAAGGATAAATGGATGAAAATCATGTGTAACGTAGAAGGACGAATACACAGTTGTTTTTTTTTTAGAAGAACCGAAAATAATAATTATTTGGGGCGAGAGGATAAAGAACATGTAAATTTCCTTTTTTAATAAGATAGAAACGAAAAGGTAATGCAACAGGGAACGAGTGAAAAGTGATCGTAGTTCGTTATTGTGACAAAAATCCGTAGTTCAATAACGGCCAACACTGTTGTTGATAATGAATAAGTTCGTTTAAAAACTGCGTAGAAAAATTTGCGTACGGAAATTTGGAGAGTTATCGCCGGAAATAAACCATAGCCTGCGTTAAATTTAAAAAATATTAGTCGCCAATAATGTATTTAAATCTCACCCTTTCAGAAATTCACCTGTAGCTTGAAAACCTGTGTCACTAGGTCACTGAACCGATCCTGGTCATTGACAGACGCGCCGAGTGCACAGCTGATCTCAGGTACACGACACCATTCAAAGTTAAGGGTCGCAACGTTAAGTGCGTCCGGGTTACTGTACCGAAATCATTTCACTGCACGCCTACTAACACTGATCACTTAATTTATTTTTCATAGAACGTGTTGTTCCTACATTATAAAAATTGATGGAAATGAATTTTTACTTGACGTTCGGATCCGTGGGTATTCCCGCACAAATTCTCATGCTGCAGCACTTGCGTCCCCGTTGTTCGGGGGGTACACCCAGAACATAGCGTAATACTCTTGAGCAGAGAACATTTCTGCGACGTGATTGTTTTCTGACTGACAAGATTTTTCCAAGCGACTTCTTCTACCCCCAAATAGTTTCTCTCGTTCCATTATGAGTTGACCCCCATACGGCCAAGAGGCTTCAGGTAAAAAGAAGCCAGCACATTCTCGAAACACACGTGCTTCGCAGAAGTGCAACGAACGGGCTATCGTGCTCTTTTACAAAAGTCCGCGTTCCGCCCATCTACTGCCAATATACCCATTGCTTCGAGGTAGGCAGCAGACACCACGTGTTTCGGTTCGAAAGGGTTCGAAGAGAAGAGAAACAGAAAGTCTTCGAGTTGCAATATAGAAGAAAATCCTGTTTCCTGTTTCCCTTTTCCGATACCCTGAGTTCACGTCTGCTACGAGGCGGAACCAACTAAGCCATAAATTACCCAAAACTGCAGGAAACCGTTGTCTACCGTCGACTAGTGGGACAATACGGTCATAAACCGCGAACCTAGCAAAATGCTCTGGCCGATCAGGCTTATTAATTTTTGGGAACCAGCAATTAAAAAGTATTATTTAACATCAATACGGCTCGCGAAGAGATACAGGAGGAAAGAGAGCATGTAGTTCGCTGACTGCGCGTAGTCCCGCCTGCCTCGTCCTACCTTCAAATTAAAGACGGATTCCTTATCTCTCGAGTATAAACACGCGCTCGAATTTCAAAACAAAAGCACGCGTCGATGTATTCTGTGCGAAAAACGGTGGGCTTGAAGTCCGATTGGCCCTAATCTAACCAATCTGGCCTGCATCCCTCCCAAAGGCCACTGTTCTGAAGAGGCCCTCTTCACAGCAATATCTCCTCCCCAAGGCCCACCTTCCCTCGCACGGAATACGTCGACGCATGCTGTTGTTTTGAAATTCGAGCGTGTGTTTAGACACGAGAGATAAGTAGGTCCGATTGATTAGTTGGGACCAATCGAACTTCAAGCCTACCTTCTCTCGCACGGAATACGTCGACGCGAGCTTTTGTTTTGAAATTCGTGTGCGTGTTTATACACGAGAGATAAGCAGGCCCGATTGGTTAATTTGGGACCAATCGAACTTCAAGCCTACCTTCTCTCGCACGGAATACCTCGTCGCGTATTGTGCCTGAATTGAGGGACAAGCCGGGGCATGCATTATCCTGATGCCAGAGGACATCGAAAAGACCTTTACCGTTTCACTTCGAGGTCGCGATTATAAAAATCCGAAAAAGTACTAGTACATTGGCTAATATGTTTTCTGTAAATTAAGCTTACTTTTCTAGAGAAACGCAGCTGATATTAACGTCGCAGTAAGCTGTTAGAAACAATGGTGCGCCCCGTCTCAGGTAAAGCAACCGCGCGCGATTACAGTCAGCTGACCGTTCCGCTACCACTCCATATTCCTTCAGTAAGGTAAAAAAACAGGTCGACAGAAGAATTGCAGGAGAATTTTACTAACCCACTCTTGGCCAATGACACTGTTTTTTATAATAATCAGATTTGTAAGTTCCAGCTTGTCCTTATCTTGATATTTGTTGAAAAATGTCATTGCTCAATGGAAACCACGATAAGGTGGTGGGTTTATCCCATAAGGAAAGGTTAAGGATGGGTCAGGAGGATGGCATGGATAAGAGTCAAATGGCGGGGTTAGCGGTTGGAAGTAAGAAGTCAGTCGAAAGTACTTACATCGTGTCCCAATTTCAATAAAATTCGAGTCATGGAGAGAAAGCAGTGATCGATTTGCCGTGGAATTATCTTAGTGTATGTTACTCACTTCACTAAAAACAAGCACTCACTCACTGGCATTATTAATGTACATTCTGTTGCACTACACTGCTCAATCTCTCACTCACTCACTCACTGGCATTATTAATGTACACTCTGTTGCACTACACTACTCACAATAAAAGGTCTGTCAAGTTAGCACCCCCAAACGCGATTTTTTAAAAAAACTCGATGGCATGCGTTTGTCCATCGTTTGCCCATGTTTGCCCATAAAAAATTTTCGTTCGCCCACCCTCCAAAAAAAAGTTATGGATAAAAAAAAGTTTTCACCAGTACCCCCATGAAAACGTTTTAATGATTTGACAGTGGGAAGTGATTGTCCATCGTTTGCCCACGTTTGCCCACCCAAAATTTTGGTAGGCAAACAATTAAAAAAAAAGTTATGAACAAATTAAAAATTTCGTCATCCGCACCATCCATGAACATTTTTCAATATTTTACAAGTAGGATACGATTGTGCGCGATCTGGCCACGTTTGCCCACTGAATGATTTCGTTTGCCCACCCTCCAGAATCGAATTATTAATCAAAATCGCGAAGAGAAGGGTACTGGTGAAGCGATCGCGTTAAAGTTCAATTTTTTCCCAATATTTTATCAAAATCGTTCTTTCAACGATGCAGTCCGTTAGCTTAGATGTAGAAGAGATTTGCCCACCCAATAATTTCGTATGCCCACCCTTCAGAATCGAATTAAAAAATAAAAACCGCGGAAAGAAGGGTCCTGGTGAAGCGATCGCATTAAAGTTCGATTTTTTCCCAATATTTTATCAAAATCGTTGTTTCAACGATGCCGTCCGTTAGGTTAGATGTAGAAGAGATTTGCCCAACCAATAATTTCGCATGCCCACCCTTCAGAATCGAATTATTAATAAAAATATCCAAGAAGTACGATACCCTTTGAAACGACCAAGTATAAGTTCGATTTTTTCCCAATATATTTGCAAAATCGTTCTTTCAACGATGTAGTCCGTTAGTTAAGATGTGGGAGAGATTTGCCCACCCAATAATTTCGTATGCCCACCCTTCAGAATCGAATCAAAAAATAAAAACCGCGAAAAGGAGTGTCCTTGTGAAGCGATCGCGTTAAAGTTCGATTTCTTTCGAAAATATTAACAAAATCGTTCTTTCAAAGATGCAGTCCGTTAGTTTAGATGTAGAATAGATTTGCCCACCCAATAATTTCGTATGCCCACCCTTCAGAATCGAATCAAAAAATAAAAACCGCGAAAAGAAGTGTCCTTGTGAAGCGATCGCGTTAAAGTTCGATTTCTTTCGAAAATATTATCAAAATCGTTCTTTCAACAATGCAGTCCGCTAGATTGGATGTAGAAGAGATTTGCCCACCCAATAATTTCGTATGCCCACCCTTCAGAATCGAATTAAAAAATAAAATCCAGGAATAGAAGGGTCCTTGTGAAGCGATCGCGTTAAAGTTCGATTTTTTCCCAATATTTTATCTAAATCGGTCTTTCAACGATGCAGTCCGTTAGTTTAGATGTAGAAGAGATTTGCCCAACAAATAATTTCGTATGCCCGCCCTTCAGAATCGAATTAAAAAATAAAAACCGCGAAAAGAAGGGTCCTGGTGAAGCGATCGCGTTAAAGTTCGATTTTTTGCCAATATTTTATCAAAATCGTTCTTTCAACGATGCAGTCCGTTAGTTTAGATGTAGAAGAGATTTGCCCACCCAATAATTTCGTATGCCCACCCTTCAGAATCGAATTAAAAAATAAAAACCAGGAAAAGAAGGGTCCTTGTGAAGCGATCGCGTTAAAGTTCGATTTTTCCCAATATTTTATCGAAATCGGTCTTTCAATGATGCAGTCCGTTAGTTTAGATGTAGAAGAGATTTGCCCGCCCAATCATTTCGTATGCCCACCCTTCAGAATCGAATTATTAATAAAAATATCCAAGAAGTACGATACCCGTTGAAACGACCAAGTATAAGTCCGATTTTTTCCCAATATATTTCCAAAATCATTCTTTCAACGATGTGTTCCGTTATTTTAGATGTAGGAGACATTTGCCCACCCAATAATTTCGTATGCCCACCCTTCAGAATCGAATTAAAAAATAATAACCGCGAAAAGAAGGGACCTTGTGAAACGATCGCGTTAAAGTTCGATTTTTTTCGAAAATATTATCAAAATCGTTCTTTCAACGATGCAGTCCGTTAGCTTAGATGTAGAATAGATTTGCCCACCCAATAATTTCGTATGCCCACCCTTCAGAATCGAATTAAAAAATAAAAACCAGGAAAAGAAGGGTCCTTGTGAAGCGATCGCGTTAAAGTTCGATTTTTTCCCAATATTTTATCGAAATCGTTCTTTCAATGATGCAGTCTGTTAGTTTAGATGTAGAAGAGATTTGCGCGCCCAATCATTTCGTATGCCCACCCTTCAGAATCGAATTATTAATAAAAATATCCAAGAAGTACGATACCCGTTGAAACGACCAAGTATAAGTCCGATTTTTTCCCAATATATTTCCAAAATCATTCTTTCAACGATGTGTTCCGTTATTTTAGATGTAGGAGACATTTGCCCACCCAATAATTTCGTATGCCCACCCTTCAGAATCGAATTAAAAAATAATAACCGCGAAAAGAAGGGACCTTGTGAAACGATCGCGTTAAAGTCCGATTTTTTTCGAAAATATTATCAAAATCGTTCTTTCAACGATGCAGTCCGTTAGTTTAGATGTAGAAGAGATTTGCCCACCCAATAATTTCGTATGCCCACCCTTCAGAATCGAATTATTAATAAAAATATCCAAGAAGTACGATACCCTTTGAAACGACCAAGTATAAGTTCGATTTTTTCCCAATATTTTATCAAAATCGTTGTTTCAACGATGCATT
This sequence comes from Andrena hattorfiana, assembly GCA_944738655.2. NCBI lineage: Eukaryota > Metazoa > Arthropoda > Insecta > Hymenoptera > Andrenidae > Andrena > Andrena hattorfiana. The sequence goes on along the minus strand of OX122894.2, from coordinate 27,207,326 downwards.
CCGTTAGGTTAGATGTAGAAGAGATTTGCCCAACCAATAATTTCGTATGCCCACCCTTCAGAATCGAATTATTAATAAAAATATCCAAGAAGTACGATACCCTTTGAAACGACCAAGTATAAGTTCGATTTTTTCCCAATATATTTGCAAAATCGTTCTTTCAACGATGCAGTCCGTTAATGTAGATGCAGGAGAGATTTGCCCACTCAATAATTTCGTATGCCAACCCTTCAGAATCGAATTAAAAAATAAAAACCGCGAAAAGTAGTGTCCTTGTGAAACGATCGCGTTAAAGTTCGATTTTTTTCGGAAATATTATCAAAATCGTTCTTTCAACAAAGCAGTCCGCTAGATTGGATGTAGAAGAGATTTGCCCACCCAATAATTCCGTATGCCCACCCTTCAGAATCGAATTAAAAAATAAAACCAGGAAAAGAAGGGTCCTTGTGAAGCGATCGCGTTAAAGTTCGATTTTTTCCCAATATTTTATGAAAATCGTTCTTTCAACGATGCAGTCCGTTAGTTTAGATGTAGAAGAGACTCGCCCACCCAATCGTTTCGTATACCCACCCTTCAGAATCGAATTATTAATAAAAATATCCAAGAAGTACAATACCCGTTGAAACGACCAAGTATAAGTTCGATTTTTTCCCAATATATTTGCAAAATCGTTCTTTCAACGATGTATTCCGTTAGTTTAGATGTAGGAGAGATTTGCCCACCCAATAATTTCGTATGCCCACCCTTCAGAATCGAATTAAAAAATAAAAACCGCGAAAAGAAGTGTCCTTGTGAAGCGATCGCGTTAAAGTTCGATTTCTTTCGAAAATATTATCAAAATCGTTCTTTCAACAATGCAGTCCGCTAGATTGGATGTAGAAGAGATTTGCCCACCCAATAATTTCGTATGCCCACCCTTCAGAATCGAATTAAAAAATAAAATCCAGGAATAGAAGGGTCCTTGTGAAGCGATCGCGTTAAAGTTCGATTTTTTTCGAAAATATTATCAAAATCGTTCTTTCAACGATGCAGTCCGTTAGTTTAGATGTAGAATAGATTTGCCCACCCAATAATTTCGTATGCCCACCCTTCAGAATCGAATCAAAAAATAAAAACCGCGAAAAGAAGTGTCCTTGTGAAGCGATCGCGTTAAAGTTCGATTTCGTTCGAAAATATTATCAAAATCGTTCTTTCAACAATGCAGTCCGCTAGATTGGATGTAGAAGAGATTTGCCCACCCAATAATTTCGTATGCCCACCCTTCAGAATCGAATTAAAAAATAAAATCCAGGAATAGAAGGGTCCTTGTGAAGCGATCGCGTTAAAGTTCGATTTTTTCCCAATATTTTATCTAAATCGGTCTTTCAACGATGCAGTCCGTTAGTTTAGATGTAGAAGAGATTTGCCCACCCAATAATTTCGTATGCCCACCCTTCAGAATCGAATTAAAAAATAAAAACCAGGAAAAGAAGGGTCCTTGTGAAGCGATCGCGTTAAAGTTCGATTTTTCCCAATATTTTATCGAAATCGGTCTTTCAATGATGCAGTCCGTTAGTTTAGATGTAGAAGAGATTTGCCCGCCCAATCATTTCGTATGCCCACCCTTCAGAATCGAATTATTAATAAAAATATCCAAGAAGTACGATACCCGTTGAAACGACCAAGTATAAGTCCGATTTTTTCCCAATATATTTCCAAAATCATTCTTTCAACGATGTGTTCCGTTATTTTAGATGTAGGAGACATTTGCCCACCCAATAATTTCGTATGCCCACCCTTCAGAATCGAATTAAAAAATAATAACCGCGAAAAGAAGGGACCTTGTGAAACGATCGCGTTAAAGTTCGATTTTTTTCGAAAATATTATCAAAATCGTTCTTTCAACGATGCAGTCCGTTAGTTTAGATGTAGAAGAGATTTGCCCACCCAATAATTTCGTATGCCCACCCTTCAGAATCGAATTATTAATAAAAATATCCAAGAAGTACGATACCCTTTGAAACGACCAAGTATAAGTTCGATTTTTTCCCAATATTTTATCAAAATCGTTGTTTCAACGATGCATTCCGTTAGGTTAGATGTAGGAGAGATTTGCCCAACCAATAATTTCGTATGCCCACCCTTCAGAATCGAATTATTAATAAAAATATCCAAGAAGTACGATACCCTTTGAAACGACCAAGTATAAGTTCGATTTTTTCCCAATATATTTGCAAAATCGTTCTTTCAACGATGTAGTCCGTTAGTTTAGATGTAGGAGAGATTTGCGCACCCAATAATTTCGTATGCCAACCCTTCAGAATCGAATTAAAAAATAATAACCGCGAAAAGAAGAGACCTTGTGAAGCGATCGCGTTAAAGTTCGATTTTTTTCGAAAATATTATCAAAATCGTTCTTTCAACGATGCAGTCCGTTATTTTAGATGCGGGAGAGATTTGGCCACCCATTAATTTCGTACGCCCACCCTTCAGAATCGAATTAAAAATTAAAAACCAGGAAAAGAGGGGTCCTTGTGAAGCGATCGCGTTAAAGTTCGATTTTTTCCCAATATTTTATCAAAATCGTTCTTTCAAGGATGCAGTCCGTTAGCTGAGATGTAGAAGAGATTTGCCCACTCAATAATTTCGTATGCCCACCCTTCAGAATCGAATTATTAATAAAAATATCCGAGAAGTACGATACCCTTTGAAACGACCAAGTATAAGTTCGATTTTTTCCCAATATATTTGCAAAATCGTTCTTTCAACGATGCAGTCCGTTAGTTTAGATGCAGGAGAGATTTGCCCACTCAATAATTTCGTATGCCAACCCTTCAGAATCGAATTAAAAAATAAAAACCGCGAAAAGTAGTGTCCTTGTGAAACGATCGCGTTAAAGTTCGATTTTTTTCGGAAATATTATCAAAATCGTTCTTTCAACAAAGCAGTCCGCTAGATTGGATGTAGAAGAGATTTGCCCACCCAATAATTTCGTATGCCCACCCTTCAGAATCGAATTAAAAAATAAAAACCAGGAAAAGAAGGGTCCTTGTGAAGCGATCGCGTTAAAGTTCGATTTTTTCCCAATATTTTATGAAAATCGTTCTTTCAACGATGCAGTCCGTTAGTTTAGATGTAGAAGAGACTCGCCCACCCAATCGTTTCGTATACCCACCCTTCAGAATCGAATTATTAATAAAAATATCCAAGAAGTACAATACCCGTTGAAACGACCAAGTATAAGTTCGATTTTTTCCCAATATATTTGCAAAATCGTTCTTTCAACGATGTATTCCGTTAGTTTAGATGTAGGAGAGATTTGCCCACCCAATAATTTCGTATGCCCACCCTTCAGAATCAAATTAAAAAATAATAACCGCGAAAAGAAGGGACCTTGTGAAGCGATCGCGTTAAAGTTCTATTTTTTTCAAAAATATTATCAAAATCGTTCTTTCAACGATGCAGTCCGTTAGTTTAGATGTAGAAGAGATTTGCCCACCCAATAATTTCGTATGCCCACCCTTCAGAATCGAATTAAAAAATAAAAACCAGGAAAAGAAGGGTCCTTGTGAAGCGATCGCGTTAAAGTTCGATTTTTTTAGAAAATATCATCAAAATCGTTCTTTCAACGATGCAGTCCGTTAGTTTGGATGTAGGAGAGATTTGCCCACGCAATAATTTCGTATGGTCACCCTTCAGAATCGAATTAAAAAATAAAACCAGGAAAAGAAGGGTCCTTGTGAAGCGATCGCGTTAAAGTTCGATTTTTTCCCAATATTTTATGAAAATCGTTCTTTCAACGATGCAGTCCGTTAGTTTAGATGTAGAAGAGACTCGCCCACCCAATCGTTTCGTATACCCACCCTTCAGAATCGAATTATTAATAAAAATATCCAAGAAGTACAATACCCGTTGAAACGACCAAGTATAAGTTCGATTTTTTCCCAATATCTTTGCAAAATCGTTCTTTCAACGATGTATTCCGTTAGTTTAGATGTAGGAGAGATTTGCCCACCCAATAATTTCGTATGCCCACCCTTCAGAATCGAATTAAAAAATAAAAACCGCGAAAAGAAGTGTCCTTGTGAAGCGATCGCGTTAAAGTTCGATTTCTTTCGAAAATATTATCAAAATCGTTCTTTCAACAATGCAGTCCGCTAGATTGGATGTAGAAGAGATTTGCCCACCCAATAATTTCGTATGCCCACCCTTCAGAATCGAATTAAAAAATAAAATCCAGGAATAGAAGGGTCCTTGTGAAGCGATCGCGTTAAAGTTCGATTTTTTTCGAAAATATTATCAAAATCGTTCTTTCAACGATGCAGTCCGTTAGTTTAGATGTAGAATAGATTTGCCCACCCAATAATTTCGTATGCCCACCCTTCAGAATCGAATCAAAAAATAAAAACCGCGAAAAGAAGTGTCCTTGTGAAGCGATCGCGTTAAAGTTCGATTTCGTTCGAAAATATTATCAAAATCGTTCTTTCAACAATGCAGTCCGCTAGATTGGATGTAGAAGAGATTTGCCCACCCAATAATTTCGTATGCCCACCCTTCAGAATCGAATTAAAAAATAAAATCCAGGAATAGAAGGGTCCTTGTGAAGCGATCGCGTTAAAGTTCGATTTTTTCCCAATATTTTATCTAAATCGGTCTTTCAACGATGCAGTCCGTTAGTTTAGATGTAGAAGAGATTTGCCCACCCAATAATTTCGTATGCCCACCCTTCAGAATCGAATTAAAAAATAAAAACCAGGAAAAGAAGGGTCCTTGTGAAGCGATCGCGTTAAAGTTCGATTTTTCCCAATATTTTATCGAAATCGGTCTTTCAATGATGCAGTCCGTTAGTTTAGATGTAGAAGAGATTTGCCCGCCCAATCATTTCGTATGCCCACCCTTCAGAATCGAATTATTAATAAAAATATCCAAGAAGTACGATACCCGTTGAAACGACCAAGTATAAGTCCGATTTTTTCCCAATATATTTCCAAAATCATTCTTTCAACGATGTGTTCCGTTATTTTAGATGTAGGAGACATTTGCCCACCCAATAATTTCGTATGCCCACCCTTCAGAATCGAATTAAAAAATAATAACCGCGAAAAGAAGGGACCTTGTGAAACGATCGCGTTAAAGTTCGATTTTTTTCGAAAATATTATCAAAATCGTTCTTTCAACGATGCATTCCGTTAGTTTAGATGTAGAAGAGATTTGCCCACCCAATAATTTCGTATGTCCACCCTTCAGAATCGAATTATTAATAAAAATATCCAAGAAGTACGATACCCTTTGAAACGACCAAGTATAAGTTCGATTTTTTCCCAATATTTTATCAAAATCGTTGTTTCAACGATGCATTCCGTTAGGTTAGATGTAGGAGAGATTTGCCCAACCAATAATTTCGTATGCCCACCCTTCAGAATCGAATTATTAATAAAAATATCCAAGAAGTACGATACCCTTTGAAACGACCAAGTATAAGTTCGATTTTTTCCCAATATATTTGCAAAATCGTTCTTTCAACGATGTAGTCCGTTAGTTTAGATGTAGGAGAGATTTGCGCACCCAATAATTTCGTATGCCAACCCTTCAGAATCGAATTAAAAAATAATAACCGCGAAAAGAAGAGACCTTGTGAAGCGATCGCGTTAAAGTTCGATTTTTTTCGAAAATATTATCAAAATCGTTCTTTCAACGATGCAGTCCGTTATTTTAGATGCGGGAGAGATTTGGCCACCCATTAATTTCGTACGCCCACCCTTCAGAATCGAATTAAAAATTAAAAACCAGGAAAAGAGGGGTCTTTGTGAAGCGATCGCGTTAAAGTTCGATTTTTTCCCAATATTTTATCAAAATTGTTCTTTCAAGGATGCAGTCCGTTAGCTGAGATGTAGAAGAGATTTGCCCACTCAATAATTTCGTATGCCCACCCTTCAGAATCGAATTATTAATAAAAATATCCGAGAAGTACGATACCCTTTGAAACGACCAAGTATAAGTTCGATTTTTTCCCAATATATTTGCAAAATCGTTCTTTCAACGATGCAGTCCGTTAGTTTAGATGCAGGAGAGATTTGCCCACTCAATAATTTCGTATGCCAACCCTTCAGAATCGAATTAAAAAATAAAAACCGCGAAAAGTAGTGTCCTTGTGAAACGATCGCGTTAAAGTTCGATTTTTTTCGGAAATATTATCAAAATCGTTCTTTCAACAAAGCAGTCCGCTAGATTGGATGTAGAAGAGATTTGCCCACCCAATAATTTCGTATGCCCACCCTTCAGAATCGAATTAAAAAATAAAAACCAGGAAAAGAAGGGTCCTTGTGAAGCGATCGCGTTAAAGTTCGATTTTTTCCCAATATTTTATGAAAATCGTTCTTTCAACGATGCAGTCCGTTAGTTTAGATGTAGAAGAGACTCGCCCACCCAATCGTTTCGTATACCCGCCCTTCAGAATCGAATTATTAATAAAAATATCCAAGAAGTACAATACCCGTTGAAACGACCAAGTATAAGTTCGATTTTTTCCCAATATATTTGCAAAATCGTTCTTTCAACGATGTATTCCGTTAGTTTAGATGTAGGAGAGATTTGCCCACCCAATAATTTCGTATGCCCACCCTTCAGAATCAAATTAAAAAATAATAACCGCGAAAAGAAGGGACCTTGTGAAGCGATCGCGTTAAAGTTCTATTTTTTTCAAAAATAATATCAAAATCGTTCTTTCAACGATGCAGTCCGTTAGTTTAGATGTAGAAGAGATTTGCCCACCCAATAATTTCGTATGCCCACCCTTCAGAATCGAATTAAAAAATAAAAACCAGGAAAAGAAGGGTCCTTGTGAAGCGATCGCGTTAAAGTTCGATTTTTTTCGAAAATATCATCAAAATCGTTCTTTCAACGATGCAGTCCGTTAGTTTGGATGTAGGAGAGATTTGCCCACGCAATAATTTCGTATGGTCACCCTTCAGAATCGAATTAAAAAATGAAAACCGCGAAAAGAAGGGTCCCCGTGGACGCGATCACGTTAATGTTTGATTTTCTTGGAATAAATTATCAAAATCGTTCTTTCGACGATGCAGTCCGTTAGTATAGATGTCAAAGAGATTTGGCCATCCAATAATTTCGTTTGCCCACCCTCCATATTCGAAATAAAAAATAAAATCCGCGAAAAGGAGGGTGCTGAAGAGACGATAGTGTTTTTTTTTCGAATATAATATCAAAATCCGTTGTTCTTACCGTAAAGGTTTAAGATGTTTTGTGGTATATTATCCCAAAAATTTGCACACACTTCTTCCCGTAACTTTATTCGAACAACACTTCAGTTGCTAGCTCTCGTCGAATACTTCACGCTTTTCACACATCTGCAGCATGTGCAGAATAACACCAGATTCTCTTAACCCTTTTCTAGTTCATTTTTCACTAATCACCACATTGAATTCGCAAAACGGAAAAGGATGTAATATTCTCACAGTTACTTTACAAGCCTTAAATGCACGCACGATCTTGCAAGAGCTGTGTCCGAACTCTGAAGACTGACTGACTTTCGGGCGCCGTTGGAAGGAATTGTAGCGTATCGCAGACATCTGTTTACGTTTCAGCAGTGGCACTTGAGGCCGCCGCGGCCCTTTAGAGCATTAGCGTTGCGCGCCGTCAGCGAAAGAAAATAACTACGCTTTTATAAACATTTCTGATAATTTGTCACCAAATACACTGAACTGTTACGTTACAAACAATCGGTGAAATTTCCTAACAAATTTGAAAATATTTCAAAATTACAGTGGAAGATGTAGAAAAACTAATAGTGGATAGCATTAAGGGGTCATGCTCAATCAGGAGGCCAAAAAAGGGTGGTCTTTGGAAATTTTGTTACTCAAAAGCCCTAACACATTTCTCAAAAAATCTTTTTTTCTTTTAAGGATTGCATCTAGTACCGTGCATCGTAATTTTTTTATTTAAAAATATTTATCAATAACTAAGTTATTGTCCGTCACTCGAAGGATCTCTCAAATAAAAGGCTTCTGCTGTGACCAAAATATTTAAAAAACCATTCAACCGTTTTACTTCAAATTTTACAAGCTTACTGTAGGAACAATAAACTAGTATTTGAACGAAGGATTCTTCGAAACATTGATTTGGGAAAAAATGGCTGATGTTTAAACTCAAAGTTACTATTTTTACACATAAACCGTGCTTGGTTTTCGTCAATTAAAAGAAAACTAAGCATCGGATAAAAAAATCCTTCGTTCAAAGACTAGTTTATTGTTCCTATAGTAAGCTTGTATAATTTGAAGTAAATCGGTTGAATGGTTTTGAAATATTTTGGTCACCGCAGAAGTCTTTTATTTGAGAGAACCTTCGCGTGATGGACAATCACTTAGTTATTGATAAATATTTTTAAATAAAAAAATTACAATGCACGGTACTAGATGCAATCCTTAAAAGGAAAAAAGATTTTTTGAGAAATGTGTTATAGCTTTTGAGTAAGAAAATTTCCAAAGACCACCCTTTTTTCGGCCTCCTGACTGAGCATGACCCCTTAAGGTTTCTAACGAATGTAATTCTATAATTTGAGAATTCTGCCCTTACAATAATCAAAATAATTTACATAATATAGTGCCGTAATTATATTTTGATATTACATTATGTGAGGAGCGATGGGTAAATATTAATCCGAGACAATGACCACCTTTAAGTGGAATTTTGATCAAAATCTTTGTCCACCTTTAAAAAAATCTTAGAAAATGAATGTTTTACATTATTTACTCATTACATTTTGAACGAATTGTGACGTTTCACAATTCCACGTGTATCGACGAAAAGTTTTTTTTATTGTCTATCCTGTTCGTACCGGCAGGAAAAGCCCAACTAGCTGGTTCGAAAAACTAGCCGGAATAATCGGACAGAGTGTCTTGACAGGGTCGTCGTTTATGGCGGTATTGTCCCACGAGTCGGCCGTGGACAACGGTACACGCGCGTAGGGATGGTTACCAAATGTACCACCCGCCGACAGAGCAATATACGGCTTAACTCAAAGCGAGGAAAGTCGAAGTCCCAGAAAAAATGGCACGATGTCGATTGCCCCCTATTCGACATCTGGCAGGCAAATGTTCCCCCACGAATGCTTCGGAAATAAGTTTTGCCCGATTGTAAACGAATAAATGCATCTTCGCCTCGCTCCGAGTCCGCCTTTGTTCCGTAAAGGTGCGTATCGACTTTTGCCAGGATTCCTCGCAACGCACGCCTCGCGGAGTAGAAAGTCTGCAAACTGTATAGCTCGACCATGGAAACCATCCTTGACTTTCCAAAGCAGCCTCGCGTGGCAAGCTCCCGCGACAGCCTCGCGAGGAATCCTCGCAAAGTCGATACGCATTTTAAGACAGAACATATCCCCCCATTAAAAGTTATGGCCAAAATTGAAAATTTTATATCAGCGCTCCACAGATTAAACCAAATGAATGTAAAAGGAGCGGTTATAAAAGAAAATTCCAAGTTCGTAGTATCTACTATTACTGCAATATCTTATTTTTGCATAATTTTATTCATATGTTTATACTGAAGAATTGCGCAACAAAATTTAAAAAATTTTGTTTAAAATCTTGGCTTGTGTCTTATGATTAAAATCTATTACAAAAAATTTTCTTAAATGTTCTTTACACGATTGCTATTGCCTACCTGAAACCAGTGGACGAAAGCTAGACTACGGTGGGAAAAGGTTACAGGCGGAGACAACTCGACTTTCTCCAAACGTGCATTTGGCAACACTCAAGGTCAAGTCCCTTCTAACATCAACGAAAATTCGAGCCTAACCCTGAGTTGTTAACATGTGCAATGCAGACGACCGGGTTAGACCTCAAGCATTGCCTGTCGTAATAAATTGTACAGTCCTGTCCCTGTTACAGGGTGTACAAAAATATTAAAAAATGGTTGAGTTATTTGTTGTCCCGGGAAGCTCCTCCGCGTGAGCGGTGTATCAAATATTTCCAAAACTAATTGTCCGATTTATTTCAAACCTGGTACACATATTCTTAATAGTATTATCTAAAACGTAGCACATCATTTTTTTTTATGCGATAACCCATTCGTATATAATAAATGTCTTAAGTTTGTCTTGTTAGATAAACAATGAATAGTGATATTCACCTTGCTCTCATTTGTACAATAAATTTTTTTCTTCTCAAATCCGTATGCTACATTGTAGATATTTTATTAATGAACACTATCGTTCATGCGCGTAACGGCGGAGGAGCTTCACGGGACAAGAAATAACTCGGCCATTCTTTAATATTTTTGTACAATATTTATACAACATATGCCTTAATACATGCTCTACGCATAAGAAGTAAAGAAATAATTTTCAACCTCACAGTATCTGTAAAAAAAATGCGTCTAGTTTGTTGCTATTTCGAGCGTCTCAGGGTGGAGTAACCCCTTAATAAAGGGTGTTGCCCGTTAATGGTTAAATAAGTATAAATAAAGAAATAGGTATAATATAGACTGCGGAATTTTATGCAAATGCATGTTTTTGTAGTAATGGATTAAAAAAGTGGAACGTGCTGTTTTTCGTAAAGAAAAAAAGAAACATGCTACCTACTTTTCGTAACGTACGTCGTTATGTCGTCCCGATGAAAATGGCCCACATGAAAAATTTATTTGCAGAATGTTAAACTAACTTCGTTAATAGTCAAGGCATTTTTGATCTAGTCAAATAAAAATGTTTAACTTCAAATTGTTTGTTATATATTTTTTCCATTTTTAGATTGAACAAGCTTTACCAGTGGCTGACGCGGTGTTAGCAGCAGCCGCAGCAGGGCCACGGAGGGAAGAGGGGTTTGCGGAAGCTAAGGCTGAGGAAATCCGAGGAAATCCCCCAAACAAAATCCCCCCGATAAATCGGAGGAAATTATAACAAAGGTAATTATGTGGAATGTGGTATTATGTCTTAGGGTAGACCGGGGGTGATAGTAACACTTTGACTTTGGAATACGATTACGCAAGAACTATCACAGTTAGAACAAAAGTTCTTATACGAAAATGTTACTTACTTATCTGAAATTATTGAGACACAACAGTTTCGCTGCATGTCAAGTAATATTCAGGTTATTAATAAAAAATGAGAAGCGGAGAAAGTGTTACAACCGTGCCTGACCCTGAGTCGGTTGTAACACTGCAAAAAAATATTTATGGATTTTAATTATAATAATAAATGAAAAAAGGTAAAATTTATAACTACTTATGCGGTATCGAAATTGTGGCAGAAATAGAAAACGTTTTGACTGGTGCATTCTTCATGTGATCAATCCTTACATTCAGTACATTGCATCCATTTTTCATTCGTTTGCTTATGCTGTGCTATATGATTCCATGCAAACATGACAATATTATTCATCTTCTTTGTCACGATTCGGTTCTGTCGCGGTACAACCCATCCCGACTGCCGGTATTACAATCGCCCCCGACCAGGCTTTTGAACTTAAATTATAAATTTTGATTAACGAGACACTTAAAAGTATAAAGTAACGGTCAGTATTACTTTATAAATGGCCAGATTAAATATTTTAAAAAAAGAAAAAACACGTACTTGGAAAGGGAGTATTTATATTACAATTTTAAATCAGTAAGAAAAAGTTACTTTAGGGTATCGAAAAGTTGTTTATTCGCTATACATGTCTATACTGCTAGGACATGGATGTGTGTATTCCAAATGTCATTCTTCATCAGATGTTGAAATTTCGTGTTAATATCTATCATATGTTTTGAGATATTTAACGTGTTACAACCGCTCCAGGTCTACTGTATTTCCTACTCAACTATTTTGTGCGAAATGTTGCAATTGTCAGAATGTTATTCCGTTTTAAGAAATATCCGAATATTTTTTTATGATTCACTATATGTATGGGTAGAAGTAGAAAACATAATTATTATGTTTCTGTTTCAGTTAAAGAGGGAAATTCGGCGCCTAAAGTATTTACGAGGAGGCCGTGGAGGCCATCAAGAGCGCGGGAGGACACGCGGCGGGTGGAAAAGAGGCGGAAGAGGTGGATGGGGAAGAGGCAGAGGAGGTGGCTGGGGAGAAGGCGCAGGAGGTGGTTGGGGAAGAGGCGCAGGAGCTGGGTGGAGAAGAGGCAGAGGAGGTGGCTGGGGAGAAGGCGCAGGAGGTGGATGGAGAGGAGGCGCAGGAGGTGGATGGGGAGGAGGCGCAGGAGGTGGATGGGGAGGAGGCGCAGGAGGAGGTGGAAATATAAACATTTACAATATGAAATGATAATAATTTTTAGTCAATAAATTCTGTTTGTTTCTTGTATGTTTGGTACAAATCTATAAACCCAATTTTAACCCACTTCCACCCATCCAATTGTCTTGAAACCTCGCAAGAGTACGTAGTTATGATGACAATACAAAATTATGAAAAAAAACCGAAGGGGTAGAAAAATTACCCAGTCATCAATACATATAACCCATAACCACAAATCCAAACGACTTGAAATCAGCCTATAATCACAAATCAAATCAATTTAATGGACATGAAATCAGTATATGTCACGATGTCCGACACTCAATCGCCACCCAGCAATCCGATGTTTCATATCCGATCGAACTCCAGACACAAGAATCGGCCCTCCACTCTGTAAATTCCGATAGTAATAACCGATTCCGTTGCCAAGGAAAAACAAATGAATGTCAGCCGTTCCAAGCCTATTGTCGTGTAACGTTCATTCTTCCCCACTCTAAGTCTAATTAATACTGAGTACTGCGTGAGCCGAAATTATTATTAGACCACGTCTACCTCTAAGGAGCTGTCGCTTTACGAGTCTTATTTAGAAATAAAACATTGTTTTATTTCACTTCCACTGGTTTCACGTGCTATTCCGAGCCGCCCAACAAGACACGTGGGAACTAGTACTCCAATTTTATACTGTGTCACGAATTTTGCGGATTTCTCCGTGACACATAACCACAAATCCAAACTTAGACAGTAATAAATAAATAATAAAAAATGTATTACAACAAATTTTGAATTAAACGATTTTATTTAAAACGCTGTAAAAATTAAAAAATAATTCTTTTGTTGTACTACCATTTCGATGTTGTTTTGTCAATTTAAATAGAATCGTGGAGCAGGATGTTTCATAATAGAATATGGATCAATTTAATACAGAATCAAGCGTCGAAATGAATTTGTTGTGAGATATCCTGCTCCACGATTTTATTTGAAGTGAAAAAACAACATCGAAATGGTAGTACAAGAAAATAATTATTTTTTAGTTTATAATTTCGCCATTGTCTCGGCTTAATATTTAAAAGTTGCTCTCCAATTGCTAACCTAGTATTTTCTTTTCATGCGGTATTCCCGAAGTATCAACTGTGTGCACTCTTAAAACAATGCCAGTGCCAGGAGCCGGTTCATATAGGCAATGAACATTAAATTCGGCACCGCATTCATTGCAAATCTTAATATATAAACCAGAAAGTGTTTGTATGATTGTCTGTCGCCTAAAAACTTTCGAACGCTAAACTCTCGGGTCACGAAATGTGTCCCATCTCATTATTCTTAACTAATTCAGATGAATGTGACTATTTTCACCAAAAAATGGGTAAAATTAGTTTGGAAAATTAGAATCTAAATTCCGGGCGAAGCTGAGTAGTAAAGGTATGTAGTACCATATATTTTCAAATATTTTTCCGTTTCCGGAGAATCGAAAATTTTGCCATATTTAAACGTATAAGCGCACAGAAGTTTTGTTTTTAAAAAACAAGTTTTGGAAATAATATCGGTCCAACCGGGGCTAAGTATTTTATAAGATTTTCCATGTGTGCCCTTTTCTTTATAAATCTTCAATAAAGTAGCAATAGATTTCCATTGCTCCTCAGACAATGTAATATCAAAATATAATTGCGCCAGTTTAGTATTCATTTTATTTGGATTATTGTGAGGTTCGAATTCTTGGCTAAGTAGTATGACTTTCGTTTGAAACATTAATGCTATCCACTAGGAGTGTGCGGATCGTCCCGAGGCTCAGGGTCGCAAAATTCGGGCTACAAGCTTGGCCGCCATGAGCGGGCAATTTGATTTCAGGTCGGCTCGGCAAAACTCGACCGCGATCGACTCGAAAGCCAGCTATTAACAGAAGAACGAAACGGAAAGAATTCTGTATATCATTTATATCGATACCAGTGATAAGTTTTTACTTTCTGTCTCCTGTTGAATCATAATTAACCGAGCCATCAGTAACCGAACAAAATTGTTACCTGAGAACGTAGTACAATGATGTTTCTTACATGTTAATTGAAAATAATAAAATATTCGCCATCCCGTATATTTTAGTTACTATGAAACGTCCACGAAATATTTCTTTTTGTATGCTTATAGTTATTTGTACGTTTTTTATTTTAAACCTGAACCTACCCCAAAAACATAATATCCTATATATCCCGTTTACATAAAGTACTAAGTATGAAGTATATTTTATTAACATTTTAAAATATTGTCGATGTAAAAATAGTCTTCCTCCCAAGTTTTGAACATGGTATTTATTTAACTATGTATATGGACATATTCAGTATTCACGGACTATTTGATAGCAATGAAAATATGTATATATCAATAATATAACACAAATTATGATTCAACAGCAGACAGAAAGGTAAAAACTTATCACTGGTAATGATATAAATGATATACATAATTTTTTCCGCTCTCGATCTCCTGTTAATAGCTGGCTTTCGAGCCGATCGCGGCCGGGTTTTGCCGAGCCGATCTGCAATCAAATTGCCCGCTCATGGCGGCCAAGCTTGTAGCCCGAATCGAGTCTCGGGATCTCGAGCAATGCGAAAGTATCAGGACCCCGCCCGATCCCGCCCGAAATTTTCCGGCCCGTCCCAAGCCCGAAACGTCGGGTACACGAACACCCCCACACCCCTGCTAACCACTATTTCTTTTTCTCCTTCTTCTTCCACTGGAATTTTGAAATGTTTTTCAAATTTGTTAGCAAATTTCACTGATTGTTTTTAACGTAAAAGTTTAGTGTATTTGGTGACAACGTATCAGAAATATTTATAAATGCGTAGTTACTTTCTTTCGCTGACGGCCCTCAGCGCTGCGCCCTAAAGCGGCGCGGCCAAGGGCCACTTCTGAAACGTAAACACATGTTTGCCATACTCTCGAATTCTTTGCAACAACCCACGAAAGTCAGTTAGTCTTCAGACACAGCTCTTGCAAGATCGTGCGTTATTTACGGCTTGTGAAGTAACTGTGAGAATATTATATAATTTTTCGTTTCGCGATTTCATTGTAGAGATTAGTGAAAAATGCCTAGAAAAGCATTGATAGACTCTGGTGTGATTCTGCACATGCTGCAGAAGTGTGACAAGTATGAATTATTCGATGGGAGCTGCAAATTGAAGTGTCGTACGGATAAAGTGTGGAAAGAAGTAGCTGCAAAATTTTCAAGTAAGTTGTCGCCAGACACATTAAATTTTCACGTTAGAACCAATAGATGGAATTTGTTAACAAATTTGAAAAAACATTTCGAAATTCTGGTTAAAGAAGAAAAAGAAATAGAGGATAGTATCAATGTCAGTAACGAAAGTAATATTAGCCAAGAATTCGAACCTGACAATAATCCGAATAAAATGAATAATAAACTGCCGGAATTATATTTTAATATTACATTGTCTGAGGAGCAATGGAAATCTATTGCTCCTGTATTGAAAGTTTACAAAGAAAAGGGCACTCGTGGAAAATCTTACAAAATACTTAGCCCCGGTTGGACCGATATTATTTCCAAAACTTGTTTTTTAAAAACAAAACTTCCGTGCGCTTATACCTTTAAATATGGAAAAATTTTCGATTCTCCGGAAGCGAAAACATATTTGAAAATATATGGTATTTGCAATGAATGCGGTGCCGAATTTAAAGCTCATTGCCTATATGAACCGGCTCCTGGCACTGGCATTGTATTAAGAGTGCACACAGTCGATACTTCGGGAATACCGCATGACAAGAAAAGAGCAGTGAAAGGAACAAATAGGGTAGAAGTTGGGCAACAATTGATAAATATTAAACCCAGAAAATGGAGAAACGATGCAGCATCAGATTTAACCTGCGACGATCCTGAACCTCCTTATGTTGCGCGACAATGCACTTTAAGAAAAATCAGGGAAGAAGCCATCGTACGGGAATTAGGAATCAATAAAGATCTTGATCCTATTAATTCGTTATGTGAGTTAAAATATAAGGGGCAATACGCGGGATACATTAAAGAGATTTCAAAGGATCATTTCTATTGTTTTTACTGGTCACCTATGCAAATGGAATTGTATAAAACATTAATTAAAACGTTCAGGAAAATAGAATTAGACGCGACTGGACAATTAGTGAAAGTAATAGAAAAGATAAATGGTGAGAAGAAACATATATTCTTGTACCAAATTATTATAAAAGGTGCAAATGGTATACAACCAGTATTTCAAATGCTTTCAGAAAAGTACGATACTAATTTAATTACGTACTGGTTGAGAGAAATCGTAAGACACGGGGCACCAGTGCCTCCAGAAGTTGATTGTGATTATTCACTGGCGCTTTTGAATGCAACCAGCTTAGCATTCAATGAACGTTGTTTGAAAACTTACATTTCGGATTGTTATAATTGGATTAGTGGAGAAATGTTGGAACATCCACTTCACTGTTTTATCAGAATTGATATTGCCCATTTGATAAAAATTATTTGTAGCAAGGATGTATTTCTCAGAAAGCATCCTAAAATTAAAGACTTCTTTGTGCGATGCATGGGGCTAATGTCATCGTGTGATAATGTGGAAGATTTTAAGACACTGCTTCAGTCAATATTTATTGTCGCTTACAGTGAGTACGATGGCAAAGATGCCGTTGTAAATACAGTAATATGTGAGCAGAAGCGATCGTATTTATTCGAAAGAATAAAGTCATTCACATTTACGAGCGACGAGAATGAAAAAGAATACGATGATTTAGAAACTTTAAATGAAGATGAGAGTATAGTTGTATTTATAAATAGAATCAGGGATGCGGCTGAACAAATGACAAAAAACAGTGTAGAGACAGATAGATATAACGCATTTTATTGTCCAGAACTTGTCCCTTATCTAGTTAAATTATCTAGACATTTTCCTCTCTGGACACAGGTGATGAGGGGACATTTCCCTCTGTCATCGCATGTAGCGACATCCTCTAGATGTGAGGCATATTTTAAAGATCTAAAGCATTCAGATTTGGGCGCAAATTATAGACCAATGCGCGTCGATAAATTTATCATTCAGCACATAAAATCTATTGAAAATCTCTCGAAATTGGAACATGCTGTAATTAAACGCACCAACGAAAAAATTGCACTGCTGACTACTGAAGAAAGACGTGAAAAACAAAGAAAAATTGATTCACGGGATTTTGGCGAAAATGTGCAGGACGCTACGGATACTTGTGATTATTTAAGGGAACAAGAAAATTGGAAAGGATTAAATATTGAAGTGAAATCAAGTAAATCAAAAGATTTACAAGTGGACAACGATGAAAATATACAAAATCGAAGTCCAACCGCAGATGTAGAAAAAAGCAATACATTGAATGTAATACATAAGCCCTTAATCAACAAAAAAAATACTCCTAGAGGGAAATATTTAACTCCATGCCCAGACATTCACCTCACATATGACAAGCCATTAAGGAAAAGAAGAAATGAAATATTAAGAAATGGAAACAACTGTAGTTTGGTTAATCTTAATGGCGAAAAATATATATTAAAAATACGTGTGCATTCGACTCATTGGTTGAAGTATTCACCAGTGGGTATTGCAACTATAGTACATTCAAAAACTGGATCGATGAAAATTCAGACAATATATTTTTTATGTTCGTCAAAAAATACGCTATGGAGAATATTAACAACTCCGTGTATGAAGAGCGAGGAGCAATTTTATGTACAATATTTGAAATTCGCAATAATATTGTAGATTGTACTACAAGCCCCAATTGGCTATTTTCAAAACTTGTAACAGACGTTTGCAGTGTCGAAGAAAATAGAATCTGCGGCAAATGTAAAGTACATTTGAGAAAATTTTTTGTAGTAGATTTTATTAGTACAAACACAACTGAAGATTTTAAACAAAATTTTCTTAATTTTGTTGCGCAATTCTTCAGTACACAAACAGTCACGTGTAAAACATGTAAATCAGCAGTGCAATTAAAGAGAGAAGCAAAATCATATGTGGTTATAGACCCCGAAATCTTTTTGCAACAAAATGAAATGAAATATCCGAATGGAATAGTTTTAAACAGCATCCCAGAAAAATTTCAAATTGAAGATGCGATATACATTTTAAGTGGCATCGTATGTCATAGCCCCCAACATTTTACAGCTTACTGCCGTAATAGAGCAGGAATATGGACATTACACAATGATGTTAGTCAAAAGTTGCGGACAATTACAAATCCACAAAGGGTAACAATATATCCGTCAACAATAATATTTATAAAAATATAAAAATTCTGATAATACTATAATTAATCAGAATATATGGTAATGGTATTTCACAATAATACAACTATTGAATTGGTGCGGCGTCGACAGCGGTGTAAAGTGCAGGAACACTCACTGCGTCACAATTATTAGCAATAGGACTTTTCCTCGCGGATCATGCGATCACGCGAGAGGGTCGACGCCGCCGTAACTTTCCCAAAAAAGGGACGAAGAAAATAATAAATTTAATTCACGCTTTAATTTTTTTAGATACATTTCCAAGTTTATAGGAGCAGACAGACAGAAGACAGATAGATAGTGTCGGTTTATAAAGATCCAACTGACGCGCTGCGCCTCAGAGTTTCCTCTATAGGTAGCAGCAATTTAAACCAAGCAAGATGGTGTGAGCTGACTCCTATCGAAGAACCACGGGAAGGGCGGAAAACAGTAAGGAAGTTGAAGACCACGCTTGACTCGATGAGATCACCGTTCGAAATTTTGCTATAGAGTAGGCCGTGAGGTCACGAATTATACAGACAGAAGACAGCTACAAGAAAAGATACAGATGCGGATCTACGTTGCAAATTATTTGCATACCATATTTCAGGTAATATTTGACATCTTATGAATCTCTGGTAAAATTTTGTACGCTTATGATACAACTATTAACCATTTCCATTACAAAATGTGTTACAGATCCAGAAATATTAAGAATGCAGTCTTAGATTCCACAAGCAACCTCAGTTGATGATTGATGAAAATATGTGATATAAATAATTAATACAATTACTTAATTAGAACAATAAGGTTTAAATAAACTGCTAAACTGTATACAGTAACAAAAGATATTTGTAAAGAAGTATTAGATGTCCCAATTACTGCCAGTGTCCATATGATTGCCATTTAATTTATTGTAGTTAATAAAAACGTTCTGCAACGTCGAATATACACCATATACGAATAAAGAATGTGCGGTCGTCGCATGAATTACCGTCGAATAAATTGATACATCTTTCCTTCCTTCACTCCCTGATATCGCTATCTTTCTTTGTTGAAAATATTACATCATTCTACATATAAATAAAAAGATATTGATACGCATATTAGTATTGTTTCATCGACATCTTCCCTATCTCCACTTTCGAAGCGAGGCAAAGTATCATGCTTTGTCTTTTTCGTAGCACTGTTTCTTGCAATTTGTTCAGCCGCGTCTCTGATACTATTTATAAATAAAACTAAATTATCTTTTAAATTGCGGCAGTATATTATTTATTTTACTTGGATTATTGTAAGGCTCGAATTCTTGGCTAGTATTACTTTCGTCAGAAACATTAATGCTATCCACTATTTCTTTTTCTTCTTCTTCCACCGGAATTTTGAAATGTTTTTCAAGTTCGTTAGCAACTTCTACGGATTGTTTTTAACTTAAAAGTTTAGTGGATTTGATGACAACTTTCCAGAAATGTTTATAAATGCGTACTTACTTTCTTTCGCTGACGTCACTCAGCGCTGACACCCCAAAGCGCTGCGGCACCAAGGGCCAATGCTGAAACGTAAACAGATGTCTGCGATACCCTCGAAATCTTTCCAACGACGCACAAAAGTCAGTCAGTTTTCAGACGCAGCTCTTGCAAGATCCGGCGTTCATTTACGGCTTGTAAAGTAATTATGAGAAGATTATATTATTTTCCGTTTTGCGATTTCATTGTAGTGATTAGTGAAAAATGCCTAGAAAAGCATTAACCAACTCTGGTGTTATTCCGGGCATAGTGCAGAAGTGTGAAAAGTGTGAAGTATTCAAGCAGAGATATAAATTGAAGTGTCGTTTGGATAAAGTGTGGGATAAAGAATCTGCAAAAATTTATGTACGTTGTCACCAAATACCTTAAACTTTTACGTTAGAAATGATTAATAATTCGATTCTTGGACCAACGAAATCATTGGGTGGGCAAATCTCTCCTACATCCGAACTAACGGACTACATCGTTCAAAGAACGATTTTGCAATTATATTGGGAAAAAATCGAACTTATACTTGGTCGTTTCAACGGGTATCGTACTTCTTGGATATTTTTATTAATAATTCGATTCTGAAGGGTGGGCATACGAAATTATTGGTTGGGCAAATCTCTTCTACATCTAAACTAACGGACTGCATCGTTGAAAGAACGGTTTTGATAAAATATTGGCAAAAAATCGAACTTTAACGCGATCGCTTCACAAGGACACTTCTTTTCGCGGTTTTTATTTTTTAATTCGATTCTGAAGGGTGGGCATACGAAATTATTGGGTAGGCAAATCTCTCCTACATATAAACTAACGGACTGCATCGTTGAAAGAACGATTTTGATAATATTTTCGAAAAAAATCGAACTTTAA
Organism: Andrena hattorfiana; assembly: GCA_944738655.2. NCBI lineage: Eukaryota > Metazoa > Arthropoda > Insecta > Hymenoptera > Andrenidae > Andrena > Andrena hattorfiana. The sequence continues at coordinate 27,186,475 of OX122894.2, read as the reverse complement.
CGCGATCGCTTCACAAGGTCCCTTCTTTTCGCGGTTTTTATTTTTTAATTCGATTCTGAAGGGTGGGCATACGAAATTATTGGGTGGGCAAATCTCTCCTACATCCGAACTAACCGACTACATCGTTCAAAGAACGATTTTGCAATTATATTGGGAAAAAATCGAACTTATACTTGGTCGTTTCAACGGGTATCGTACTTCTTGGATATTTTTATTAATAATTCGATTCTGAAGGGTGGGCATACGAAATTATTGGTTGGGCAAATCTCTTCTACATCTAAACTAACGGACTGCATCGTTGAAAGAACGGTTTTGATAAAATATTGGCAAAAAATCGAACTTTAACGCGATCGCTTCACAAGGACACTTCTTTTCGCGGTTTTTATTTTTTAATTCGATTCTGAAGGGTGGGCATACGAAATTATTGGGTAGGCAAATCTCTCCTACATATAAACTAACGGACTGCATCGTTGAAAGAACGATTTTGATAATATTTTCGAAAAAAATCGAACTTTAACGCGATCGCTTCACAAGGTCCCTTCTTTTCGCGGTTTTTATTTTTTAATTCGATTCTGAAGGGTGGGCATACGAAATTATTGGGTGGGCAAATCTCTCCTACATCCGAACTAACCGACTACATCGTTCAAAGAACGATTTTGCAATTATATTGGGAAAAAATCGAACTTATACTTGGTCGTTTCAACGGGTATCGTACTTCTTGGATATTTTTATTAATAATTCGATTCTGAAGGGTGGGCATACGAAATTATTGGTTGGGCAAATCTCTTCTACATCTAAACTAACGGACTGCATCGTTGAAAGAACGGTTTTGATAAAATATTGGCAAAAAATCGAACTTTAACGCGATCGCTTCACAAGGACACTTCTTTTCGCGGTTTGTGTTTTTTAATTCGATTCTGAAGGGTGGGCATACGAAATTATTAGATGGGCAAGTCTCTCCTACATCTAAACTAACGGACTGCATCGTTGAAAGAACGATTTTGATAAAATATTGGCAAAAAATCCAACTTTAACCCGATCGCTTCACCAGGACCCTTCTTTTCGCGGTTTTTATTTTTTAATTCGATTCTGAAGGGTGGGCATACGAAATTATTGGATGGGCAAATCTCTCGTACATCTAATCTAACGGACTGCATGGTTGAAAGAACGATTTTGATAATATTTTCGAAAAATATAAAACTTTAACGCGATCGCTTCACAAGGACCCATCTTTTCCTGGTTTTTATTTTTTAATTCGATTCTGAAGGGTGGGCATACGAAATTATTGAGTGGGCAAATCTCCCCTGCATCTAAACTAACGGACTGCATCGTTGAAAGAACGATTTTGATAATATTTTCGAAAAAAATCGAACTTTAACGCGATCGCTTCACCAGTACCCTTCTCTTCGCGATTTTTATTAATAATTCGATTCTGGAGGGTGGGCAAACGAACCGCTCTCCCTCTCCCTCCTACTCTCTAGGACCATAGTCAAAACATACGGACATCGAAGGTCAATTTCCGAGAATAACGCGGTATGACGCGTAGAAGATGCAAGTCGAAACCTGCATTTTGTTACGGCGCAAACACCGTGCCAAAAATACATACCGGTCGAAGGTTAACTTTCGAGAATAATTAAGCCGAGAATAATGCGCAGCAGCATCGGGGCGCGCTATCTCGGACCGCGAAACTTCAAAGCGGACAGCGGCGACGTTTAAACAAGGAGCGCGAGAGAGAGGTACGATATCATACCTCTCTGTCGCTATTTCTCTCTTGGTCGGAAAAACATACGGCGGTACGACGCGTAGAAGATGCAATTTGAAACCGACGACATTTGAACAAGGAGCGCGAGAGAGAGGTACGATATCATACCTCTCTGTCGCTATTTCTCTCTTGGTCGGAAAAAACATACGGCGGTACGACGCGTAGAAGATGCAATTCGAAACCGATATTTTGGTATGGCGCGATAAGCGCGCCAACAATAGATCACAGTAACGATGGAAAGTACGGGAATAATGCGCAGCAGCAGCGGTACGCTTCTGTTCGCGCTAATGAATGCAGGTAAACTTTCGAGAAGAATACGCATATGCTTACAAACCGATATGTGATGGAAATTTTTCTCCCAACGCAGATAAAAATTAGGAGGAGGTAAGGAGGGAAGGAGGAAGATGGGGTAGGAGTTACATACAAAAACCTGGGGATACTGTGAGACTGTTATAATCGTTCAGCATTCGACAGCGACGCGATTGAAATTATGTTTGACGAGTGAAAAAAGTGATAAAAGTGTACGTATGGATACTAGTTTTGGTGTACATATGAATATGGAGGTGAAAGTGTTGAATAGAAGTTTAATAAAATTAGTTTTTTCAGTTTCACAGCAAGAAAAAAGAATACCATAGTATGCAGTTTCCGTCACCACCACCTCCGGAAGACGATGTACCGTGGGACGGAGTTGTCCCCACCGAATACCCGATGCTATGTTTACGGAGCATCAGCACCCCCCTGTGGATCCATCTAGGCCATATGCCTGGAAAGCGGCTGTGTGATAGGTGCTACACAGAGCTCCCGGAGAACGAACGCATCGATTGCTTCCAAGCCGCTATCCACATCGCGGTGTTTAGCATCAATGTGAGACGATAATTTACACCCCCAACCTTGCAGGTCAGTGTTCAAAGTGCATTGATAAATATGTTAATATGTCACAGAATGAGCAACACAACCTCACGGCAGGGGGTGTGTTAAATGTAGAATTTGAATGGTAACCCTCCCCAAGGGAACCCGAGTAAAATTTTTTACTTTTTTATTTTGTATACCAGTTTACTTTCCTACATATTCCTATTCAATTCATCATATTACTATGACGTGGGTTGGAGAGGGTGAAGAAAAAACATATTCATATACAGAAAAAATTGATCAAGTATAATAAAACCGCGGAAGCTAATGTAAATACTTTACAAAATGTGTGTGAAAAGTATTAATTTGTTTTGTCGTAATATATGTATCTATAATAGGAAAGGAGCGTGTAAGGTATCAGACAATACAGGTATTCCTATGAAAAAGTATTGTATTTATTGGAAAAGTATATACACATGTATACAGTAGTATTATGGTACGTTGCGAGTATCGCGTATCATCGAATCCAAGCTTAACGCTAATAATTCACAATCTAACAAAGAATGCGGTTCGAAGTATTCGCTTTCGGAAATGAGTTTTTCATAATCCGCGGGAAAGAGACAGCACTACTTGGTGGTACAAAGCTAACAATTTTTTCAAAATGTTTTCCAACGTCGCAGCGTATCGCGCGATCTCCCGTAATTTGAATCCTCTGGATCAGCCGTGCAGGATGACGTCATTTGGCGGCGCGAAGAAGGCGCGAACGAAATATGTATGTTGAAACGTCGAATCTTAAAATTAGGCGATGGCGAGAGAAGGTGGAAGGTGGGTAAATAAAATGTGGAAATAATATATGTTTAAGAGACTATATATTGTTACAAATGAAAATAAAATAAAATAGAATATAAATATAAATATAAATATAAAAATATAAAAAATAGAATATAAATATAATAAATACAAAATACAGAATAAAAAAGAAATATATATATGGTTTCTCTTTTATTTTATAAAATATTATATAATGATGGGGGTGATGGGGTAGGCAGCGGCGACGGTGACGATGGCGGTGATGGGGGTGCTGGGGCGACGGTGGTGATGGTGGCAGCTGCGGTAGCGCAAATATCCTCACCATCGGTATCGGCCGATGATACGGCCGTATCCGATGCATCGGAATTGGCCGCAGCCGCGCAGCCCCATACACGGGCGACGGCGCCTAGAACACACACAAACATCGATATAATATTCGCACATCAAACGCACAAAGCAATGCAAAGTATTACGTACCTGTGGAGGTGGCGGCGGCGAAGGCGGCGATGGCGGCGAGGGGGGCGAAGGCGCTGAAGGGGGCGAGCCCCAATCAGGGGACCATTGGGGTGATACCATGCTTTGATGGGCAACTGGTCTCGCTGCATCTCCAAGCTCCCACATGTGGGCCCATGCCTAAAGTTGCATCCGTTGCAAAGTAGGATGTCTTTGTTCTTCACCTTTTACTTCACTGGCCACCATCTCCTTCTATGTGCTCCACCTGCATTTTCGCTGACCATCCTCACCTTCTATGCATCTTCTTCGAATTATTCACTGGCCATCCTCTCCTTTCTCTTCTTCGCATGTATAATTTGGCTGAATCGTTTCTCCTTCTTTCAACACATCATTCGACTAGACCATACCACATTGATCGTTTATTAGACGTCTATCATACCACTTCGATCACGTATTGAACATCTATCAAACGTGTATCATACCACTTTCAACGTCTATCATACCACTTCGATCACGTATTGAACATCTATCAAACGTGTATCGTACCACTTTCAACGCCTAACGTACCCCTCTGAACGTGTATTGAACATCTATCAAACGTGTATCATATCACTTTCAACGTCTATCGTACCACTCTGAACGTGAATCGAACGTGAATCGTACCACTCTGAACGTGAATCGAACGTGCATCGAACGGGTATTAAACGGCTTTGATCATGTATCGAACGGGTATTGAACGGCTTTGATCGTGTATCGAACGGGTATTGAACGGTTTTGATCGCGCATCGAACGGGTATTGAACGGCATTGCTCGTGTATCCAACGGGTATTGAACGGCTTTGATCGTGTGTCGAACGGGTATTGAACGGTTTTGATCGCGTATCGAACGAGTATTGAACGGCTTTGATCGTGTATTGAACGTGTGTCGAACGGGTATTGAACGGTTTTGATCGTGTATCGAACGGGTATTGAACAGTTTTGATCGCGTATCGAACGAGCATTGGACGGCTTTGATCGTGTATCGAACGTGTGTCGAACGTGTGTCGAACGGGTATTGAACGGTTTTGATCGTGTATGGAACGGGTATTAAACGTGAATCGTACCACCCTGATTGTGTATTAAACGTGTATCATACAACTCAAAACGTGTATTGTACCGCTTTGATCGCATATTGAGCCGCTTCTGCGTAATTATAACTATCGTCTTAATCTAGCGTACATTACATGCAGGAGGTTGGGGAGGGTGAAGAAAAACATTTATACATTAAAAAATTGATTTTATTTATTTATGCATTTCACTCTGACGTTTAGACCACCAGTTGAATATTTTAAATACATTTTGCGAGGCACAGTGCTTTGCGTGTCTGCCACAACGCAAAGTATTAACTACATTTAGCTTATTTAAAGATTTGATATCCCAATAGTCAATGTCTAGTGTCTCAATGATCATGCCCGCTCTCGTATCTTCATCGAGTTAATCCGCAAGCCAGTCGCGTTTCTGTAGCCCTTTAACGTATACGATATGGGATGCGTCATCTTCTTCGTCGATAGCATCGGCTACAGCCTTCGTAATTAGCTGTTTAGCCATACTTTATGATTTTGTAAGAAGATATTGCGGCATCGAACTACCAAAAATATAGTGCGAGAAAATTGTTCCCCTTCGTAGGACAGCCACTTCCTTGACGAGAAATCTTCCATCAACGATGAACCCTTGCAGGTCAACAAATGTTGGTACGACCACTATCGATACAATTTTAGAGGTCCGCTCGCTTCCAAGACAGACGAGAGAATGTGGCCTTTCTGATAAAGAATCTCGATTTTCACGACGAAATATTTGTATGAATTTAGCACAGGAGAGGGCGGGGCAAGTAGTATGGTAATTTAATTTATTTTGCGCACCACGTTTGTCAGCGAATTGTATTCAACCACACGATCATGCAGAATCAGATAGTAGGCCGTAGTATTTACCGGCACATTCTCTTTACACTCGAATTCTATGCGCACGTCCACGGTGCCATTCTTGATCGACTCATTTTGTTGCGAGCAATCAATCACAACGAGGGGACCAAATTGTAAAAATTCGGCCACGGTGAATAATGCCTCGTTGCAACTATGTCCATAATACGATTTACGGAATTGCGTATACATGTGATGCAAGATGGCATGCTTATTCTTGTCAAAGTCCAAATTCAGATCATCATATGGGTAAAATTCCGAGTTGAAAAAAAGTCTATAGAACAAGGATAATAACTCGCGGCTTCTCCAGCTGTGCGGATGCCTTCACGGCCCACGAATGCTTGGCCGTGCTCTGCAAGAGAGGATACTCGTACAGATCCCACGAGTGAAAACAAATGCTCAGGTTTTGTCCACTTTCCAAAGTATGTATCAACTATAGCTTATTAACGTCATTTAACGTCACATGAGGCATCCGCCATTGCACTTTAAATAATTCAATTTCTGGTTCCAACATCGGCGATCCTATTAGAGAATTGTTATCGTTGCGCGATCGTATTAAAATCAATTCGTGACGCGCATTAATAATCATGCGTTTGTATTCCTCGCAAAATCCCAGCAAATATTTGTGTGGGATGCAAAAATTGAAATGATTTTTCACTATTAGCCCATTACGTCGTTTCAAGCCCCATCCGGCATTCTCCATATTTTTGTCTTCGCCAGATGTCAGCGATACATAGTTTTTAAGCGTGCTAGTTATTCCAACGTTTCTGTTGCGATCAATCTCCACGCCATTCAACTCGTATCGAATCTCATAAAATAAGCACGCCACACAATTATTTCCCAACATCACCGTTAATGCATCATTTGGCTTATTTATCTTCAATTTCCCCTCCACGTAGAGGCAACATTCACACGGCAATGTGTATAAATCCTGCTGCTGTATCGGCATTCTTATCTCATCGCTGTATCCAAACGTCGTGTTGACGTATGGGTTGTATGTCTGAGTCTCGAGCTTGACGATACGATCATCAAACGTTGGCTTGCCTCCAATGCTTAGAATGTCCACCATTTTTTTCAACATAAATGTGCACAATGCATCCCAGTGATTTAAAAAATGCAATGTTCGCAGGACTGGGCCTTTTCTTTTTAGTGTAATCAGAGCTGTTGCAGGTGTTGTTGTTGTTGTTGTTGTTGCAAACTTCACTTGGAAGAAACAAGTTTCTGGAGTCATTCAACACAAGCATCTCTTTCGGTCACACCACATGTATTATCGTCGTCGCCGTCGTACGTGCAATCTGATGGTAATCTCTTCACCTCGAAAATCGAGCAACTGTCCGTCTTGATCCACAACGCGTATCGTTAGATCAGTAATGACCCGTGCGGTGATTGGAAGGTAAGTGATCTGCGCGGACGTTTCCGATATCTTATATCCTGGTGGGACTTTCAGCGAAAATTCATGTATCCTATGTACGCGCTTCCCATTGTTGTACGCGCCAGCGGTCACGCTGCATTCTATGCGAATAATGTTCACGTTCATGATATTAATTGGATCGTCCGATTCGTGCCACCGTCCTGGTTCTAATACACGATTCGTCGAGAATCCCAGTAGCGATCCAATGTTATTGGGCTTTGTAACGTATACGGCGAACGAGCAGTACAGCTCGCTTTTCATGGTGTTGTTGTTGGGGTGCAACACTATTGGATACACATCGTTGTCGTCGCCATCGTTGGTATCGATGCCAACGAGATTTAGAGGATACCGCTCGACTAATCGCTGCTTCAAATACTTGGCAATGGCGTCTAGTTCGTAGGAGCCGTGGGGAATCATAATGTATTCATGAATGGTGTCGACGCTGCTGTTGATGTCACAATTTGCGGTGAAGTAGAATTTATCGTTGCTCGAGTCGATGTTCGGTACTGTATGATAAGTTTCAAAGGTTGTTAGACCAAGCTCATAATTATCGTCGCTGAAATCTATGGGTGGAAAGTAGCTCACCGCGAGGGTGCTACTCTTGCCGGTTAGAGTGAATGTTAACAACATATTCTGCTTGAACTGTTCGACTAGTACTGAATCAGAGTGGTGCGAAGTTAATCCTTAAATTTGGTGCCGATCGTTTGTAGAAAGCGTAGACGTCGTTGTCCACAATTGCTCTGATTATACTTCTGATAAGCCATTCGATTGTATTCGATTTTCACAGCATCTTTATCCAGATATTTTACCAATTCCTTAGGCGGTCGAAGATTCCCAAAGCTGTCGAAATATATAGCTCGGCACCCTCTCTTCGCATACGCCACCCATTGAGTCCCCGGCCCCTTGACATTGTCAAAATTTATGATACCGCTCTCGTTTCGACGTACTCCTCCGGCAGGTAATGCATTGCGCACGAAAACACCTCTAAAGAATGGAATACGCATACGTTTTGCCAACTCCTCCAATTGTGCGTCGTTAGTTACGCCGACAGGAATTTTTATTTTCTTTTCGGCGTTTTTTTTTCGTTTCGATATTCCCTGTCCGCGCTTGTATGGTGCGAAATAAAGTCCACGACCTTCCATGGAGCGATTATGGCGTTGCATTTCCTGCAGCTGATGTTGCGCCGCCTTATTATCGTTTACAGCCTTGGCTATCCCCGCCGCTCCACCAGCTAATGATCCGAGAACACCTAGCAGCGGGAGAAGTGGTAATATACCACCCCGTTTTGCCACCGGGAGAATCTGCTTTTTCGATGCTCTCTTTGTAGTACTTTTGCGGATTTTTGTTTTCATCCCCATTCCGATTTTCGTCTTGGCCTTCATAGCTGCCCAAACAGCTGTAGCAGCACCTCTTTCACCCAGAGTCGAGTCCCGCGCAACGATGCGTTTTCGCGCTTTGTCAGCGAGTATGTTATCTGCCGCGTGCCTTTCGCCGAGGTTGTTACTGCGCGAATACGCAATATCGTGTTCTCGACATGCTGTGTCCAACGGATTGATGCCTTGATCACCTCTAGCCAATCGTTTTGCCAGATGAGTTCCTGGACCGCAAAACTTGTATCCAGGGATATGTAATTCGATAGGTAGCGCGTTTATCGCCCGATTTAACAAACCACAACCTTTCTTCACTCTCGTTGGCGACATTCGCCACAGTTTTTAATCAATGGTGCCGGAGCGTCGATATGCGTTCGCTGCCAAGGACGATTATAATGTTCCAGACACCTACGATACTGCCGAACCTCAGAATCGGCTTTTATATGCTCGGGGAGTCTGTCCCACAACAGATCAATGTGTCTGCCAAACTCTCGCAGTAGAATAATCTTTGGTATATATTTCAACTGCTCAGAGGTTAAGTCTCGCATATCACAATTATCCGACAGGAACAGAAGCATTTTGAATACTGAGCTGTTTTGCGTCAGCGTGGACCTATAAATAGGGCGCGTCGCCGCTACGACGTATCAAAATCATTTTTCGCAGTTCGCGGAGAGGATGCGATTCATGCGACAACCTGTGTCGATACGCGTGACAAATTTTGATGATAAATCGCAAATGATGTCCACGAAAACAAGACGCAAACATGGTAGCATGCTACCAAACACTATACGTTGTCTCATTTGCGGCCCATCAAATTGTGGAAAGACCAATGTGTTGGTGAGCTTGTTGGAAAGTCCACACGGCGTCCGCTTCGAGAACGTATACGTGTATTCCAAGTCGTTGCAAAAGCCGAAATATCAGTATTTGGAGAATTTATTGACTCCGATAGATGGAATTGGCTACTTTACGTTTTCGAATAGCAGGGACGTCATCCCACCCAGTGAATCGCTCCCGAATTCAATTTTTATCTTTGATGACGTGGCATGCGACAAGCAAGATGCGATACGAGAACACCTTGCAATGGGGCGCCACTCGAACGTTGACTGCTTCTATCTTTGTCAGACGTATGCAAAAATTCCCAAGCATCTTATACGCGACAATGCGAATCTGCTGATTCTGTTTAAGCAGGATGGTACCAACTTGAAACATGTGTACAACGATCACGTAAACACTGATATGTCTTACGAGGATTTCTGCGCTTTGTGCCGTAATTCTTGGCAACGGGAGTATGGTTTCGCGGTAATAGACAGGTATAGCGCGATGTCCAATGAACTTTATAGAAAGGGATTTAACGAGTTTGCCATACTGTGAGATGGTCAATTGTCATCAACCTGTCGGTGAGAAAGCAACGTCTGCGGTACAACGATGATTGATATCGATAGTCTACAGATTAAGGATCGTGAGAGAATAGCATAGGAAATTGCAAAAACCAGCGAATCCATTCGCAAGAAACATCAGGCTTTGAAGACTGCCAAGAAGAAGGAAGATATCGCGTTGGAGAGATACTTTAAACCTGTTGTCGAACCCTCAAAATATATTGTGGAGAATACCACAGCAGCAGAAGGTGACGCATCACCGTCAATGAGCACAGACGTTGAAGGGAATGAAACATTAACGCCTAAAACAAAAATTCAGCCGAAAGGGAACACATCGCGCAAGACAAAGAGGAAACCACACATGTCATCGGAATATTCACCCATAACCTCCACACCAGTTCAATCAAAGCGGAAACGAGAGAATGCCACGTCAAACGATTCCCCCGTTCCTCCCACACTAATAAATACCGATGTACAATCGCTCACAACCATTGATGACGACGTTTTCGAAACTAGTCCCAATGAATCGTTTGCAACATCTATTAGACATCAACTCCAAACATCCGAAGGACAAGAAACGTTTGGGAACCATTTCGGCCCAATGGGGCAAAAATACATGGGCGCAATCCTAAGTGGTGATAGGGATACAACAATGGACTATGTGTGTGGTGTATACTTTGGCAATAGTGGAACGATGCTTGGAGATAAGGCTTTCAATATAGACAAGGATGATAATATAATCATTGATGGTGTAAGATACAGAGGAACGTCCGGTCTTTACGAACTGATTTTCAAGAGAATTCCCGACGATGCCCTGTACACCGATGCCGACAAACAAAAATACAAAAGTATACTACTGACGACGAATTCCCACAGACGCGGTCATAACGCTAAATACCCCATATTGGGCAACAAGGGATACAAATACAAACATGTAATTGCATCTCTACTCCCCCGTGTATCGGCTAGTAGGGCAGGGAAAGGTCTAAGGACACCGCTGGCGATGATGGTAAACGATAACAAGATCGATTACGTGCATTGGGATGATCCCAACGAGCTGGTAGATCGATTGCGTTTGCTGGAAGCGTCGCGTCAGGCTGGTAACAACTCTCATGATCCTGAAAGATTATCGATTATCGAGGAATTCCGCGAGGTAGGCCACATTATAAATTAAACCGCACGTCGATGATTTGCACTGTATGCATCGAGATGCCGAACAACAAATTTGGAGTATCGCTCGAGAAGAGTGGAGCAGCTAGAATGGACTATTACAAATGGAGCGGCATGCTTCGAAATTATATGCGAGATAACGCTCTTTGTGTGGACGGTGCCGACTTTGATGCAAAATCACGCAAGATACGACGCGTAGCTCAGCCGGTGGCCGACAGCGATGCGGTTAATAAACTATACATGGAAAAGAGCATTAAACTTTTGAGAGAGCAGCAGGAAGAATTAGAGAGGAAGCTGGTCCTGTTTCAGAGAGATATGCTGACGTTGCAAAACAGCGTTAAAAAGATATCGCAGGCGCCGAATTCAATCCCGCAGCAGCGCTGCGAAGGTGAATCATGCGAGACGGTTGAACTTGTCCAGAATTTCCTCGGGTCGATGGGGAGCACATAATGCACATACATGATAATTATCACATCATTCGTGTCAAAGACACCTCTGCGATCAAACATGCAACCATTATCGAAATCCAAAAGTAAAGAAAACCATGGCCCCAACAAGCGGCAACTTGTTGAGGAATTGCATGCTCCAGCTCGAAGACATTTCCCACGGATGCGCGTCATAGTGCATGGATACGACGATCTGTGGCAAGCTGACGTTGTAGGAATGCGTCCATACTCGCGATTCAACCAAGGTCACCACTACATACTCACCGCCATCGATGTGTTGAGCAAGTATGCATGGACGGTGCCGCTCAAGACTAAAAGTGGTGCTGAGGTGACCAAAGCGTTTGCAAAGATATTTAGAGATCGATATCCGAAAAATTTGCAAACCGATCAAGGAAAAGAATTTTATAACGCCGATGTGCAGAAACTCTTGACAAAGCATGACATCAATCATTATTCGACGTATTCGATGAGGAAGGCCTCCGTGGTAGAACGTTTCAATCGAACTTTGAAGAACAATATGTGGAAAATGTTTACGATCAATGGAACATACAGTTGGATCGATTCGCTATCGCATCTTCTCGCAGAGTATAACGCGCGAAAACATAGAACTATCAGAATGCGTCCTTGCGATGTTACCCCTGCGATCGCCGACAAGCTGCTAGCCACCGTATACAGCAATATAAACATCGCTGCTCGGGCGAGATTCAAGTTGGGCGAATTTGTGCGCGTGAGCAAATTTAAAACCATCTTCGATCAAGGCTATACGCCGAATTGGACAACGGAGGTGTTCAAGATAGCCAAAGTACAGGCAACTAATCCCGCGACGTATCTGCTCCTCGATTCCTGTGGAAAACCTGTTCCTAGAGGATTCTATGAATACGAGCTGCAACGCGTCACCGATCCTGATGTGTATCTAGTGGAAAAAGTGTTGCGTAGGAAGGGGGATAAGGTATATGTCAAATGGTTGGAGTTTGATGAATCACACAATTCTTGGATAAATAAAAATAATGTATTGTAACATAATAATAAATGATTCAATAAAAATACAATGATATATATGTAAATGAGTGAACAATTTTATATACAATAATTCCACCATTTATATGGAGGAGTTAATAAATAAAATAATTTCTATTTTACAAGGGTATATTATAATATCCCCAAGGCAGAGTGTCGGTCGAATCAGGTATATATATATACGATATACCGCTTGTCATCATGTGGACTTGGAGCGATTTTGGATTCCGAAATGGTGTACAGATTGTGTAATTTAGACCGTATGCATGATTGCCTGCGAACAATTTCAATCTCCTTTCGCAAACACTGCGTGTAGTCGTCGAAAGTTATGGTCCTGGCTATGACGTTGGTCTTGACGCCTTTCGCCTTTTTCGTATCTTTTTTGCCGTCTACGCGAAGTGCATACATTTTCGCTCTAAGACCTACAAATTCGGAAATTATCACACCGTTATTTTCGTCCTTCATCAGCCCCGGAACCTTCTTATTCAAGCGCGGTATATTATATGGATTGTCGATAGGATAATCGCTTGTGTCGAATCTATCGATATTGTGTTTCATGGTCTCGTAGATATCTTCGCATCGAATGTGATAAATGAGACTGTCAGTGTCTGTATATAAAATTTTACAATTTGGCCCGTGCAGGGGACACATGTACTCGTGGTGAAATTCATGCAAACAAATTTTTTATATGTCCAGAATGCACATACCCACGTATATCGGTTTGTTGAATTTCACCTCGAGTTTTCGCAATTCAACAGCTACTAATTTTCCGAAAAAACACTTCTGCTGTGGAAATTCGGTTTTGCGATCATTACCTCCGCGCCATATCGCCCTTTCCAATGTGTCAAAAGTTTTACATCTACATGATTTCGTACATTTTCCATAGTTTTACCGAATACCGCGTTGTTCATCAATTTGTACAATTTTTTTTCAAAATCATTTGTCGCGCTTGTTATAAACCGTGTATTGAGTTCGATGTAATCGCGGAGCCAGGGGGATTCAGCGAATTGAAGCACGCGGTGTATCTTTCTAATACGAAGACCGTGACGCGTGCACTGCTGCAAGTTGCGATAATGTATAACGTAACGCTGCTTATTGTATACCGTCGCGAGTAACTTCTGTCTGCTGCCAGGTGGTTTGGCTCGCGTCGGACAGAACGGTAGATCAGCATGATCGTCGTGCAGACTTTGTGGATATTCCAGATCTACCTCGAGAATGTATCCCGTGGGCGAATCGACAGCGATTGAGTAAACATAAAAATTTACGACATCTTCGACCCATTGAAATTTGGCGTATGGCAGAGGTTGGCACATTGCCCATCCATACAAATTATTTACATCAAAGTACATCAAGTACGATGACTGTTCCGATGCGTCGTAAGATGGCATGTATTTGTTATTGGCATGTGCATACCTTCCGGAACATTGACTTAAACCCCCGCGTATACCGCGTTCAATAAACATAACCATATCGACGTCGGTGAGCAATTCAAATGTAATTTTGCTATGTTTTAGCATGGCATCCCATGTGAAACCAGGTAATGTATAATAATGCGCTGAATCTAATCCGTAACTCTTGATGCAACTTTCGCGAAAATTTTCAAAAATATCTGCCAATAACAAGACATCTGTTGTCAAATACAAGTCGCTGTATTCGCCCAAGGTTCTAATGTCGAAACGCTGCCAGACAGACTCGGCGTGCGCGTAATCGCTCTCGGATACAGTCTCACCCGTTAACGAACTGTAAAATGACTCGCGCGGCGGTAAGGATGGGTCCTGCAGCTTGTTGGCGCAATCAAGATATTCATACGGAAAGACACCCCTTCGCGTCAATAAATTGAAATCCTCGGTGGATAATGTTTCAAATTCGGACCGTAAAATTTTTAATTGATCTATACTAAGAAAAGATGCTAATTTGTCGAGACTGGAATTTAGAAATTTGTACGAATCGATGAATCGCAATTTGATACAATTTCGCGAGTCTGGTTCAGCCGTATCTTCGACATTTTTTGCGAAAGAAATATACTTTTCTTTAGTTATGGGTAATACATCAACGCTGCCTTCGAAAGCGGTAGCTATTTCCTCGATAATGAAATGTGAATCGTAGCCGGATAAATTATGGAAACTATGGGGATGTAAAACGCGTTTTTATAATTTAAATTGCACTCTGAATGTGCTCATTGATGACAATGATCGTGAACTCGTATATCGCCAGCTTTAAATGGTTCTTCGCAAATATGACACTGTGTTGCATCGCGAAATGCCGTCCACTCTTCGGTGGTTAAATCAAGCATGGGAACATTACTGGCCAGGATGGGTTTAGAAAAATTCGCAAAATTTTTTAGTTCATCGACGAACCATGAAACACAATCCGCGTCGCGGCGACATCGATACGTCGATAGTGATGTATCGTACGAGCAATGCATATAATATGCTATGCTATGCACATTGTGGTGCTGATACATATGTAATTTATTATCACCCACTCGGTTGTCCTCTGTTTTTTCAATGATGCACTCGAGATCTGCATATACCACGAAGGGGAGTCGCTCCTTCCTGCAGTGGTTGTTGAAGCTAAGCAAATTGTTGCCTTCGCTGGGCAGCAGGATGGCGCAGTCGTCCATCTTGCCGCTGTCCAGCGAATGGGCGTCCAACTTCTCGGGAGATCCGAAGTAGTGCATGCATCTGTAAACCCCAAAAATGTATTATTTAATTTGTTCCACGAGACATTTCAACATTTCATATGTTTTCTATACATACCGATCACAGATGAATTTCTTTCCATTGCGCCTGCTCAGCTGCGTGCTCACAAGCCGGGACAAATTCTTGATCAGCACAAAGTGCCCTACATCACCGTGCTCTTGATTCGGTGTGTAGAGCAGGTTCACGTGCCGATCCCTCTTGTGGCTGGTGAGGCGCAGTGGAAAGACCGTAGACCCTTTCTTCTCCTCGAAACTATATACATTGACGGAGATATCATTTAACCGCTCAAACTTCCCAACCTGCTCCAGGGATATTGGAAACTCAATGCCCTCGAGATTTAGCACCAGTGTATAGTGCGGGTATGAACTTGGGCGGTCAACATGTCTTTCGGCAGGATGGAGAGCTGCGGTCACTGCCCACGCGAAACACGCATTGTCCTCGGATCGCACGCTAATTGTTGCATTCTTCAACATTATTTCCCGCGGCAACTTGTGGTGTCATCCCGCGTGTAACGTACCGCTACCTACCGCCATAAATTTTTCCTTTATATTAGACGTAAGATAGTATACAACGCGTGCAAGAGCGTTTCAAACAGCGCGCGAGAAAGTATAGTGGCGCGCAACGCATGCGCACAGCCGCCGATTTAAACTACATACTCAGTGCCGCGAGTGAATCAAGCGCGCGTGCGCATATCGTACGAACAACCGGACGCCAAATATTCTGAGCATAGTACGCGAGTGGCGCGAACTGGATATTAATTCTAATTGGTGCGCGAGTTCGCGCAGCAAGTGATTGGTGCGGGCCAAGTACCAGCCACCGGTATAAATACAGGCCCGCCAGCAGCAGAGAGCAGACTCGGTTCTGCCACCGAACCAAAGAGACTCTGGTCGCTTTAACTAGCCCCCTATGTCTAAAGGTCTAAAGAAGTATTTCTTAAACTTCGTTTCCTTTCCATACGAACTACCAGCATCCATTCGAGGTCGCTTTAACTAGCCCCCTCAAATCCTTACGAGGTAGCTTTAGTTAGCTCCTCTACTTCCAATCCGAGGTCGCTTTAACTAGCCCCCTCACATCCATACGAGGTCGCTTTAACTAGCCCCCTCAATTTCATTCAAAATCGCTTAACCTGCGCCTCCATCTTATCCAGAAAGCGTGGGCCAGCTAATAGGCACCAGAAGACATTACTAGTCTAATGGAAGGAAACTCTATGCTGTTCTCAACTAAACATACCAAGTCGACCAAACGTCATTTCTTGTACCGAATTCGTGTCGAGATCTTATATTCAATTAACGATTTAGCATCGTACCATTATACTATATCTTTAATACTAATTAAGCAATATTCTTAATTATCGACTCAGCGTTAGAACCGACATAATACTCTTTATAACCGACTTAGCGTCTAAATCGAAATCAACCATTATACTTTCTTACCGACCGAAACGTAATCACGAAATTACTTTATGTTCCGTTATATTAGTTTATAATCACATTTCAACGACTCAGCGTAAAATCTTATGTTCATTTACGACCTAGCGTCAAAACTATTTTCTTAAATAAACTATTTTGTTACTTATTGTTAAAAGGAAGGACTCTAGTTCTTGAAATTCATTTCTTTATCGCACGCCACCCGAACCAATCCCACAATTTCACAGGTAAGCCGCTCTACGTGTGGAATCGCCTGTAACTGACGGCAACGTCTCGTTCGAGAACGTTACAGGTGGTTAATTTTGGTGACAGCGGTGGGATGGAAAATTTGCTTTGAAACCGCGAACGCGTGGCAAAGGAGATCAACTCTCCTAGCGAAGAACAAGACACCTTCTTTCTTACTAAGTCAGGCGCGTTAAAAGAAGTAAAATCATGGCTACAGGCGGAGTAGGCCCCAATACCCCTCAGGTAGACGCAGTTATAGAAGAATTACAACGCCTACAATTAAGTCAGGATAATGCGCGTCAACCACATATTAGAATTCGCGATGCCGCGGACACGGTTCCGGGCTTCGACGGGCGAAACATTACAATACATCAATTCACGAAATGCTGTAGGAACGCGAAAAATATGATCGCGCCGAACGCCGAATACGGTTTAGAACAATTAATCAAATGTAAATTATCCGGGCAAGCCTCTCGAGTCATACTTAACGGCGATTATAATACAATAGAGGAAGTAATTAAGGTCCTCAGCTCTCGTTTCGCTCCACTACATTCTTCAATCCAGTTATATGGAGAAATGTCAAAAATCGCTCAGTTACCGAATGAAGCCACTGTAGATTATAGCAGTCGAGTCTCCGGGATCCTCCTACAATTAAGATACTGTAATGAAATAGAGGTTCCCTTACACGTCGCGCAATACAATCAATCCGCAGAAACAAATTCAATTAAAGCTTTCTTAACAGGGTTAAAACCTGAAATTTACGCGCGAATGCGTACCGTCGAATTCGCTGACCTCGATACCGCCATTAGCGCCGCTATCAAAGCCGAGGCAGAGTGTCAGGAAAACATTATGAGAAATAAATTCGCAGAAGGACTATCGCACTCCGCGCAGTGCACAAATTGTTTCGGGTACGGACACTCAGCAACCGAGTGTAGCAGTAAATTTCCAGTAGGGCAAATAGCTCAAATTAGTTGGCGATCTAAATATTGCAATCATTGTCGTAAAGTAGGACACACTGTTCAGGAATGTCGGAACATAAATACCGCGTTCCAATCAACACCTAATAATCCTGGGTCAAGGCCATCGTCATACAATACCGGGTCTCGAACAATGCCGCGCCAAACTCAATTAATAGAATGCCGATATTGTAAAAACAAGGGACACACTATTCAGGAATGTCGAAAGAAAATGTATAACGACAAACGAAGATCCACAGATACGCCAAAACCCGAACATCAAACGCCAGACCCTCCCCAAAATCCTGTACGCAGTCAAGCCGCATTAAAATTACGATTATCCGAAACATGGAGAGCCCCTAGCTTAGCTTTATCGAGTCCAGAATTAAAACCAGATAAGGCAATAATGATGATTGATACCGGAGCAGATTTGAGCGTAATCAAAGAAGAAGCCGTTTCTCCGGGCACACCAATTTTTTCCGACGTAACCTACGAATTAACAGGAATTACAGAAGGTTCTCTATCCACAGTAGGATATATTAAAACCAAAATATTAGATACAGTAGCAGAAATCCACGTAGTCAAAACTTTATCTACAGCTCAGGACGGAATTTTAGGTTCAGATTTTTTTCACAGCAGCGGAGCGGTTATAGATTATTCAAGGAAAGGGATTACCATAGGAAACGAATTACTCCCGTTTAAAAACGTGGAAATAAAAATTCCTGCCCGAATGAGATGTCAAATACCAATTAAAATCCTAAATCAAACTCTGAAAACGGGATACGTACCGAAATTAGACGTACACCCCAAAATCTTAATGGGTAACGCTATAGTTACAAACGATGACGGAATAGGTTATCTCTACGCCATTAACACATCATCTAATGATATAAAAATCGAAATACCTTCTGTAGAAATAGAACCATACGAAGAAATAAAAATTGAAGGGAAAATTGCATCTCCAGACCATGTTAAACAAGTACTCGAACTACTTCGTCTTAACCATCTAAATCCAGAGGAAAAAGCTAACATCGAAAAATTGATAGAACAATACGCAGATAGATTCCACCTTCCCGGTAGCGAACTAGAAGCAACAAACGTTGTGTCTCACAGAATAATTACCGAAAACGAGGCACCCATAAATGTTAAACAGTATCGATATCCCCAAGTCCATAAAGAAGAAATAAACCGACAAATTAACGAACTAATACAAAACAAAATAATCTCGCATTCAACCTCTCCGTACAACTCTCCGTTGTTCATAGTAACCAAGAAAAAGGACAGTCAAGGGAACATACGTTGGAGAATAGTAATAGATTTCCGTCGATTAAATGAAAAAACAATAGGCGACGCGTATCCTTTACCGAATATAGTAGAAATATTAGATCAGCTAGGGAGTGCAAAGTACTTCTCAGTATTCGATCTAGCATCAGGATTCCATCAGATACCAATGCATCCGGAAGATAAGCACAAAACCGCTTTTTCCACACCCTATGGACATTATGAATTCAATCGAATGCCTTTCGGTCTCAAGAACGCCCCAGCGACATTTCAAAGGTTAATGGACCAAGTACTAACTGGATTACAAGGAATAGAATTATTCGTGTACCTCGACGACATAGTAATCTACGCTAGTTCACTTCAAGAACACACTACAAAATTCATAAGACTAATGAATCGACTAAGGGAAGCCAACCTATCTCTGCAACCAGACAAATGCGAATTTCTAAAACGAGAAGTGTGTTACTTAGGACACATTATTAGTGAAGAAGGAGTTAGGCCAGACCCAAAGAAATTAGAAGCAGTTAAACAGTTCCCACAACCCAAAACTCAGAAGAATATAAGACAATTTTTAGGATTAGCCGGATACTACCGAAGATTTATAAAGAATTTTTCTAAAATAGCGAAACCATTATCTGACCTAACTAGAAAAGATTACAGATTCGAATGGACAATCAAACAACAAATAGCTTTCGAGACATTACGGGACGCTCTATGTGAGGAACCAATATTACAATATCCAGACTTCAATAAACCATTTATCATTACCACAGACGCCTCTGGTTACGCAGTAGGCGCGGTTCTAAGTCAAGGAGAAATAGGAAAAGATCTTCCAATAGCTTACGCCTCGAGAATATTAAATGATGCCGAAACACGGTATGCACCAACTGAACGCGAACTGCTCGCTCTAATATACGCCGTACAACACTTCCGTTCATACATATACGGGAAACGTTTTTCCTTAGTGATGGATCACAAACCACTAGAATGGCTACATACATTAGATAATCCTACCTCCAGACTCATGCGCTGGAAAATAAAACTAGCAGAATACGACTACAAAATTATATACAAGCCCGGGAGATATAACACTAACGCAGATGCCCTCTCGCGGAATCCAGTAACTATACTCCCGCTACAAGTGGAAGGGAAACGATTGCGCTCCCAAACCGCCACGAGTCCGGGATCCCCAAATCCAAGCCAAATGAAACAACCAAGGGGAGATGCATCCTCCTCGTCATCATCCGAATTCAATCCTGACCAAATACAAATGAGAAGGAAATTAAAAAGAAAACATAAAAGCACAACGACAACATCATCAAACAGACCGGCGGAGAAAAAGAGGGGAATCACACGAAAAGGGGAATTAGAAGAAATGGAGGTATCCACCGATAGTTTTGAAGCAAACAAAAATATTCAGGCAACAGTAGAGGTTCACCCCTCCCCTGGACAAATCGGTCTTCCACCATCAACCCCCAGACCAACCACCCTTAACCATTCTCGTAGCCCACAACGAATGGATATAGAAATAACGAAAGAGGACTGGGATCAAATCATGGAAATAAGTGAAAACGTAGAAATCCCGAGAAACCATGCTTACAGAGAGCCTCCCAAAATAAATTCTAGTAACAGTAGTAGCAGCAAAAAAAGAAGCCCACCAATAAGGGGTAAAAAAGACTGCACACGAGACTCCAGCGGGACATTGACTGGACCAATATCTCCAATAACGATAAAAAGAGATTTAAATAATTATAAAACATACACTGGACCATCCCGACAGCAAGTATCTTCGCAACGACAGGGACTACCACGACAGCAACTACCGCCACGACAACGAACATTACCCAAGGTAACTCACCAGGAACTGGTTCCAAGCAGGTTCAAAGAAATTGGGGACCACTTATGGATGAGAAGGGAAACTGCAGGAATATTTATCACTACATATGGAAAACCAGTGGGCGAGGAAAGCATTGAATTTATAACTAAAGAACAAATTAAAATTACCTTACCCCTGCCATTCCAGGCAGGAAGCATAATAGAAATTCCCAAATCAGGACGCACCATCTTAGGGATGGTAATACCAGATTCTCCAGACGAAGAAGCCTATCATACCGTAATTAGGAACCTATATAATAAATTAACACAAAATAACATTAACAAAATCTCACTACCGAAAATAGAAATTAATATATCATGGGAAAAATTAAAACAAATGATCACCCTAAGGTTCTTACAAACAAACATCAGCATCACAATCTGCAATGGTACTATACGGATGCCATCAGAACAGGATCGCCTAATAATAATTAAGGAAAACCACGAGTCACCAGTAGGAGGACATAAAGGGGTAACCAAAACCTACAACGGAATCAGAAACTTGTACCATTGGCCAAACATGAAAAAGGATGTAAGGCAACACATTAAGACATGCATAAGTTGTCAAAAGAAGAAACTAGTACGAGCTAAAACAAAAGAACCTATGATAATAACAGATACGCCACTAGACGCCTTTGACAAAATATCCATGGATATTGTGGGACCATTGCCACCCACAAGGTCGGGAAAAACATATATACTTACCATACAGGACAATCTAACAAAATTTTCATTAGCAATACCATTAGTCTCATTCACAAGCGAAGAAATAGCCCAGGCATTCACCACGCACTTCATATGCCAATACGGATGCCCAAAAGCAGTTCTCACAGATCAAGGATCTTCATTCATCAGTTCTCTCATGCAAAACTTCGCAAAGGCTTTCAATATCAAACAGTACAAAACCTCAGCATTCCATCCACAGTCAAACGGTTCTCTGGAAAGAAGCCATCATGTATTAGTAGAATATTTAAAACATTATATAACCAAAGAAAAACAATGGGATCAGTGGCTACCACAGGCAATGTTCTCTTATAATACTAGTATACATGAAGGTACCAAATACACTCCCTATGAATTAGTATATGGAAAAAAAGCCAGACAACCATCAAGTTTAATGCCAAACGACTCGTTAATTACATACCCAGATTTTGGGGAGAGGTTAGTAACAAAGTTGCTCAACATTCGCGAACTGGGACGCCAAAATTTAGAAAACTCAAAATATCGTCAAAAACACTACTACGACCAAAATGTATCCTCCGTTAATTACCACAAGGGAGAACAAGTACTGGTTTTAAAACCAAAAAGAGATAAATTCAGCGACGAATACGATGGGCCTTACACAATCATTGAGATTTTGAAAAACAACAATGTAAAGATAGCAGTGAGCCCCCGTCGAACTAAGGTTGTCCACAAGGATAGAATAAAAAAGGCCTATACGCCACCAGACTGCGCCGTTCCTAGGGATATTACGGCAAACCATTAACAAACTTCGCAGCGCTAAATTCAAAAGTGGTGGGGGTTACGCAAGGGCTCATTCAGAAAAGTGATAGCCTGCGCAAAACACGTACAAATTTTCTTAATAACTAAAACAAAAAAAAAAGTGTCCAAAAGAAGCAAAAGAGGCAAATCAAGAAACAAAGCGAATCAAGGTAGGAACACCGTAGACATATATTAATTAAAAGAATAAATTATAATAAAAATTGAGTTATTAAAATTAACACGTGGTGTGCCGGTACAGACAATGTCTATCAGATCGCCCGACGAGAAATGGCTTCACCGCCCTCGCGAGGAAGAAAAAAACGAGGACCCATACTTAAAACTGCTGAAAATGATATGCCTAAAACCCAAGTGGCCAGGGTACCGCACGGACCGCAGCGATTTATATAGGCGTAAAATCTGTTACCCGTGCTATAAAAATTTAAACGCGGAAGAGACAAAATACTACACACCCGCAAGCCGTCACCTCCTAACACTGCGTAAGAATTTAATAAACTTTAAATATTGTATGATTTGCACTAGGCAGATCCACAATTGGGGGGTGGCGGCACAATGTGCTGAGTGTGTGAAAGCATTCACACACATCACTCGACAAAATGAGGAAGCCCTTGAATTGGGGCTATCCTTAAATGTATTGGAGGCTGACGAAAGGAGGCAACCACGGCCTCAAGAATAAACAACATTTATTTTCCACTATACATACGTGTAAAAATTCAATTACCTTCCCAAATAAATCCAATCATATCCTGCTAATATACTTCGACATTCCCGAAAACTCCTTAGCAACAATGTATAAGAAGGATAGCTATACCGAGGTCAGCGAATCCGCGATGTAAACAAACCGCGCATTCCCGAACCATAGAGAAACAGAGTCGCGTAGTAAATAGAATAAAGATAGAAGCATTTGAAGAAATCACAAACCCCAAACAGTAAGAAATAGAGTAGCATTGCGAACAGAAAAGGACAGTAAAATTTAGGGGAACATGTAGTCAATAATGGGGATAAATCCGAGCGCAACACGATGTAAGGAGAACTATATATCTAAAGGACATTGTACAGCCAAGCTTCATTCGATATATTAAACGCGAAACAGTAAAGTATCTGTCTAACAAAATGCCTACCCGATCGGGAAAGAAAATAAAAAGAATAAGAGCAGCAGCAAGTCTACCGAGCGTCCAACCCTGGAAATTGTACCCAATAACGAAACCAGACATAGATTGGCGACCATATCTTAATCTCATCCATTCTGATCCACGTCAGCGCGCGTGGAAATACATATTCCTATTCGGCACAAGGAACGCACCACCCCCGACTACAGGAGCGGCAGTCAATCCTAGTAACGGCACTGGAAAATACCTACTAATAGAAGAGGAAGTAGAGCGCCAGACCTCTTCACTTGAACCAGCAGTCCACGCAACATCCAACCCAAAACCTACATCTCTCGGGACGAGAGAAAAACCGGGCGGCGAGATGTAACGTACCGCTACCTACCGCCATAAATTTTTCCTTTATATTAGACGTAAGATAGTATACAACGCGTGCAAGAGCGTTTCAAACAGCGCGCGAGAAAGTATAGTGACGCGCAACGCATGCGCACAGCCGCCGATTTAAACTACATACTCAGTGCCGCGAGTGAATCAAGCGCGCGTGCGCATATCGTACGAACAACCGGACGCCAAATATTCTGAGCATAGTACGCGAGTGGCGCGAACTGGATATTAATTCTAATTGGTGCGCGAGTTCGCGCAGCAAGTGATTGGTGCGGGCCAAGTACCAGCCACCGGTATAAATACAGGCCCGCCAGCAGCAGAGAGCAGACTCGGTTCTGCCACCGAACCAAAGAGACTCTGGTCGCTTTAACTAGCCCCCTATGTCTAAAGGTCTAAAGAAGTATTTCTTAAACTTCGTTTCCTTTCCATACGAACTACCAGCATCCATTCGAGGTCGCTTTAACTAGCCCCCTCAAATCCTTACGAGGTAGCTTTAGTTAGCTCCTCTACTTCCAATCCGAGGTCGCTTTAACTAGCCCCCTCACATCCATACGAGGTCGCTTTAACTAGCCCCCTCAATTTCATTCAAAATCGCTTAACCTGCGCCTCCATCTTATCCAGAAAGCGTGGGCCAGCTAATAGGCACCAGAAGACATTACTAGTCTAATGGAAGGAAACTCTATGCTGTTCTCAACTAAACATACCAAGTCGACCAAACGTCATTTCTTGTACCGAATTCGTGTCGAGATCTTATATTCAATTAACGATTTAGCATCGTACCATTATACTATATCTTTAATACTAATTAAGCAATATTCTTAATTATCGACTCAGCGTTAGAACCGACATAATACTCTTTATAACCGACTTAGCGTCTAAATCGAAATCAACCATTATACTTTCTTACCGACCGAAACGTAATCACGAAATTACTTTATGTTTCGTTATATTAGTTTATAATCACATTTCAACGACTCAGCGTAAAATCTTATGTTCATTTACGACCTAGCGTCAAAACTATTTTCTTAAATAAACTATTTTGTTACTTATTGTTAAAAGGAAGGACTTTAGTTCTTGAAATTCATTTCTTTATCGCACGCCACCCGAACCAATCCCACAATTTCACAGGTAAGCCGCTCTACGTGTGGAATCGCCTGTAACTGACGGCAACGTCTCGTTCGAGAACGTTACACGCGCGCAGCGGATTATATTTGTTGACATTGATGGTTGGGTTGAGAATTCTCGTCAATGCCCATCCGCTATCGCGTTCCTGGAACTCTTCCAGCGATGCCAGGGTGGGTTCGATGACGTATCGCTGATACCACTCCTGCAGATCGGATGTGCGGAAGAGTTCGCAGTTTCGGGTGTTGATGCTTTTACTAGCATGCTTGTCACCCGCCACAAATTCAAACTTGAACACCGTGTTCACTTTGAGGTTTCGATGTTTCCTCAAAGCGCCCCGCACATGCTCCAGCACGATGGTCTCAGCATCTTGGAGGAAGTTGCGCGGCTCGATGTAGTTCGAATTTAGCACGGCACCAGTTAATACGCGGCTATCGAACGCAGTGTCTATTTCGCGCCACAAAAGTCCTGTGCTCGAATGTCCTGCACCTTCACGCACGAAACGTCCGCGCAACAAATGTTTCAATCCCTTGAGCCGCGCGATTCGAGCAACCAACGATTGTCGAACACCGATCGATAATCGAGGACGTTTCACTCGGCTGTGTTCTTCCAACGATTCGATACACTCGTTGCACCGTTCTTCCCAAGCGATGAATTCTTCGCGTGAAATCAATTGTGCAGATTGATCCAACAATTGGCGTTCTACTTGATCGTAAATGGAATATAAATGCAATGTCTTTTTCCGCGCAACACGTTGCAACGATTTGAGGCTTTGGACAGTTTGGAGCGCGCTTTTATATCCTCACCACGATTTGCTATCTTTATCTAACTCTTTTGGCGTACCCCGTCCCCCGAATGCATTGCATGCAAAAAAACGACGATCCGTCCCTACATGGTTCTATGCAGTTTCTGCTGATACAGCATAATTCTTTCTATAATTCACACGTATGGCGAATTAGCGCGCAAAATCATCCGACACAGTTCCTGCTGACACCGCAGAATTCTAAGATTCGACGTTTCCACAGGTATTATATTACTCCGAAGTGCGGGGCAGCAGGAGGGTTGAAGCGCCACTCTATGCCGTCCTTCAGTAGGGTGGATTGGATGGTCTCGTGACCATCGTCGAGGTGGACTAGCATATCCCGCAGCTCACGGGCAGCACCCACAAAGTTAGTCCCTCGGTCGCTCTGAATGACAGCACAGAGTCCTCGTCGTGAGGTGAACCGCCGCAGGGCAGCAAGGAAGGCTTCAGTGCTGCAATCTGAAACCAACTCTAGGTGGACGGCACGAGTACACAAGCACACAAAGAGGGCCACGTATCCTTTGTGTGTGCGGCGTCCTCTTCCCCGTATGGCTAGAAGTGTGAGGGGCCCAGCATAATCAATCCCCACGTGTAGGAATGGACGGGTTGGAGTCACCCTGGAGCTCGGTAAGTCTCCCATAAGTTGCCTTCCTGGTGTTGCTCGCCAGCGGGTGCAGGTGACGCAGCGATGAATAAGGGCTTTGACCCGTTGCCGGCCCTGTAGAACCCAGTATTTCTGTCGCAAGGTAGCAAGTGTCAGTTGCGTACCTCCATGCAGCGTGCGACGATGAGCCTCGTCAACCACGATGTCAGTCAGACTGTGGTCCCTTGGGAGGATAACTTGATGCTGGGCATTCAGAGGCAAAGCTGAATGTCGAAGGCGGCCACCGACTCGTAGTAGGTCCTGGTCATCCAAGTATGGATGCAGTTTCAACAGCTTGCTGTGGCTTAGCAGTGAACGCCCCAGCTTCAGCTGCTGAATGTCAGCCGCAAACTCCTGGTGCTGGATAATACGGAGCCAACGTGTGCGTGCTGTCTCAACTTCTGCTAACTTCAAATATCGTCCTCTCGTACTGACTGCTCTTTGTGGCAGCCACCGCAAGCACCAGGCGGTAATTCTAAGGAGAGAGGATAAGCATGAATGGCTGTTTAACAACTCCTCGCCCATTGCAGGATCACCCGAAGACATCACGTTGGCAGTGGTTCGGGCCTCGAGGTCGGTAAGTGGTACGTTGAGCTGCTTCCTGTTGTCCCATCCTATTGGTGAAGTCAGCCAGGAGGGTCCAGTCCACCAGAGTTCAAAGTCTGGCAGCTCGTCGGGAGAGAGTCCTCGTGAGGCGCAGTCGGCTGGATTGTCTTGGCTGGAGACGTGGTGCCAGTGAGCATCGGGCAGCGTGAGTTGAACCTCCGACACGCGATTGGCCACGTAAGTCTTCCAGCGTGATGGGTGGCCTTGGATCCAGGCAAGAGTGATTGTAGAATCACTCCATAAATGGACGGCAATTTTCTCCAAACCCACGCTCTCGTAGGTGACTGCCATGAGGCGGGTCAGTAAGGTGGCGGCACAGAGTTCGAGTCGTGGCAGAGAAATCTTCTTCAATGGAGCCACCTTCGTCTTGGCAGTGACCAGCTGGGTTCGGATGGTGCCATCATGATCGACAACTCGGAGGTAGATTGCTGCTGCATAGGCTCGTTCCGAGGCATCGGCGAAGCCATGAAGCTCTAATTGTTGGGATGCTTGGTGTAGGCCGAGCCAGCGAGGTACGGCGATGCTATTCAATATGGGCAATTCCTTGAGGAAGCGGGTCCAGTATCCGGCATCAACCACAAAGTTTGCATAAATATTTTTGCGCTAATCGTTACAGGGGATACCAAGCCCAGTGGATCAAATATCCTTGCTATTTTTGACAGGACTGTTCGCCGTGTCACTTCAGCGTCCTGATGGTTCTGCTGTACTCGCACCCTGAAGCAGTCGTCAGCCGGACTCCAATGGACTCCCAGTGCTTGGTGGGTTTCGCCAGCCTGCCACTTGCATTCTGGAATGGCGTCACCGATAGGCACCTGCTCCATCAATGCAGGATGATTAGATGCCCATTTTCGTAGGTTGAAGCCGCCCGCCGAGCAGAGTTGACGTAGTTCCTCTTGCAGTCCGAGCGCCTCTTGCACGGAGTCAGCGCCAGTCACGACGTCATCCACGTAGACATCACGTTGAAGAATGGCCGCCGCTCTTGGATATCGTGGTTGTTCGTCCTCGGCTAGCTGTCGAAGCGTACGGATAGCTAAGAAAGGTGCGCAGGCTAGTCCATACGTCACAGTGTTAAGCCTGTAAACACTGATGTTTGTATCGTCCTTCTCTCTCCACAGGATCAGCTGGAAGCGGCGGTCGTCCGGATGGAGGAGTATCTGGCGATACATTTTCTCGACGTCGGCTGTGAGACAGATGCGATGTATCCGCCAGCGCAGCAAGAGTTGCGGCAGACTCGACAGGAGGTTAGGGCCGACCTTGTCGTTCAAGGAGTGACCCGTTGATGTGACGTACGAGCCGTTGAACACCACCCGCAATTTGGTGGTCATGCTGTTCTCCTTTAGCACCCCATGATGTGGCAAGTAATAGGCCGATCCTGTAATGCTCCCTCGTACTTTTGTCATGTGCGTGAGTTGCATATACTCACGCATAAACTCTTCGTAGGCCTGAGCGAAGATCAGATCTCGTCTGAATTTGGTCTCCATCCGTAGCAGCATACGTTGAGCACCATGGTGGGAATCGCCGATCTCCACGTTCCTGTGGAATGGAAGTCGGACCATGTAGCGACCGGACGGCAAGCGCTGGTGAGTTGTTCGAAAATGGTCTTCGCAACATTGTTCTTCGGCAGTATAGGCTGGCGTCACTATGATTTCCTCCTGTTCCCAAAACCGGCGCACAAGTGGCACGAGTTCCTCGTCGGCAGTGCATTGAAGTGACGTGGGGGCACTGCCCGTGATGTCGGTGCGTCTCGCCCTCGTCGTGGCTGGTCCGGACACCATCCATCCCAGCGTTGTATTCTGGGCTATGGGTTCACCGGTGCCACCCTTGATGTGCCCGTCACGCAGAATAAGGGCAAAGGCATCGGCTCCCAGCAAAAGCTCGATTGGCCCGTCTCCGTCATAGCTAGGATCCGCTAATGGAAGACCATAGAGGTGAGTCCATGTTGAAGTTCTATTGCCGATGCGTGGCTGGTACGCAGTGATTCGTGGCAACACCAGAGCCTTTATCACATGACACTCCGTAGGGTTAGTGTGCGCGGTGAATTCCAGCTGTACCTTTCCTCGTACCCGCTCGGGGAGCTGATTCCCGACTCCGAGGAGACGTATGTTGGCTGTTCTCCGTGGTAAACGCAGCTGCTGAGCCAATGCAGCAGTGACAAGAGACACTTCGCTACCTTGGTCGACGAGGGCTCGCACAATTCTTGAATCACCGTCGAGTTGCAACACTTTCACACGTGCAGTAGCCAGGAGCACAGCAGGTAGGGAGCTCGACGCACCGCTTGAGGTATTAGCAGTAGCCTCTACGTCGTTGCTGGCAACCGCGCTGTCCTCATGAATGGTGGTGTGATGCTTTCCATTGCACAGCTGGCACCGTTTCTCCGAACTGCAATCCTTTACGTGATGGCGTCCGAGGCAATTGTAGCATAAATTCGCCGCCACTAGTGCTTCACGACGTTCCAGCACATTTCTTGATTTATAGGTGCTGCAGAAGAGCACGAAGTGGTTGGCTCCACATAACACGCACGGTTCCTGAGAGCGGTTGGTCTTGGTCACCTGCAACACCTTGACCGACTTCTGGCCTCCTGTAGACTTGATGGTACGTGCCTCAGACTGACCTTTAGCTTTGCCCCCTTCCAGAGCTCCGATGGTGGTAATGCGGTTTTTAATAAACGCCTTGAGTTCCTTAAAGGTAGGAGGGGCAGTCTGAGAGCCGAGCTGGGTTTCTCATTCTCTTCGTGACTGCTGATCGAGCTTCTCGACCATCCAGTAGACCAGCCAGTCCCCGGTGCCGTCAAACGGGTGTTCCATGGCAGCAAGGGCCTCGACGCAGTCGCAAATGATGAAGTAGAATGTCTTGAGTTCCATGGCCGATTCGCGAGTGAGTGTTTGCAGTCCGAATATAGTCGCCAATTGCGCCTGTACCAGCAGCCTCTCATTTTCGTAATGGTCTTGCAGCAGGTCCCAAGCGCGGGCGAAGGTCGCAGCTCTCACCGGGATATTCCTGAGAGCAAGGAGGGCGTCGCCCTTTAGGCTGCCCCGGAGGTAGTGCAGGCGCTCTATGTCCGTAAGGCTTCCATCGCGGATGACGAGGGATCGGAAGAGATCCCGAAATCCTGGCCAGGATTCGTAGGTCCCATCGAACTCAGGTAATGGTAGTCGAGGTAAGGAAGCCTTGGAGTGTACGACCGCTGGCGTGGAACTGCTCGACAGTCCAGACTCGTTGTGATCAGCATTAAAGGTCTGTAGCCGGTCGACGAACAGCGCTTCCTGAACAAGGAACAGCTCCTCAGTCACTTCGTGGCGACTTTCAGTATAATATGGTATATCTCTCTGCCCCGGAGCAATCATCGCAAGCAGCTGATCGTGCTGCTGGTCGAATTTTGCCCAATTTTTCTGTAACATTCCCAGACGCGATTCGACGGCTCCTTGAGTGATCTTGGCAGCACCTAGCTTCTTTAAATTCTCGAATGCCCGCGCAATTCTACCAACCAGGTCGTTTTGGCTCTCAAGTAACGGTTCCATTGTTCTCAGGTGTTCAAAATACTCGCGAAATTCGGCCGTTAAGGTCGTGCTGACTCGTTATGATATGACTCACTGTTTGTAGATGGAGGTCACGCGCGACGGTTACACGGCACAAACGTTCAAGAACTGTTTTCACAGGCGCCGGATCCGGCTCGAAGGACCAAAAAATGTTAGAAAACTTATGACGGATCGGCGCGAGGAAGCCAGGAGCTATTGTAAGCGATACGAAGGAAGTCAAGACTTTTAAGGAACACAAAACTTTATAATTTAAGCGGTTAGGAGTTATTGTGTTTGAATTATGTACAAGGTCACGAAAATTAAACTAATATTTACTCAGACTATTTAAATAAACTTAACTTAATAATTGGATTGTTAAACGCAAGTGCGTAAGCAATTTGTAAGCGAGAAGCAGCAGTTACTCCGCAGATGAGTAATTCCCGTAAGCAGCGAAAGCAAGCGAAGCGCGTAGCGTTAGTAAAAGGTGCGTGATATTAGTTTTAGAGTCGCGAACAGAGTGCTGATCCAGGAAATCACCGTCGATTTCCTGGAAGGAAGAGCTTTCCCCTTCCATAGATCGTGAGTCGCTGGAAGGGGCCGCGATCGCTGCTCCACATGAGCAAGCAGGCCGTTGCCTCTGCCTAATTAGCGTTGGGCCTGGGAGATGTCGCCAGAATGCTCACTTCTTGAACAACGACTATGTAGTGCTGTCTCTTTCCCTCCCTCGAATTTAACTTTAAAGTAATGCTCTCTCTTTCCCGTCCCCCGAATATGCGGTTTGTAAATCGTCGATCTCTCCCGACATTGCCCGACATCATCCGATAAAAAAAAAATAATGGATTATGCTTGGTGACGCACGGTATATGTACCATTCATTAAAGGCTAATGTTAGAGAGTGGGCGTTGGGGGAGTTGGTTAGGCGACTGACTCGTAACGCGGAGGTCTTGGGTTCGAGCCCCGTCGCCCGAGATTCAGTTTTTCGATTATTATTAATATCTTAAATTAATATTTCCTTCCTTACCGACTGTGGTGGGTACCACGCTCCAGAGTATCAGCAATTCACCCACGGTTCCTCCTCGATGCGGTTCGATATTGATTCGGTATCGATTGATTCGATATCTTCTGCTCTCGCGCTATACCCCCCACCACTCCGTCATCTCGATGACGTCATTCACCGCCGCCGCACGCCTGCGCCGCCGCGTTGGATTTCCTGCGACCATGAAACTCAAATTTGAATTTCAAGGTCGGGGGGAGGGGTGGGGGAAATGGCCTTCAAACTCAAATTTGGGTTGGAACTCTCTTAGCTCTACTACTCATTGACAAAACGCTAATCGAACTGGCATGTCGCGAAGCAGTAGTGCTTGTACCCGGCGCAGATGGTGTGGATACAATCCTTCATCTTGTAAAATTCCATGTGCCGTCGATTTCGGTATTCCTCATTTTCCACGGACTCGTTGCTTCTTGTTCTTCCCCTCGTATTGTTATCAGAACGAAATTGACCATTCCTTCTTACGTTCCATATCAACCCCGTCATTATTCTCTTGGTTATCGGACGCCGATTGGGAAACTTCTTATTGTATGCGCGTACAGCAGCAACGATGTTGGTGTCGCAGGTCCCGTACACCACGAACATATCGTAATACTCTTCGTTGGTATACTTGCCTGCCAAATGTATGATGATAGCTCTGTGAAAATCCGTTCGTTTTCGCTCCAGAAACAGTTCTGACTATCTCATGTCAGGTATTAGCAGTCGTACCCCCACAACGTCCTCGAAAGTAGGTACATTATTGGTCATTTCAATATTTCGAAAACATAAAGAGATTGGTTGTGGAAGGGATAGACAGGCGAAGGAACGGTGTCGGTTAGGCGAAAACGTTATGATCATTTCGTTATAAAATTTATTATGGGGCTAAGTCTGGAAACGTAACACGGGGGTGCTATTGACAATGCGTTTTGTTTCTTTCCTTTTCGCCCTTCGCTTCGTTCGTAAAACTCATTTGGTTTACTATGGGGTTAATCGGTATACTGTTGCATTATCGGATGGGACAACATGGTGATCGGGGTGCACTGTTCTCGACCGTCGACTAAGGGAACAATACATAATACAGTATAAGTAATACTGTAGTAATAAGTTACAAGTAATACAGAAACGTGGGAAGTCTGGCAATCGTCAGAATTAAGGTACATGGCCGGTCACTGGTGTTCAAAATTTATGACCGGGCTTTCTTACTTCCAACCGCTAACCCCGTCATTTGACGCTTATCCATGCCATCCTCCTGATCCATCCTTAACCTCTCCTGATGGAAAAAGCCCACCACCTTGTCGTGATTTCCATTGAGCAATGACATTTTTCAACAAATAATCAAGATAAGGACAACCTGGAACTTACAAACCTGATTATTATAAAAAACAGTGTCATTGGCCAAGAGTGGGTTAGTAAAATTCTCCTGCAATTCTTCTATCGACTTGTTTTTTTTACCTTACTGAAGAAATATGGGGTGGTAGCGGTACGGTCAGCTGATTGTAATCGCGCGCGGTTGCTTTACCTGAGACGGGACGCACCATTGTCTTTAACAGCTTACTGCGACGTTAATATCAGCTGCGTTACTCTAGAAAAATAAGCTTAATTTACAGAAAACATATCAGCGAATGTGGTAGTACATTTTCGGATTTTTACAATCACGACCTCGAAGTGAAACGGTAAAGGACTTTTCGATGTCTTCTGGTATCAGGATAATGCATGCCCCGGCTTGTCGGTTCCACAGCTTAGTTGGTTCCGCCTCGTAGCAGACGTGAACTCAGGGTATTGGAAAAGGGAAACAGGAAAAAGGATTTTAATCTTTATAGCAACTCGAAGACTTTCTGTTTCTCTTCTCTTCGGACCTTTTCGAACCGAAGCACGTAGTGTCTGCTGCCTACCTCGAAGCAATGGATACATTGGCAGTAAAAGGATGGAACGCGGACTTTTGTAAAAGAGCGCGATAGCCCGTTCGTTGCACTTCTGCGAAGCAGGTGTGTTTCGAAAATATACTGGCTTCTTTTTACCTGAAACCTCTTGGCCTGGTGGGGGTCAACTCATAATGGAACGAGAGAAACTATTTGGGGGTACAAGAAGTCGCTTGGAAAAAATCTTGTCAGTCAGAAAGCAATCACGTCGCAGAAATGTTCTCTGCTCAAGAGTATTACGCTATGTTCTGGGTGTACCCCCCGAACAACGGGGACGCAAGTGCTGCAGCGTGAGAATTTGTGCAGGAATACCCACGGTTTCGAACGCCAAGTAAAAATTCATTTCCATCAATTTTTATAATGTAGGAACAACACGTTCTACGAAAAATAAATTAAGTGATCAGTGTTAGTAGGCATGCAGTGAAATGATTTCGGTACAGTAACCCGGACGCACTTAACGTTGCGACCCTTAACTTTGAATGGTGTCGTGTACCTGAGATCAGCTGTGCACTCGGCGCGTCTGTCGATGACCAGGATCGGTTCAGTGACCTAGTGACACAGGTTTTCAAGCTACAGGTGAATTTCTGAAAGGGTGAGATTTAAATACATTATTGGCGACTAATATTTTTTAAATTTAATGCAGACTATGGTTTATTTCCGGCGATAACTCTCCAAATTTCCGTACGCAAATTTTTCTTCGCAGTTTTTAAACGGACTTATTCATTATCCACAACAGTGTTGGCCGTTATTGTACTACGGATTTTTATCACAATAACGAACTACGATCACTTTTCACTCGTTCCCTGTTGCATTACCTTTTCGTTTCTACGTTATTAAAAAAGGAAATTTACATGTTCTTTATCCTCTCGCTCCAAATAATTATTATTTTCGATTCTTCTAAAAAAAAAAAACAACTTTGTATTCGTCCTTCTACGTCACACATGATTTTTATCCATTTATCCTTTATTCATTATTTACTTTAAATGGCAAACAAACCATGGCAAAAGGTTAGATTTTTTGTTACGTCTTTTTCATTTGCCATTCTACGCAATTTCCTTCGATGTATGCCGCCTTGCTTGTTCGTGGTCGCAGCGTGGCCCGGTGCGCGGCCGCGCTAGGGCGGGAGTAGTATAGCAAGGCGGGTTCTAACTCAGGTCCTCTGAGGGGAGCGCGGGGGCGGGGGGAAGTGAAGGCGCGCGGGGGAGCGCGGCGGAGAGAAACATGGGCGCGGGGTCTGCGGGGAGTGGAAGAGCGGTTGCGCGCGCACGAGCCGCGGAGTGGGGGAAGCCGCAACCGCGGAGGGGATCAGTCCGGGCCGAGCAGCCGCGGAGACCTGACCCACCGTCCTCGAAATTTTTCAAAGGGAGAGGCCCACCCCCGAAAAGTCTTTTTCAGATTTTGGCCCACCCCGAAAATTTTTCAGACCTAACCCAGGGAGGGGACGGCCCCCGAAATTTTTTTTCCAAACCAACATGCGTCGGAAATTGTTTAATAATTTATTTTTTATCCAAAATTGTTTCGGACGATGTCGGGAAAGATCGATGTTCTTTTCTTTTACGCACCGCGTCTTCGGGACGGAAAGAGAGAGAGCATTACTTTAAAGCTAAATTCGGAGGAGGGAAAGAGAGAGAGAGCATTACTTTAAATCTAAATTCGGAGGGTGGGAAAGAGAGAGCATCACTTTTAAAGCTAAATTCGAGAGAAAGAGACGGCACTACATAGCGGTACAATCGCTTTCGTTCTAAAAATTTTCAAAATGATTTTAAATCTTAGCGTCGCAGCGTATCGCGCGATCGTGTGTAACTTGACTCCTCTGGAGCAGCCGCGTGCGATGACGTCATGTGGCGGCGCGAAGAATTATGCGACGTCAGCAAATCTTAAAATTATGTGGCGAGGAGAAAGACGGGTAAATAAATGGAGAAATAATATAGGTTTAAGAAATTTATTATAAAATTAAAAGAATATAAAATATAAAATAGAATATAAAATAAAAAAGAATATAATAAAAAATATAAATATAAATATAAATGAATATAAAAATATAAAAGAATATATAAATAAAAGAAAAGAAAATAAAAGAATATAATAAAAAAAATATAATAAAAAGAATACAATATAAAATATAATAATAAAAGAATATAAAATATAAAATATAAAATAGAATATAAAATAAAAAAGAAAAAATATAAAAAAAATACAATATAAAAGAATATAATAATAAAAGAATATAAAATATAAAAACAGAAAAAAGAATATAAAAATACAATATAAAATAGAATATAAAAAAAGAATATAATAAAAAATAATATATAAAAAATAATATAAAAAAAATAAAAAAT
This sequence comes from Andrena hattorfiana, assembly GCA_944738655.2. Taxonomy (NCBI): domain Eukaryota; kingdom Metazoa; phylum Arthropoda; class Insecta; order Hymenoptera; family Andrenidae; genus Andrena; species Andrena hattorfiana. The sequence goes on along the minus strand of OX122894.2, from coordinate 27,150,428 downwards.
AAAAAATAAAAAATAAAAAATATAAAATTATGGTGGTGGTGATGGGGGTGATCGTGGCGATGGTGGTGCTGGGGGCGATGGTGGCGATGGAGGGTGTGGAATATTGTATGGTGCCCATCGAACTGCAGCCGGCAGCCGAACCATTGGCCGCCGCGGCGCTGCATATGGCCGCAGCCGCGCGGCCCCATATGCCGGCCCCGACCGCCGCATCTGCACCCCTCGGGGTGCAACCTGGAGCGCACGGGCCTCCAGGCCCGCCAGCCATGCCCTCAATATAGATAGTGGAATATCCTAGAACATAGACACAAACGTCGATATAATTTTGACACATCAAACATAATAAATATTAAACACACATAACAATGCAAAGTATTATTACATACATGTGGAGGAGGAGGCGGCGACTGCGGCGGCGGCGGTGGCGACGACGACGACAACGACGACGACGACGACGACGACGACGACGGCGACGACGACGACGACGACGGCGACGGTAGCGGCGACGGCTGCGGCGACGGCTGCGGTGACGGTGGCGGCGGCGACGGCTGCGGCGACCCCCAGTCGCTCGACCACACAGGCGATGGTGGTGGCGAACGCTAGAACATAGAAGCCCCACGATTCAATATTGATATGAACGTCTGATTCGATCTCGCTCGATTTCAATGATTAAACGCGATAAATATAAAAATATTTAAAAGTACATACCTCGGGGTCACACTCCGGGGCGACCCTCTCCAATCCCATTGTTACACAAAAAAAAAATGTTCACAATTGTAAATGAACCAACACCTTCAAAGATTTGAAGACAACTGGTCTCGCTGCATCTCCAAGCTCTCGCGTATAAACTCATATCTTGAAATCGAGAAGTGCATAGCTTTGCAAAAGTAAGATGCTGTTGTTCTTCGCCATCTTCATCACAGGCCACCTGCATTTTCGCTGACCATCCTCTCCTTATTCACACGCATCTTCTTTCCCCTTTTTTTTTTCTTTGGACACATTATTCGACTAGATCATACCACTTTCAACATGAATCGAACATCAATCGAACATGAATCGAACCACTTTCAACATGAATCGAACCACTTTCAACATGAATCGAACCACTTTCAACATGAATCGAACATCAATCGAACATGAATCGAACCACTTTGATCGTGTATGGTACCACTTTGATCATCAATCGAACCACTTTCAACATCAATCGAACATGAATCGAACATGAATCGAACCACTTTCAACATCAATCGAACATCAATCGAACCACATTCAACATCAATCGAACATCAATCGAACCACTTTCAACATGAATCGAACATGAATCGAACATGAATCGAACCACTTTCAACATGAATCGAACATGAATCGAACATGAATCGAACCATTTTCAACATCAATCGAACATGAATCGAAACACTTTCGACATGAATCGAACCACTTTCAACATCAATTGAACCACTTTCAACCACAAACGAACATCAATCGAACCACTTTCAACATCAATCGAACCACTTTCAACATCAATCGAACATCAATCGAACCACTTTCAACATGAATCGAACCACTTTGAACATGAATCGAACATCAATCGAACATGAATCGAACCACTTTCAACATGAATCGAACCACATTCAACATGAATCGAACCACTTTGATCGTGTATGGTACCACTTTGATCATGTATTGCACGTGTATGGTAACTTTCAACGTCTATCATACCACTTTGAACGTGTATCATACCACTTCTACGTAATTATAACTACCGTCTTAACCTAGCATACATCATGTGCAGGAGATTAGGTTGGAGAGGGTTAAGAAAAACATTTTATACATTAAAATTGATTATATTTTATTTAAGCATTTCTCTCTGGCGTTTAGACCACCAGTTGAATATTTTAAATACATTTTGCACGGCACAGTGCTTTGCGTGTCTGCCACATCGCAGAGTATTAATTACATTTAGCTTATTTAGAGATTTGATATCCTCGTAGTCAATGTCCAGCGTCTCGATGACCACGTCCATTCTCGTATCTTCATCGAGGAAATCCACAAGCCAGTCGCGTTTTTGCAACCCTTTTACGTATACGATATGGGATGCGCCATCTTCTTCATCGATCGCATCAGCTACAGCTTTCGTAATTAGCCGTTTGGCCATACAGTATGGAACGTCTCCATCGTCCCACCGTAGTCCATGATGTTTTACCGCCAACCACCGAATGCTCGATTTGTCGGATTTCGTAAGAAGATATTGCGGCATCGAACTCCCAAAAATATAGTGCGAGAGAATCGTTCCCATTCGTAGGACAGCCACTTCCTTGACAACAAATCTTCCATCGACGATGAACCCTTGCAGGTCAACAAATGTTGGCACGGTCATTATCGATACGATTTAGAGGTCCGCTCGCTTCCAAGACAGATGGGAGAATGCACTTTTTCTCGTAAAGCATCTCGATTTTCACGATGAAATTTTCTTTTGGTAGGAATTTGACACAGGAGAGGGCATGGCAATTTAATTGATTTTGCGCACCACGTTTGTCAGCGGATTGTATTCGACCACCCGATCGTGTAGAATCAGACAGTAGGCCGTAGTATTTATCGGCACATTCCCTTTACACTCGAATTCTATGCGCACGTCCACCGTGCCATTCTTGATCGACTCATTTTGTCGCGAGCAATCAATCACCACGAGGGGACCAAATTGTACAAATTCGGCCACGGTGAATAATGCCTCGTTGCAACTATGTCCATAATACGATTTATGGAATTGCGTATACATATGATACAAGATGGCATGCTTATTCTTGTCAAAGTCCAAGTTCATGTCATCGTATGGGTAAAATTCCGAGTTGAGAAAAAGTTTTACATTGGTCAATTTGCAGTTGTTGAACCTAGTAACATCTTCGCTCATCACATTCCTTCGACCAGTCTGTAGAGCAAGGATAATAACTCGCGGCTTCTCCAGCTGTGCAGATGCCTTCACGGCCCACGAATGCTTGGTCGTGCTCTGTAAGAGAGGATACTCGTACAGATCCCACGATTGAAAACAAATGCTCAGGTTTTGCCCACGTTCCAAAGCATGTAGTAACGATAGCTTATTAACGTCATTTAACGTCACATGAGGCATCCGCCATTGCACTTTAAGTAATTCAATTTCTGGTTCCAGCATCGGCGATCCTATTAGAGCATTATTGTCGTTGCGCGATCGTATTAAAATCAATTCGTGACGCGCATTAATAATAATGCGTTTGTAGTTCTCACAAAATCCCAGCAAATATTTTAGCGGGATGCAAAAATTGAAATGATTTTTCAATATTGACCCATCGCGTCGTTTCAAGCCACATCCAGCATTCTCCATATTTTTGTCTTCACTAGATGTCAACGATACATAGTTTTTAAGCGTGCTAGTTATCCCAACGTTTCTGTTGCGATCAATCTCCACGCCATTCAGCTCGTATCGAATCTCATCGAATAAGAACGCCATGCAATTATTTCCCAACGCCACCGTTAATGTATCGTTTGGCTTGTTTATCTTCAATTTTCCCCCCACGTAGAGGAAACTTTCACACGGCAATGTGTATAAATCCTGCTGCTGTATGGGTATTCTTATTTCATCGCTGTATCCAAACGTTGAGTTGACATATGGGTTGTATGTGTGAGTCTCAAGCTTGATGATGCGATCGTCAAACGTCGGTTTCCCTCCAATGCTTAGAATGTCAACCATTTTTTTTTTCAACTTAACTGTGCACAATGAATCCCAATGATTTCCAAAATGCAATGTTCGCAGCACTGAGCCTCTTCTTTTTAGTATAATCAGAGCTGTTGCAGTTGTTGTTGTTGTTGTTGTTGTTGTTGTTGTTGTTGTTGTTGTATACAATTTCGTTTGGAAGAAACGGGTTTCTGGAGTCGTTCAGCACAAGCATCTCTTTCGATCACGTCACACGTATTATCGTCGTCGCCGTCGTACGTGCAATCTGATGGTAATCTCTTCACCTCGAAAATCGAGCAACCGTCCGTCTTGATCCACAACGCGTATCGTTAGATCCGTAATGACCCGTGCGGTGATTGGAAGGTAAATGATCTGCGCGGGCGTTTCCGATATCTTATATCCTGGTGGGACTCTCGGAGAAAATTCATGTATCGCATGTACGCGCTTCCCATTGTTGTACGCGCCAGCGGTCACGCTGCATTCTACGCGAATAATGTTCACGTTCATGATATTAATTGGATCGTCCGATTCATGCCACCGTCCAGGTTCTAATACCCGATTCGTTGAGAATCCCAGTAGCGATCCAATGTTATTGGACTTTGTAAAGTCTATGACGAACGAGCAGTACAGCTCGCTTTTCATGGTGTTGTTGTTGTGGCGCAACACTATAGGATACACATCGTTGTCACCGACATCGGTGCCACCGAGATTTTGAGGATACCGCTCGAGTAATCGCTGCTTCAAATACTTGGCGATAGCGTCTAGTTCGTAGGAGCCGTGTGGAATCGTAATGTATTCATGAGTGGTGTCGATGCTATTGTTGATGTCATAGTTTACGACAAAGTAGAATTTATCGTTGCTCGAGTCGATGTTTGGTATCGTGTGATAAGTTTCAAAGGTTGCTAGACCAAGCTCGTAATCATCGTCGCTCAAATCTATGGGTGGAAAGTAGCTTACCGCGAGGGTGCTACTCTTGCCGGTTAGAGTGAATGTTAACGACATATTCCGAGCTGTACGACTGGACTGGTACTGAATCAGAGTGGTGGGAAGTCAATCCTTAAATTTGATGCCAATCGTTTGTAGAAAGCGTAGACATAGTTGTCCACAATTGCTCTGATCGTACTTCTGATAAGCCGTTCGATTGTATTCGATTTTCACGACATCTTTGTCCAGATATTGTACCAATTCCTTAGGCGGTTGAAGATTTCCAAAGCTGTCGAAATATATAGCTCGACACCCTCTCTTCGCATACGCCACCCAATGAGTCCCCGGCCCCTCGACATTGTCCAAATTTACGATACCGCTCTCGTTTCGACGTACTCCTCCGGCTGGTAGCGCGTTACGCATAAAAACACCTCTAAAGAATGGAATACGCATACGTTTTGCAAACTCCTCCAATTGCGCGTCGGTAGTTACGCCCGCGGGGATTTTTATTTTCTTTTCGACGTTTTTTTTTTTCGTTTCGATATTCCCTGTCCGCGCTTGTATGGTGCGAGATAAAGTCCACGACCTTCCATGGAGCGATTATGACGTTGCATTTCCTGCAGCTGATGTTGCGCCACCTTATTATCGTTTACCGCCTTGGCTATCCCCGCCGCTCCACCAGCTAACGATCCGAGAACACCTAGCAGCGGGAGAAGTGGTAATATACCACCCCGTTTTGCTATCGGAAGAATCCGCTTTTTCGGTGCTCTCTTTGGAATCCTTTTGCGCAATTTTGCTTTCATCCCCATTCCGATTTTCGTCTTGGCCTTCATAGCTGCCCAAATAGCTGTAGCAGCACCTCTTTCGCCCAGAGTCGAGTCACGCGCAACGATGCGTTTTCGCGCTTTGTCAGCGAGTACGTTATCTGCCGCGTGCCTTTCGCCGAGGTCGTTGCTACGTGAATATGCAATATCGTGTTCGCGACACGCTGCGTCCAACGGATTGATACCTTGATCACCTCTAGCCAATCGTTTTGCCAGATGTGTTCCTGGACCGCAAAACTGGTATCCCGGGATATGTAATTCGATAGGTAGCGCGTTTATCGCCCGATTTAACAAACCACAACCTTTCTTCACTCGCATCGGCGACATTCGCCACAGTTTTTAATCAATTGTGCTGGACCATCGATATGCGTTCGCTGCCAAGGGCGATTATAATGTTCCAGACACCGACGATACTGCTGAACCTCGGAATCGGCTTTTATATGCTCGGGGAGTCTGTCCCACAACTGATCAATGTATCTCTCGAACTCTCGCAGTAGAATAATCTTTGGTATCTATTTCAACTGTTCAGAGGTTAAGTCTCGAATATCACAATTATCCGACAGGACCAGAAGCATTTTGAACACTGAGCTGTTTTGCTTCGGCGCGGACCTATAAATAGAACGCGTCACCGCTTCAATGTATCAAAATTATTTTTCGCAGTTTGCGGAGAGGATGCGATTCGTGCGACAGCCTGTGACGATACGCGTGACAAATTTTGACGATAAATCACGAGTGATGCCCTCGAAAACAAAGCGCAAACATGGTAGCATGCTACCAAACACTATACGGTGTCTCATTTGTGGCCCATCAAATTGTGGAAAGACCAACGTGCTGGTGAGCTTGTTGGAAAGTCCTCACGGCGTTCGCTTCGAGAACGTGTACGTGTATTCCAAGTCGTTGCAACAGCCGAAATACCAGTATTTGGAGAATTTATTGGCTCCGATAGATGAAATTGGCTACTTTACGTTTTCGAATAACAGTGATGTCATCCCACCGAGCGAATCGCTTCCGAATTCCATTTTTATCTTTGATGACGTGGCATGCGACAAGCAAGATACGATAAGGGAATACTTTGCAATGGGGCGCCACTCGAACGTTGACTGCTTCTATCTCTGTCAGACGTATGCAAAGATTCCCAAACATCTTATACGCGACAATGCCAATCTGTTGATTCTGTTTAAGCAGGATGGTACCAACTTGAAACATGTGTACAACGATCATGTAAATACTGATATGTCTTACGAGGATTTCTGCGTGCTGTGTCATAATTGTTGGCAACGAGAGTATGGTTTCGTGGTAATAGACAAGGATAGCGCGATGTCCAGTGGACGTTATCGAAAGGGATTTAACGAGTTCGCCGTACCGTGAGATGGTCAATTGTCATCAACCTGTCGGTGGGAAAGCAACGTCTGCTGCACAATGATGATTGATATCGATAGTCTGGAGATTAAGGATCGTGAGAAAATAGCGAAGGAAATTGCAAAAACCAGCGAAGCCATTCGCAAGAAACATCAGGCTTTGAAGTCTGGCAAGATGGAGGAAGATATCGCGTTGGAGAGATACTTTAAACCTATCGTCGAACCCTTGAAACATATCGTGGAAAATACCACAGCGGCAGAAGCTGACACATCACCGCTGACGAGCATAGACGTTGAAGAGAATGAAACATTAACGCCTAAAACAAAAATCCAGTCGAAATGGAGCACATCGCGCAAGACAAAGAAGAAACGACACACATCATCGGAATATTCACTCATAACCTCCACACCAGTTCAATCGAAGCGAAAACGACAAAACGATTCCTCGGTTCCTCCCACACCAATAAATTCCGATGTACAATCGCTCACAACCATTGATGACGACGTTTTCGAAACTAGTCCAGATGAGTCGTTTGTAACATCTATTAGACAGCAACTTCAAACATCCGAGGGACAAGAAACGTTTCGCAACCATTTCGGTCCGCTGGGGCAAGAATACATGAGCGCCATCCTAAGTATGGATAAGGATACAACAATTGACTATGTGTACGGCGTATACTTTGGCAATAGTGGAACGATGCTTGGAGATAAGGCTTTAGATATGGACAAGGATGATAATATAATCATCGGTGGTGTAAAATACAAAGGAACGCCCGGCCTTTACGAACTGATTTTCAAGAGAATTCCCGACGATGCCCTGTACACCGATGCTGATAAACAAAAATACAAAAGTATACTGCTGGCGACGAATGCCTACAGACGCAGTCATTGTGCTCAAAAACCCATATTGGGTAACAAGGGATACAAGTACAAACATGTAATTGCACCACTAGTCCCCCGCGCATCAACGAGTAAAGCAGGAAAAGGTCTAAGGACACCGCTAGCGATGATGGTAAACGACAACAAGATCGATTACGTGCACTGGGACGATCCCAACGAGTTGGTGGATCGATTGCGTTTGCTGGAAGCGTCGCGTCAGGCGGGTAACAACTCCCACGATCCCGAAATTCTATCGATTATCGAGGAACTCCGCGAGGTAGGCCTCATTATAAATAAAACCACACGTCGATGATTTGCACTGTATGCATCGAGATGCCGATCAACAAATTTGGAGTATCGCTCGGGAAGAGTGGAGCAGCTAGAATGGACTATTACAAATGGAGCGGCATGCTTCGAAATTATATGCGAGATAACGCTCTTTGTGTGGACGGTGCCGACTTTGATGCAAAATCATGCAAGATACGACGCGTAGCTCAGCCGGTGGCTGACAGCGATGCCGTCAATAAACTATACATGGAAAAGAGCATTAAACTTTTGAGAGAGCAGCAGGAAGAATTAGAGAGGAAGCTGGTCGTGTTTCAAAGAGATATGCTGACGTTGCAAAACAGCGTTAAAAAGATATCGCAGGCGTCAAATTCAATCCCACAGCAGCGCTGCGAAGGAGAATCATGCGAGGCGGCTGAACTTGTCCCTGGGCCGATTGGGAGCACATAATGCATGTACACGATAATTATCGCATCATTCGTGTCAAAGACACCTCTGCGATCAAACATGCAGCCATTATCGAAATCCAAGAGTAAAACTAACCATGGTCCCAAGAAGCGACAACTTGTTGAGGAATTGCATGCTCCAGCTCGAAGACATTTCCCGCGGAGGCGCGTCATAGTGCATGGATACGACGATCTGTGGCAAGCTGACGTTGTAGAAATGCGTCCATACTCGCGATTCAACCAAGGCCACCACTATATACTCACCGTTATCGATGTGTTGAGCAAGTATGCATGGGCGGTGCCGCTCAAGACTAAAAGTGGTGCTGAGGTGACTAAAGCGTTTGCAAAGATATTTAGAGATCGATATCCGAAAAATTTGCAAACCGATCAATGAAAAGAATTTTACAACGCCGATGTGCAGAAACTCTTGACAAAACATGATGGAACCTACAGATGGATCGATTCGCTATCGCGTCTTCTCGCAGAGTATAACGCACGAAAACATAGAACCATCGGAATGCGTCCTCGCGATGTTACCGCTGCGATCGCCGACAAGCTGCTATCCACCGTATACAGCAACATAAAGATCGCTGCTCCGGCGAGATTCAAGTTGGGCGAGTTTGTGCGCGTGAGCAAATTTAAAACCATCTTCGATAAAGGCTATACGCCGAATTGGACAACGGAGGTGTTCAAGATAGCCAAAGTACAGGCAACTAATCCCGCGACGTATCTGCTCGTCGATTCCTGTGCAAAACCTGTTGCCGGAGGATTCTATGAACACGAGCTGCAACGCGTCACCGATCCTGATGTATATCTGGTGGAAAAAGTGTTGCGCAGGAAGGGGGATAAGGTATACGTCAAGTGGCTGGGGTTTGATAAATCACACAATTCTTGGATAAATAAAAATAATGTATTGTAACATAATAATACATGATTCAATAAATACAATGATATATATATATGTAAATGAGTGAACAATTTTTTTTATTTTTACACATTAATTCCACCATTTATAATTTCTATGCATGAGTGAACAATTTTATATTACACAATTCCACTATTTATAATAAACACAATAGTTTTTTACAATGGTATTTTATAATGTCCCCAGGGCAGAGTGTCGGTCGAATCGGGTACGATATGCCGCTTGTCGTCGTACGGACTTAGAGCGATTTTAGATTCCGAAATGGTGTACACTTTGTGCAATTTAGACCGTATGCACGATTGTCTGCGAACCATTTCGATCTCCCTTTGCAAACACTGCGCGTAGTCGTCGAAAGTTATCGTTCTGGCTATGACGTTGGTCTTGACGCCTTTCGCCTTTTTCGTATCTTTTTTGCCGTCTACGCGGAGTGCATACATTTTCGCTCTAAGACCTACGAACTCGGTCATTATCGCACCGTTATTTTCATCCTTCATCAGCCCTGGAACCTTCTTATTTAAGTGGGGCATATTATATGGATTGTTGATAGGATAATCGCTTGTGTCGAATCTATCGATATCGCGTTTCATGGTCTCGTAGATATCGTCGCATCGAATGTGGTAAATGAGACTGTCCGTGTCTGTGTATAGAATTTTACAACTTGGTCCGTGCAGGGGAGACATGTACTCGTGATGAAATTCGTACAAACAAATTTTTGATATGTCCAGAATGCACATACCCACGTATATCGGTTTGTTGAATTTCACCTCGAGTTTTCGCAATTCAACAGCTATTAAATTTTCCGAAAAAACACTTCTGCTATGGAAATTTGGTTTCGCGATCATTGCCTCCGCGCCATATCGCCCTTCCCAATGTGTCAAAAGTTTTACGTCCACGTGATTTCGAACATTTTCCATAGTTTTACCAAATACCGCGTTGTTCATCAATTTGTACAAATTTTTTTCAAAGTCGTTTGTCGCGCCTGTTCTAAACCGTGTATTGAGTTCGATGTAATCGCGGAGCCAGGGAGATTGAGCGAATTGAAGCACGCGGTGTATCTTTGTAATACGAAGACCGTGACGCGTGCACTGCTGCAGGTTGCGGTAATGGATGACGTAACGCTGCTTATCGTATACCGTCGCGAGTAACTTGTCCTGTCTGCTGCCAGGTGGTTTGGCACGCGTCGGGCAGAACGGTAGATCGGCATGAGCGTCGTGCAGACGTTGTGGATATTCCAGATCTACCTCGAGAATGTATCCCGTGGGCGAATCGACCGCGATCGAAGACACGTCAAATTTTTCAACATCTTCGACCCATTGAAATTTAGCATATGGCAGAGGCTGACACATTGCCCATCCATACAAATTGTTCACGTCAAAGTACATCAAGTACGATGACTCTTCCGATGCGTCGTAAGATGGCATGTACTTGTTATTGGCATGTGCGTATCTTCCGGAACATTGACTCAAACCCCCACGTATACCGCGTTCGATAAACATGACCATATCGACGTCGGTGAGCAATTCGAATGTAATTTTGGTATGTTTTAGCATGGCATCCCATGTGAAACCGGGTAAAGTATAATAATGCGCCGAATCTAGTCCGTAACTCTTGATGCAACTTTCGCGAAAATTTTCAAAAATATCTGCCAATAACAACACATCTGTTTTCAAATACAAATCGCTGTATTCGCCCAAGGTTCTAATGCCGAAACGCTGCCAGACAGTCTCGGCGTGCGCGTAATCACTCTCGGATACAGTCTCACCCGTTAACGAACTGTAGAATGATTCGCGCGGTGGTAAGCATGGGTCCTGCAGCTTGTTCGCGCAATCAAGGTATTCGTACGGAAAGACACCCTTTCGCGTCAGTAAATTGAAATCCTCGACGGATAATGTTTCAAACTTGGATCGTAAAATTTTTAATTGATCTGTGCTAAGAAAAGATGCTAATTTGTCGAGACTGGTGTTGAGAAATTTGTACGAATCGATGAATCGCAATTTAATACAATTTCGTGAGTCTGAGTCAGCCGTATCTTCGACATCTTTTGTGAAAGAAATATACTTTTCTTTAGTTATGGGTAATACGTCGACGTGACCTTCGAAAGCGGTAGCTATTTCCTCGATAATAAAATGCGAATCGTAGCCTGATAAATTATGAAAAACTATGGGGATGTAAAACGCATTTTTATAATTTAAATTGCACTCCGAATGTGCTGGACCTCTAAACCGCCCGGATAGATGACAATGATCACGGACTCGTACATCGATAACCTCGAATGGTTCTTCGCAAATATGACAGTGTGTTGCATCGCGAAATGCCGTCCACTGTTCGGTAGTTAAATCAATCATGGGAACATTGCTGGCCAGGATGGGTTTGGCGAAATTGGCAAAATTTTTTAGTTCATCGACGAACCATGAAACATAATCCGCGTCGCGACGACATCGATACACCGATAGCGATGTATCGTACGAACAATGCATATAATAGGCTATACTATGAACTTCGTGGTGTTGATACGTGTGTAATTTATTATCATCACCCATTCGGTGGCTGTCCTCTGTTTTCTCGATGATGCACTCGAGATCGGCGTACACCACGAAGGGGAGCCGCTCCTTCCTGTCGTGGTTGTTGAAGCTGAGCAAGTTGTTGCCTTCGCTGGGCAGCAGGATGGCGCAGTCGTTCATCTTGCCACAGTCCAGCGAATGAAGCTCCAACTTCTCGGCGGATCCGAAGTAGTGCATGCATCTGTAAACCCCAAAATTTTTTTATTTAATTTGTTTCGCGAGACATTTTAACATTTCATATGTTTCTATACGTACCGATCGCAGATGAATTTCTTTGCCTTCTTCTTGCTCAGCTGTGCGCTCACCAGCCGGGACAAGTTCTTGATCCATACAAAGTGTCCTACATCTCCATCATTCGGTATGTAGAGCAGGTTGACGTGCTGATCGCTCTTTTGGCTGGTGAGACGCAGCGGAAAGATCGTCTTCGTCTTCTCCGCCTCGAAGGCGTACACGTTGATCGAGATTTCGTTCTGCCGCTCAAACTTCCCAATTTGCTCCAGGGACATTGGGAACTTTCCGCAGGATGGAGAGCGGCTACCACTGCCCACGCGAAACACGCATTGTCCGGGGATTGCACACTGATCGTTGCCTTCTTCAAAGATAATATCTGTGGCAACTTGTGATGGCACCCCGCGCGCAGCGGATTGTACTTATTGACATTGACGGTTAGGTTGAGGATTCGCGTCAATGCCCATCCGCTGTCGCGTTCCTGGAACTCTTCCAGCGATGCCAGGGTGGGTTCGACGACGCATCGCTGGTACCACTCCTGCAGATCGGATGTATCGAAGAGTTCACAGTTCCGGGTGTTGATGCTTTTGCAAGCACGTTTATCACCCACCACAAATTCACCGTTGAATACAGTGTTCACTTTGAGGTTTCGACGTTTTCTCAAAGCGCCCCGCACGTGCTCCAACACAATGGTCGCCGCATCCTGGAGGAAGTTGCGCGGCTCGATATAGTTCGAATTGAGCACGGCACCGGTTAACACGCGACTATCGAACGCAGTGTCTATTTCGCGCCACAAAAGTCCCGTACTCGAATGTCCAGCACCTTCGCGCACGAAACGTCCGCGCAACGAATGTTTCAGTCCTTCGAGTCGTGCGATTCGAGCAATCAACGATTGTTGAATACCGATCGATAATCGCGGGCGTTTCACTCGGTTGTGTTCTTCCAACGATCCGATACACTCGTTGCACCGTTCTTCCCACGCGAGGTATTCTTCACGCGAACTCAATCGTGCAGATTGATCCCGCAATTGATGTTCTACTTGCGCGAATTCCATGACTGTAAATGGAGTGATTGTAAATGGACTATATATGTAACGTCTTTTACGCGCAACAGGTTGCAACGATTTGAGACTTTGTGCAGTTCGGAGCGTGCTTTTATGACTGATACCACGATTTGGTATCTCTGTCTAACTCTTTTGGCGTACCCCCTCCCTCGAATGCACCGCATGCAAAAAAAAACGACGATCCGTCCCAACATGGTTCTGTACAGTTTCTGCCGATACAGCATAATTCTTTCTATGATTCACGCGTATGACGAATTAGCGCGCAAAATCATCCGACACAGTTTCTGCTGACACCGCATAATTCTAAGATTCTGCGCTTCCACAGGTATTATATTACATTCAACACGTGTCGAGACTTTTATCCTTGAGGGTGGGGATTAAATTACATACAATCGTGCGATATGCTGCGACTTTAAGATTGAAAAACATTATGGAAAAAGCTTTAGAATAAAATGCGGTGGTGGGGGAACCAATTGCGCCGCTATTTAAGCCTGTCTCCCGGTGGCTATTCCATCAATCGCTCAGTACCCTCAGTGACTTTCGACGGAACAAATAGTGCTCTGAAAAAAAAATGTGCAGTACCAGTGTCGAAGGAAACGTTGAACGTATGAATTATTATGTTCCGATCGTGCGAGATGATGGCGTAGCTCCATGTGGGGATAATACATTTGACAGGTAAGACTTAATTTTCGCATATTCTCAAAATTGTATTCCTGATACGAGTGGACAATTTCATAGCTTTGATTGTTCTCTTAGTCCGCGCCGAGGATCGCGTATCATGGTCAGAAGATACGCGTTAACATCCATGGGCAGCAAATATTTGGAAATTGGAATCAACGTAGGAACTATGGCTGATGTTGAAGTTCTTCTCGGCGATAATCATGGGAATCATCTTATATTACCATGGCATACATGGAATGTGCTATTCGACAGCCGTGAAACCATCGAAGAACGTGCACAATTACCTGAACCAGACTCGATGTGGATTGATGATTTAATGGTGGAATTTCTTCGGATCTTTGATTCATCGATTGTAAAGATGATGCGAGCTGATAACTCACTGTATTTCAAACTGAATACAGTATCATTATTATGTAATCTTGAGCCATGCATAAGCTATGTGTATCCGCGCCTGCATCAAACTGCAGAGGATGTGAGAGTAAAATTTGAAACTTTTGTTAACGTGCTACAGCAGAGCGATGTTGCGTGTGAAACATTAGTTGCGCGCAGCGCTGCTAAAATAATACGTGATAGCGAATATTACGACGAGGATTATCTTGTAGATTGCGAACTGGTAGCATGCGCCATCAATGATATTCTAGCCCATGCTCGTAGGAAAAAAAAATGTTAGATTGTATTCTTTTAATTTTATAATAAATTTCTTAAACCTATATTATTTCTCCATTTATTTACCCGTCTTTCTCCTCGCCACATAATTTTAAGATTTGCTGACGTCGCATAATTCTTCGCGCCGCCACATGACGTCATCGCACGCGGCTGCTCCAGAGGAGTCAAGTTACACACGATCGCGCGATACGCGGCGACGCTAAGATTTAAAATCATTTTGAAAATTTTTAGAACGAAAGCGATTGTACCGCTATGTAGTGCCGTCTCTTTCTCTCGAATTTAGCTTTAAAAGTGATGCTCTCTCTTTCCCACCCTCCGAATTTAGATTTAAAGTAATGCTCTCTCTCTTTTTCCCTCCTCCGAAATTAGCTTTAAAGTAATGCTCTCTCTCTTTCCGTCCCGAAGACGCGGTGCGTAAAAGAAAAGAACATCGATCTTTCCCGACATCGTCCGAAACAATTTCGGATAAAAAATAAATTATGAAACAATTTCCGACGCATGTTGGTTTGGAAAAAAAATTTCGGGGGCCGTCCCCTCCCTGGGTTAGGTCTGAAAAATTTTCGGGGTGGGCCAAAATCTGAAAAAGACTTTTCGGGGGTGGGCCTCTCCCTTTGAAAAATTTCGAGGACGGTGGGTCAGGTCTCCGCGGCTGCTCGGCCCGGACTGATCCCCTCCGCGGTTGCGGCTTCCCCCACTCCGCGGCTCGTGCGCGCGCAACCGCTCTTCCACTCCCCGCAGACCCCGCGCCCATGTTTCTCTCCGCCGCGCTCCCCCGCGCGCCTTCACTTCCCCCCGCCCCCGCGCTCCCCTCAGAGGACCTGAGTTAGAACCCGCCTTGCTATACTACTCGCGGGAGTTGCAGCGGAAGGCTCGCGCTCTGATTGGTCGGGGTTTTTTCTTAATATCTCGAAAACGAAACCCCGGATCATAAAACGGTTAAGGACTTTTCCATGTCTTTTTCCATCACGATATTGCATGTTCCGGGATGTACATCAATTCTGGGACACCCTGTATATGAGATTCATCAAAATCTGTAGCACATATATCGCGGCTTTCCCTTGTGATGGGACTAGGGATTGCAATATCGGGAAACCGGTAAACCGGTAAATTGAAAGAAGTACCCTCAAAATTTTACCGGTAATTCGCCAAATTTTTACCAGTAACTCGATAAATTACGTATAGCAATATAGTTCAAATAGGTATGCGTTCATTACTTCCGTCGACATCTACTATGTTATCAGTTAAAAAAAACTTCAATTACTAATAAAGCCGAAAACCGAAGTATCTCGTGAAGAATCAACTCTGATCCAAAGTATTGTCAATAGTTATAGGGGAGAGTTGCCTATATTGGACCGGCTTATAGATTGAACCATTTTTGCATCTCGATAAACAAATATATTTGCAGCGTTTTTTTTTGGCTACACTGATTTCGGAAGTGGAGATAGAACGTGCGAGAACATCGAAACGGTTATTCCTTAGTTTGTTGTTCACCGTCGTCGAAATATAGAAACACGTGGTGAGCGATCATTATTTTTCGTGCTATTTCAAGTGAATTTCTTTCTACAACATGTAACTACCATAATTGTAAACGATACTAGTGTAAAGTGTGCTGTCTTAGCTGTAATTTCATGTCCTTACTTCTCCACATTCGTATAAGTATAACAATAAAAACATATCTTTTTGATGTAACGTACAAATTGCCTAATATTGGACCATCACTTTTGACCATCACCGTTGCTTAAATTGGATCGGTCCATTCTATAATACAATATATATTATGGTAGCGAATAGTTAAAAGCATACTAAAAAAATTTAAAAAGAAATTAAAATCGGCTTCAAAAAAATAAAATTGCTCTAAAAAGTAAAAAATAATTTTTTCCCTTATTTAATCTAAGACTCTCACAAGGGAAAAAATTATTTTTTACTTTTTAGTGCTATTTTAATTTTTTGAAGTCGGTTTTAATTTCTTTTTAAATTTTTTAGTATGCTTTTAACTTTAACTTTATGTGCATTACCAAATCCGGTAATGTACGATTCAATCTTTCCGCCACACCATTCATTTGCGGCGTATAAGTATTTGTCCGTTCATGCTTTATACCTAGATCGTCAAATAAATGCTTAAGTTCGCTATTACAAAATTCTAACCCGTTATCTGTTCTTAATCTTTTCAGTTTTCTCTATGTTTCACGTTCTACTCTAGCTATACAGGGTGTCCCAAAAATGCTGCGGTTCCTTGAAGGGGGTGCTTCAGGGGGTGATTGCAAACAACTTTTTCCTTTGCGAAACTTCTCTCCGAGGTTTCGTTACCGAGATATTAACAAAAAGCACCGACCAAGCAGAGCGCGAGTCTGACGGCCGAGTTCCCGCGCTAGCGTGGCTATGCGCCGCGCCGTGACTGCAAACAAGCAACTCGGCACGCATCGAAGAAAATTTCGTAGAATGGCAAATGAAAAAGACGTAACAAATAAAATCGAACATGTTGTCATGGTTTGTTTGTTATTTAAAGTGAATAATGAATAATGGATAAATGGATGAAAATCACGTGTAACGTAAAAAGACGAATAAACAGTTTTTTTTTTAGAAGTTTCGAAAATAATAATTATTTGAAGTGGGAGGATAAGGAATACGTAAATTTCCTTGTGTTAATAACTTAGCCACGAAAAGGTAACGTAACAGTAAATTAACGAAAAGTGATCGTAGTTCGTTATTGTGATAAAAATCCGTAATTTAGTAACGGCCAGCACTGTTGCTGATAACGAATAAGTCTGTTTAAAAAGCCCGAATAAATATTTCCGTAGGGAATTTTGAGAATTATCGCCGGAAATAAGCCATAGCTTGCGTTAAATTTAAAAATGAATGATCACCAATAAAGTAACTAAAACTCACCCTTGTCGGAAATTCACCTGCAGCGTGGAAACCTGTGTCACTGGGTCACTGAACCGATCCTGGTCATCGATGGACGAGCCCCGTGCACAGCTGGTCCCAGGTATACGACACTACCCAAAGTTAAGGGTCGCAATGTCAGGTGCATCCAGGTTAATGTACCGAATATTCACTTCCCTACGCGGCTACTAACACTGAACACTTAATTCATTTTCCATGGAACGTGTTGTTCCTACGTTTTAAAAATTGGTGGCCCTGAAAAGGGCCGATTGTAATCAATTAAAAAATTGCTCCACGTGGCCACCGTTATTTTCTATGCACGCTTCAGCGCGGAGAATCAGCTGTCTTTGGACGCCATGCAATGTTTGCGGCGTTATGTTGGCCACCGCCGCGTGAATGAGCGCAACTGCTTCCTCGGGGGGTAGCCACCGGCTGACGATACACCTCATTCTGAAATGATTGTTGTACAAGAAAGAGGAAACGTAAGTAAAAAAAGAATACCTACAACAAGAATAATTAAAGAGTAACAACAATAATGAAATTACCTTCAGGTAGCCCCAGAAGAAAAAATCCAGCGTATTCATATCCGGTGACCGTGGGGACCACGCAACGTGAGCCTCATCTTCACGGCCGCGGCCGATCCACTTGTCCTGAAAGGTTTCACGTAAATAGGCGCGGACATTCAACGGGTAATGTGGCCCAGCACCGTCGTGCTGGTAGTACATGTTCTGTCGGATCTCATATGGAATATCATCCATAAGATCCGGCAGAACATGTTCTAAAAAATATTTATACGCTGGGCCGTCCAGCCTGTCTGGCAGAATGTACGGCCCAACGATAAATTTGCCACAAATGCCGGCCCATAGGTTGATCGACCAACGGACTTGTGCTGCACGTATACAAAGCGCTAGGGGATTTTCGTCGCTCCACACATGCATATTGTGGGAATTGAAGCATCCTTCCCTGTTGAAAAGTGCTTCATCCGTCCACAATATGTATTTGGTGAACGACGGATTCCTTTGCACTTCTCCCAACAGCCACCTGGAATAGTGAATCCGCTGGATGTAATCCCCAGGGTGCAAGTGTTGCACCCGTACATATTTTTACGAATGCAACATCCGATCCCTGAGAATTCGGTGCACCGACGAGCAGCTGACACTAGAATAAAATGCAAAAACATCCACTATTAGATAACATTTTTTTTTTCTTAATTAATAATTACTGCAGTTATCTTGAACTGTGACTTACTTGAAGTGGCGGCTCAAGACACGCACACTGGTCGTAGGATCGGCGTCAATGGCGTCGAGGATTCTCTCGACGGTGCCCAGATTTCGCGCGGCTGCGGGTCTGCCCACCTCGCTGCCTCGCGGCATCATGGACCCCGTCGAGAATAGCCTCGACGCTAAACGTCGAAATGTGTCTTCGCTTGGCGTTGGAATTTGCGGATATTCCAACGCAAATGCTCGTACAGCGGCACTTGCGTCCCCGTCGTCCCGGGCGTACACCCAGAACATCCTATAATACTCCTGTGCCGTGAACATTTCTCGGTCGGGATTGCTAGCTGACTGACAAGATTTTTTCCAAGTAACTTCCTCTACCCCAAGTAGTTTCTCTCGTTCCATTATCAGTTAACCCCCACCAGGGTAAGGGGTTTTAGGTAAAAAGAAGCCATCACATTTTCGAAACACACGTGTTTTGCAGAAGTGCAACGGACGAAACATCGTACACTTTCACAAAAGCCCGCTCTCCGTCCTTTTACTGCCAATGTACACACACCACGTGTATCGGTTCGAAAGGGTCCGAAGGGAAAAGAAACAGAAACTCTTCGAGTTGGTATAAAGAGGAAAATTCACACTATTCCTGTTTCCACTTTCCGATACCCTGAGTTCACTACGCCCAGTCAGCGGACTACCCCTTTTCTTCCTGTGTCTCTCCGCGAGGCGTATTGATGTTGAATAATACTTTTTAAATTCTAGTTCCCCAAAATTAATCAGGCTGCTCGGCCAAAGCATTTCGCCATGGTCACGGTTTATGATCGTATTGTCCCGCTAGTCGGCGGTAGAGAACGGTTTCCTACAGTTTTGGATAATTTATGACTCGTAGCAGACGTGAACTCAGGGTATCGGAAAGTGGAAACAGGAATAGTGTGAATTTTCCTCTTTATACCAACTCGAAGAGTTTCTGTTTCTTTTCCCTTCGGACCCTTTCGAACCGATACACGTGGTGTGTGTACATTGGCAGTAAAAGGACGGAGAGCGGGCTTTTGTGAAAGTGTACGATGTTTCGTCCGTTGCACTTCTGCAAAACACGTGTGTTTCGAAAATGTGATGGCTTCTTTTTACCTAAAACCCCTTACCCTGGTGGGGGTTAACTGATAATGGAACGAGAGAAACTACTTGGGGTAGAGGAAGTTACTTGGAAAAAATCTTGTCAGTCAGCTAGCAATCCCGACCGAGAAATGTTCACGGCACAGGAGTATTATAGGATGTTCTGGGTGTACGCCCGGAACGACGGGGACGCAAGTGCCGCTGTACGAGCATTTGCGTTGGAATATCCGCAAATTCCAACGCCAAGCGAAGACACATTTCGACGTTTAGCGTCGAGGCTATTCTCGACGGGGTCCATGATGCCGCGAGGCAGCGAGGTGGGCAGACCCGCAGCGGCGCGAAATCTGGGCACCGTCGAGAGAATCCTCGACGCCATTGACGCCGATCCTACGACCAGTGTGCGTGTCTTGAGCCGCCACTTCAAGTAAGTCACAGTTCAAGATAACTGCAGTAATTATTAATTAAGAAAAAAAAAATGTTATCTAATAGTGGATGTTTTTGCATTTTATTCTAGTGTCAGCTGCTCGTCGGTGCACCGAATTCTCAGGGATCGGATGTTGCATTCGTAAAAATATGTACGGGTGCAACACTTGCACCCTGGGGATTACATCCAGCGGATTCACTATTCCAGGTGGCTGTTGGGAGAAGTGCAAAGGAATCCGTCGTTCACCAAATACATATTGTGGACGGATGAAGCACTTTTCAACAGGGAAGGATGCTTCAATTCCCACAATATGCATGTGTGGAGCGACGAAAATCCCCTAGCGCTTTGTATACGTGCAGCACAAGTCCGTTGGTCGATCAACCTATGGGCCGGCATTTGTGGCAAATTTATCGTTGGGCCGTACATTCTGCCAGACAGGCTGGACGGCCCAGCGTATAAATATTTTTTAGAACATGTTCTGCCGGATCTTATGGATGATATTCCATATGAGATCCGACAGAACATGTACTACCAGCACGACGGTGCTGGGCCACATTACCCGTTGAATGTCCGCGCCTATTTACGTGAAACCTTTCAGGACAAGTGGATCGGCCGCGGCCGTGAAGATGAGGCTCACGTTGCGTGGTCCCCACGGTCACCGGATATGAATACGCTGGATTTTTTCTTCTGGGGCTACCTGAAGGTAATTTCATTATTGTTGTTACTCTTTAATTATTCTTGTTGTAGGTATTCTTTTTTTACTTACGTTTCCTCTTTCTTGTACAACAATCATTTCAGAATGAGGTGTATCGTCAGCCGGTGGCTACCCCCCGAGGAAGCAGTTGCGCTCATTCACGCGGCGGTGGCCAACATAACGCCGCAAACATTGCATGGCGTCCAAAGACAGCTGATTCTCCGCGCTGAAGCGTGCATAGAAAATAACGGTGGCCACGTGGAGCAATTTTTTAATTGATTACAATCGGCCCTTTTCAGGGCCACCAATTTTTAAAACGTAGGAACAACACGTTCCATGGAAAATGAATTAAGTGTTCAGTGTTAGTAGCCGCGTAGGGAAGTGAATATTCGGTACATTAACCTGGATGCACCTGACATTGCGACCCTTAACTTTGGGTAGTGTCGTATACCTGGGACCAGCTGTGCACGGGGCTCGTCCATCGATGACCAGGATCGGTTCAGTGACCCAGTGACACAGGTTTCCACGCTGCAGGTGAATTTCCGACAAGGGTGAGTTTTAGTTACTTTATTGGTGATCATTCATTTTTAAATTTAACGCAAGCTATGGCTTATTTCCGGCGATAATTCTCAAAATTCCCTACGGAAATATTTATTCGGGCTTTTTAAACAGACTTATTCGTTATCAGCAACAGTGCTGGCCGTTACTAAATTACGGATTTTTCTCACAATAACGAACTACGATCACTTTTCGTTAATTTACTGTTACGTTACCTTTTCGTGGCTAAGTTATTAACACAAGGAAATTTACGTATTCCTTATCCTCCCACTTCAAATAATTATTATTTTCGAAACTTCTAAAAAAAAAAACTGTTTATTCGTCTTTTTACGTTACACGTGATTTTCATCCATTTATCCATTATTCATTATTCACTTTAAATAACAAACAAACCATGACAACATGTTCGATTTTATTTGTTACGTCTTTTTCATTTGCCATTCTACGAAATTTTCTTCGATGCGTGCCGAGTTGCTTGTTTGCAGTCACGGCGCGGCGCATAGCCACGCTAGCGCGGGAACTCGGCCGTCAGACTCGCGCTCTGCTTGGTCGGTGCTTTTTGTTAATATCTCGGTAACGAAACCTCGGAGAGAAGTTTCGCAAAGGAAAAAGTTGTTTGCAATCACCCCCTGAAGCACCCCCTTCAAGGAACCGCAGCATTTTTGGGACACCCTGTATAGCTAGAGTAGAACGTGAAACATAGAGAAAACTGAAAAGATTAAGAACAGATAACGGGTTAGAATTTTGTAATAGCGAACTTAAGCATTTATTTGACGATCTAGGTATAAAGCATGAACGGACAAATACTTATACGCCGCAAATGAATGGTGTGGCGGAAAGATTGAATCGTACATTACCGGATTTGGTAATGCACATAAAGTTAAAGTTAAAAGCATACTAAAAAATTTAAAAAGAAATTAAAACCGACTTCAAAAAATTAAAATAGCACTAAAAAGTAAAAAATAATTTTTTCCCTTGTGAGAGTCTTAGATTAAATAAGGGAAAAAATTATTTTTTACTTTTTAGAGCAATTTTATTTTTTTGAAGCCGATTTTAATTTCTTTTTAAATTTTTTTAGTATGCTTTTAACTATTCGCTACCATAATATATATTGTATTATAGAATGGACCGATCCAATTTAAGCAACGGTGATGGTCAAAAGTGATGGTCCAATATTAGGCAATTTGTACGTTACATCAAAAAGATATGTTTTTATTGTTATACTTATACGAATGTGGAGAAGTAAGGACATGAAATTACAGCTAAGACAGCACACTTTACACTAGTATCGTTTACAATTATGGTAGTTACATGTTGTAGAAAGAAATTCACTTGAAATAGCACGAAAAATAATGATCGCTCACCACGTGTTTCTATATTTCGACGACGGTGAACAACAAACTAAGGAATAACCGTTTCGATGTTCTCGCACGTTCTATCTCCACTTCCGAAATCAGTGTAGCCAAAAAAAAACGCTGCAAATATATTTGTTTATCGAGATGCAAAAATGGTTCAATCTATAAGCCGGTCCAATATAGGCAACTCTCCCCTATAACTATTGACAATACTTTGGATCAGAGTTGATTCTTCACGAGATACTTCGGTTTTCGGCTTTATTAGTAATTGAAGTTTTTTTTAACTGATAACATAGTAGATGTCGACGGAAGTAATGAACGCATACCTATTTGAACTATATTGCTATACGTAATTTATCGAGTTACTGGTAAAAATTTGGCGAATTACCGGTAAAATTTTGAGGGTACTTCTTTCAATTTACCGGTTTACCGGTTTCCCGATATTGCAATCCCTAGTCCCATCACAAGGGAAAGCCGCGATATATGTGCTACAGATTTTGATGAATCTTATATACAGGGTGTCCCAGAATTGATGTACATCCCGGAACATGCAATATCGTGATGGAAAAAGACATGGAAAAGTCTTTAACCGTTTTATGATCCGGGGTTTCGTTTTCGAGATATTAAGAAAAAACCCCGACCAATCAGAGCGCGAGCCTTCCGCTGCAACTCCCGCGCTAGCGCGGCCGCGCACCGGGCCGCGCTGCGACCACGAACAAGCAAGGCGGCATACATCGAAGGAAATTGCGTAGAATGGCAAATGAAAAAGACGTAACAAAAAATCTAACCTTTTGCCATGGTTTGTTTGCCATTTAAAGTAAATAATGAATAAAGGATAAATGGATAAAAATAATGGTTGTGATGCATTATATTTGAAATATTTACAGACATTTCAAGAAAATAGAAGTGTGAAACAATATAAAACTATCTTTGAACCAAATTGAAGGATTTAAAAACCGATAAAGGTATGTATAAGTTAATAAAAACCTAAAATAGACAAAATTATTTGTCGAAGCCAAAGAGGTTAAGTGAACATGTGAAAAGAGGTTAGCATAATTACCTATTGAAAGGAACAATTATACAGTTAATTATAAAATGGTGTTAGAGGACAGTATGATAATTGTGGAAAATTTCCTCACCACCCTAGGGGTATTTACCACGGCGCGTACCTTTTTTTTTGTTATAATGGGTGCTTCGCCAATAGCCATATCATCCCATTTTCTAAAATGAAATTAATATTTTTAAATGGGACATAACAAAGACATAACTTTTGTATTCTTAAAGAAATAAAGTATTACATTTTGAAATAATAATAAATAATCTTGAATAATATTAATAACAAAACATAACGAAACATACTTTGACATTCTCTCGAAATACTACTAATAAAACCTTGAATCTTGTGAAATAGTATTAATAATAAAACTATACTAAACAAATAAATAAATCTCTATTAATTTATTAAAACATATTGAAAAGAATAAGTTAAATATATATCAAAATTAATGATTTAAGAAAGATGAAATTAAAAAAAATCGTTGAAAGTCTAGTTCCTATTAAAAGTTTTTAATTTACGATTTTTAAAAGTGTTGTCTGTACGCGTTTCTAACTGACTCTCATTTACAGTTTTCACATAATCGTTTAATAAAATATTTGAAAAAATTGATAATAATTTAAACAAAATACTGTGGTAAGCTCAACCACAAACGCATGTATCTGAAAATGCTTAATAATGTATGTCTGATTGAATACTAATATATGTTAATTTACATAAAATATGTTTATGATTTTCAGATTGCAAAAATTGGGATTCTAAATTGCCATCATTTATTATGGCTTCCATTATTGCATACATATGAATAAATGAGGCTATCATTTCTTCAGTGGGAACAGAAAGGCCCCCTCTTTGTAAGTGATCAAAATATACATTGCCTACAGTTTTACCTTTATCCTCCACAACTAATAATCGACATATATTGCAATTTAATTTTTTAGCAATAGAATGGGACCCATAACCAGATATATAAATTTTAATGGATTCATCTACAACACAATCGGGACTTCCGTTTCCGGACGCGTGTGTGGAAGGTGATTAGAAGTGAGTGGTGTTAGCGGGTGAAGGAAAGTGTGGGGAAGTGGCGAGAAAGAGTGGAGAGTGTGTGTGTGGAAGGTGGGGGGGGGGGGGGAGAAGTTTGAAGGGAAAGGGCTATTGGGAAGAGGGCTGGGGGCGAGAATAGGGGAGAAATAAGAGGGATAAGAGAAGGTTCGGAGGTTAGGTGGAAGGTGAGAGAAGTGTGGCGGGAAAGAGAGATATAAGGAAAGTGGAGACATCTGGCGGAGAGGAAAGCAATTAGAAGGGATAGAAGGCGCGAAATTTGAACGGAGAAAGTGAAGAAAGTGGAATGATTAAGGGAAAGGATTGCGGGGCAGGGGGGGCTGAGGGCGGGAGAGAGATGCAATTCGAGGGAATGGGGGGGGGGGAGGACGGGAAAGGTGGGGGGAAGGGGAAAGGGAAGGGAAAGAACGAAGAAAGGGTCAGGAGGGACAGCACAAGCAGTGTAGGGAGTAGTGTAGGGAGCTTGGACAACTACTGGAGAAAGAAGATAGAGAGGGAGGAGGAGGAAGGGGCGGTGGGAGAGGGGGGGGGGAGGTTTTAAAAGGAGTGGAAAAACGGCGAGATCGCCAGAAGGGGGGAAGGGATGAAAGGGATGGGTTGGAAGGGATGATAAGGGAGTTGGTGAGGGGGATAAGTGAGATGAAGGGGGAAATGAGGGAAATGAAGGAAGAATTGAGAGAGGAGAGGGAGGAAAGAAGAAGAGTGGAAGAGGAATGGAGAGGGGAAAGGAGGAAGTGGGAGGAGTGGATGAAGGAGGAGAGGACAAAAAGAGACGAGTTGGAAAAAAGTGGAGAGGCTGGAGGAATGGGGAAAGAGGATGGAAGAGGTGGTAGAGAAGGTAGGGAAGTGGGAAAAGCAGGGAATGGGAGGGGGAGGTAAAGAGGTGATGAATGAAGAGCAAGTGGAGGAGTGGAGGCATCAGAAGGATGGAGGTGAAACAAGACAAAAAGGAGAGAGAGGGTAGAAGGAACAACGTGGTGATAAGGGGAATAGGGGTAGAGGGAAGGGATGTGGAGGAGGAGGTAAAGAAGCTTTGGGGCAGGATAGGGTTGGAGGAGGGAGGAATTAAGGAGGTGGCCAGGACAGGGAGAGCAAGAGGGGATGGCTTCGGGATGGTATTGGTGAAGCTCGCGGGAAGGGAGGAGAAGAGGAGGGTGATGGAGGCACGAAAGAAAATGAAGGGTGGGAGGGAGAGGATTGAGGATGATCTAACGGAGGAGGAGAGGAGCGGAAAGTGGAAAATAGAAAGAGAGGCACAGAGTGAGAGGGAGAAGGGGAAGGTGGTGCAAATAGGATATATGAAGATGTGCGTGAATGGTAAGGTGAGAAAATGGGATGAGGTGGGGGAGAAATGGATAGAGGAGCAGGGAAACGGAGGGGGGGCGACAGGAAGGGGGGAGATTAGAGGGGGGAGAGGGAGGAGAGGGAGGTGGAAAATGTAGGGTGGCTTTCTGGAATGTGGCGGGACTAGGAAATAAGGATTGGAGTTTTGGAAAGGACTGGAGGAATGGGAGGTGTTAGTGCTATGTGAAACGTGGGTGGAGGAACGGGATTGGGAATACGTAAGGAGTAGACTACCAAAGGGATACGTGTGGTGGAAGCAGTGGGCGAAGAGAGAAAATAAAAAAGGGAGGGCGATGGGGGGACGGTGATGGGGGTAAGAAAGGAGGTGGAAACTAGGGAACAGGAAGGAGGGGAGAAGGAAAGGATAATGGTGAAAAAGGTGTTGTTGGGGGGGGGGATGGTGGAGGGTGGTAGGAGTCTATGTTAATAGAGATTTGCAGAGGAAACTGGAAGAATTGGAAGAGTGGGTGGAGGGGAGAGAGGAGGGAGTTAGGGTGGTAATAGGGGGGGACTTTAACGCGAGGACAGGAAAGGAAGGTGGGCGGAGCTGGGGGGGGGAGAAGAGGAGGGGAAGGAAAGTAGAGAGGAAAGCAGGAGATCGAAAGATAGTGAGTTAAATGGGGAGGGCAGGAGACTGTGTAGATTCTTGGAGGAGAGGGGGTGGGGAATTTTGAACGGAAACGTAGAGGGGGATGAGGATGGAGAGTGGACGTACACGGGAGGGAGAGGGAACTCAGTTATAGATTATATAGTAGGGAATGAGGACACAAGGGAGGGGGTGGAAAGGATGCAAGTGGGTGATAGGGTTGAATCGGACCATCACCAGGTGGTGGTGTGGCTGAGGGGGAAGGGGGGAGTGGGAAAAGAGGGAGAAAAAAGGTGTGGGTAGGAGGTTGGGGAGGGGAGTCTGGACAGAGGAAGGGAGGGAGAAGTTTGTAAAGAGGTTCGGAAAGAGGGAGGGAGGGGATAGAGGAATACAAGAGGAATGGAGAGAGCTAAGAGATAGGATAACGGGAGCTCTGGAGAAGGGGAGGAAGGGAGGGGAGAGGGCAGGAAAGGGGGTGGTGGAACGGGGAGTGTCGGGAGAAAAAAAGATTAGTAAGGAGGGAGCTGAGAAGGTGGAGAAAGGAGGGAGGAGAGGGGTTAGAGTATAGGGAGAAAAAAAGAGAGTATGGGAGAATGTGTCAGGAGAAGAGGAGGAGGGAGGTGGAGAGGTGGGAAAAAGAGGTGGAGGGGATCAGGACGGAAGAGCAGGTTTGGAAAGTGGTAAATAGGGAAAGGAGAAGGAGGAGGAGAGTGGAGGAAGCAATAAGAATGGAAGAGTGGGAAGAGTATTTCAAGGGGTTATTAGGAGGGGTAGAGTGGAGGGTGAGGAAAGGGTGTGAGAGAAAGGGAGGGGAGGATGAAGAGGAGGATTTAAGGATTGAGGAGGTGAGGAGGGTGGTAAGGAGTTTGAAGGAGGGTAAGGCGGGAGGGGGGACGGCATACCCAACGAGGTTTGGAAGTACGGGGGGGAAGAGGTAAAGGAATGGCTGTGGGATATATGCAGAAGGGTGTGGAGGGGGGAAGGGTGGGTTGAAGAGTGGAGGGAAGGAGTGGTAGTGCCGGTGTTGAAGAAAGGGAGTGGGAAAAACGTGGGGGACTATCGGGGCATTACGTTGACGCAGACGGCGTCAATATAAAATTTAAAATTTAATATAAAAAAAATATAAAATTTATGCGTCGGTGCTGGCGGAGAGACTGAGGGAGGAGGTGGAGGGGAAAGGGCTACTACCACCGAGTCAGGCCGGCTTCAGGAAGGGAAGGGGGACAATTGATAATGTCTATGCGTTGAACTACCTGATAAACAGGCAGGTCAACAGGAAGGGGAAGAAAATGATAATTTTCTTTATAGACCTGAAGGCGGCCTTTGACTCGGTGGATAGGGAGGTACTCGTAAAGGAGATGAGGAAGAGAGGGGTGAGGGAGGGGTTGGTTGAAAGGTGTGAGGAGGTGTTGAAGGAAACAGTATGTAGGGTGAGAGTAGGGGAGGAGGAAGGGAAGGTGTTCTGGACGGCTAGAGGAGTGAGGCAGGGGTGCCCACTTAGTCCGAGTATGTTCACCCTGTTGTTAGCGGACTTAGACGCAAAGCTGGAAAAAGGAGGATGGGGTGGGGTGAGATTGGGGGGGGGGAAGAAGCTGTATACCCTGGCGCATGCGGACGATATCGCGGTGATGGCGGAGGATGAGGAAGGGATGAAGGGGATGTTAGGAAAGTTGGAAAAGTATATGGATGGGAAGGGGTTACAGTTGAATGTGGAGAAATCGAAAGTGATGAGGTGCAGGAGGGGTGGAGGTAGATGGAAAAAGGTGGGTTGGAGGTGGATGAGAAAGGAACTGGCGGAGGTGAGAGAATTTAAATATCTGGGGTATACTTTGATGGGAAATGGAGGGCAAGAGACTCATGTAAGAGAGAGAGTGAGGAAAGCAGCGGCTGTGATGGGGCAAGTGTGGGGGATTGGTAAGAGGAGATTTGGAAAGGATTGGGGGAAAAGGGTGTGGATGCTTGATAGGTTGGTGTGGGCAACGATAAATTATGGGGTGGAAATTTGGGGCTGGAAAGGTAGGGAGAGGGTGGAGGGGTTACAGGACAGGTTTTTGAGATGGGTTTTGGGGGTTGAATGGTGTACGCCGGGGTATTTGGTTAGGGAAGAGTTACAGCGGGTGATGCTGAAGGGAAGGGCGGGGATGAGGGCGTGGGAGTATGAGAGGAAGCTGGAGGAGGGGCAAGGGGGGAGGTGGCAAGGATATGCTGGGAGGAGATTAAGGGACGGGTAAGGAGAGGGGTGTCCTGGCGGGATGGGAAGAGGAGAGGAAGGGCTTTTATGAGGAGAGGGGATGGACAGTGGTGGGAGTGGAAAGGATGAGGGGCGGGGGAGAAATGAGGGGGGAAGAGCTGGTAAGTGAGGTGAAGAGGTTGCAGGAGGGGGATAGGTGGGAAAGGATTAGGGAAGCTAGGTATAATAGATGGTATGGGGCGGTAAAGGGGGTGGGAGTTCCGGGATACTTAAAGAAGGGGTGGGGGGAGAGCAGATGGAGGAGGCTGGGCAGGTTCAGGTTGGGGAGTGAGATGTGGGGGGGGGGGAGATATTGGGAGGATGAGGAGAAAAGGAGATGTAGGGTTTGCGGGTGGGGGGAGGAAACATGGGAACATGTATGGGAGGAATATACGGGGTGGGGAGAGGGAAGGGGTTGGCAGGAGATGGTGGGGAAAGTGTTGGGGGATGATGGAGAGGGGGAAAGGTGGATGAGGAGGGTGGAAGAGTGGAGGGGGGTACAAGATGGAGGAATGAATGGGTAAGGAATGAGAGTGAGAGGATGCGTGCGGAAGCGGGGGTCCGGAGGGGGGAAGGAGGAGCGGGAGGAGAGGGCGCGGCGGTGGCGAGCGAGCGAGCGGGCGGTTAGGTATAAGGATTAGATGTAAGGAGTAGTTTTAAGGAATAGAATTAAGGCTGCGGGTAAATGTGAATTGTAATCCCCAAGGGGGCACAATAAAGTGTATATATACAACACAATCGGACAAGTATTCGGTATCGAAGATTCCTGAGAAACAAGTCACATCAATGGAAAGATCATGAAGATCGTTACTATTGTCATCACAAATTCGAAATTTATTTTTGATTTCAGTAAGAGAAAACGAATTTGCCGATTTTGTAAATATATGTTTTAATCTAATATTTTTTCTGCATGAATTACTTCGTTATATGACACATGATAATTACAACCAGATAAAAGTCTATAATTTCCAAATCGTTTTTCTAATTTTTCAGTTGTAAATTTTCCAGCTGAAAGATATATGTCAAAATTTTGAAAACAGTACTCTGTAAGTAGTAAAAGAACTGTAGTACTTTGGTACAGAGCTTCGAAAGTATCTACTGTTAAAAAATGTCCATTTGTCTGTAAATTTTGCCAAGAATTTAACCATATTAGGAATTTCTTTAAAAATTCACATCTAAAATCATTAACATTCAAAATCGGTTTACAAAATTCGTTTCTTTTCCTGTTACCTTTTACACTACTTGTATTGTTCACAATGTCCCACCAATTGCGAAATATTTGTAAAAAATGAGCAGTATCGGTATAATTGAAATCTTTCATAGCTGCTATTGTAGACTGATGGAATATATTATCAACGAGGAAAACCTTTTGTCGGTCAAAATTATTTGGATATAATGATTTATAATTTAATTTATAAGCTTCCTTAGCAATTAAATGTTTTTCGAAATCGTAAACCGTACGCAAATCATTAAACTTAGCTAATCTTCGTTCGTTTGTATGAATGTCGGGGAAAACAAAAGTTTTATCTACATTTTTTAAATTTAACCAATTATTTCTAATATTTTTCATTATATGAACAAAGTTGAAAGAAAAAAAAATGATTTTATTAGATTGTGAAGGATTAGGAAAACTTATACTATTATTAGATAATTTATTAAACATATTTCTATTGATTCTATGCTTATCTGCTACAATGCAAATTATTTCGAAACCACATTTTTGAACAAATTCTATAATTTTATAAATAATGGGTATCATTTCAGCCCCAGTAATATTGAAAACTGGTAATAATTTAATAATTTCAGAAAATTTTCCAAAAGCTGAACTTATCATAAAAGCTAAAATGGTTTTTGCCAATTCGTTAGAATTTGAAGCGCAACCCGCGCGTCTGTTTGATTTATACTGTAATTTTGAACTAATATAAATTTCATCAATTAATAAAATCACTACTTTTTCTCTATTTGTTAAATTGGATGATATATTAATAAGATAATGTTCATTTGTTACATCATTATCTGGTGTAATTGTCATATTGGCTGAAAGATATTGTAAATATCTCTTATGAGATAAAATAAAAAAATTTCTTAATAAATTGAATGCAGCCGACGATTAGCTATATAATGAGAAAGCCATAATAATGGTGCATGAGCTATATCTATTGTTGTTATTTTTTATTTTTCTTACTTGATCGGTTACTATTTCGAGATTTCTGGTATAAGCGAAATCAATTGATTCTGCAATAATATATGCCTTATTGAGTTCTTCTAGAGACTTCTCAAGATGTTTTTCAATAAGACATATATCAGTGTCAGAATGTGCATTCTGTAATACTTTATATCTATTTAATATATTCTGAAGCTGGGACCACCTAGAAAATTTCTTGTCAATAGGTAGTACTCACTTTAAATCATTAAATGATACTTCATTACCTTTTTGAAAAACTTGTATTTTCATGTCGTCACTAATCACAATCTGTGTATTTAGTACCAAAAAATCAGAATCATCATTACATACAAGCATGCAAAAATAAAATTTTGAATTTTTATTTTAATAGTCCAGCAGTTTGAAATTGCAAGCTTGTCTTTATAATTATTTATTAAATCCGTGAAATTACTAATCAATTCTGAATTAGTAAATTCTTGGACTAAATTTTCATATCTTTGTAGGATTTCTTGTTCACGCTCTACAGGATCTTTTCTTGGTGGTAGCACACGTTTTGTAAAATAAGAAGGTAAATTGGGGAAAATGGATGGTACTGCATTCGCTATAAGCCTTGGACATCTCAACAAAACATTCTCCAGTACACCATTGGGCGATAGAATACCGTGGTATCTTTGAATATCAGTTTTTGCAAAATGCAGACTACAGACGGCAGAATATTTTGATGGTGACCAATTCTTACGAGGAATAGCAACCATCTATTTCTCCCGCAATTCCTCATCTTTGGGGAATAAAAATATAGAATTGTAATTATTATCTTTTAATGTACTATCATAATTTCCCTTGCAATTGGGAACACAGCAACGCCGTGGCATTATTAATAATTATTTGAAATTTATAAAAAAAAATGTATATAAAACAAAATGTCCAAAAATGCTATAGATTATATTAAATAAATGTGCTACACACAAAAATAAGAATCTGTAAAGATAATATCAATAAATAAAACACCTGGATTATTGCTCCGTTTCTCACATTTACTGGACTTCAGTACTATGTACATTAATATTTGAAACATTTGAAAGATAGGCAGGAGATCGAAAGGCCGGTAGATGGAGACAATGTAGCCAAGAGTGTAGGGAGCGCTGTATAGCTCTCACTCTGTCTTTTCCCCCACCCCTCCGGGATGTGGAGAGTGGGGATGTCGTCTCACCGAGACGAGGTGCAGGAGGCCATCTTGCCTCTTGCCTTGCCGACAGTCACGTCGATCAGACGTACCAAATATATATACGGCTGTGTTGAGTTCAGTCACGTGTTATAATTACCCAGTCATCCTTATTACATATTCTGACGTATATTCCTGGACCCCACTATCGGTCCCACAGTGGTGACCCCGACTGAGTGTAATTTTGTTGCTATTTTATAACGCGAGTATAGCAAGGCTCGCGTCTCTCTGCACGAGAGCATTTTTGTGCATCGTATCGTCCAAATATTGGGCACCTGGTGCGCCGGGTCGAAACGTCTCGGTCCGAGGGCATCATCGTCGCGGATCGACCCGATCCCGAAGGATTCGCCCGGCGTGGCATTCACACGTGGTCTACGGACCACGTTCATGGCGGCCGCGTGGACGTCTCTTCGCCCGTGCCGTTCCTGAGAGGATGTCGGCATTCTGAACGGCGTTTGCTGTTTCTTCGGTGCCAAGCCAGTCTCCAGGGCATCTACCCTGTGGTACAGTCGTCTCAGGACTATCGCAGCCGCCTTTCACGGGCCTTCGCCGTGGATATCCGCGGCCTGTTCGCCGTTGCGGTATAGCCTGTCTATCGGGCCTGCCGGCAGCCTTCGACGGATTCCGGACGACGGAGCGTGAAGCCAAAGCCACCGGCGCCTTTCTCATCAGTAGGGTGAAATCACCGGCGCCTGGGATTCGATTGCGTGAAGCCAACGTCACCGGCGCCTTGGGTTCCAGCCTTCGCTTCTTGCATCAGCAAGAACCAGGGGAGCTCAGCGTCGAATCGTTCACCCATAAAACGGGTGGTTTTCGAGGTATTTGCGTTGGGACGACGTCCCAGTCCCGGTTGCGGGAATTTCCGCCATTCAGTTCCGCGGTATTGTCTAAAAGCGTGTTGCGAAAGTGCCGCCATTTTGTTTCGCGCGTATTTTTTTTTCTTCGAAGCGTTCGCGGACGTGCCGCCATATTGTTTTTACGGCGCGCCGGTGGCGTATCCGACCGCCGTTTTAGCCTGAAAGACCGATTCACGGTAGGCTCGCGTCAGTGCGTCGAGTGAACGGACGGTTCCCTAAACTCCTGATTCCTGTGCTCTTTCGCGCGTCGCGTCGGTCTTGCGTCGCGTTTCGCGAATTCCCGGTCCGCCATGGCCGGCGATCAGGACAACGCCGGAAAGTCACCGGAAGATGTGACTGACTTGGTAGCTCAGGTCTGGGACTTGCAACAACGCTTGGCGGCGTTCGAAGCCGACCGCACCGTTTCACAACCCGAGACCGCTCGGGTCGCGGAGCGATTGTCGAGTGACGCGATGCGTATCGACGCGTACCGGAACCCGAAAATTCCGACATTTTTCCGGTCGGATCCGATATTGTGGTTTGTGCAGGTCGAGGCGTTCCTGCGCAATGCGCGAATTTCCGTGGAGAGCACTATGGCGGACGTAGTGCTCGCGGCTCTCGACTCGGCTCGCGGTTGTCGGGTGCGTGAAAGATATAATTTTAAGTTCTCCACCGCCGGCAGATATTTTTCAGCGAATCAAGTCGCGGATTATTACGACGTTCGCCGGTTCCGCGGAGGGTAATCTGCGCAAATTACTGAAGGGGCAGGTACTCACGGACGGCAAGCCGTCTCTCGTTTTAAGTCGGTTGCGAAACCTTAATGACGGTCAATGCGATGACGCAGTCGTTAGGTCTATATTTCTGGACCAGTTACCCTCAAACCATCGGGCAATCCTCGTTGCGACGGGTGCGGAGGTCTTGGAGCTGCTCGCGGAAATCGCGGACAAGATCGCGGACGACACGGGCTCCGTCGAGGTCTGCGCGGCGTCATCTGTTAAAAGCTCGTCGTCGGGATTGGAGGATGAGGTTGCCCGTCTTGCGTCGTGCGTGGCGACATTGACCACTCAAGTTGAGCGGTTGACGGCGTTGTCGTCAACCGGTGGTGCGCGCTCTCGAGCGCGTTCTCGATCGTGTACCGAAAGTAAGGGCCGGAGTGACTCGCGAAAGCGTGACAAGTCCGGACTTTGCCACGCACATAAGAAGTTTCCCCAAAATCCGTTGTCGTGTCGGGAATGGTGTCCGCAATACACGATCTGGAAACAAAAAAACTAACGAGTCCTTCCTGCGCGGAGACGTTCAGTGAGGGACTGGGTTCCGAGAATCGTCTTCATATTCGTGATCTTCTCTGAGCTTCTCTGAGCTTCTTGCGGAATTTCTTGAGATCACGGGCGCGTCTCAATTATCTCCTCCTGGGGAGCGGGACGTTCTTCATTATATTATGACGACGGGGCCGCCCGTTGCTGAGCGCCCGCGGCATCTAACGCCGGAAAAACTCAAAGCAGCCAAAGCCGAATTCAGAGCGCTGGTCGCGGCTGGTATTTGTCGTCCTTCTAGTAGTCCTTGGGCCAGTCCCATCCATATGGTTCGTAAGAAAGACGGGTCCTGGAGGATCTGTGGAGATTATCGCAAGGTGAACGCGATTACTACGCCGGATAAATATCCAACTCCGCACCTTCATGATTGCACTTGCAATCTGCAGGGTAGGAGTATATTTTCGTCCCTCGATCTTCACAGGGCAATCAGATACCTATGGCCCCCGAGGACATTCAAAAGACCGCAGTCTGCATGCCCTTCGGGTTGTTCGAGTACTGTTATATGACTTATGGCCTTCGCAATGCGGGTCAGTCGTTTCAACGATACATTAATCGTGCGCTGGGCGATTTAAATTTCGCGTTTGTATATATAGATGATATTTTAATTGCGTCATCCTCTCCAGAGGAGCATGCGGCCCACCTGCGAGAGGTGTTTCAGAGGCTTAAGAAGTTCCACCTGCGTCTCAATGTCGATAAGTGCGTGTTCGGCGTTCCCGAATTAGATTTCTTAGGCCACACGGTCGACAGCAAGGGAATTCGTACCACTGTTCGGAAGGTCGAGGCGATCGCGAGTTTCCCCAAACCCACGACGGTAGTGGAATTACGCCGTTTTCTCGGTATGGTAAATTTTTACCGGAGGAATTTGCCGCACTCGGCGAGTGCTCAGGCAACCTTAAATGCTTACCTTTGCGATTCTCGCAAAAACGATAAACGGGAAATGGCGTGGACGGTCGAAGCAGAAGACGCGATCACCAGGGTCAAGGACAGCCTGGCCAACGCCGCTCTGTTGGTTCACCCGCGTCACGGCGCAAGTATGCGCTTGGTTTCGGACGCATCGGATTCCGCGATGGGTGCGGTTTTGGAGTAGCTGTCTCTTTCGCGCGTGTGGGAGCTGCTCGCGTTCTTTTCCAAAAAGTTTTCCTCTGCGTAGAGGAACTACAATACTTACGACCGTGAACTCACAGCAATGTATGAGGCGGTGAAGTATTTTCGACCATTTGTCGATGGCCGTGATTTTGGTTTGGTTACAGATCACAAACCACTAATCTACGCGTTTATGCAAAAAGCCGATAAGGCATCTCCCAGGCAGGCGCGTCAATTGTCATTCGTCGCACAGTTCTCCACCCGGGTAGAGCACGTGGCAGGGCCCGATAATGTCGTCGCGGACGCGCTTTCTCGGGTCGACTCGTTGCGTTTGCCTGTCGAGGTTGAGCTCGTTCAGCTCGCCGAGCTGCAGGAGTCTGACGAGCAGCTCAAATTAATTCGTAAGTCTTCTGACTTTCCATTAAAGATGAAGGCGATCCAGTGGGGACCGAGTCATTCAACGGTCTTTTGTGAAATCTCCGGCGAGTCGATTCGTCCTTACATTCCGTTGAGTCTTCGCGAGACGGTTTTCAATTTATTTCATCGTCCGGCGCATCCGAGTGCGAAAGTCACGGATCGGATCATTCGGCAGCGCTACGTATGGCCTAACATGCAGCGTGACGTTGCGAAATGGTGTAAAACCTGCATGGACTGTCAACAATCCAAGATATCGCGTCACGTGAAATTGCTGCTTGGGCGGTACGTGGCCCCTGACGGCCGTTTCGATCACGTGCACGTCGACATTGTCGGTCCCTTGCCGGAGCGTAACGGTTTCAGTTACTGTATGACGATGATCGACAGGTTCTCGCGGTGGGTCGAGGCAGTGCCCTTACGAGAGGTTTCCGCGCAATCGGTCGCGGAAGTATTTTTCGAGACGTGGGTTTCGCGATATGGCGCGCCGAAGATTTTGACTTCGGATCAGGGCGCCCAATTCGAGTCGAGGCTGTTCACGGCCCTTTTAGCCCTGATCGGCTGCGAGCGCGTGCGTACAACTGCGTACCATCCCGCATCAAACGGGTTGATTGAACGCTGGCATCGCGTATTCAAAACAGCGATTATGTGTCATTCGGACACGAACTGGCCTCGCACCCTTTCGACGGTGCTTCTCGGTCTCAGGTAGCATGTGCGATCTGATACTGGCGCGTCTCCCGCCGAATTCCTGTTTGGAGCGACCTTGCGACTGCCCGGAGAATTCTTTCTGCTAGAGGATTTTTTGCCAGATCCGAACATTTTTGTCAATGAGTTTCGGGAGCACATGCGCCAGGTACGACCAGTGCCGGTCGCGCATAAGTATAAAAAGCGCGCGTTTATTTTTAAAGAGCTTCACGCGTGTTCACACGTGTTTCTGCGTAACATGGTGAAAAGGGCGTTGGAGAGGCCTTATACAGGACCGCACAAGGTATTACAGCGCGTGACTGATCGAGTCTACAACATAGAGGTGAACTGCGCTTCTAAAACTGTGTCCGTTGAGCTGCTCAAACCAGCACATCTGGTGTGTGACGAGCTTGTGGATCCCGCGCTTCCTGTCG
This sequence comes from Andrena hattorfiana, assembly GCA_944738655.2. Taxonomy (NCBI): domain Eukaryota; kingdom Metazoa; phylum Arthropoda; class Insecta; order Hymenoptera; family Andrenidae; genus Andrena; species Andrena hattorfiana. Next base: position 27,113,221 of record OX122894.2, on the reverse strand, counting down.
GTACAGTCGACGACAATCCGTCCGAGTCCGTGGGTACCCCGCCCGTTCCTAAAACGTACCAACGAAAAGGTGTGGTGTTCGGACCCACGCCCAAAGACTAGACTTAGTTACTTCAAGACTGCGTATTTTTAAGCGCGCGAGATGTATTATAGTACGACATACTTATATTATCGTTGTTTTACGTATTCAATTATTTCTTTGTACATAGATAGCAAGTAAGATCTTTAGTACTCTTTGGTACTGCGTTCCATTAAATAGGAAAGCGTGCTTCGTTGCGATACATAGGGTAGCGCGCAAGGTGCGTGCGTGCGAGTGCGCAGAAGTTACCTTGATGCCAAGTGTTTGCGTGGTTTATCGTACTGTGATATTTCAATGCCAAAGTCGTGTACGTCATCGAGTAGAAGTTAGTAGAACACTTGTATTAGTACTCAATATCGACCTCACGTCTTGGGGGGGCGGAGGGTGCTGTAGGGAGCGCTGTATAGCTCTCACTCTGTCTTTTCCCCCACAGGAGGCCATCTTGCCTCTTGCCTTGCCGACAGTCACGTCGATCAGACGTACCAAATATATATACGGCTGTGTTGAGTTCAGTCGTGTGTTATAATTACCCAGTCATCCTTATTACATATTCTGACGTATATTCCTGGACCCCACTATCGGTCCCACAAGAGGCCGGTGGGTAGTGGGAGGCTGGGAGGCAGTTACGATAGGTTGGGTTGGGTATATCGAAGCCGGACTCTCGCGGTGTTGCCATTTTACCTTCAGCACGGCTAGTACTAGAGACGGCTGTGGTAATACCCATAGATACGCGGCTGCCTGGTGACCCGAGAGGGAGCTGTTTGCTATTTCCGTATTCAATTCTGAATAAGGAAATAAATTCTCAGCTGTTGCATTGTACTTATAAAAATTTAAACGGAAAGTCGGCTGGTACTGCAAACGCAGAAAATTCATTGTACATTTTAATTACTTAAAATGTACTTATGCTACAATATTCTACGTTAGCAGTAAGGAATTATAAGTGAAAATAGATGAGGGGATGTCCCCAGAAAATGAAGTTTGTTAAGTTAGACAATTTTTTATTAGCAAAGCACTGAAACAGAACATGAAATACACTTATTACATGTCCTATGCAGAAAGCATAAGATGCGCGATAGAAAATATAACCTATATGCTATACACAATTTCCTAAATATACTGTTGTGGCGTAATAATAATGTTTTGAAAGGGTGATAAAAAGTTCGCAAATGTTTCGTAAAAGAACGAAATAGTCACTAAACATTTGTTGTCATATAGCATATACTTAGGTTATATTTTCTGTCACTTCGAGGAGCCGACCACATAATAATCACGCGCATCCAGCCTGCGCATTTTCAGTAGCGGATTTCATGAACGGATTCTGAACTGGATGTTTAAATAATTATGAAAAACAATGTTTACGAGGTTTATTACTATTTTATTTGTTAAAGATGCTTTAATTCTTTTAATGTTCCTGCCCATGTAACCGTTAGCTATTAACAAATAATATAAAGAAAAGTACTCAAAAATATTGGGGAACACCGAAGTTATGACATTTTTTCCGCGAATCCTATGTTACGTGCCCCACTGTCGGGCGTTACCATCGCAAGCCACCCCGACGCAAAGGATAGAATAATGATTACACGAGCGTACACACGACTGAACTATATTGTTACATAGAGCAATATCGGTTACAAAAGCACGACCCGCACGTCCGAACGCTATGGCGTTCGGTACAAAAGAGTCTTCTGATCGCTGTCCCTATCGTCCTCTCGAAGGTGTCCGACCTTCTTCTATCTTCAGCTACGAGCATCAGCAGGCTATGCACGGGCCTATACCCGGTGGTCGCAACACTGCTCTCCCCTCTGGAAGAGCGGAAGTCTCGGCCGCATTGAATCCTCTTCGGAATCTTCGTACCCCTGGCTGAAGAAATGGTCGTGCAGCCCCGTGGCTTCTTCAGACATCCGCCTCGGCAATTGCTTTCTCGCTCAGGGGAAAACCATGGAAAAACCCTGAGCAAGGCGTGGGGACAACAGGACTTCTCGGTCTGCCACGACGAAACACTCCAACTTCTGGTCCCACGACGTCTCTGGAACTCTGCAGCTTCCTGTCCCACGACGTCTCTGGAACTCCGCAGCTCCTTATCCCACGACGTCGCTGGAACCCTGCGGCTCTTGTTCCCACGACGAAATCCACGGGGAGCTCCGGGCGCGTTCCTCTTCCGTATGTCCCACGACGAAATCCACGGAGAGCTCCGGGTCCAGCAGCCAGGCACGGGTACCGCGGGGCTTCTAATTTTCCCTCGACGAAACGCCCCTGGTCCTTGTTCCACGACGTCTCTGGAACTCCACTCTGGAACGTCCCACGTCGACTTCAATGCTCCAACGCTGCATCCTCCTTCGTACAGCCTCCGGAACCCCGTGCAGACTCCAGCGCTGCCTCGTTTGCTGGCAGCCTCCTCCAGAAGGACGTCCGTTGACGTCTCCACTGCTTCGGCGACGTTCTATCCTCCTCGTCGAATACTTGGTCGCGGTCGACCCTCTCCTCCAGGGACTTATCCTCGATGTCCTTCCGGTGGCCGTACGAGCTTGTCACTTTAATCCCTTCACGGCTCCGGATTCCATGCAAAAGAGACGGAGAAGCATTAACATTTACTTTCATTTGAGAGAATCCGTTGGAGCTGAAAGAACCGGGAAAACGGAAGGCGAGACGGTACCGATAACAGCTGATCACAGCTCATGAGCATCTTATCGGCCCGTTCCCCGATCAATCTGCCCAGTACCCCAGCTCGTCTGCATTGTCTTTCTTCTGAACTTCTTGTCCGCTTCTCCCTCTTTCAGGCCTTGGCTTTCAGATGGCCCCATTCCTCTTCGTGGCTTTTGGTGCTGACCCAGGGGACCGTCCAAGCAGTTGCACCGCTTGTCCGACTGGTGGTTGGAGATGCCATTTCCCGGCTGCTGTCCACCCTGTTGAGGCGGAACTCTTGGTTTGTACAAACCGGGGAGAAGCCAAGATCCACGCCAACAGGGCTAGAGAAGCGGTTCCACGTATGTCCGCGCTCCACTGCGGACTGCTACTCTGTCGTAGCACAGCCGGGGAATTCGGGAACGCGTATCCAGGCCGCGGCGGCAGTCCCCCGACACCTTGTCCCGCGTCGTGGGGTTTCGGGCTCTCTGAAACACTTTAAAGAAACAGGGAGCTGGACTACGAAGGTAGCCTCCGCAGCCCAGTCCAGTAGATTAGCTTAGACTAATCTTCAGACTTTTCGTTCAGAACGTCAAACTCTCTCCTCGAGCGGGAGAATTCTTGGATCTTTGGTCGGCGAACGACTCATCCTGTCTAAACAACTCCACTCTTCGGGGCTCTCTCTCATAAGGAATTCGGCCATTCTGCGACGATGTTCGCCCTCGAACTCCCTTCCTCGCAGCTCAGTAACTCTGCGCACTCCAGGCGCCTCCACGTTGCTCCGATGGTGCCTGCGCTTTGTAAACTACATGCTTATACTTACATTTTGGAACATTGCTTATTCGACAGCACTTCATATGCGCTGGATGCACTCGCCGGTGCATTAGTGACGTTGGATTGCAATTGCTTATTCGACAGCTCTTCATATGCGCTGGATGCAGTCGCCGGTGCTATTGCGATGTTGTCATCTATCGTTTTATGTACTTTCTTGTGTACTCGTATCTGCTACTCCTGTTTTTATGTACGGAGGTTCTCTAATCGGCTGTTGTCGATTGTATCTGCTATCTATAATTTCTGGTAACATGTAGTTCTCATAGAAATTCTTCAATTTTTCCTCCATCTCTGTTGCCCAAAATCGATCATCTCTCGATACTGTTGTAACCTTCATTCCTTTCGGCGTTCATAAACAAAAATAGGCCCGTTGCCTTTTCGTTATGTGCAATTGTCCTTGCACTTGATAATAGTAATGATGATTTTTATTCATTTTATCATGATCGAAAATACGCCCTATGTTAGGAAGTTGCTTTATTGCTTCAGCAGGTGATAAATCCATGGCCGATTCAGGACACTTTACTTCGACGATTCTATCATGGTCCACGAGGCCGTCAGGAGTTGCACCTAAGTGAGGCACAGTGTCATCGATGAAGAGGTCACACGGTAAAATATGGATTCCTAATTCTTCTTCCATTTGTCTCAAGGTGTTTGCCTCGTTTTCCATTCCGTATTGGAGAGAATGTAAATTTTGGAGTTGCGGGTACATTATACACTTCACAGTATTTGCCCGTGGTGTAGACTTTCGTAATCAGCATACCTTGCCGAAATTGGATACAGTTAATAATTTTTTCCTATAACCAATCCACTTTTCGCCTGATCGCGAGTTTCCACTTGGATCTTTGTCTCGCCTCGTTTGCCAGTGAAGGAGTATATCCGCGTGCCTTTTGCATTCGGAAGAGTATACTGTCTCTTCCATATCTGGTTTTGCTGCATTGGGGCCGTAATCCTGGTCGCACGATTGTTTTTTATTTCGGAAGGAGGATGCTTTCGCTTCTTTTTTATATTCCCTTGCTTTTTCTGCTGCGCGCTTCCGACGTCCTTCCAGCTTTCTTACCATGGTTGGCGGCTCTTTATTCACTGCCGTACTCAATCTGCTGAACACCGCTTTTGTGTTATATTGGACGACTGCAGCGGAGACTCTACCCTGATACGAGCACCCTCGTCCAAAGTTTATCCTTTTGGCTCCGATGAATTTAGCAATTATATTATTAAAACTTTCAACAGCATTGTTATTTAGACCGCGCAGCAAACTGTCAGCTTTAGGGAAAAGTGGCTGCATCGCTTCTTCGATACTCTGATAAATACCAGCTTCTCCCAACCTTGGTACGTAGTCCTCTCTGTTTGGATCAGAGTATATCTTACAGAAGTATGCTAACTTCTGACAGTCCTTGTGTTCACCGAAAACGTGACTCGGTACATTTGTCAAGTCTTGCTTCAAATTTTGTATTTGTTCCTCGAGTGGTATTTCTTCTCGCAACCGGTATTCTGTAGCTTTTTTTATACCAGTACGCAGGCGGAGAGCATTATTCTGTACGACAGCTCTTAGATCTTTATTGCGGCCTTTTGTAACGATTTCGTTTATTTTTTTACTGAAATTGCGTAACAGGTGATTGGTGCATTCGATCTTTTGTACCTGCACCATATAGTTTTCATATGGATTACTGTCCAATATCATCTTGTGCACACTGCTATTGTCATCGGCATCTAATATAGAATGCATTAGGCCGTGCATATCTATGCTGCAATTGAAGCCTTCGACAATAGCAACACTCTTCATGCCAGTTGAACTCTGATTACGACCCCAGTTCTTGAAGCAACGATGCTCGCTCGGTTCTTCCTTCTTCCTAGATGCTATTTGGCAAGTCATGCAGAATTTATTCTTCACGCTGATGTACAGCACTTTCTTCGTGCGGTATCCCACGATGGCTCCTACGCTAGAAAGAGAATTGTAATCTCCTCCGCGGTAGGACCTTTTCATCCAGCTGCCATCCGCGACAACAAGGATTGGGTTCTGCATATACGTCGCCTCTTGCTATAGCTAATGCTTTTTCCTCTTTTCCAGCATCTTCCATTTCGCGTTGTGCGGCCACTTCGAGACCATCGATTAGCTCAATCTGACACTTCTCGTAGATCCTTTTCGTCATACAGGACACGTTTACGGCAGTCAGTATGTCCTCCAGTTGATTATATCCGCCGGCCGTCGTCATTGTTGCGGCAACAGCGGCGTGGCTTATATCCATAGAGGCATCACTCTCTCGAAGACAGGATATGCGCTTTGTGTATTTGCACATTTTGCATTCTACATAATACGCATTTTCTAATCCATTCTGTTGACATCTAACTATTTCAAAATGTTCGATACCACAGCCAGTAGTCGAATGTTTTCGAAGATTCTTTACTTGTTCGAAAACATGCGGAAAATCAACAAAGTCTATTCCTTCTGAAAATGGATTTTCCGGCTGTTCTGGTTCTGCATTCTCCATCATCCAGTAATCGGCATCACTTCCAACATCTTGATTCGTTTCTTCGTTGATGTCTCTTACGGAATGTATCTCACCCCTGTCTGTGTCGAAATCTATTTCTTGTACAGTTTCTTCTTCGTTTGACTCGAAATACACTTGTTCTACAATTTCCTCTTCGTCCGCATTGAAATATATTTCTTCTAAAATATCTTCCGCGTCCGTATCGAAATGTACTTGTTCTACAATTCCTTCGACAATGGGGAAGTCTTGAAAATTTCCTACGGCTTCTTCGTGTATTCCGTCTGCAGGCAAAATTATACGCAGCAGATGTGCTTGGAAGCGTTTCATCGTACGAGGTATCTGCACGCGTACCTGCTTCCGCCACGGTGCCCTGACCTACCGTGAGGCCCGCTGCTGTTTTTAATCGTTGCCTGCACGTAAAGAGTCAATACTCAGTAACACGTGGTACATACATAGAAATAAGAAAAACATACATTAGAAAAGAAAATCAGGCATAGTAAAAGAAAATATAGTACAGTAAAGTCTCGATGAAAGCGAAAGCCTCGAAACGAAGTAAGTTTAAATACCCGTATGCGTCTGAGACAATACTAACGCAATCAAAATTTAAAATTAAAACTTGTAGAGTGTGTTTGTATGAATGCGGCGAAAATAGAGAGAGAGGGGAGAGAGAGAGAATGGAGAGCAAATGATAAGGCATGGTAGAGAAAGACAGGGAGCAGAAGGATCGTACGAACGAGAGAGACACAGAGCAGTCGAACAATAGAGGTGTACCTGACAATTGATATACTCGTTATGTGCAGTCTAATAAATTTATATATTTGTTCGCAAAAAGACACAACAAACTTTTTTATTTTTGGTTCCGTTTTCATAAAACTTTTACCAACATGTTTGTCAGAATGTCCTGATTAAAAAATGATACCAAACACGACGTAAATCGGACAACTTTTACTTATCATGGATACGAATCATTTATACTTATATAATTGTCCAAACCATATCGTGTTTGGTGCCATTTTAATTGGAAAAATCGTCACAAATATGTTGGTAAAAAATTGATAAAGAAAGAACCAAAAATAAAATAATTTTTATCGCGAACCTCGTTTGCATCGGTGTTGTCTCTCACCGATTTTCGATTTCAGATCGGGTATGGCACGATCGGCGCTCGTGCCATATTATACGCTTCACTAGTTCCAAGGGGGGCCACTCTAAGTAGGCGTGATAGAAATTAACATTAACGGTACATAGTCACAATTTTTCACCCTAATCGAGATTTTACCGCAGTTCCTATATTTTTAGAAGTTTGTCGACAACCTCGAACGTTGGAGAGGAGAGCGAGTGGAAGAAAGGACTGCCGATTGTCTCCATCTTTTTCATTCGCAGTTCTTCTCTGCGGCCGACGCGTATTACCACTAAATATGTGTTATCTAAATTATATCGTGTTTGGTGTCATTTATCATTAGGGAAACATCACAAATGTTACGATACTTTATTTATGAAAATATTATTATTATTGCATTACTGTGAATATCATTTTAATTTATCTTCGCGATACAAAGAGGGACGTAGCATGATACAAATGTTCCTCTTAAACAACGTGATTCCCTCGCTAAGCAAACCGAAGGACATGCACTTTTGGTCCGTTTTCTTTTCACACGCACACATCTGCACACCCGTCTCCGCTACTCGCAAGCGAAGGCAGCCACGAGCAGCATGCTGCGTTGCGATACGCGGCCGTGTGAGTATACGGGCACGTGTGCACTTGGCCGCGTGTGAAAAGAATACTTTTCGCATTTCAATCCTGGGTCATTCAACGCGAAATCGTACACTTTTCGGAGTACCATTTGAGATTTTTGTGATACTTGCATATGTTGTAGTCTTAGTGATACATAAACGTATTTCAAAGAATTTGACAAAATTTTCAAGATCGTGGAAATTTACTTTTTTTTCATTAAATTATAACTGTTGAACTAAGAGAAAGGTAAGAATGAGCTTTTGGGTGCTTACACTGAGGAAGTAAGTGTACCTAATAAAAATTATGTCACTTAAAAAAAAACAAATTTTAGACCATTTATTCTGCAATTGTTTTAAAGAAATGCAATTTTATACCAGCAGGGCGCTATTTCAAAATTTGAAAAAAATGAGGATACAACCCTACTTGTGCTCTTTATGATCACGTTTTCAGAAACGCGGGCACTTTAAAATTGGTCGCATGAAAATGAATTGAATGTAACGCTACGTCGCCCAATACCAGCTGGACTAGCTAAGCCGCGCGGTATTAGCAGCGGTCAAATGGCTATACCTGATATTGTTATGTAGGGTTCTCACGAATGGTAAGTATTTGACAGAAACTGAAAGAGGAAAACTTTTAATATTCTTTATATACAACATAATACGGTATGTCATCTTTTGGTGTTCGCGATATTTTCCGTGAACCGAAGGTGACCTTCAGTTTTTTTTTAAATGAAATGCTACATATTTCATTACATGATATGAAAATTTATAAATGTCAAAACAAATTCAACCATATGGTGTACTATGACTTTCAAGGCCACTCAAGGTTAAGAATGAAAGAAATAGATTGTTGTATATTATGCCCCACAGGGCTGTATCCTCATTTTTTTCAAATTGTTAAATAGTGCCCTGCTAATATAAAATTGCATTTGTTTAAAACAATTTCGGAATAAATGGTCTAAAATTTTCTGTTAAGTGACATAACTTTTATTAGTTACTCTTACTTCTCCAGCGTAAGCACTCAAAAGCTCATTCTTACCTGTCTCTTTGTTCAACAGTTGTAATTTAATGAAAAAAGTCAATTTCCAAAATCTTGAAAATTTTGTAGAGAGAAAGAGAGGGGGAAGGGAGAGGGAGAGGGATAGGGAGAGGGAGAGGGAGAGGGGAGGGAGAGGGAGGGAGAGAGAGAGAGAGAGAGAGAGAGAGAGAGTTGGTAATAATATAATTGAAATGGTACAACATTGTGTATGACACACAGGACCATATTTCTAATAAATTATAATCTGTAGGAATAAAAATATTTCCAAACAATCATTTTGCCCTTGTGCACACGCTGTAACACACCCCCAAAACTGCCTCTTTCTTTTTCTCGTTAATAAAGCTAATTAATAATCACTTAAATACATATATTCTTATTATATTCTTATTATTCCTACTTTTATTAGGTGTGTTTAGTATTAATATTAATATTAGCTCAGAGTACCGCGAGACGCGAGTGCGATGAAAGAGAGAATTGAGTGTTAAGGAGTGGGAGAATTGAACGCATGCGCGATCCTCAGTCGATCGGCGGATCGGCGAGAGCACAGACGAGGTATAGAATAGACCTATCACCTTATGGGACTTCATGTCACCACCCAAACTGTGTTACCGACCCATAATTTGAGGACTGAATTTAGCGACCTCTGTTCATGAACAGCGTCCAACTCAAGAACTACTCTGAAATGTGTTGAAATACTGAAAGATGTGTGCGTGCTTGTATACATGTGACTTGTTTAGAGGGAGAGTTTAACATAGAGGGCGGGCTTTCGCTAAGCTACGCTTTGGCTCGGTTTGCCAACGACTCACGCCGGAAAATCTATTTCGGTGATCAGGAGCCTATATGGCGCTGCAATATGGCACTTCTTCAGAGCTTATACAAACTATAAATTGCAAGATGAAATTGATTGTTAGTATTTTACATGTAGTGGAACATTTAACTAATATTTTCACGTGTCGTACGCCGAAAAATATTAAAAATTGACGCTATTACTAACATTCCCGCAAATCTCTGCACATCGCGCGTGTCTAAACAGACGGCGCCCATCCTACGACACGTAAAAATCATTGAGAATAATGAATTAAAACGTTTCTGTAAAATTTATATTCATAGTTTTTGGGATCCGAGGCCCCTAAATCCCTACGTTTCGTTACAAATTGATTGGCTCTGTCCTTATTAACTATTGAATGGATTTAAAAATTATAAAAAACATCTACGATGTAATTACACGAGCGTAGGTATCGCTTACGCTTACGTTAAGATCTGGGCACACATAGCAGTTCCGTGTCAGTTCACGTAGAATTCAGGTACTCTTCGTTACTTTCCTCAATTACTCTACTCCAAGTACTTTCCATTACAGTCATTAAAAATAATCAGGATTTTATCAAGTTTGGTTTCATTTTCATCAGAAAAATACTAGTAATCCATTTGTGATACTTCTATGATAGAAATTGGCATACTGATTACTGAATGGCCTATTGCTGACTTTGTCCTTATGTCACTACTCTAGCGTTTATGACCCCCGAGCCGCATCGTTTGAAAGCTTTTACCTAAGAACCCCTCAGGGTTGTCAAAAAAAGGTACGCGTTACCGTTTAACCGATTTCAAGAGAGCGTACAGTGAAAAGGCCAGAATGTCGTGGCCATCGAATTTTAACTTTCTGAGTACGAATACAGATCCGACACTGAAGGAAAAAGATGAATGAGTATAATGGTCTTGAATTTCAAAATTTTAAGCTACGATAAGGTTGACCGCGGCGGTATACACCTGCACGGAGAGATTTTTCGCCTCCTGCGTGTAAAAGCCACAATAATGGCGCCTCATTCCAAAAAATGGTATTAATGGAAGCCGGTATAAGCGTGGCGTTGAGTAGCTAAAAGTTTAAAACATTCAGACACAAAAATTCTAGGAAAAAAATTAAAACACCGCTACTATCAAAGACATGTCTGATTAGTTGCCCCTTAAGTCTTATCTATGCATACACTGCATTGAAGATAAAATTATGAAAAAGAAAACCAGAACAATAGATTCTGAGGTCTGCAAACGCATTGTTGGACGTGGCTGAAACCGCGACGTCGAGCCCGTCGACATCGACAAAAGAACGAGATGGTTGGCGGCCGACGAAGGCAATCTCTTCGGAGAGCTGCCAGCGACCGCTGAACAGCAGTGATCCCTGAGCTTCGAAAATTTTGGGATGGTCTCTTTCAAATTCACGTGGCAAAGAGCTATTGGGAATTTCCCGGCCCAGGTAAGCGAGCCGCGCGCTCCGCTTTTATGATCCGATTTACCACTCGCACCCCAGATTACTGTAATGAAGTTTGAAAACAATGTCGTCTGGTCTCGTACCCGTCTCAATTTCAAAACTTTTAGCTACGACAGGGTTGACCGCGGCGCTATACTCCCGTACGGAGAGATTTTTCACCACCTGCGTGTAAAAGCCACAATAATGGCGCATCGTTGCATAAAATGGAAAATTATAATTAAAACCGACTTCAAAAAAATAAAAATGCACTAAAAAGTAAGAAATAATTTTTTTCGTTATTTAATCTACGACACTCAATTTTTTTTATATCGGTGCCTCATCATTTGCATTGTGTAAGTCTGGCGCCGACTTAAAAAAATTGTGTGTCATAGATTAAATAAGGGACAAAATTATTTTTTACTTTTTATCGCATTTTTATTTTTTTGAAGTCGAGAAAACCAGAACAATAGATTCTGAAGTCTGCAAACGCATTGTTGGACGCGGCAGATATGCGACGTCGATCCCGTCGACATGGACAAAAGAACGAGACGATCGGCGGCCGACGAAGGCAATCTCCTGCAGAGATGGCCAACAAATTATTTGAAATAAAAATTTCGTACACAAATTTTTATTTCAAATAATTTTTTGGCCATCTCTGGTCTCCTGCAGTCGCTCGCATAGGACGGTCGTGTCGAGCACATTATGTATTCCAAACCTTAAATATATTCACTTCTTGCATTCTAAATACCGTACTCCTTTCTCCTCCTATACTATTCAGTTTCCTCGATCAAATAAAAAAACTTTTTGAATAGTTAGTAAAATAATAGCGTGTAAAAAATTATATACAAACAAATCGGACATATTGTATAAACTTACTGAAACATCCGAACATCAGTTAACATTAGTCAGTCAACGTCAGTTAGTATATAGTATAAACAAATGAATTTTTCTAATAGTTATGGAGGAGAATGAATTCCTTCTTCAAAAAATATGTATCGAATATTTTTAGCTACTCTACACACTTGTAAAATTCCACCAAAATCGGTGTGTACGGGTTCGATATGTTCCTTTTAAATAATATGGTACAGTAGAAAGATATTATTATTATTATTATTATTATTATTATTGTTATTATTATATGTCTGTATTATATCATATAGACCATCATTAATGTATGCGCAAACACATGATGAATGGGTGGGGTTCAGCAACAGGTGCTCTTAAAAAACATTAAAGCACTGTTTTTACAAATTACGTTATTGGAAGCGAATGAAATTTGTTTTGCGCTAAATAAACCGGAATAGGACAGCAAAGTTAAAAGGCGAATGTGATATCGTTTTATATTCATCCTCCTTTCTCTTCCGTTGAACGGAATATGTTCATAAGACGATTTTTAAATTGTTACTTTAACAGAAACATTCGTAAATCGCGGGCTTCGACTGTCAAAAAATAACCTTATTTTACCCGTGCTGAATTCTAATTCCTACCACGCGTAGCGTTACAATCTGTTTCGAGACTTCACCGGTAATGTTGCATGCGACACTGAAATGGTAAGGGGGTCCTAGGACCCCCCAAACCGGTGACAGAAAAATACATTGGTTGATAGGTCTATTCTATACCTCGTCTGTGGCGAGAGTAAGGATCGAGAGCAGAGAAGTATGCATAGTCATGAGTGGGAGAACCGAGCGTTCCACGCGCGCCTGCGCACTAGCCAGTCGCTTTGTAGACTGACTGGAGAATAGATCGTGCGAGAGGAGAATAAGTGACGCGTAATAGTCGAGCTCCATCCCTATTGGTGCGCTCCCAGGCTCCAGAATATGTATAAATACGGGCACGATAGCCCAGAAAGATTCATTCGATAGAGACATTCATTCTGATTTGTACATAAACTGATCCCAACATAAATTAATGCTCCAACTTTGGAAGCCGCTTTGTAGGCCCCTCGGTTCTGTTGAGCGTTCCAACCAAGGCCATTGTCGCCACGTTTGATGAGACGTTCCAGCCTTGGAAGCCGCTTTGTAGGCCCCTTAGTTTGTTGAAGCTAAGTTACTAATTATCTTTCTCAGGTTAGTAATATTACTCCTGAGCAACGTGGGAGTGAGATTATTCCAGGTGGCAAAACCTACCCCTGATGAAACGGAGGAACAATTTAGAACTTAACATATTCAATTTCTAATTCTATTATCCTTCTAGATCGACCAAAAGAGTCATTATCCATAACCTTTCAATCGACTAAGACACTATTAGATATTTAAGTTACTTTGCATCAAATCGATCGATCAAACGGGCATTCTTTTGTACCAACCAAGAGTCGCAACCCAAGACGATCAACTATATACTTTTGTACCGACCGAGAGTCGCAACCTAATCATTCTAATTTCTTTAATATTATAAAGCGTTAATTTTTGTTTATTTGTATAATTTAGAGGTCTTTTATTGAATAAACACAATTAAGATTAATTCTTGTTCTTGAATTTCAATTCTTTATCGCACGCCACTCGAACCAATCTCAAACTCCTGTGAAGCGCGTTACGCCACGCGTGGAAACGTTACAACTCAGACAATACAACGCAAAAAGGATAGACAGGCAATCCAAATCATTATCCTATTTTTAACGTTGTACCTCCTACAATTCAACGAGGGGCTGCAGAGTGGTATTTCGTTTTATGGAACGTTGTAAAATAACGAAGAGACGAAGGGTCCGAGAAACACGTGTCGTTTGCCTTTCGCGAAGTAAACCCTACTTGACCGCGCCGGTGTTGGAGATCCGTCTGGTTCTCGTCAACGAGCACGCTTTCCAGCGCATCACCCTGTCTCTTTAGATAGCTTTTCGAAAGCGTGGGACTGACCTCGACTTTCGTTACCCTTACACAAGCCGAATCGATGGGGGCGCGAAGCGTTGTTTTCGGTTTTTCGGCAAGGGCTGCCTGCCTGTAGCCCAGATGGCCAAAATTGTTGCCTGTAAGGCCCTTGGGGTCAGTTGGATTTTGGCTTGAGTAAAAAAGAAATATAATTGTTTTCTTACGTCCGGATAGATGTTGTGGTACTCAGAAATGCATGGAAAATTTCACGATCGATATTGCCAGGAAACGGAACCGAACGTTCTACGGGGACGTAGACGTTATTTTTCATTGATCATTCAATGTGATCAACATCTCGGTTACGTTTGTTTATTTTAGATAAAGTCAACCCTACACATCGATGAGGATACCGATTACATATTACTCGGGCGAAATCCCCAAATAGATACATAGCGAGAAATCGAAATACCATCCCGTGACACCTCAATAAAAAAAATATACCGTTCTATTGCAAAAAATTAACTTGACCTTGACATCGCTTCCAGTACCTCATTCATAAAAAAAGTTTATACCATTATGTCCGATGGAACTGATACCAAACAGGAATTTGTATATTAAACAATTTTCACTTATTGGAGTAGTTGATAAGTAATAAAAGGCGTCCCTCGGTTCGAAATTGAATTTGTACGATATAGGTATAGGTATTCAGCGAACAGCATTCTCCGATTCTCGCGGTTACTTTGTCGCTATCAATGGGTCGTAAAAGAGAAGGAGAGAACGGGGGTCGTAGCAGCCGAGTTATTTAGCGGAGGGGGAACACCTACAGGAGTGGTAGTAATGTGTGCGTCAGCGATCTTCATCACGTACACGTTACCACCACTCCTGTAGGTGTTCCTCTCCGCTAAATAATCGGTCCTGCATAATGTTGCTGGCAACCCTGCAGATACACAACAATTTTTCTATAACAATAACGGCTCAACTTTTTTACTTTTAATTTTTTCTGCATAAATATTTTTTTCAAATATTCATAACATTTTCCTGATTATGGCGAGAGCAAACATGATACAATGTCGACAATTACATCGTGTAACGTGTACGAGAAAATCTGTGTGAAAATACGGAATATAATTCGCTTTCCGGGTAGTAGTATCCACAACTACTACATGTCAAACTGTGACTTCATACAAATCTGCACCATAACACATAACTTACCTTTCTCGACGCTTTGTATTTTTGGACAAACGCTTTGCAGACAACGTAGGCTGCTTCACTTTTGCATCACCCTTCGAATAGCGTCTATTCCTTGCATTTGCGGCTTCCTTCTTTGATTCCATGACAACGATGAATGTGAATGATCACACACAGTTATCAGCACTACAGTAACGAACCACGCGGAAATGGAACAATTCACGAATTATGAATATTCCATATATCAATATCCGCGCATCAAATAAAAGCCCGATTGCTTTCTGCGTCTTCACCGTAGTGCAAACGAGAAGAAACTGATCAGCTAGCGTTGTCGCTGCATTAGTTACGGATGCTGAGAGGTTAAACAGAAGATAGTGGGAAAGGAACGGATACACGCGTCCTGTTCCTCTCTTTCTCAACACGATTGGTGGTATGCTGATACATTTACGTAGAATATGTACTTCCGGGAATACTGTTTGGTGCACAGAAATGTGCACAGGAAAGAATTTTTGATTATCCTGTGCATATACTTTGGACGTATTATCGACTTTATTAGCAAAGAATTCATATTTCGTTCTACCATTATCCTTTCCCATTTGGCTGACGGTGAAGGACCACCCCGCAAATATGCGCGGGCGCGCGCCGCGTTTTCAAACCTTTGCGCATTCGAACTTTTACGCGGGCCGATGACGCCCCGCTCGGTCCTTGGTGCGAGTGAAATACAAAATCATGAGGGAGTGAGAACGGCAATTTGGGCCCTATACACCCTTGAGGGTAGCAAAAGCTCGATCGTCAGAAAAGAAGCGACTGTCGAGCAGTAAAGATCGTAAGTACCTTCGCGCTTACTATCCCTGTCTTTTTCACTATATGTGCCGGTTATTAGGAAAGTGGTCCAAGTCCAAATTTTTCGTTTGTTACATTTCACTTATTTTTTACATATTATATCAACGTGATACACGATAAACGTAAAGTTCAATTTCTTTTTTTTATATTTCGACCGACGCCACTTTCATAACAACTGACATACTTTTATATTTTAGTACTTCCAAACCAAGACTGTATTTAGACATATTCCGAGTAAAGTTTTCGATTACCGTCATAGTATTGTTGTAATTTTTTGTGCAAAATCTATCGTGTGAACTGTTGTTGTTTGAGTGTTCGCGTGTTTCTCAAGCTGCGTATCGCCATTTCGAGGCTGCCTCGCGTGGCACACCTCACGGAGTGGAGAGTCTGCAGACTACCTCGACCATGATTACTTTACGAGGCATCAGCCGTCGATTTTTTGTCGTGCTCAAAGGTGCCTCGCGACCCCAAGATCAAAAATCGCATGGCTCGGGCGACACAAATATCATGCTGGAGGTAGCGCGAGACTGTCGCACGAGCCTGCCTCGCAAAGTGATCACGATCGAGGTAGTCTACAGACTCTTCACACCGCGAAGCGTGCCTCGCGCGGCATCCTCGCAATGTCGATACGCAGCTTCACGCTCAGAGATTCGTGCATTCATTCTCACGTAGACTAAGAAAATTATGTTACCATTTACCCGCGAAATGTCTAGAAAAGGTACATACATTCGGGTGGGATGTAGGCTTCCTTTAGTTGAAACTGAAAACAAGTGATGAAAATTAAACAGTTCTTAAACATCAGAAGTGGAAAAATCGGAAATTTTACAATTACAGATATTTTGAAACTTGATAACCTTTACCCACAATTACAAATTTTGTAAATGTTTGAATTTCAAAGCTTTCGAACTTTGATATTCCAGCATTTAGAAATCTGAAGATTCTCCTCATCCACTAAATCTTGGCTAAAGGAAACCTATATTGTGCCCAAATGTACCAACTTGATAAACGTGTTCTCTTCTCAGAATTGGACAAAGTGTAATCTAATTACAAAGTACAAAATACGATTAAAATGTAATTGTGTAATTGATTACACATTTTTTTCTGTAATCGTGAATTTAGGTAGTTGACCACAATTTTGTCAACTATCTAAATTAACGATTGCAGAAAATAATGTGTAATCAATTTGCAATTAGATTACATTTTTCCCAACTCTGACTCTTCTACTGTACTTTCAAATCCATTTTCATTACGTTCAATAGTTTCACTGTTTCTTCAACTCATTTTTAGATGACTGACAAAAACCAGAATCTGGGAAATGAGAAAGGAGTGCCTCCGTCGGGAGGACAGAGTCCGCGCGCTGCGGGTGGCAGCAGGACCGACAGGCGGACTCCCTCCTCGCAACGGAGTCCACGCAACAGGCGGACTCTGTTCTCGCGACGGAGTTCACGCAACAGCCGGACTCCTTCCTCGCAACGGAGTCCGCGACGGGAACTCGAAATCAACTGGATGGAGATGGCGTTTCAATATAAAAAACAGGTATGTAGATACGTAAGCAATCTCACGCAAACATTTCTTACATTCTCATGAAAGTATGAAAACGTCTAGACATTATTGCAGTAATTGATATAAGATTTATGTTTATTTTTCATATTACAGTACAGTGAGCTGAGAAAGGAGCTGGGAAGCACAAATATGGAGGAGGAAGAGGAGGCAGAGGAGGAAGGGGAGGAAGAGGAGGCAGAGGAGGAAGAGGAGGAAGAGGCGCCAAGAATGTGGTTTATTTTAATTAATTTTTGTATCTGAAAAAGGAAATATATAGCATATATGTACCGACAAATTTTTTATTCGAAAGCCTTTCGATATTTATTCGTACTTTAGTCGAGAAATTACGAATAAATACGAGAAAATTATTCATGGCCGACAATTGAATTGCCCATGATTAAATTAATTCAATCATAGCGTTTCAAATAAAAATTGGCTCGGGTTATTTAAGTAATGCCCATCTCTGGTATTTTGCCATATAATTGAGGCAGTGAGAGCAACAACGGACTAACCCACAATTTTTTTTAAATTGAGTTAGTAGCAATAACGTATTCCAATAGGCTCTACTAATCATATGCTTTTTATGAAATTTGAGTTTTTATATGCAACAAATAGTGCTTGACTGTGTCTTTATGGTGTATAAAAATCACATTTTTATCTTTTTTATAAATATGTTAAAAATAATATTTTTGTTTATTGTATGTCCCTGAATCTATTATGCTGGGTGCATAAATGTTGTATGTCCATGCCAGAGGACGAAAATATTCTTGGAAAAATGTGATAATAAATAAAAAGTTTCAAAAAAGTCTTCCTATATCTATCGCGAAGAAAAAAGATCTTCGTTATCTTTTAAACAACGGAATTATTCCTGAATACTATAAGGCATTTATCAATAGCATACCATCAGCAAAATCACAACATGATGTAATTCCAATTCCCATGGACATTGACAAAAATGAAAACTACAAAAATGACAACTGCGAAAATGAAAACGAATAATTACTTTTATATTCTTGTTACTTTCAAAATAAATATCATATTGAAGTGAGATTATTTCCAGTATTATTCCTTTCATTCATTTTTATATAATATCATTTAGTATAGTATGTCCTCCTCTGTACTTGGTTACATATAGCATGTCCATCTTCCAAGTATTATTATCGAATTATTATTATAATTTTGCAGATTCTAACTTATACTACTAATTACATATATTCAGTGATACCTATATTACATATATATGATAATACAATAATGCAAAAAGTATTTATTTAATTATAAAGTACCATTGAATGTTTGAACCTGTTTTTCTCAAAAACGCTAAAAATAAAAATTTTTAATGTAGGTTAGTCCGTTGTTGCTCTAATTGCCTCAATTACTATAATATAAATTCGGCAGCGATTTCAAGTGATGTATGTGTCACGGTAAAAGCGTTAATTTAGTAAATGTATACAATTCCCAGCAGTTCCTAGTCAATGTATGCCTAAAATGCATATAACCTAACCTACAATCGTCCGAAAATGCATACATTGACCGCATCACGCTTTTACTGTGACTCGTGTATCCAGCTAACGCTTCAGGTTTGCTATGATTCCACGTTGGCAGTCCTCCCGAGTAGGCGCCATCTCGTATCCACTACCTCAACTAAATTTGTCACGTGACTTGCTCTGTATTATCGCCAATATGGCGAAAATCGTATTTGGGAATGCAATCACGGGCATACGTTGTTTGTCCTTATATGAGCAGATTTTGTACTGGGTGAGGTCTCATTCGAAAGAGGAAGGTTCAATGCAGCCCGCTCTAGTCATCGTTTGAGTCACAAAACTCTTTTAGTGATCTACAAATACTTGGAATCTGCGAGTGTATTTTGTCGATTTTTTCTGTACTTTGGACACTCATATTATAACATATCAACACAATCTCTTTGAATCATGATCAGAACGGGCTGCATTGAACCTTCATCTTTCGAATGAGACGCCGCCCAGCCCAAAATTTGCTCATATAAGGACAAACAACATATGGCCCCAAACCCATGTTTCGGCCCAGATTGTATCGGAATACAGCGCGCTGCATTACCCGTGTCTACCCCCATAAGTCAAAGGAAGAAAGCACACAGTCTTGATAGCATTGAGTCTATTGATGATAAGGGGTGTGCTGCATTGCTCAGTGCAAATCAGGTATCGCAGGAAAGGTGGCACAGACGTCTGGGACATCTCAATGTCAGAAGCTTATTGATGCTCGAAAGAGATCCACCTAGAGGAATAAATTTCCAAAAAGGGAAGTTTGAAGGATGTATTCCATGTATAAAAGGAAAACAAACATGGAGTGTTTTCCCAAAAGGACAGTGTAACGATTTTAGGCGTGGCGTTAACGCGAGTTACAGGTTTTCGGGATTGGTTCGAGTGGCGTGCGATAAAGAATTAAAATTCCAGAACAAGAATTTAACTTAATAGTGTTTATTCAAGGAAAACACTTTTAAATGATACACGAAAACGTAAATTAATGCCTTAATTCTAAGTAAATTAAAGAAATTAATTATGTTGCGACACTCGGTCGTTACAAAAAGTAAAGCTGATCGTCTTGGGTTGCGACTCTTGGTCGGTACAAAAGAATACCCGGTTGAACGATCGAATTAGAGTAATGTAACTTAAATAATTAATAGCGACGTTTAGTCGAATGAAAGGAATTAGTTTATGGATAATGACTCTCGGTCGATAAAGGAATTAGTTTGTGGATAATGACTCTCGGTCGATAAAGGAATTAGCTTATAAATCTAGGAGATTGAATATGTTTAAGTTGAGAATCGTTGAGTTGTTTCATTAATTCATCAGGGGCGGTATTGCCACCTGGAATAGTCTTGTTCCCTCGTCGCTCAGGAGTAATATTACTAACCTGAGAATAATAATTGTCAATAATTTAGCTTCAACAACTAAGTGTCCAGCAAAGCGGCCTCCAAGGCTGGAACCTCTCGCCAAACCTAGCGACTATGGCCTTAGTTTGAGCGATCAGCGCAGCCAAGTGTCCAGCAAAGCGGCCTCCAAAGTTGGAGCATTAAATTTATGTTGGAATCGGCTATTAGCCTTAAATGATTCTTGCAAAGGCTTGATTGACTTCATGAATCTGAATGAATCTCTCTGGGCTTCCTTGCCCGTATTTATACATATTCGGGGAACTGGGAGCGCACCAATAGGAACGGAGTTCGACTATTACGTGTCAATCATTCTTGTCTCGCTCGATCCGTTCTCCGGTCGGTCTACTGAGCGAGTGGAGAGCGCAGGCGCGCGCGTGGAACGCTCGGTTCCCTCTCTCATTTGCCATGCACAAATTACAATCACTGCTTCTGATCCTTACTCTCGTCGATCCGTTGATCGACTGAGGATCGCGCATGCGTTCGATTCTCTCACTCCTTTACACTCAATTCTCTCTTTCGACACACTCGCGTCTCGGTATCCTGAGCTAATATTAATATTAATCCTAAACACTCTTTATAAACGTAAGAATAATAAGAATATAATAAGAATATAAGTATTTAAGTATTATTAATTAAGTTTATTAACGAAAAAGAAAAGGGGCATGTTTGGGGGTTTGTTACAACAGGCTAAACAAACAATTAAGAAGCTGGAATTGATCCACACAGATATCTGTGGACCAATGACTGAAATTTCTTGGGGTGGAGCGCGTTATATGCTAACCTTCACAGATGATTTTACAAGAAAGGCGTTCTATTATCTTCTAAAGGCAAAAAATGAAACTTTTACAAGGTTTAAGGAGTTTAAGGCGCTAGTGGAAAATCAGACTGGATTAAAAATAAAAAGATTAAGATCTGACTGCGGAACGGAATATTGCAATAATGAATTTGATTGTTTTCTCAGGAAGGCGGGGATTATTCATGAAACCACTGTTCCTTATACGCCGGAACAAAATGGTGTTAGTGAAAGACTGAACCGCACAATAATTGAGAAAGCTAGGGCCATGTTGGATGATGCGAACCTGGAAAAGAAATATTGGGCCGAAGCAGTATCAACGGCTGTCTACCTAAATAACCGTAGCCCTACTAATGCCAAAAAGGGTAAAGTTCCTGAAGAATTATGGTCTGGATCTAAGGTTAATCTTAGTCATCTCAGGGTTTTTGGATGCAAGGCCTATGCTCATATTCCAAAAGCATTAAGGCATAAACTTGACTTCAAGTCGGAGGAACTAATCATGGTGGGATATTTTGAGTCTACAAAGGGCTATTGATTGGCGCATCCCAGTCAACCAGATAAGATAACAACGAGCCGTGATATTGTATTCCTTGAGGACAGTATGTGTGCTGGCGATCCAGTTGTCTCACAGGATCCGGAAGGGGACTTGAATATTGATTTATCCACTCATGTTCAGCAGAACGTTGCACAAAATAATTCGACAATTGAACAAGTAGAATTGGATGATGAAGGTTCCTCAACCTCCTCTGTTGAATCTTCGAAGACTGACAGTGATGCTCCGTATGAAAGTGCTGATGATTCAAGAGTTGATGAACAAGAAAATGTTAATAATGTAAATACAAACAATAGGCCAGCTCGCGTACGGCATCCGCCAAAATGGCTACACGACTATGATACGTCCTGTCAAGCAATAATGATTACACACGACAGAGAACCACAAACAGTAAAAGAAGTTTTTTCTAGTCCTGACAAGGCAGAGTGGTTACAAGCCATGGAGGTGGAATATAGTTCCTTGATTGAAAACAAAGTATGGAAGCTAGTCAAAAGGCCAAAGAATACAAAAATTGTGCAATGCAAATGGATATATAAAATAAAAAAAGGATCAAAATGACACAATGCGCTATAAAGCACGATTGGTAGCCAGGGGTTTTTCGCAGTCTTACGGAATTGATTATTTCGAAACCTTCTCCCCGGTTGCGAGAATCCAATCACTCAGAATGCTGGTTGCTCTCTCTGATCAATGTGATTTTACATGATGATCATTTCGATGTAACCACAGCTTTTTTACATGGTAAACTACAAGAGAGTGTGTATATGACACAGCCAGAGTGTTTCATTAAAAAGGGAGAAGAAGAAAAGGTCTGATTGTTGGATAAGGCTATCTATGGACTTAAACAATCCTCTAGAGCGTGGAATAGAAGCGTAAATGAAGTTCTAAAGGAGATCGGGTACAAGAGATCCAAATTAGAGAAATGTATTTTCTTTAAAAAGAAAGGTAAAACTGTTGTGATAATAGTACTGTATGTGGATGATTTTTATATTTTTCACAACAACAAAGAAGAAAAAAATAAATTGTTTAAAGAATTGGAAGCAAGATTCAAAATAAAAGATCTTGGAGAAGCACAACAATGCTTAGGAATGAGGATCACTAGAGATCAAAAGAATGGAACGATATGTATTGACCAGGAAGAGTATATTCAAACTATTTTGAAGATATTTGGCCTTACTGATGCCAAGAGTGCATCCACTCCAATCGAGGCTAAACTGTCGATTGTTGGATCGAGTAATGAGAGCGTTCAGGTGCCATACCAGAATGCAATTGGAAGTCTGATGTATTTGACCGTGAGTACGCATCCTGATATTGCCTACGTGACCAGCGTCCTAAGTCAATTTAACAATAATCATACCAATGAACATTGGAACTACGTTAAGAGAGTTTTTCGTTATCTAAAAACAACTATAAGTTACAGATTAGTATATAAGAAAGAAAGTAAAATAAATCTTCATGGATATGTTGATGCAAATTGGGGACAGGACCCTCAAGGTAGAAAATCCTATACTGGGTTTATTTTTAAGTTAGCCCAGGTACCGATCTCATGGGAAAGTCATAAACAAAGGACTGTGGCATTATCCTCCTCAGAAGCAGAATATATGGCTGCATCGGATGCTTCAAGGGAAGCTGTCTATTTGAAAAAACTATTGTCGGAAATATTGTATATTAAAGAATTGCAAGTGACACTGAACACCGATAATCAGAATGCAATCAAGATGGCAAAGAATGCAATGTTCCATAATCGAAGCAAGCATATTGACATCAGATACCATTACATTCGAGATGCCGTAGATGAGGGACGGATTCAGCTAATGTACATGCCAAGCGAGGATATGGTGGCTGATGTTCTTACGAAGGCTTTGGGAAGAACCAAGCATGAGAAATGCATTAAGGGCATGGGCGTAAAGAATTACATGGAATAATTCGCCAAGTCATTTCGATGTTTTTTGTTTTTTCGTTTCAGATTAAGGGGTTGTGTTGAGATTCTGATCTGCAACGAGAAAACCGTATCGCAACGCCCTCTATATATGCGTCATCCGGCGCATGTTCGTTCACTACCTCTCAGTATTTCATTTTATACCTTGTATTCTTAACCATAAGTTACTTTATAAATAAACTATTTTTTTAAAATTATAAGTTTTAACAATAACTAAGCAACTGAATAAGTAAGAGGTAGTTTATAATAATTAATTTATGTAACGAAATAGAAAGAAAAAATATACAGAGTGGTTTCGCGGCATGGAAACAAGAGAAGTAGACACTAATCTCTATTTATATCAACTATATAAAAATACGGTAAGTATCGCGTGTTAAATTCGTGTTCCGAATTGAACATCCCGACCGCCATTTTATATTGGGAGCAGAACATTAGTATGCGACACTAGCGGTCGGTACGCAAACTAAAGTATTATATACTTATACAATACTATAGCGCCTAGATAATTACATACTCTATCTGAAACTATTCGAATTTTTCATTTCAGATAATCCTGCTACGAGCTACGATGGTCACCGCAAAACGCTTAAACAAAAAGGAGATCCCGGTCATCGCCTATAAGTCTCAAATCTTTTAATATTCTTTAACGCAAAAATACTGAACTATCCTTTAGATGTACGCTTGACAATAGACTAATAGTTATTAACACTAAACCTACCAGAGCGATCAAATGACCGCTTTTGAGACTTTAATCATAAATGTTTTCTAATTAATACATGACAATTATTTTGTGTTTTATTGCCCCTGCTAAATTCTATATTATTTATAATCAATTGGAAAAAAAATATAACGTTTATTTGAAAAGCGGACACTTGACCGCCATCGGTAGAAATAGGTATATAAAAAATCTCGGTAGGTTTAGTGTTAATAACAGTGTAACGGTTTTTCTAGAAAAAAATTCCAAAGAAGCGCATTGTTTCGACTGCTCTAGGTAGGCGTCCCCCCTTATTGTAGTTCCTGAATAATCTACTAAATTACAGAATTCTTTCAAATTTCGTACAAAACTAATTTGGAATACAAGAAACTCTTGTACAAAGTTTAAAATCGATTTACCACATAGCCATCGAGATATTGTTAATTAAAGTTAATGGATTTTAACACAGTGAAATATGGCGAAATCAAACAAAGAGAGTTATAGTTTCAGTTTTTCTTCTGAAACAGGAAAACCATATTTAAGAAATGTACCAAAATTGGCACAAAAGTACATTGAAATGTTAGGAAATGAATTTATGAATTTCTGCCAAACTGACCACATAGTTTCTTCGTAAATGCCCATAAAAAAATAGGTTTACGTCCAAATTTTTGAGCAGTGAATGTGGCAACGTCGCACAATCGATATGTTTAGACATTTAAATAGCGAACGAAGATTCAGATTCATATGAACTTTTTTCTGACATTTTGGTTATAAAAGACGCTCCGAATGAATGCGGCGTTGTCAGATCTGCTGTTCCAATTCACTACGCTAATCAATTTAATGTTCCATTTTCGTAGGGTAAACCAACCAATAATTGGCCGCATACCAGTGAATGACCATTGGGCAAAGAAATGTCAATTATAAATTTAAAAATTACTATATGTTTATAAATGGAGTGTAGTTGCACGTTTAATATCCCATATTTTTAATTATGCGTATTAAACAAACACTAATAAGTACGATTCTTAATAAAAGTATGCGGTCATTTACTGGGCTTCTCATTCAACAATTCGGTCATTCACTGGTTGGTTTACCCTATTCCTGCTTCTTTCCTTCTCTTTTCGACTGCGATCGTCAAAGTCTGGTCGGTATGGAGGGGGGCCGTTCAGCGTGGCAGCAAGGCGGAGGGGCTCCCGGCTGCTTGTGAGTCGCCAGTCAGTCACCCTGTAAAATAACCCTGTAAAATTTATATTAACATTGAACTTTTTAAAATATATATACATGATGTTAAAAATTATTATTATTATTTGCATAGTATGATACTACTTTATATTTATCGTTTATTATCCAACTCTAATTTGATTAGCATAGTTGGTTAGAAACTACCTTAACTGTACCAAAGAGGAGATGTAATAAGAGGCGTTACACCGGGCGGAACCTTTGAAGTCCTTACTTAACCTTGGCATTTAAATTGGTTGTCTTTTCGAGCGGGATATTCAAATCGACTAAATGTACCTTCCTGTATTTGGCTGATTATTACCGAAGATTGTCGAAGTTCACCGATCATTGCCGAATGGGCATTTAAATTGGTTGTCTAGTGATTTCCCTAGTTTATTTCTGTCCTTGTCGAGTGACGCCTCTTATTATATCTTCTCTTTGACTGTACTCCACTACTCCCTCAACGCACCCGGGTTAATTTTTTTTTCCGCGGCCAACTGTCTTTCCGACGCCCTCTTTATCCAGGACATTATTGCGCCTTCACATTTTTTCTTGGTGTTAGCCACCTTGGCTACTTCTGCCGCATCTTAAACAAGAATTTCCATAAGACATTACATTGAATTCTATATTAATCAATATTAACTATGGTGAAATTTAGGTGATAATTACATATAACTGCTGACGCTAATTTTAAGTTGGCAAAGACCTCCTTGCTCCTCCTCCCGAGCCAACTGTATTTTATTGTTACTTCATTTGTTAAAACGGATCCTAAGACCCGTTTTACAAAATTATACGCATTCGAGCCCTCGAAACTTGCAAATTCGTTCACCTATAATTAAGAAATTATCAAACATTAACGAATTAAGTATAATATTGTATCACAGAAATAATGGAAATATATTTTATAACGAAATATGGTGTTTTACTTACGGCGTCTTGGAAATTTTTGGGGTCCTTTAAAATCTCCTCCAATTCTTTTACTTGGTCCATTGATGTCAGGGGGAATTGTAAATGACTACATCTAGAAAAAAATGTTTGATCCGCCACTGGTGGTGGTAGCGGCTGTCGTTGATTTTCGAATACTGTCAGGCGCTGTATCATTTCCAGCTGTAATGTTCTCTGAATATTCATTTGGTACATCACACTTGATAATTTTGCATTAATTGCAGACAGCGTTTCCATTATTCTGCAACTGGGGCCTGCACCTATGTTTTCTGAAAAATTATTTATTACATCTTATATTTTTTCACTGTAGCTTTCCAACTATCTCCGCATAGAATAGAATTATCTTTATACACATATATTGACTTACCAATTTCAATGTTGTTGCTGGATGGAAAAGTTTCCTCCTGGCTTCCACAGCTGGTGCTGGGGAATACGCTTTCCTCTAAACACCAAAATTATTTTTGTTAAAGAATTCTGCTGCAAACATTAAACATATATATATATTTTATATCTCGCGCCCTCAGCAGTCGTCACTCGTCAACTCTGGTAAGCTCGAATGCAATCGAATCTCAATCGGCCACAATCGTTTGAGCTGAGTGTGTTGTAGGATTCTTCGGGAACTAGCGTCCGATTCCAAGGAGTGGGACCGATGCCCGTGGAATGCTGAAGCACTCTGCTCAGAGGATGCGTTTAAGTTTGGACTCAGGGATTAGAATAATTAAAAGAAACTTTATATTCAAGGTTGAACAAATATATATATATATATATATATATATATATATATATATATATATATTGGTGTGGTTTAACAAATACGTCTATTCAGAATTAACTCTCGCAACGGAATGAATGATCTTCAATTTCGGTTGTTAACATAAATAATCAACTACATTTGTTTTCTAATGAGCGTTTACATAATTCGGTGATGATTAATAAAAATTACAATTATAACGAGTGTTTGATTACCTAGCCATGAATATATTTAATTGCATAATTTTAGTATAAAGGAATAAGAAAAACCAACAACTTCACGAAGTTCCCCCTTACTTTAATTCAAATTTCCCTCCGAATGAAAACCTACGTTCACATCATGGCAAGGTAACGGGAATACAACATTCGATTTATGTTTCGCGCTCTTTTGGTTCATGGTGAACTGACGGATACACAACAAGTGACAAGCCCGATTTTAACGAAACCGCCTTGCATGTATTTAACTCTTCGAGTATATTTGACAATGCAGACTTGTCGTACATTTTCGAGTGCTAGCACGTGCAAAAATTACATCGGATTTGTTTTGAAACTTTCTACACATTAAATTCGGCATCCTAGAAGAATTAGAGTATTAGGAATTACATAGTTTCAAGTAGAAAGACGTGCAAACATAACCTCCAAGCGTTGTCGGGACCGCGTACGAAATAGAACCTCTCTAAGAACCAGTTAATTGGCCGTGAAAATTACGGCAGTTCGAAATCTTTAGACCTTGCTATGCAGGCGTATTCATAAAGCGAGAACCTGTGGGGTTACGTCGAAGGAACGGCCTAGTACGAAAGCGAACATAATAATTCTCAAGGTAAGGAAGCAGAATTGTAGACACATCTAAAACGCATCTACTGTAAATAAAGCGTAAGAAAAATGTGAAAAATGTATTGTTACTAATCCACAAGGGCAGATGCTGGCAACTACAGCGCTGCAAGATGGAATTTGTACATTAAGTACTGCGGAAGAAGAGGCATTTTTAACAAGGGAATCTGTGAAAAAACACGATTTTTTTTATACAAAACGCCTAGGACAGAAGATAACTTCAACAGAAATAATATGATGGAACTGAGCGCAAAGTAGCAGGAACGGAATTAGAAAATTATAAGTTCAGAGAACCAACCGTGTGAAATATGTGTCAAGGTAGGCATGCAAAACACTTATTAGATTTAATATGCACCACTATTTGCGGTTCCATGTCATGGGAATCCATTGGCAAAGACCAAAAATCAAATACTCAATATACAAGCAAAACATCCCATACAGCACACAACCGTCCTAAAAGCGTCCGAGGGACGTCCGTCCCAGTCGTACCTTACGTCCCAGGGACGTCCCAGATTTCCCACGAACGGCTTATATACGTCCTCTGAACGACGAATGTTACAAAAAAAGTAGTCCCAGGTACGTTTCGCACACAGCACACAGCCGCCCTAAAAGCGTCGCAGGAACGTCCGCCCCAGTCGTTCGGAACGTCCCAGGGACGTCCCGGATTTCCCACGAACGGCTTACAAACGTCCTCTGAACGACGAATATTACAAAAAAGTGGTCCCGGGTACGTCTTTAAGGGGGTAGACACGTCACGTGACCTGGCCGATTTGGCAGGTCGGTATTGCAGCAGGTTTTTTCTGCACAGAAATGGTAATACCCATAGATACGCGGCTGCCTGCTGAACGCGAGAGGGAGCTGTTTGCTATTTCCATATTCTATTCTGAATGTGGAAAGAAATTCTCAGCTGTTGCGTTGTACTTGTAAAAATTTAAACGGAAAGTCTGCTGGTACTGCAAACGTAGAAAATTCATTGTACATTTTAATTACTTGAAATCTTACGTGAAACATTGTTTGCACGATTGAAAGCCCGTTTCGTTAAAAATAGTCCGATTTAAATTATTTTCTGTCAATTTAATCGGGAGAATGCCAGGAATCCATTCGTGTCACTTTCATATTGATACGATGAAAAATAAACAAATTCTGTTTCTAGTAAAATCTCGTTAGCCGCTCGCTGGTCGGGACCGGCGGTGAGCCCGTATCGTGAACGGAGTCCTAATTCCTAGTGTGAGTTTCTCGCTTCTTTCTGGCCGAAGGGGGGAGCGAGATGGAATGCTTTGCGTGTGCGGCGGGCGTGCGCGATGATCGCAAGCGCTTACGAG
The DNA here is from genome assembly GCA_944738655.2 of Andrena hattorfiana. NCBI lineage: Eukaryota > Metazoa > Arthropoda > Insecta > Hymenoptera > Andrenidae > Andrena > Andrena hattorfiana. Next base: position 27,083,868 of record OX122894.2, on the reverse strand, counting down.
TTACGGTGAGCATGGGAACCGCTTCGCAAAATCTTGACGCAGGCCCGGCTCAAGTCTTTTTTACGCCCTAGACGAACTTGTCAAATTGCGCCCTTTATTATAATATATTTATTCAAGTACATTGATGTCCTTACTCTTAATTTTTACTCGTAGTATAAAACCGTTGTAGTACAATTTGTTGTATTTCATTTACAAATTTATTTTTAACAATGCCAACAATGAAAATACCATTTTGCACCTCTTGTCAACCTTTTGCCCTAGCAGTTACCCATTTTTTCAGAGTAAAGTCATAAATAATCTCAAATAAATGTATTATAATAAAGGGCGCAATTTGATAAGTTCGTCTAGGGCGTAAAAAAGACTTGAGCCGGGCCTGCGTCAAGATTTTGCGAAGCGGCTCATGCATGCTGCATGACTTGTGACCATCGCGCACGCCTCTCGCGCGCACAAACGACGGAGTGTCGGCGTCCGAAAGACGGAGCGAGACAAAATATCAACGCGTCGTCTGCTCGTACTGTCCTCGCTCGCTTTCAGTGCCTTCGCTCGCTCTCGCCTTCGCCGGACAAGACTGAAACAGAAGTGGTGGGGATAGCGAAAAGTCCGTATTGTGTACACCAAACCGAGACCGTAGCGAGACTTTATTGTAATTGATGACACATCACCAGGCAACGGTGATCTCGCGCGGCTCGGACCACAAAGGTTCTCGTCGGTTATTCGAGCTTCTAAGATCGTATTCAGATATACCCTTCTGTGGCCACGGATCTCCAACTGACAAATCCACGATCGACAGATGGTGGTGGCTGATTTCTCTTCGATCGCTGTTCACGAAAATGAATCAACCGGCCAATTTATCTGCATGCAATCTTAGGATAAAAATGCGATGACAGATGAAATAGTATTCGAAGCTCAAGATGAAAGGCCTTCGAATAATCAAAGGAAACTAAATATCCGAAGCTAAACAGAATTTTAGATTTAGGGTACACACACCCTCCCCGAAACCTCGTGTCGATCGGCCACTGGGGCCATTCGGAAGTATATTCTTTTATTTAAATAATGCCCATCTCTGCATAGGACCGTAAAGAATTACAAAAGAAAATCAGGGAGTCAACTGTTGACCGATTTGGAGTCTTTTCCTTGTTACATGTTACACACAATAGCCGGAAGAATAATAATAAGAGCAATAATTGCAAATAATTGCCAGAACTTCCACATTCTGAAAATATGATATCAGTAAATCAATATTTCCAGTATTAGTAAAAAAGTTCCAATTTCTCTTTTCGTATTTTAAATAATGTGATCATATAATTATAACATAAATTCGACAGCGATTTCAAGTGATGTATATGTCACGTCTTCGCGACGGAGTCCGGCTACTTGTTCGACTCCGTCTTGAGGACGGAGGGTGTTTGCCGCTTGGACTCCCCGCAGACGGAGTCGCTTCCTTTTCTCCCTTCTGATTGTTTTCTTTTCCAGACATCTAAAAAAGGAGTCGAAGAAACAGTGAAACTATTGAACGTAATTAAAATGAATTTGAAAGTGCAGTAGAAGAGCCAGAGTTGGCCAAAATGTAATCTAATTACAAATTACAAATTACGATTAAAATGTAATTGTGTGATTGATTACAGATTATTTTCTGTAATCGTTAATTTAGGTAGTTGATCACAATTTTGTCAACTATCTAAATTAAGGATTGCAGAAAATAATGTGTAATCAATCGCACAATTACATTTTAATCGTAATGTGTGATTTGTAATTAGATTACATTTTGCCAAACTCTGAGAAGAGTACACGTTTATCAAGTTGGTACATTTGGGTACAATAGAGGCTTCCTTTAGCCAAGATTTAGCGGATGAGGAGAATCTTCAGATTTCTAAATGCTGGAATATCAAAGTTCGAAAGCTTTGAAATTCAAAGATTTCCAAAATTTGTAATTGTGAGGTTATCAAGTTCCAAAATATCTGTATTTTTAAATGTCCAACATTTATAATTTTAAAATTTCCGATTTTTCCACTTCTGATGTTTAGAAACTGTTTAATTTTCATCACTTGTCTTCAGTTTCAACTAAAAGAAGCCTATATTGCACCCGAACGTATATACCTGTTTTAGACATTTCGCGGGTAAATTATAACATAACTTTCTTATTCTACGTGAGAATGAATACACGAATCTCTGAGCGTGAAGCTGCGTATCGACATTGCGAGGATGCCGCGCGAGGCACGTTTCGCCAAGTGGAGAGTCTGGAGACTACCTCGATCATGATAACTTTGCGAGGCTGCTGCGCGAGGCACGCTTCGCGAAGTGGAGAGTCTGGAGACTACCTCGATCATAATCACTTTGCGAGGCTGCCGCGCGAGGCACGCTTCGCGAAATGAAGAGTCTGGATATTACCTCGATCATGATCACTTTGCGAGGCAAGTTCATGCGACGGTCTCGCACTACCTCCAGCCTGATATTTGCGTCGCCCGAGCAAGCGATTTTTGATCTTGGGGCCGCGAGGCACCTTTGAGCACGTCGAAAAATCGACGGCTAATGCCTCGTAAAGTAATAATGGTCGAGGTAGTCTCCAGACTCTCCACTCCACGAGGTGTGCCACGCGAGGCAGCCTCGCAATGGCGATACGTAGCTTGAGAAACTTTACACAAAAAATTACAACAATACTATGACGGTAATGAAACTTTACCCGGAATATGTCTAAATACAGTCTTGGGTTGGATGTGAAATGTTGAAATATGTCAGTTATTATGAAAGTGGCGTCGGTCGAAATTGAAAAAAAAAAGAAATTGAACTTTACGTTTATTATGTATCATGTTGATATAATACGTAAAAAAGAAGTGAAATGTAATAAACGAAAAATTTGGACTTGGACCACTTTCATAATAATCGGCATATACATATAGTGAAAAAGACAGGGGTAGTAAGCGTGAAGGTACTTACGATCTTTACTGTTCGGCAGGCACGCGTATTTCTGACGATCGAGCCTTTGCTAGCCTCAGCGTTGCCAGAAAACAATCGCCGGTGCGGTTCACGCACACATTACCACGACTCCTGTAGGTGATCCTACTACACAACTTGCGAATTCTTTCCTGAAACCGCTGGACAGGGCCCAAACTGTCTTTCTCACTCACTCAATATTTTATATTTCACTTGCACCAAGGACCGAGCGACACGTCTCGGCCCGCGTAAAGGTTCAAGTAAGTATATACAGAGGATAATCAAAAATCCTTTCCTGTGCACATGTCTGCACCAAAAAGAATTCTCGAAAGTACATACTCTATGTAAATGTATCAGCACACACCAATCCTAATGAGAAAGAGAGGAACAGAACGCATATATCCGTCAGTAGTATAGCTATGGGGATTCTAACTCAGGTCCTCTGAGGGGAGCGCGGGGGCGGGGGGAAGTGAGGGCGCGCGGGGGAGCGCGGCGGAGAGAAACATGGGCGCGGGGCCTGCGGGGAGTGGAAGAGCGGTTGCGCGCGCACGAGCCGCGGAGTGGGGGAAGCCGCAACCGCGGAGGGGATCAGTCCGGGCCGAGCCGCCGCGGAGACCTGACCCACCGTCCCCGAAATTTTTCAAAGGGAGGGAATGACCCCCGAAAAGTCTTTTTCAGACGTTGGCCCGCCCCGAAAATTTTTTCAGACCTAACCCAGGGAGGGGACGGTCCCCGAAATTTTTTTTCCAAACCAACATGCGTCGGAAATTGTTTAATAATTTATTTTTTATCCGAAATTGTTTCGGACGATGTCGGGAAAGATCGATGTTCTTTTCTTTTACGCACCACGTCTTCGGGACGGAAAGAGAGAGAGCATTACTTTAAAGCTAAATTCGGAGGAGGGAAAGAGAGAGAGAGCATTACTTTAAATCTAAATTCGGAGGGTGGGAAAGAGAGAGCATCACTTTTAAAGCTAAATTCGAGAGAGAGACAGCACTACATAGCGGTACAATCGCTTTCGTTCTAAAAATTTTCAAAATGATTTTAAATCTTAGCGTCGCAGCGTATCGCGCGATCGTGTGTAACTTGACTCCCCTGGAGCAGCCGCGTGCGATGACATCATTTTGGCGGCGCGAAGAATGAAATAGAATTATGCGACGTCAGCAAATCTTAAAATTATGTGGCGAGGAGAAAGACGGGTAAATAAATGGAGAAATAATATAGGTTTAAGAAATTTATTATAAAATTAAAAGAATACAATCTAACATTTTTTTTTCCTACGAGCATAGGCTAGAATATCATTGATGGCGCATGCTACCAGTTCGCAATCTACAAGATAATCCTCGTCGTAATATTCGCTATCACGTATTATTTTAGCAGCGCTGCGCGCAACTAATGTTTCACACGCAACATCGCTCTGCTGTAGCACGTTGACAAAAGTTTCAAATTTTACTCTCACATCCTCTGCAGTTTGATGCAGGCGCGGATACACATAGCTTATGCATGGCTCAAGATTACATAAAAATGATACTGTATTCAGTTTGAAATACAGTGAGTTATCAGCTCGCATCATCTTTACAATCGATGAATCAAAGATCCGAAGAAATTCCACCGTTAATTCATCAATCCACATCGAAGGTGATCCAGGTAATTGTGCACGTTCTTCGATGGTTTCACGGCTGTCGAATAGCACATTCCATGTATGCCATGGTAATATAAGATGATTCCCATGATTATCGCCGAGAAGAACTTCAACATCAGCCATAGGTCCTACGTTGATTCCAATTTCCAAATATTTGCTGCCCATGGATGTTGACGCGTATCTTCTGACCATGATACGCGATCCTCGGCGCGGACTAAGAGAACAATCAAAGCTATGAAATTGTCCACTCGTATCAGGAATACAATTTTGAGAATATGCGAAAATTAAGTCTTACCTGTCAAATGTATTATCCCCACATGGAGCTACGCCATCATCTCGCACGATCGGAACATAATAATTCATACGTTCAACGTTTCCTTCGACACTGGTACTGCACATTTTTTTTTTCAGAGCACTATTTGTTCCGTCGAAAGTCACTGAGGGTACTGAGCGATTGATGGAATAGCGACCGGGAGACAGGCTTAAATAGCGGTACAATTGGTTCCCCCACCACCGCATTTTATTCTAAAGCTACCAATTTTTCCATAATGTTTTTCAATCTTAAAGTCGCAGCATATCGCACGATTGTATGTAATTTAATCCCCATCCTCAAGGATAAAAGTCTCGACACGTGTTGAATGTAATATAATACCTGTGGAAGCGCAGAATCTTAGAATTATGCGGTGTCAGCAGAAACTGTGTCGGATGATTTTGCGCGCTAATTCGTCATACGCGTGAATCATAGAAAGAATTATGCTGTATCGGCAGAAACTGTACAGAACCATGTTGGGACGGATTGTCGTTTTTTTTTGCATGCGGTGCATTCGAGGGAGGGGGTACGCCAAAAGAGTTAGACAGAGATACCAAATCGTGGTATCAGTCATAAAAGCATGCTCCGAACTGCACAAAGTCTCAAATCGTTGCAACCTGTTGCGCGTAAAAGACGTTACATATACAGTCCATTTACAATCACTCCATTTACAATCATGGAATTCGCGCAAGTAGAACATCAATTGCGGGATCAATCTGCACGATTGAGTTCGCGTGAAGAATACCTCGCGTGGGACGAACGGTGCAACGAGTGCATCGAATCTTTAGAAGAACACAGCCGAGTGAAACGCCCGCGACTATCGATCGGTATTCAACAATCGTTGGTTTGCAAACATTCGTTGCGCGGACGTTTCGTGCGCGAAGGTGCTGGACATTCGAGTACGGGACTTTTGTGGCGCGAAATAGACACTGCGTTCGATAGTCGCGTGTTAACCGGTGCCGTGCTCAATTCGAACTATATCGAGCCGCGCAACTTCCTCCAGGATGCGGCGACCATTGTGTTGGAGCACGTGCGGGGCGCTTTGAGAAAACGTCGAAACCTCAAAGTGAACACTGTATTCAACGGCGAATTTGTGGCGGGTGACAAGCATACTTGCAAAAGCATCAACACCCGGAACTGTGAACTCTTCGACACATCCGATCTGCAAGAGTGGTACCAGCGATGCGTCGTCGAACCCACCCTGGCATCGCTGGAAGAGTTCCAGGAACGCGACAGCGGATGGGCATTGACGCGAATCCTCAACCTGACCGTCAATGTCAATAAGTACAATCCGCTGCGCGCGGGGTGCCATCACAAGTTGCCGCGGGAAATATCGCTGAAGAAGGCAACGATCAGTGTGCAATCCCCGGACAATGCGTGTTTCGCGTGGGCAGTGGTAGCCGCTCTCCATCTTACGGAAAGAAATGCCGATCGCCCAAGTTCATATCCGCCATATGCTTCCGTATTAAATCTCCAGGGCATTGAGTTTCCAATGTCCCTGGAGCAAATTGGGAAGTTTGAGCGGTTAAACGAAATCTCGATCAACGTCTATAGCTTCGAGGCGGAGAAGACGAAGACGGTCTTTCCGCTGCGTCTCACCAGCCACAAGAGGGATCGGCACATCAACCTGCTCTACATACCGAATGATGGAGATGTAGGACACTTTGTATGGATCAAGGACTTGTCCCGGCTGGTGAGCATGCAGCTGAGCAGACATAGGACAAAGAAATTCATCTGTGATCGGTACGTATAGAAACATATGAAATGTTAAAATGCCTCGCGAAACAAATTAAATAAAAAATTTTTTTGTTTTATTACAGATGCATGCACTACTTCGGATCCGCCGAGAAGTTGGAGCTTCATTCGCTGGACTGTGGCAAGATGAACGACTGCGCCATCCTGCTGCCCAGCGAAGGAAACAATCTCCTAAGGTTCAAGAACCACAACATGAAGGAGCGGCTCCCCTTCGTGGTGTACGCCGATCTGGAGTGCATCATCGAGAAAACAGAGGACAGCCACCGAATGGGTGATGATAATAAATTACACACGTATCAACACCACGAAGTTCATAGTATAGCCTATTACATGCATTGCTCGTACGATACATCGCTATCGGTGTATCGATGTCGCCGCGACGCGGATTGCGTTTCATGGTTCGTCGATGAACTAAAAAATTTTGCAAATTTCGCCAAACCCATCCTGACCAGCAATGTTCCCATGCTTGATTTAACCGCCGAACAGTTGATGGCATTTCGCGATGCAACACATTGTCATATTTGCGAAGAAACATTCGAGGCTATCGATGTACGAGTCCGCGATCATTGTCATCTATCCGGGCGGTTTAGAGGTCCAGCACATTCGGAGTGCAATTTAAATTATAAAAATGCGTTTTACATCCCCATAGTTTTTCATAATTTATCAGGCTACGATTCACATTTTATTATCGAGGAAATAGCTACCGCTTTCGAAGGTCACGTCGACGTATTACCCATAACTAAAGAAAAGTATATTTCTTTCATAAAAGATGTCGAAGATACGGCTGACTCAGACTCACGAAATTGTATTAAATTGCGATTCATCGATTCGTACAAATTTCTCAACACCAGTCTCGACAAATTAGCATCTTTTCTTAGCACAGATCAATTAAAAATTTTACGATCCAAGTTTGAAACATTATCCGTCGAGGATTTCAATTTACTGACGCGAAAGGGTGTCTTTCCGTACGAATACCTTGATTGCGCGAATAAGCTGCAGGACCCATGCTTACCACCGCGCGAATCATTCTACAGTTCGTTAACGGGTGAGACTGTATCCGAGAGTGATTACGCGCACGCCGAGACTGTCTGGCAGCGTTTCGGCATTAGAACCTTGGGCGAATACAGCGATTTGTATTTGAAAACAGATGTGTTGTTATTGGCAGATATTTTTGAAAATTTTCGCGAAAGTTGCATCAAGAGTTACGGACTAGATTCGGCGCATTATTATACTTTACCCGGTTTCACATGGGATGCCATGCTAAAACATACCAAAATTACATTCGAATTGCTCACCGACGTCGATATGGTCATGTTTATCGAACGCGGTATACGTGGGGGTTTGAGTCAATGTTCCGGAAGATACGCACATGCCAATAACAAGTACATGCCATCTTACGACGCATCGGAAGAGTCATCGTACTTGATGTACTTTGACGTGAACAATTTGTATGGATGGGCAATGTGTCAGCCTCTGCCATATGCTAAATTTCAATGGGTCGAAGATGTTGAAAAATTTGACGTGTCTTCGATCGCGGTCGATTCGCCCACGGGATACATTCTCGAGGTAGATCTGGAATATCCACAACGTCTGCACGACGCTCATGCCGATCTACCGTTCTGCCCGACGCGTGCCAAACCACCTGGCAGCAGACAGGACAAGTTACTCGCGACGGTATACGATAAGCAGCGTTACGTCATCCATTACCGCAACCTGCAGCAGTGCACGCGTCACGGTCTTCGTATTACAAAGATACACCGCGTGCTTCAATTCGCTCAATCTCCCTGGCTCCGCGATTACATCGAACTCAATACACGGTTTAGAACAGGCGCGACAAACGACTTTGAAAAAAATTTGTACAAATTGATGAACAACGCGGTATTTGGTAAAATTATGGAAAATGTTCGAAATCACGTGGACGTAAAACTTTTGACACATTGGGAAGGGCGATATGGCGCGGAGGCAATGATCGCGAAACCGAATTTCCATAGCAGAAGTGTTTTTTCGGAAAATTTAATAGCTGTTGAATTGCGAAAACTCGAGGTGAAATTCAACAAACCGATATACGTGGGTATGTGCATTCTGGACATATCAAAAATTTGTTTGTACGAATTTCATCACGAGTACATGTCTCCCCTGCACGGACTAAGTTGTAAAATTCTATACACAGACACGGACAGTCTCATTTACCACATTCGATGCAACGATATCTACGAGACCATGAAACGCGATATCGATAGATTCGACACAAGCGATTATCCTATCAACAATCCATATAATATGCCCCACTTAAATAAGAAGGTTCCAGGGCTGATGAAGGATGAAAATAACGGTGCGATAATGACCGAGTTCGTAGGTCTTAGAGCGAAAATGTATGCACTCCGCGTAGACGGCAAAAAAGATACGAAAAAGGCGAAAGGCGTCAAGACCAACGTCATAGCCAGAACGATAACTTTCGACGACTACGCGCAGTGTTTGCAAAGGGAGATCGAAATGGTTCGCAGACAATCGTGCATACGGTCTAAATTGCACAAAGTGTACACCATTTCGGAATCTAAAATCGCTCTAAGTCCGTACGACGACAAGCGGCATATCGTACCCGATTCGACCGACACTCTGCCCTGGGGACATTATAAAATACCATTGTAAAAAACTATTGTGTTTATTATAAATAGTGGAATTGTGTAATATAAAATTGTTCACTCATGCATAGAAATTATAAATGGTGGAATTAATGTGTAAAAATAAAAAAAATTGTTCACTCATTTACATATATATATATCATTGTATTTATTGAATCATGTATTATTATGTTACAATACATTATTTTTATTTATCCAAGAATTGTGTGATTTATCAAACCCCAGCCACTTGACGTATACCTTATCCCCCTTCCTGCGCAACACTTTTTCCACCAGATATACATCAGGATCGGTGACGCGTTGCAGCTCGTGTTCATAGAATCCTCCGGCAACAGGTTTTGCACAGGAATCGACGAGCAGATACGTCGCGGGATTAGTTGCCTGTACTTTGGCTATCTTGAACACCTCCGTTGTCCAATTCGGCGTATAGCCTTTATCGAAGATGGTTTTAAATTTGCTCACGCGCACAAACTCGCCCAACTTGAATCTCGCCGGAGCAGCGATCTTTATGTTGCTGTATACGGTGGATAGCAGCTTGTCGGCGGTCGCAGCGGTAACATCGCGAGGACGCATTCCGATGGTTCTATGTTTTCGTGCGTTATACTCTGCGAGAAGACGCGATAGCGAATCGATCCATCTGTAGGTTCCATTGAGCGTAAACATTTTCCACATATTGTTCTTCAAAGTTCGATTGAAACGTTCTACGACGGAGGCCTTCATCACCGAATACGTCGAATAATGATTAATATCATGTTTTGTCAAGAGTTTCTGCACATCGGCGTTGTAAAATTCTTTTCCTTGACCGGTTTGCAAATTTTTCGGATATCGATCTCTAAATATCTTTGCAAACGCTTTAGTCACCTCAGCACCACTTTTAGTCTTGAGCGGCACCGCCCATGCATACTTGCTCAACACATCGATAACGGTGAGTATGTAGTGGTGGCCTTGGTTGAATCGCGAGTATGGACGCATTTCTACAACGTCAGCTTGCCACAGATCGTCGTATCCATGCACTATGACGCGCCTCCGCGGGAAATGTCTTCGAGCTGGAGCATGCAATTCCTCAACAAGTTGTCGCTTCTTGGGACCATGGTTTTTTTTACTCTTGGATTTCGATACTGGCTGCATGTTTGATCGCAGAGGTGTCTTTGACACGAATGATGCGATAATTATCGTGTACATGCATTATGTGCTCCCAATCGGCCCGGGGACAAGTTCAGCCGCCTCGCATGATTCTCCTTCGCAGCGCTGCTGTGGGATTGAATTTGACGCCTGCGATATCTTTTTAACGCTGTTTTGCAACGTCAGCATATCTCTTTGAAACACGACCAGCTTCCTCTCTAATTCTTCCTGCTGCTCTCTCAAAAGTTTAATGCTCTTTTCCATGTATAGTTTATTAACGGCATCGCTGTCAGCCACCGGCTGAGCTACGCGTCGTATCTTGCATGATTTTGCATCAAAGTCGGCACCGTCCACACAAAGAGCGTTATCTCGCATATAATTTCGAAGCATGCCGCTCCATTTGTAATAGTCCATTCTAGCTGCTCCACTCTTCTCGAGCGATACTCCAAATTTGTTGATCGGCATCTCGATGCATACAGTGCAAATCATCGACGTGTGGTTTAATTTATAATGAGGCCTACCTCGCGGAGTTCCTCGATAATCGATAGAATTTCGGGATCGTGGGAGTTGTTACCCGCCTGACGCGACGCTTCAAGCAAACGCAATCGATCCACCAACTCGTTGGGATCGTCCCAGTGCACGTAATCGATCTTGTTGTCGTTTACCATCATCGCTAGCGGTGTCCTTAGACCTTTTCCTGCTTTACTCGTTGATGCGCGGGGGACTAGTGGTGCAATTACATGTTTGTACTTGTATCCCTTGTTACCCAATATGGGTTTTTGAGCACAATGACTGCGTCTGTAGGCATTCGTCGCCAGCAGTATACTTGTGTATTTTTGTTTATCAGCATCGGTGTACAGGGCATCGTCGGTAATTCTCTTGAAAATCAGTTCGTAAAGGCCGGGCGTTCCTTTGTATTTTACACCACCGATGATTATATTATCATCCTTGTCCATATCGAAAGCCTTATCTCCAAGCATCGTTCCACTATTGCCAAAGTATACGCCGTACACATAGTCAATTGTTGTATCCTTATCCATACTTAGGATGGCGCTCATGTATTCTTGCCCCAGCGGACCGAAATGGTTGCGAAACGTTTCTTGTCCCTCGGATGTTTGAAGTTGCTGTCTAATAGATGTTACAAACGACTCATCTGGACTAGTTTCGAAAACGTCGTCATCAATGGTTGTGAGCGATTGTACATCGGTATTTATTGGTGTGGGAGGAACCGAGGAATCGTTTTGTCGTTTTCGCTTCGATTGAACTGGTGTGGAGGTTATGAGTGAATATTCCGATGATGTGTGTCGTTTCTTCTTTGTCTTGCGCGATGTGCTCCATTTCGACTGGATTTTTGTTTTAGGCGTTAATGTTTCATTCTCTTCAACGTCTATGCTCGTCAGCGGTGATGTGTCAGCTTCTGCCGCTGTGGTATTTTCCACGATATGTTTCAAGGGTTCGACGATAGGTTTAAAGTATCTCTCCAACGCGATATCTTCCTCCATCTTGCCAGACTTCAAAGCCTGATGTTTCTTGCGAATGGCTTCGCTGGTTTTTGCAATTTCCTTCGCTATTTTCTCACGATCCTTAATCTCCAGACTATCGATATCAATCATCATTGTGCAGCAGACGTTGCTTTCCCACCGACAGGTTGATGACAATTGACCATCTCACGGTACGGCGAACTCGTTAAATCCCTTTCGATAACGTCCACTGGACATCGCGCTATCCTTGTCTATTACCACGAAACCATACTCTCGTTGCCAACAATTATGACACAGCACGCAGAAATCCTCGTAAGACATATCAGTATTTACATGATCGTTGTACACATGTTTCAAGTTGGTACCATCCTGCTTAAACAGAATCAACAGATTGGCATTGTCGCGTATAAGATGTTTGGGAATCTTTGCATACGTCTGACAGAGATAGAAGCAGTCAACGTTCAAGTGGCGCCCCATTGCAAAGTATTCCCTTATCGTATCTTGCTTGTCGCATGCCACGTCATCAAAGATAAAAATGGAATTCGGAAGCGATTCGCTCGGTGGGATGACATCACTGTTATTCGAAAACGTAAAGTAGCCAATTTCATCTATCGGAGCCAATAAATTCTCCAAATACTGGTATTTCGGCTGTTGCAACGACTTGAAATACACGTACACGTTCTCGAAGCGAACGCCGTGAGGACTTTCCAACAAGCTCACCAGCACGTTGGTCTTTCCACAATTTGATGGGCCACAAATGAGACACCGTATAGTGTTTGGTAGCATGCTACCATGTTTGCGCTTTGTTTTCGAGGGCATCACTCGTGATTTATCGCCAAAATTTGTCACGCGTATCGTCACAGGCTGTCGCACGAATCGCATCCTCTCCGCAAACTGCGAAAAATAATTTTGATACATCGAAGCGGTGACGCGTTCTATTTATAGGTCCGCGCCGAAGCAAAACAGCTCAGTGTTCAAAATGCTTCTGGTCCTGTCGGATAATTGTGATATTCGAGACTTAACCTCTGAACAGTTGAAATATATACCAAAGATTATTCTACTGCGAGAGTTCGAGAGATACATTGATCAGTTGTGGGACAGACTCCCCGAGCATATAAAAGCCGATTCCGAGGTTCAGCAGTATCGTCGGTGTCTGGAACATTATATTCGCCCTTGGCAGCGAACGCATATCGATGGTCCAGCACCATTGATTAAAAACTGTAGCGAATGTCGCCGATGCGAGTGAAGAAAGGTTGTGGTTTGTTAAATCGGGCGATAAATGCGCTACCTATCGAATTACATATCCCGGGATACCAGTTTTGCGGCCCAGGAACTCATCTGGCAAAACGATTGGCTAGAGGTGATCAAGGTATCAATCCGTTGGACGCAGCGTGTCGCGAACACGATATTGCATATTCACGTAGCAACGACCTCGGCGAAAGGCACGCGGCAGATAACGTACTCGCTGACAAAGCGCGAAAACGCATCGTTGCGCGTGACTCGACTCTGGGCGAAAGAGGTGCTGCTACAGCTATTTGGGCAGCTATGAAGGCCAAGACGAAAATCGGAATGGGGATGAAAGCAAAATTGCGCAAAAGGATTCCAAAGAGAGCACCGAAAAAGCGGATTCTTCCGATAGCAAAACGGGGTGGTATATTACCACTTCTCCCGCTGCTAGGTGTTCTCGGATCGTTAGCTGGTGGAGCGGCGGGGATAGCCAAGGCGGTAAACGATAATAAGGTGGCGCAACATCAGCTGCAGGAAATGCAACGTCATAATCGCTCCATGGAAGGTCGTGGACTTTATCTCGCACCATACAAGCGCGGACAGGGAATATCGAAACGAAAAAAAAAAACGTCGAAAAGAAAATAAAAATCCCCGCGGGCGTAACTACCGACGCGCAATTGGAGGAGTTTGCAAAACGTATGCGTATTCCATTCTTTAGAGGTGTTTTTATGCGTAACGCGCTACCAGCCGGAGGAGTACGTCGAAACGAGAGCGGTATCGTAAATTTGGACAATGTCGAGGGGCCGGGGACTCATTGGGTGGCGTATGCGAAGAGAGGGTGTCGAGCTATATATTTCGACAGCTTTGGAAATCTTCAACCGCCTAAGGAATTGGTACAATATCTGGACAAAGATGTCGTGAAAATCGAATACAATCGAACGGCTTATCAGAAGTACGATCAGAGCAATTGTGGACAACTATGTCTACGCTTTCTACAAACGATTGGCATCAAATTTAAGGATTGACTTCCCACCACTCTGATTCAGTACCAGTCCAGTCGTACAGCTCGGAATATGTCGTTAACATTCACTCTAACCGGCAAGAGTAGCACCCTCGCGGTAAGCTACTTTCCACCCATAGATTTGAGCGACGATGATTACGAGCTTGGTCTAGCAACCTTTGAAACTTATCACACGATACCAAACATCGACTCGAGCAACGATAAATTCTACTTTGTCGTAAACTATGACATCAACAATAGCATCGACACCACTCATGAATACATTACGATTCCACACGGCTCCTACGAACTAGACGCTATCGCCAAGTATTTGAAGCAGCGATTACTCGAGCGGTATCCTCAAAATCTCGGTGGCACCGATGTCGGTGACAACGATGTGTATCCTATAGTGTTGCGCCACAACAACAACACCATGAAAAGCGAGCTGTACTGCTCGTTCGTCATAGACTTTACAAAGTCCAATAACATTGGATCGCTACTGGGATTCTCAACGAATCGGGTATTAGAACCTGGACGGTGGCATGAATCGGACGATCCAATTAATATCATGAACGTGAACATTATTCGCGTAGAATGCAGCGTGACCGCTGGCGCGTACAACAATGGGAAGCGCGTACATGCGATACATGAATTTTCTCCGAGAGTCCCACCAGGATATAAGATATCGGAAACGCCCGCGCAGATCATTTACCTTCCAATCACCGCACGGGTCATTACGGATCTAACGATACGCGTTGTGGATCAAGACGGACGGTTGCTCGATTTTCGAGGTGAAGAGATTACCATCAGATTGCACGTACGACGGCGACGACGATAATACGTGTGACGTGATCGAAAGAGATGCTTGTGCTGAACGACTCCAGAAACCCGTTTCTTCCAAACGAAATTGTATACAACAACAACAACAACAACAACAACAACAACAACAACAACTGCAACAGCTCTGATTATACTAAAAAGAAGAGGCTCAGTGCTGCGAACATTGCATTTTTGAAATCATTGGGATTCATTGTGCACAGTTAAGTTGAAAAAAAAAATGGTTGACATTCTAAGCATTGGAGGGAAGCCGACGTTTGACGATCGCATCGTCAAGCTCGAGACTCACACATACAACCCATATGTCAACTCAACGTTTGGATACAGCGATGAAATAAGAATACCCATACAGCAGCAAGATTTATACACATTGCCGTGTGAAAGTTTCCTCTACGTGGAGGGAAAATTGAAGATAAACAAGCCAAACGATACATTAACGGTGGCGTTGGGAAATAATTGCATGGCGTTCTTATTCGATGAGATTCGATACGAGCTGAATGGCGTGGAGATTGATCGCAACAGAAACGTTGGGATAACTAGCACGCTTAAAAACTATGTATCGTTGACATCTAGCGAAAACAAAAATATGGAGAATGCCGGGTGGTGCTTGAAACGACGCGATGGGTCAATATTGAAAAATCATTTCAATTTTTGCATCCCGCTAAAATATTTGCTGGGATTTTGTGAGAACTACAAACGCATTATTATTAATGCGCGTCACGAATTGATTTTAATACGATCGCGCAACGACAATAATGCTCTGATAGGATCGCCGATGCTGGAACCAGAAATTGAATTACTTAAAGTGCAATGGCGGATGCCTCATGTGACGTTAAATGACGTTAATAAGCTATCGTTGCTACATGCTTTGGAACGTGGGCAAAACCTGAGCATTTGTTTTCAATCGTGGGATCTGTACGAGTATCCTCTCTTACAGAGCACGACCAAGCATTCGTGGGCCGTGAAGGCATCTGCACAGCTGGAGAAGCCGCGAGTTATTATCCTTGCTCTACAGACTGGTCGAAGGAATGTGATGAGCGAAGATGTTACTAGGTTCAACAACTGCAAATTGACCAATGTAAAACTTTTTCTCAACTCGGAATTTTACCCATACGATGACATGAACTTGGACTTTGACAAGAATAAGCATGCCATCTTGTATCATATGTATACGCAATTCCATAAATCGTATTATGGACATAGTTGCAACGAGGCATTATTCACCGTGGCCGAATTTTTACAATTTGGTCCCCTCGTGGTGATTGATTGCTCGCGACAAAATGAGTCGATCAAGAATGGCACGGTGGACGTGCGCATAGAATTCGAGTGTAAAGGGAATGTGCCGATAAATACTACGGCCTACTGTCTGATTCTACACGATCGGGTGGTTGAATACAATCCGCTGGCAAACGTGGTGCGCAAAATCAATTAAATTGCCACGCCCTCTCCTGTGTCAAATTCCTACCAAAAGAAAATTTCATCGTGAAAATCGAGATGCTTTACGAGAAAAAGTGCATTCTCTCGTCTGTCTTGGAAGAGAGCGGACCTCTAAATCGTATCGATAATGGTCGTACCAACATTTGTTGACCTGCAAGGGTTCATCGTCGATGGAAGATTTGTCGTCAAGGAAGTGGCTATCCTGCGAAAGGGAACAATTCTCTCGCACTATATTTTTGGGAGTTCGATGCCGCAATATCTTCTTACGAAATCCGACAAATCGAACATCCGGTGGTTGGTGGCAAAACATCACGGCCTACGGTGGGACGATGGAGACGTTCCATACTGTATGGCTAAACGGCTAATTACGAAAGCTGTAGCTGATGCGATCGACGAAGAAATGACGCATCCCATATCGTATACGTTAAAGGGTTGCAGAAACGCGACTGGCTTGCGGATTTCCTCGATGAAGATACGAGAATGGACGTGGTCATCGAGACGCTGGACATTGACTACGAGGATATCAAATCTCTAAATAAGCTAAATGTAATTAATACTCTGCGATGTGGCAGACACGCAAAGCACTGTGCCATGCAAAATGTATTTAAAATATTCAACTGGTGGTCTAAACGCCAGAGAGAAATGCTTAAATAAAATATAATCAATTTTAATGTATAAAATGTTTTTCTTAACCCTCTCCAACCTAATCTCCTGCACATGATGTATGCTAGATTAAGACGGTAGTTATAATTACGTAGAAGTGGTATGATACACGTTCAAAGTGGTATGATAGACGTTGAAAGTTACCATACACGTGCAATACATGATCAAAGTGGTACCATACACGATCAAAGTGGTTCGATTCATGTTGAAAGTGGTTCGATTCATGTTCGATTGATGTTCGATTCATGTTGAAAGTGGTATAATCTAGTCGAATAATGTGTCCAAAGAAAAAAAAGGGGAAAGAAGATGCGTGTGAATAAGGAGAGGATGGTCAGCGAAAATGCAGGTGGCCTGTGATGAAGATGGCGAAGAACAACAGTATCTTACTTTTGCAAAGCTACGCACTTCTCGATTTCATGATAGGAGTTTATACGCGAGAGCTTGGAGATGCAGCGAGACCAGTTGTCTTCAAATCTTTGACGACAACAGTTGAAAGTTTTGTGACACTTTTTTTTGACGCGAAAAAATGGGATTGGAGAGGATCGCCCCGGAGTGTGACCCTGAGGTATGTACTTTTAAATATTTTTATATTTATCGCGTTTAATCGTTGAAATCGAGCGAGATCAAATCAGACGTTTGTGTCAATATTATATCGTCGATTTCTATTTTTTTTCCAGAACTCGCCACCACCGCCGCCTCCCCCACCACCTCACTGGCCGTCGCCACCTCCATCGCCGCCACCTCCGCTGGTATGTAGTAGTTTGCATTGTTTTATACATTTGCTGTTTATTATATGCAAATATTATATCAATGCTTGTGTATATGTTCTAGGACCTACAACAAGTCATTGGTCCTGCGATGGCGGCTCGGCTGCGGCGCCCATGGGTGCCGAACCGCCCAATGGCGCCGCCACTGCGACGGCCGCGGCCGCAGTCCCCATCGCCACCACCACAACGATAATTTTTTTATTATATTCTTTTTTTTTTATATTCTTTATATTTGAAATAAATTTCTTAAACCTATATTATTTCTCCATTTATTTACCCGTCTTTCTCCTGGCCACATAATTTTAAGATTTGCTGACGTCGCATAATTATATTACATTCTTCGCGCCGCCAAAATGATGTCATCGCACGCGGCTGCTCCAGAGGAGTCAAGTTACACACGATCGCGCGATACGCTGCGACGCTAAGATTTAAAATCATTTTGAAAATTTTTAGAACGAAAGCGATTGTACCGCTATGTAGTGCCGTCTCTTTCTCTCGAATTTAGCTTTAAAAGTGATGCTCTCTCTTTCCCACCCTCCGAATTTAGATTTAAAGTAATGCTCTCTCTCTCTTTCCCTCCTCCGAATTTAGATTTAAAGTAATGCTCTCTCTTTCCGTCCCGAAGACGCGGTGCGTAAAAGAAAAGAACATCGATCTTTCCCGACATCGTCCGAAACAATTTCGGATAAAAAATAAATTATTAAACAATTTCCGACGCATGTTGGTTTGGAAAAAAATTTCGGGGACCGTCCCCTCCCTGGGTTAGGTCTGAAAAATTTTCGGGGTGGGCCAAAATCTGAAAAAGACTTTTCGGGGGTGGGCCTCTCCCTTTGAAAAATTTCGAGGACGGTGGGTCAGGTCTCCGCGGCTGCTCGGCCCGGACTGATCCCCTCCGCGGTTGCGGCTTCCCCCACTCCGCGGCTCGTGCGCGCGCAACCGCTCTTCCACTCCCCGCAGGCCCCGCGCCCATGTTTCTCTCCGCCGCGCTCCCCCGCGCGCCCTCACTTCCCCCCGCCCCCGCGCTCCCCTCAGAGGACCTGAGTTAGAATCCCCATAGCTATACTACTTCCGTCCTTTTCCCACTATCGTTTGTTCTGCTTTTCAGCCTCTGTAACTAATGCAGCGACAACGCTAGCTGATCATTTTTCTGCCGTTTGCACTACGGTGAAGACGCAGAAAGCAATCGGGTTTTTATTTACTGCGCAGATATTGATACATATGGAATATTTATAATTTGTGAATTGGTCCATTCCTGCGTGGTTCGTTACTGTAGTGTTGATAAGTGTGTGTGTGTGATCATTCCATTGTCATGGAATCAAATAAGGAAGCCGCAGATGCAAGGAACAATCGCTATTTGAAGGGTGATGCAAAAGCGAAGCGGCCCAAGTTATCTGCAAAGCGTTTGTCAAAAAATAAAAAGCGACGAGAAATGTAAGTTATGTTTTATGGTACAGATTTGTATACAGTTACAGTTTGTGATGTAGTAGTAGCAGCACGGTATTTTGTTGTATATAATACAGTATTATCCATATTCTTCAAATATGTATATCAACAGCTATCTTTGAGACTTTACGAACACATATTCGATGTTATGCTCACCGCGACATTATAATTAATTAATAATGCGATGTATACCGTGTTTGGACTCATTTTCACGTGAAAAATGTCAGCAGCACGTTCCTGCAACTTTCGTGCCGATGAGACGAAATGTAGAAATTTTAAATGTCGTCATATATATTATACAAACTATATGCGTTTTGTTAGTATAAAACGTTCAAACTACATATACCTGTTTCGTTAGATATGCTTCCTTTATAATGCAGTTGTGATTATTTCAATCGTTGTACGTAGTTTTCAATGGATAAAAAATGTCATTCAAATTTTATTGCTGAAATGTGGAAGATAATGTTTAAAATTAGCAACAATCATCGATGCTTTGCGATTCGATGTTGAGCATATGTAGTTACTTGTTGAATACGAAATATGTACACATTGCTTCTTCTTTTGTGGATTTTTGACCGCAATATGTTCGTCCATATGGGTATCTTTAACGAAATTGTCTCATTGAAAAGCCCAGTCTTCAGGTGAAGTGAAACGGCGAGTCGGCTCGCCTTGCCCAGGCTCGGCGAGCCGGCTTGGCGAGCGTGAGTCGGCCGCTTACAATGTAACCCCGATTGTTAGAATGCGTCACTATAAGCTATATGTCAAAAGTGCTCAATTGTATCGCGAATTGTTAGTATTTTGAATAATGGATTGCAGAGGTACAAATAAGTAGTAAATCAAGTTTCAGCCATGAGTATTTTACTTTCCAGCGAACAGAATTAAAATATAATCATACAAATGATGGAATTTTTCAATAACTTTCGTTGGAAAAGCTCTAGATATCCAGGAACCTCATGGAACCTGAAAATTTTTGTGCTATTTGTTCTATATGCTTTATAGAGTACATATTCAAAAGTTATACCGGCAAATATTTGCAACTCTACATAATTTTTAAACATAATTAAAATAATTCTATCTCCAAAAAAGATGATGTTAGGAGCTAAAATGTGTAATTCATTCTAAATAACGTGGTTTGAGGGGAGGGGTGGGGGTGTGGACCCCAAACCTAAAATTGTAGTTTCGGGTATCTATGAGTTTCCGAAATATTAATAAGAAATTATTGTTAACTTTTCACAAATTATTTTTTTGAACTGCATACACGTAGTCCTAAAGCGGCTTGTAGACGGTCAATATTATTGTGCAATATTCAATATTGCGCAAACTATTCAATATTGAATATTGTACAATAATATTGAACGTCTACAGGCCGCTGTACGGGGATCCGTCCTGCCCCCCTTTCCACCGCGTGCCACTCAGGTGGCTAAATGGCACGCGTATTTAGCTGAAATTCAAAGCCAATTTTCTCGAAAACGAAGCACGATATCAAAAAATTGTATTCTATATTTTCGTCTTATTAACGCTCATATAATCACCCCCTAGAGTATTGACTATCAATAGAGTAACAGGTATCCATCCTGTATAACAGTGTTTCTGGTTCAAATCTGCAAACTCACATCGACTCGCTACCACGATTTACGCGACCGCAAGCGGGGGACGCGCCCCCCGCGTTGATCTAGCTCCAACCAATACTAATATCCAGAACAAGTTGGAAAGTGAAATGCGTTATGTCGGAATAAGTCAACAGAAATACTAAAAGTTTTTTTATTAATATCTCGGAAACTAATGTCTGAATGCGCAAAAGGACAAAATGTTTGTTTAGCAATATTTTTATCCCTTCAGGTTATAATTTATTAGAAATGTGGTCCTGTGTGTCGCCTGCAATGTTGTACCATTTCAATTATATTA
This sequence comes from Andrena hattorfiana, assembly GCA_944738655.2. NCBI lineage: Eukaryota > Metazoa > Arthropoda > Insecta > Hymenoptera > Andrenidae > Andrena > Andrena hattorfiana. Next base: position 27,062,706 of record OX122894.2, on the reverse strand, counting down.
TTACCAACTCTCTCTACAGTATTCTAAACTTTCAAGCAGGGTCATTCCACCCGAAATCGTACACTTTTCGGAGTAACATTTGGGATTTTTGTGAAACTTGGATATGTTGTAGTCTTTAGTGATATATAAATGTATTTCAAAGGATTTTTCAAATTTTTCAAAATTGTGAATATTGACTTTTTTTCATTAAATTATAACTGTTGAAGTAAGAGACAGATAAGAATGAGCTTTTGGGTGCTTACACTGGGGAAGTAAGAGTACCTAATAAAAATTATGTCACTTAAAAAAAAATTTTAGACCATTTATGTTGCAATTGTTTTAAACAAATGTAATTTTATACTAGCAGGGCACTATTTACACATTTGAAAAAAATGAGAATATACCCCTACATGTGCTCTTTACGGACACGTTTTCAGAAACGCGGACACTTTAAAATTGGTCGAATGAAAATTAATTGAATGTGACGCTGCGTCGCCCAGCACCGACTCGACTGGCTGACAAGAGGACCACGCGGTAATGGGCATCGCTTTTGGAACGACAGTATATGGGGGTCGTAGTACTCATGTAGTATGAAAATATCATTTCGGCTTTCCGTAGAATGGGCCTTCGTTTTCGAAAAGTTTTGATTTAAAGTTTTTAACGTATGTAGTAATCCAGATACATAGCACTCATACCCAATAAGGTTCCGTGACCACAGCGGTAGCGCGTCAGTTTATCATGCGGGTGGCCCGGGGTTCAAGTCCCCCTGTTTGTAACTCCCGTCCCTCTTTTTTTCTTTTTTTTTTTAACAATTTTTCCCGTGGAAATATATTTTGTGGATATTACGTATTATATAGTACGTTACATATTACTCTACGCAAATGTTAAGGTTGAAAATGCATTTATAACAACATTATTTTAATCATCTCTTTCGACGTATCTTTTGCGCAGGTATAAGACCACCCTTTCGGTCAGAAGTAACGGCTATCCCACTTTACCTGCTCGACAATCGCAGGCGTCGAAAGTTTCGGAATGAAATATTTTCGCAGTACAAGAATATGATAGCACCGGTGAAAGAGATGATTAGAATAATATGTTATGTTATAAATGCATTTTCAACCTTAAAATTTGCGTAGAGTAATATGCAACGTACTATATAATACGTAATATCCACAAAATACATTTCCACGGGAAAAATTGTTAAAAAAAAAATAAAAAAAGTGTTATGGGATTAGCAGGGGGGGCGGACTTGAACCCCGGTCGCCAGCATGACAATCTGACGCGTTACCGTTGTGGTCACAGAACCTCGTTGGGTATGAGTGCTATGTATCTGGATTACTACAGCCGTTAAAAACTTTAAATCAAAATATTTCGAAAACAAAGGCCCATTCTACGGAAAGCCGAAATGGTATTTTCATATTACATGAGTACTACGACCCCCATATACTGTCATTCCAAAAGCGATGTCCACTATCGCGTGGTCCCCTTGTGAGCCGTGCGTGCGTGCTACAACATTGAACTATTTATTTCTTTCATTCCTAATCCAATCCTAATAGTATGCCATATGGTTGAATTTGTCTTGACAGTCACTTTCATATCGGGTAATCAAATATGTAGCATTCCATTTAAAACACCGAAGGTCACCTTCGGTTCACGGAAAATATAGCGAACACCAAAAGTTGACATACCGTAGAGATCAACAGTTATAATTTAATGAAAAAAAGTCAATTTTCACAATTTTGAAAAATCCTTTGAAATACTACACATATCCAAGTTTCACAAAAATCCCAAATGTTACTCCGAATAGTGTCCAAATTCGCGTGGA